>CM062822.1:37582697-38288514 GCA_031772345.1 Himalopsyche anomala | reverse complement strand
GTGGGTGGTGGGTGGGGGTGGTTGGTGTTGGTGTGTGTGGGTTGGGGTGGTGGGTGTGGGGGTGTTGGTGGGGGGTGGTGGGGTTGGGGGGGGGTGGGGTGGGGGTGGGGGGGTGGGGTGGGGTTGGTGGGGGGTGGTGGGGTGTGGTTGGGGGTGGTGGGTGGTGGGTGGGGGGTGGGTGTTGGGGTGGTGGGGTTGGGGGTGGGTGGGGGTGGGTGTGGGGGTGTGGGTGGGGGTTGTGGGGGGGTGGTGGGTGTGGGGTGGGTGGGGTGGGTGTGGGGTGGGTGGTGGGGGGTTGGGTGGTGGTGGGGGGGTGGTGGGTGGGTTGGGTGTGGTGGGGGTGGGTGGGTTGGGTGGGTGTGGGTGGGGTGTGGGGGGTGTGGGTGGTGGTGGGGGGGGTGGGGTGGGTGGGTTGGGTGGGTGGGTTGTGGGGTGGTTGGTGGGGGGGGTGGGTGGGGGGGGTGGGTGGTGGGTGGGGTGGGGTGTTGGTGGGTGGGGGGGGGTGGTGGGGTTGGTGTGGGTGTGGTGGGTGGGGTGGGTGTTGGTGGGTTGGGGTGGTGGGGGTGGGGTGGTGGGGGGTGGGTGGGGTGGGGGGGGGGGTGGTGGGGGTGGGGGGTGGGTGGGTGTGGGGTGTTGTGGTTGGGGTGGGGGGGGTGGTGGGTGGTGGTGTGGGGGGGTGTGGGGGGGGGTGGGTGGTGGGTGGTGGGGGGGGTGGGGGGGTGGGTGGGGGTGGTGGGGGGGGGGTGGGTGTTGTGGGGGTTGGGGGTGGGGGTGGTGGTGGGGTGGTGTGGGTGGGGTGGGTGGGGGGTGGGTGGGTGTGGGTGGTGGGGTTGGGGGGGTGGGGGGGTGGTGGGTGGGTGTGGTGGTGGGGTGGGTGGGTGTGGGGGGGGGTGGGTGGGTGTGGTGGTGGGTGGGGGGGTTGTGGGGGGGGTGGGTGGGGGTTGGGGTGGGGGGTGGGTTGGTGGGGTGGGTGTGTGGGTGTGGGGGTGGGTGGTGGGGGGGTGGGTTGGGGGGTGGGTGGTGGGGTGGTGGGTGGGTGGTGGGGTTGGGTGGGGGTGGGTGTGGGGGTGGGTGGGGGTGGTGGTGGGTGGGTGGGGTGGGGGTGGGTGTGGGGGGTGGGTTGGGTGGGGGGTGGGGGGTGGGGGGTGGGTGGGGTGTGGGGTGGGGTGGTGGGTGGGGTGGGGGTGGTGTGGGGTGGGGGGTGGGTGGGGGTGTGGGGGGTGGGTTGGGGGGTGGGGGTGGGGGTGGGGGTGTGGTGGGTGGGGTTGGGGGTGGTGGTGGGTGGGTGGGTGGGGGTGGTGGGTGGGGGGTGGTGGGGGTGGGGGTGGGGGGTGGGTTGGGGGTGGTGGGGTGGGGTGGGGTGTGGGTGGTGTTGGGTGGGGTGGTGGGGGTGTGGGGTTGGGGTGGTGTGGGGGTGGTGGGGTTGTGGGGGGGGGTGGGGGTGGGTGGGGGTGTGGTGGGTGGGGTGGGGTGGTTGTGGGGGGGGGTGGGTGGTGTTGGTGGGTGTGGGGTGGTGGGGGTGGGTGTGGGGGGGGGGTGTGGGGGTGTGGGTGTGTGGGGGGTGGGGTGTGGGTGGTGGGGGGGGGTGGGGTGGGTGGGGTGGTGGTGGGTGGGGTGGGTGGGGTGGGGTGGGGTGGTGTGGGGTGGGGGTGGTGTGGGGTGTGGTGGGGTGTGGGGGGTGGTGGTGGTGGTGGTGTGTGGGTGGGGGGTGGTGGGTGTGGGTGGGGGGTGGTGGGGGTGTTGGGTGGGGGGGGGTGGTGGGTGGGTGGGGGGGTTGTGGTGTTGGGGTGGGGGTGGTGGTGGGGGTGTTGGGTGGTGGGGGGGTGGGGGGGTGGTTGGGGTGGGTGGGGGTGGGGTTGGTGGGGGTGGGGTGTGGTGGTGGGGTTGGGTGGGGGGGGTGTGGGGTGGTGGGGGTGTGGTTGGGGTGGGGGTGTGGTGTGGTGGTGGGGTGGGTGGTTGGGTGTGGTGGGGTGGGGTGTGGTGGTGGGTGGGTTGGGGGGGTGGGTGGGTGGTGTGGGGGGTGTGGGTGGGGTGGGGGGTGGTTGTGGTGGGGTGGGTGGGGGGGGGGTGGTGTGGGGTGGTGGGTGGGTGTGGGGGTGGTGTGGGTGTGGGTGGTGTGGTGGGGTGGGTGGGGGTGTGGGGTGGTGGGGTGGGGTGTGGTGGGGTGGGGTGGTGGTGGGGGGTGTGGGTGGGGGTGGTGGGTGTGGGGTGTGGTGGTGGTGGGTGGGGTGGGTGGTGGGGGGGGTGGGTGGTGGGGTGTGGGGTTGGTGGGTTGTGGTGGGTGGGGGGGTGGGTGGTGTTGGTGGGGGTGGGGGTGTGTGGTGGTGTGGTGGGGGTGGGTGGGTGGTGGGTGGTGGTGGGTGGGTGGGGGTGGGTTGGGTGGGTGGTGGTGGGTGGTGTGGGTGGGGGGGGTGTGGGGTGTGGTTGGTGGTGGGGTGGGGGGTGGTGGGGGGTGTGGGGGGGGGGTGGGTGGTTGGGTGTGGGGTGGTGTGGGTGTGGTGGGGGTTGGGGGTGGGGGTGGGGGGGTGGGGTGGTGGTGGGGGTGGGTGGGGTGGGGGGGGGTGTGGGGTGGTGGGGGGTGGGGTGTGGTGTGGGGGTGGGTGGGTGTTGGGTGTTGGTGGGTGTGGGGGGGTGGTGGGTGGGGTGGGTGGTGGGGTGGTGGTGGGGTGGTGGTGGGGTGGGGTGGGGGTGGTGGGGGGGTGGTGTTGTGGTGGGGTGGTGGGGTGGGTGGGGGTGGGGGGTGGTGGGGTGGGTGGGGGGGTGGGTGGGGGTGGTGGGGGTGGTGGGGGGTTGGGGTGGTGGGTGGGGGTGGTGGTGGGGGGTGGTGGGGTGGGTGGGGGTGGTGGTGGGGTGTGGGGTGGGTGTGGTGGGGTGTGGGGTTGGTGGGGTGGGTGGGTGGTGGGTGTGGTGGGGTGGGTGGGGGGTGGTGGGGTGTGGGTGTGGGGGGGGGTGTGGGTGGGGGGTGGGTGGGGTGGGGGGGGTGGTGGGTGGTGGGGGGTGGGGGGGTGGTGGGGGGGGTGGTGGGGGGGGTGGGGGGGGTGGGGGTGGGGGGTGGGGGGTTGGGTGGGGGTGGTGGGTGTGGGGGGTTGTGGTGGGGGTGGGGGGGGGTGGTGGGGGGTGGGTGTGTGGGTGTTGTGGGTGGTGGGTGGTGTGGGGGGGTGGGTTGGGTGGGGTGTGGTGGGGTGGGGGGGTGTGGGGGGGGGTGGGTGGGGTGTGGGGGTGGGGTGGGGTGGGGGGGTGGGTGGGTGGGTGGTTGGGGGGGTGGGGGTGGTGGGGTGGTGGTGTGGTGGGGTGGGTGGTGTGGGTGGGGGGGTGGGTGGTGGGGGTGTGGGTGGGGTGGGGGGGTGGGTGGTGGGGGTGGGGGTGTGGGGTGTGGGTGGGGTGGGTGGGGGGTGTGGGGGGGGTGGGGGGGGTGTGGGGTGGTGGGGGGTGGGGTGGGGTTGGTGGTGGTGGGGGGGTGGGGTGGGTGGGGTGGGTGGTGGGGGGGGTGGTGGGGGGTGGTGGGGTGGGGTGGGGTGGTTGTGGGGTGGGGGTGGTGGGTGGGGGTGGGTGGGTTGGGTGGTGGTGGGGGGGGGTGGTGGGGTGTGGGGGGTGGGGGGTGGGGGTGGGTGTGGTGGGTGGGGGTGGGTGGTGGGTGGGGGGTGGGTGTGGGGGTGGTGGGGTGGTGGTGGGGTGGGGGGGGGTGGGGGGTGTGGGGTGGTGGGGTGGGGGTTGGGGTGGGGTGGGGGTGGGTGGGGGTGGTGGGGTGGGGGTGTGGGTGGGGGTGGGTGGGGTGGGTTGTGTGGGTGGGTGGTGTGGTGGGGGTGGGTGGTGGGTGTGGGGTGTGGGGGGTGGTGGGGTGTGGGGGGGTGGTGGGGGTTGGGTGGGGGGTGGGGTGGTGGGGGGTGGGTGGTGGGGGTGTGGGTGGGGGGGTGGGTGGTGGGGTGGTGGGGTGGTGGTTGGGGGTGGTGGTGGGTGGTGGGGGGGGGTGGTGGGTGGGGGTGGTGGGGGGTGGGTGGGTGTGGTGGGTGGTGGGGTGGGGTGGGTGGGGGTTGGTGGGTGGGTGGCTGGGTGTGGGTGGGGGGGTGGTGGGGTGGGTGGTGTGTGGGGGTGGATTTCGAGACAAAGAATCAGCATTAGTAGTAGAGTAAGATAATTGCAATTCATTTTGCAATCGTTGTTGAGATTGATCATTATTTGTTGAATTTTAAATATTCTGCCTGATGATTTTCACATTCCGAGGTATTTGATAATTTCTGAATTATTAGAAGGTTGGAAGTTTTGAGGAATTATGAGAGTTGTTGTTGGTGGGGGTTGTGTGTTGGGTGGGGTGTGTGTGTGGGTGGTGGGGGGGTGTGGTGTGGGTGTTGGGTGGTGTGGTGGGTGGGTGGTGGGTGGTGTGGGGGTGGGTGGTGGGGGGGGTGTGGGGGGGGGGGGGTGTGGTGGTGGGGGTGGGGGTGGGGGTGGGGTGGGTGGGGGTGGTTGTGGGTGGTGTGGGGTGGGTGGGGGTGTGGTGGGTGTGGGGGGGGGGGTGGGTGGGGTGGTGGGGGTGGGGGGTGGTGGTGGGTTGGGGTGGGGGTGGTGGGTGGGGGTGGGGGTGGGGGGGTGGGTGGTGGGGGGGTGTGGTGGGTGGTGTGGGGTGGGGTGGGTGGGGGGTGGTGGGTGGTGGGGTGGTGGGGTTGGTGGGGGGTGGGGGTGGTGGGGTGGGGGGTGGGGGTGGGGGGGTGGTGGTGGGTGGTGGTGGGTGTGGTGGGGGGTGGGGGGGGTGGGGTGGGTGGGTGTGGGGTGGGGGTGGTGGGGTGGGGGGGGGTGGGTGGGGGGGTGGGTGGGTGGGGTGTGGTGGGTGGGGGGTGGTGGGTGGGTGGGGTGGGGGGGGTGGTGGGTTGTGGGGGGGTGGGGGTGGGGGTGGGTGGGGGGGTGGGTGGTTGGGGGGGGGGGGTGTGGTGGGTGGGGGGGTGGTGGGGGGTGGGGGGTGGGGTGGGTGGTGGTGGGGGGTGGGGTGGTGGGGTGGGTGGTGGGGGGTTGGGGGTGGGGGTGGTGGGGTGGGTGTGGTGTGGGTGGGGTGTGGGGGTGGGTGGGGTGGGGGTTGGGTGGGGGGTGGGGTGGTCGGGGGGGGGGTGGTGGGGTGTGGTGGTTGTGGTTTGGTTGGTGGTGGGGTGTGGGTGTGTGGTGGGTGGGTAGGGGTGTTGGTGTTGGGGGTTGGGGTGTTTTGGGTGGTGGTATTTTTATGTGTGATTTCGAGACAATGCATCAGCATTAGTATTAGAGTAAGATAATTGCAATTCATTTTGCAATCGTTGTTGAGATTGATCGTTATTTGTTGAATTTAAATATTCTGCCTGAATGATTTTCACATTCCGAGTTATTTGATAATTTTCTGAATTATTAGAAGGTTGGAAGTTTTGAGAATTACTGAGAGTTTGATTAGTTTGTGAGTTTGAAGGATTTTGATAATATTGATTTTTTACGTTGTTGATAAATTGTTGAGATTGATCATTATTTGTTGAATTTAAATATTCTGCCTGAATGATTTGCACATTCGGAGTTAGTTGATAATTTTCTGAATTATTAGGAGGTTGGAAGTTTTGAGAATTACGAGTAGTTTGATAAGTCTGGAATTTGTTATTTGAAGAATTTTGTTGATATTGATTTTTTACGTTGTTAAATTGTCTTTTTCGACATTCTTCTAAGATGTGTCCTGATTTTTTACAGTATCTACAAAATTTTAAATTGTATTGAGATGTAAGATTACTGACAAATTGATAATGTTCTGAATTTAGAGAGTGTGGCTTTGATTGTTTGGTTAAATTATTATGATTGATCTTATTTGGGTTAGAGTTCATTTCCCTAACTGCATTATAAAACTTTTCTTCTTCAATTGCAATATTTTTTGCCTCAATAAGATTTTTGGGTTTCGAAAGCCTGACTACTGTTGACAGTTGACTTGTCATACCTAAAATTAATGTATTAAGAGCGCTGTCTTCAATTTGCTTTATTCTCCCTATCAATTCTTTTTCGTCCTTGTTCGAAAATCGAACAGCTCCGATAAGATTATTAGTGCAATTTTCAACTCTTTGTATGAATTTTATTACTGGTTCGTTAAAGTTTTGTTTACAATTTCTTAATTCCAGTTCTAACTGAGATGTGTGTTTATTTTCACCGTAGGTATTTATTAGAAATGATTTGAATTCGGCATAGTTTATAAAATTATAATTGGCAATTGTGTATTTGGCATTTCCTACGACGCAATGAATCATAAATTTTAGAAGTATGTTTTTTTGTTGCTCTGAGCATAGTTCGTATACAGTATCACAATCTTTAATAAAAGGATACAGATTTCTTTTCTCTCCGTCAAATGTCGAAACAAACTTCATCAATGTATCGATAGTGAGTGTAGGCATTTTGATGTGAAAGTGTATAGATTGAGTAAGAAAAATTGTAACAAAAGTTACTTACAGAATATGATGAATAATATATTGCATAAAGTTTAAACAAACGTTGACTTGAAGATGAATTTGGTTCTAGTAGTCGTTGAAATAGGTTGTTGGCAGCTTGCAGATTTTTCTTGTAGTTGGATGTAGAATCGGCAAAGAAGATGTAATTGAAGTCGGCAAAGAAAATGTAGTTGAAGTCGGCAAGAAGATGTAGTTTGAATATTCGATGATGGATTTCGCAGAATTTATTTTCACCATGTAGAAGTTGAAGATTCAATAGTAGATTTTGTAGATATATCGACGTAGAAGATTTTCGATGATAGATTTCGTAGAATTGGAGATTTAGTCTTATTCTAGTTTCGTATTATTATTATATTTGATTTATTATAATTTCCGTTCGATTTAATCGATGTACTTTTATTTAATTAGATTTATTTTGTTCGTGTATTTGATTCGTGCTAATTTTTAAAGAATTTTATTCACCGTTAATTTATTGTCACCATAAATTTCTTAACGTTATTTTAGCACATATCCCACTTCTGACACCAATTTTTATGTTATGTTTATTGTTTTTACTAAAACACTTTTATGTGTTGGTTCAATTTTATTTAGATAACAATATATTACACTTTATAAATCAATAAATCAATCTTATAATTAAAACGAAAATCGTGAGAATGTGACAGGTTTCAATTGTTTTCTTATTCTACTGAAGTTTCAAACTTCAATTGTTTAATTCTAATGCATGAAGGACATTTGAAAATAGAACGTCATACAGAACAAAACATAGTATGGTATGGTATTGAGTATACATAACACTAGTAGTAAAAAATAATAAAAAACGTCTCGCGAACCAGATATCTGTTTTTTG
Organism: Himalopsyche anomala; assembly: GCA_031772345.1. Lineage (NCBI taxonomy): Eukaryota > Metazoa > Arthropoda > Insecta > Trichoptera > Rhyacophilidae > Himalopsyche > Himalopsyche anomala. Next base: position 38,281,230 of record CM062822.1, on the reverse strand, counting down.
ATAATATCAAACGTTTTCGTTGTTGCGATATAAAATATGTCGTCTTAAATCAACATGATTTGTATTTGATAATGTTTTAGTGGAGACGTGTAAAAATATATATATATATATATATATATATATTTACTCTATGCACTCAGCTAGACTCGCTTTTAGACCTGGCCGATCTTTTCGGGTTCTTAGTATTTTCTAGTAAAGGTTCATAGCGTTTTAATAATAGGTTAGTCAAAGAAAGTAGGAATATAAATATTATGGTTAGGATAGAACTGATTTTTTTTACCATGCCCGCTCCCAATGTGGAATTTATGAACTTCTAATGGAGTTTAACTCGACAGAATTGTTTCTACGAAAACTGCTTGTTACTCAGTTGCTCAACCTATTTTTTACAAAGAGAGTAGGAATAAACGGATAAAGCTAAGACAGGAGTAGTGGTTTGCTAATCTCTCTCGATATGCTCCGTTCAAAGGATATAATGGGTGAGAGGGGGGAATTCAGGACATCACATACATCCATGCCATCGAACAGAAATTCATAAATCGATTAAAAAAACCAATTTATACAACTGCCGTGCTGGTATTCGAACCCGCGACCTCCGTAACCGAAGCCAACGACGTTGACCACTCGACCACACAAGTGGCACCGTTAAGCCTTGTTATTTTAGGATTGGAAAGGTGGGAGGGAATTTTCGAACATCACAAACATTCATTCCTTCGAACAGTAATCGATAAATCGACCGAAAAAATGCTGCTCGTACTAGGACTCGAACCTGTGAGGTCCGGCACGGAAGCCAACAACGCTAACCGCTGCGCTATAGGACCCGACAACTTAAATTTAATTAGTATTAACTTGATATTACACCATTTTTATTAGGTAAAAATAACTTTATCAGTTTCACGTGATTGTTACAATTGACATTTATTTTTTTAAATTTAGTTATTGTGGATATCACTTTTAGGGTGTTCACTGTCGATACTTGGTGGAAAGGCATTATATTAATAAAAACACAATATTCCTTTGAACTTACTTCCACTTTATTTAATAGGTCAGGACCGGTTTCGCTCATTGCGAGCATTGTCAACTGACGACGACGATGATGATGATGATGATGCGTGCATTGTCAGTTGACAGTGCTCGCAATGAGTGAAACCGGTCCTAACCTATTAAATAAAGTGGAATAAAGTACAAAAGAATATTGTGTTTTTGTTAATATTGTGGAAATACTTACTAGTATAATAAAAAAATGCTTTTTATGGTTATCGATGAATATTATTAGTAAATAATAATGTAATACGTAAATTAATATTAATTTTAGAGGTCTGAAAGTGTCAAAGTCTCATGATTGACGCCATTAGTGTGTGGATATTACTTAGAGATGATAAAAAGAAAAATGGTTTGTCATGTTTTTCGATGAATTGACAAAACTAACGGACCAGACCGTTCAGTTGACATACAAAAATTACAATATAAAAATATTCGTGCCACATTACTAACCTCTATTCCGAAAAATCGATAAAATTCACGATGTCAACAGAAATATTTGGAGTATAAAAATAATACTATCGTGAGACGATTTACATGATTTATATATATTATACAATGGCAAAACCGAATCAATTGTGTTACTCTAGAACAGTTTATTATTCTTGGTTGCGTTGCTTATAGTTGAAAAACAAAAATTAATATGAAAAAAAATAGTTCTACAATGTTGTTTATTTATACTGTTCAAGAAGCCAATTCGATCCTGAAAACAACTTTTCTTTCCGAGCATTATCTTTTTAAGCTAAACAATTCTGAAAAGAAAAAAAGATGCGACAGACTACTAAACAATTGTCGTTCAAAACTTTAATTTAAAAAAAAAACATTAGAAAATTAAATACCCGTATTAAAAGCTGACATGAAAAAAACATTTTTACAGGCATAAAAAAATAATAATAAATAAAGTTCATTCAAAAGTTTTCTTTATTTGGTTTCCATATTCCCAGAATTTCATTGAAATGCATTATTTATGAATATGAAACCTTTTCTTCGTATTTTAATCAAGCCATTTATTTAATTTAATATTTCGATTAAAAGCTCTTCTTGGAATTTCAAGGTACAGTACTTTACTACATATGCAAGTAAATATAAACAATTTTCGTAAATAATTATAAATTTTCCAGAGATTAAAGTAAATATAATTCTTGAAATTACCTACCATTTAAATCTGTAGACATGTTATAGCATTTTAACAACAATTACATCGTATTTCAAAAACCTACCGATACCTATTTGTTAAATAAATACTTAATAATGTTAATCTATGTCACCATCAATAAGTGACATATTTAATTGTTATATAAACATGATATTAATAAAACACAATATTCTTTTGTACTTTATTACACTTTATTAAAAAGGTCAGGACCGGTTTCGCTCATTGCGAGCATTGTGTTTTATTAATGCACAGCGAGTAAAATTGCTTTACATAAAAAAAAACAAATGAATGTTTACTATTTTACGGTTATTATTTAAATAAACCTCATTAATTACATTCTGGGCTATTCTACAATAACCAAGTAGCTGCTAGAGTAAGTTATTACGGGTAGTTACACGTACTTTTCACCTGATTGAAATAACGTACAAACTCGTCTGCTTATCGACGTTTATACAACAAATTCGTGCCTTATAAATCACAGTTTATGATCCTGATGAAGATGGAGCATCACCTTTCTTGTAATTGAGTTATTAACTTCACTGCGTGAAAGATTGTACCAGCTATATGGGCTGGCTTGCCACGATGCTGGGCGTCACATGGCGCACGGTCCTCCCAGGCGTGTATTAAAGCGTTTAGCGCGCAAAGGGTTAAACGAACGCATGTAAGAGATGGTCAACGAAAATAATTTTTGCTAAATTCTTATGATGGAAAATAAAATCCTAGAAGCGATTCAATGATAGTAAAAAAATCGAATTTAATATGTAACATGTTCTAGGCCCGATACAAAGCTACACCGAACCAATCATTCAACCAAGTATCAGTCAAGTGATCGGTTTAAGTAATTTTAAGTATTTGATGTATTCATACACTGAAAATTTATTGTCTTGGTAAAATTTAATCTTCTCTGCGTTGGATCGAAATGAAAATCAAGATCAGTGGCGGATTATTTTATAAGCAAATGAGAATTGTTTTGTTTAGACTAAAATACATTTTTACAATAATATTTTACAGGGAATTTGCTGATGTTTTTATGTTTTATTGCACCTGGGGCCTTTCGTGTGCTTAATACGTCACTGATTAAGACTGATTATCATATTGGGCTTCTTTGCATCAGGATTCTGACTATTCATATTCAAATTCGATATCCTTAAAGTTTTTTTAACGGCTATACAGGTCGCCTGTGTGGTCGAGTGGTCAACGTCGTTGGCTTCGGTTACGGAGGTCCCGGGTTCGAATCCCGGGACAGTTTTATAAATTGATTTTTCAATCGATGCATGAATGTATGTGATGTCTTGAATTCCCCCCTCCCACCCATTCTATCTCATGAACGGGGCGTATCGAGAGCGATTAGCTAACCACTAGTCCTGTCCTAGCTCTATCCTTCTATTCCTACTCTCTTTGGAAAAAGAGAGGTTGAGCAACTGAGTAACAAGCAGTTCTCGTAGAAACACATCTGTTGAGATAAACTCCATTAGGAGTCCATATGCTCCACATTGGGAGCGGACATGGTTAAAAAAAATACTTTGGTCAAAATTTTCTGCATAACACAGCGATTGAGTTTTCTACCAGTGTAGGTTATTTTCACTAAGTAAAAAACCAAAAATTATAATTTATGATAAAAGATAATTTCATTTAAAATAGCCGTTTCAGTATATTAAACTAAAAACGCGATGTCTTGTATAATTTTAAATATATTTAATTAAAAAAAGAACCACCGTATTCAATAGTTCTCTATGAACGATTTATACAAAAAAGTTTTTTTTTATAAAACTCTACATTCTTAGAGCTTATAAACTTGTCGACGGCCCATTATAAGACATTTTATGGAGCAGTTCCAGGATAAGGACATGCAATATGAACCAAAAGACACAAATATATATTGGGAAACTTAACAAAATTACTTTCAGGATGTTCACTTATATTAATAAAAACACAATATTTCTTTGTAATTAATTCCACTTTATTCAAAATATCAGGACCGGTTTTTCTTATTGCGAGCATTGTCAATTGGTTGCTATTTATACAAAAATAAATTGAAATAAAAGGTGTAAACATCAATTGACATTGAAAAGTATTTACAAATTACAGTTTAAGTGACTCTATAATTTAACAAAATCAAAATGTTTAACTCCTCTAACATATAATTAAAAAATCATCAAAGATTAATAAATTATGAACATAATTAAAATTTGGGAAATTTTTAACAAAGTGATATAAAATTCTATATTCCTAAAGTTAATAACTTAATGATAATTTTCAGTTTTTCATAAACATAAATATTTAATCAGATTCGATCTTTAAACAGTCCACAGTCAAATTCCATGGTTTATGTTATGCATAAAATAAAATAATAGTTGTTTAAATAAATGATCGAGTGTTATAATCATAGTTTGCCCATCTCTGGCGACCGTGAAAGTAGAAATGTTTGAAGCGAATCTTTACCTAATTTGGCGTGAAAGTATGAAATTATACGATATTTTGTAGCTATATATTACACAAAGTAGAGGCATCAATCCACAGATGCATAGCAGTCTTAAGTTCCAAGCAGTGCTGTAGAAAAGCAGCAAATTCTGAGCTGGCCGTTGAATCCCTGCCTTTACTAACAAATTGTATGGCGGTTATACGTACATCAACTCTAAATTCCAATTTGTGAGCTTATTTTTCGTTAAATGTAACATGTATGTTTGAAAGATTTCTCGTATGGATATTCTGTGATTCGTTGGTGTTATTAATTTACAATTTACGATACATCGGAAGGGCCATATATGCAAATTAAGTAATGATTGTAAGAAATATAGCGAATGGCAAGATATGCGATGTATGGTAAAAACCAATAAAATTTAACTTCCCACTATTAAGTATCACAATTATATAGAATATAAATTATAAATTACATAAACGACGGTAACAAGCGGAATTCATATAATATTATATAAGATTTTGACGCCTATTGTGATATTATGAAATACATTCTGCGTCTTTTATCATATAATGATGGCAATATACCAAGTAAATGACGATTTAATCAATAACAATATAAAAAAAATAATGAAGTGAATTGTGCTATCCTGGTTTGACTTACTGATTTTTCATTACTAATATGACTTGAGAAATTTTATGGAAAGATTGAGTGACGAACCAGTGTGCACAAATAAATTTCGAGATTAATATTAATTGATTAAAATCCCAATAATGACGTTGGTTTTTTTAATGAACTATCCAACCTCATATTCTGTATTGAAATATTGTAAAAAAAATAATTTAAATAAAATGATTTGGCATCTTTTTTTGATTTTTTTCTCAGAGATTTTTATTAAAAAACCTTAGAAAATATGATTTTTTCTTATTTAAAAAATGATTTAATTGAAAAGATATATAATTACAATATATATATGTATTTGCTTCAAAATAATAGTAATAAATGGTTTCATAATGACGTGATATTACTTTGAAAATTATGACGCCGGCCCGCTCATCTGAAAAAAGTACCTGTTTTCTACTCAATAGCATGGCTTTGAATATAGGGGGCTTTGACAGATGCCAATAAAAAAGATCGTTAAAATATGGAAATCGATGTAAACTTGTGTAGTAAATATTACCAGTTACGTAAACGAGTGTTCAATAGTTTTTACACATGTTCTTCTTTAAAAAAGGGGATCCCCTTGTAGGAACTTACATATAATATAACAAAACTTTTGAATATATATATATTTAGACAAGCTGTAGGCAAAGCAGTCAACATTTCATTACAAGTAGGGTAAAACCTACTATTATTGGCAATACTCTATTATTGGCCACATGCAGATAAAATCTAGTCTTGTAAGAGGTGACATCAACTTTTTTACGTGCCTACTTAATAAAAAAAAACTCACCAAGTGGAAAAAACACAAAACTGTTGCATTGCAAACGCATTGCAAAGCAGCCTTAACCCGTAACATGCCATCCTAAAAAATCACGTTCCCTGCCATGATGGCATTTCAGTTTCACTGTTTATTGGCAGTATTTAAACCTAAGTTAGAAGCTAAAAAATAATTTTAAAAATGTATATACGCTAGAATACCCAAAATGATAAATACTTATTGACAATATTAAGAGAACTATTGAATGGTTTAATGGCTCAACTATTTACGATTGCATCATGGGCATGGAGGTGTTAAAACCACATTTCATTCGACAGTGAGAGCGTTATCGTGAAATAAGTGTGATTTCTTGTAAATATCACAAGGGATTCACTCCTGTTCAAATGTGTGTAAAAAGTCGCCAATAATTGTAGATTTCTGCCTTTTTAAAATTAATGTAAAATATCACTTTTAAGGTGTTCACTGTTAATATTTGGTGGAATGGCATTATAATAAAAATAATAAAACATTTTTAGTATTTTTTCCACATAAAATTTATTGGATCAGGACCGGTTTCGCTTATCGCGAGCATTACTACCTGATAAGAAAAATATATAAACAGTGCTATTTATACAAATTTAAATTGAAATAAAAGGTTTAAGCAACTATTAACAATGAAAAGAATTTAAAAAATATAATATAATTACACAAAATTAAAATGCTTAACACCTTTAACATACAATTAAAAAATCATCAGACTAATAAATTTAAGTGGCAAATGATGTCAATTATAAGCCCGATTAAAATTTGCCAAATTTTTAACAAAGTGAAACTCTACATTACTAAAGTAAATAACTTAATGATGATTTTGTGTTTTTCCCGCTTCCAAGTAATGAGTCTGTGTACTTCAACAAAATCAGCAGCTTCATCTGCATCTTTTGATTCCACCTTTTTAATGCTATGTGTCTACAACACATGAACAAAGATGAAATAAACCTTAAGTGGCCAATAATTGTATTTGAAAAGTACATAGCTATTTTGCTAACAATATGTGTATCAAAAGGTACATAGTTGTAAGATAAAGCTATTATTAAAAATAAAAATTACAATTTTGATCAAACTTTGAACAATAATTCTTCAATGTCTGTAAATATTGTTGAACTTTGTAAACATCATTAAATAAAAAGTATCAGGGTCACAGAATTTTGAAAAGATGATCTATATCATGTTTTTTTGTTACACACGATCATCCGATACACATCCAAGGCGTTTTAATTAGCGTATCTAAAGCGTAAAAGTAAGAAAAACAATAAAAATGATTTATATAACATAATTATGTCCGGTGGAACGGAGAGCAATAATAAACTTCAGTTTGCTCTCCGATGCAAAGATAAACACATGATTTTGCAGACAACGTAATACGCTATAACATAAAACGATACTTCTAAAGGTAAGAGATTTATTTTAAAGCACAAAAGCAATATCAGTTATTGTGTTCTAAGTTGTTGGTTTTTTTCCATAATAACACAAAAAAATTCTTCATCTGTATTATTTTATAACAAGGAAAAATAATTGTAAAATGGAGAAAAAATAAAACCTATTCGAAGTCCTTGATTTATTCGATAACTCATACATGTAAATTTTATAAATAAAGCATTGTCATTTAATTCCAAATAGTTTATTTGGATAAACAAGAATTTCTATTGAATACTATATTATGTATCGTTTGATGTGGTCTAGTTACTAAGAGTTTGGTTTTATCGATCATGCCGGCCTGAGCTCAATCCCTGTTCAATTTCAAATTTAGATAATTTTCAACTAAAATTTAATATTTAAGGCGAGGGTGTTTGCGATGTTAACTACTTTCGAATTGATCTCGAGTGACTTAAAAAACTATCATAGAGTTCATTTCTAAATGATCTTTCATTTTTTAAATATTTGGTGCTTTGGCATTTGGCACAAATATGTTACAGTGCGCTTTTTAAATATCCTTAAAATAATAATGATTTATTTTATATTGCTTTCTACTTAACTTGTATGTTATTTTAATGTTTTAATACACGTAAGTATGTGAAATAAAACTCAGTCAATAAATTTGAATGTAATAAAATATCACTTTAAGGGTGTTATCTGTCAATACTTGGTGGAAAGGCATTATATTAATAAAAACACAATATTCCTTTGTAATTTATTCCACTTTATTTAATAGGTCAGGACAGGTCTCGCTCATTGCGAGCGAATAAAGTAGAAAAGAATATTGTGTTTTTATTAAAGTAATAAAATTTTATAAATACTTTTTTATAATTGACTCTCTAATTTTCCGAATTAAATTAGAATTCAGCTCTTTTTCTAACCGTTAAAATTACTAAGTCCTCCAATATAGTTTTCTACTATTTATCGCATAGATTTGATGTATTGTTAGTATAACCCGAAATGATCCAAAGCGGAGAAATGTTATTTATTTATGTTGTCTATGAAAGTATTAATTTTGACATAAATCTCTTAAATCAAGTAAGAATTTCGAAGCAAAACGCGTGATCATCAAGCGAAATCCGTCGATGATTCTGAGATGCAGGAATTTGATAAAACATCACACGAGTAAATTATATAAATTAGTTTAGCGGAATGAGTCTCAGCGGCGGGTGCTTTCCTCTACCTCTGAGGCTATATTAAGGCAGTATCACAATAAAAGCTCTAGTGCACACATTAAAAAATATAGCTTTGAAAGAAATGTCTTTGGTGTTAATCAACTTTCAACTGTATATTAATTACAGCCTGAGTAAACATTCTTGTTTTTTGGTTTTTAGATTATATTTAAGTTAATAAATATTTTGCTTACTGATTTATTTCGTTCGGTGAAAGCGTGAATAACACGAAACTGTATCAATTATACACAAATAAAGGATTATCCGTGATAAGAAACCGGAACATTACTAGCTCTTAGAATAAACAAGTACCTCCAGACACAAAGCGTAACTAACTGATAATAACGTGAAGTAATTAAAATTACTGCTTTTTATAGTCAACTCTTATTGCTGAAACAGCACAATATAAATAAAAAGCACTAAAAATCTACTTCATTATAATCTTCTCAATATACTCGACATCAGTTATGTTGCAAATAAATACTAACATTCGATAGCTTTATCGTGTTACAGAATGTGACACGTATTTTGCTTATTTGAAAAGTATAATCAGACTATCGCAACGTTTAATTATTATAAAATGAACTTCCACAAAGTTATCGATGAATCTATCGAAGAAACTATGATGTTGTTATCAAAAGACTATTTTAAAAAAATACTGTGAAAACTAAGAATAAATAAACGTTTTAACGACAATTGTGGGGTGATAATGCAAAACGTACTATTTTTAAATGTCAAATACTATAACAAATAGCACAAACAAAATAAAATTTAAATTTGAATCGTTCAAATTATGTACATTTACACAAATTTTATAACTAACGGACTCGGGTTTCTTAGCATAAAAATATGATTTCCAATTTGAAAACGACAGTGTTTTAGACATTTTGGATTAAAATTAATAGGACCAGTCGATTCCTTAGGCTTGAATTACCCTATTTGCATACCTAACTCAATATCGCTCATTTTGGAAATAGTACGTTTTGCATTATAGCCCCACAATTTATCTTTGGCTTACTCAAGTCAGTATCTTGATCGTATAAACTAACCTTTATAGCAGTGTGAAAAGGCTCATGTGGCAATTGCAATGCCTTTTAATACAAATCGTTCCATTAATATGAGTCACGACCGTGCAATGGTGAGGTGAGCTTAAGCTTCATCCGTCCCACACATGGCTTGGTCGTGATGATGCACACTCCTTACTCCTTGAGTGAGGTGACCAGAGATTTCTTTTAACATCCTCACGATATTACTTGCTTGAATCCTCATTATAATGTCACTAATCACAGCGGAATTCTAAATGATATACGCGGTAATGATGAATTCGTTTACATTACAATATATTTTAAATATGTGTTTCAACTGAGGCTTTTCTTCAATAATTTATTATGTTTATTGAAACCTGATTAAAACCGATTATGTAATTCACGTAAACCCTTTACAGAATTGATGTTGCATTTTCTTTAAAAACAACTATATTACTATAGTCAATTTTAGAAAAATAGGCTTTTAAGGATTTAATTTATAATTTTAGAAGAAATTTTGGTGGTGGTGATAATCGAACTATATCAGGCTTTTTATCATTTTTTTTTTATAATTAGACAAAAAGATATATTAAATCTAACAGCTTACGCCCCAGAAATTTTGACATCACACGGGATTAAATCAGAGTAAAAAAGACGTTACACCTCCATCAAAAACTTCAAAAAATAAAAATTATATTATTAACTATCCGGGAGTTGAGTCTGGATGCACCTGATTGCTTGATTAAAGCTCTTGCTATAAGACCACGGAGGCTGACTAAAAAAAGTATGGTGCTTTCATATTAATAAAAAATAAGGCAATTGTAAAAACAATAATCCAGCCTTAGCAAGGTGAAGTGAGTCAACTAGTAAAATGGTAAATCTTTTTCTTAGACTTTTAAGTACAATCACGTCTTTATTTGGTATTTTGGTGGATTGCATATTTTTATTTTACGGATATAGCACTATTGCATTTTGTTTTAACTGAGTTTACTTCAATTTTACGATACTTTAAAACGTGCAGAATAGTACACATCTAACAGTTTTCTTCTTCTAAAATACCACTTGGCTCACTTCAACTCTAATGGGTCCAATTGTATAATAATATTACGATTTCAGTTTAGATAAAACACCCATAGGTAATTTGAGATTTCGACTGAAGGTACTTGGTGGAATTTTAATATTAAATTTAAATCGTTCAAATTATGTACACTCACTCAAATTTTGTCAATAACGACCCAGGATTCACCTTTCGGCATCTTCAGGCGTTCAAGTACACGGTTGAATTTGAACCGACAAAGTCCGTTCAAGTAGTTAGTCAGTTCAAGTTCATCCGTGCACTTGAACGCCTGAAGTGATAACATTTGTGTGAACGTACATAATTTGAACGATTCAAAAAGCCATAGGTAAAATTGAACGTTACTTCTAACATTAATGTCAATATTCTTGCAGAAAGAAGTCAAAATTTATCCTGACCACGTCAGAACGTCTATCCAGATATAACCGATTTGACAAGTTGTATACAGTAAACTTTGCCTTTGATGGTTACCATATGAAAAATAGCGATATTTCATATGTAATATTTTCTATTTTGATAATGGTTCGGCAGTATTCGCATCAGTGGTGTAGCGCTATTATCAATGCACGATTATCGTATATCATATTAATTATAGACCGTGTAGCCATTTAAAGAAAATCCAATATCAAACACATCTCGAGATATTTCCCATAAAGCATATTACTTCGGGCGAGATGAACTTAATGATTGCATCCCATATATTATTCCTTGTGGTATATATTGTTAATCAAAAACTAGTCTTTGGCGTGCATTTATTATATCTAAGCATTTTAATAAAACGAAAAAAGAAACGACATTGTTGAAAAATCATTATTTTACAAATATAAAAATTTTAGTTGCTGCAAAAATATACACTCTATGTGACCAATTTATTTACTACTAATTTAAAATATCAACAGAAGCTACTTTCGAAAGAACTTGTTGTAATTCAGTGCTTTTTTTGTAGAAGATGCGGAAAGAAAAACGAGATTTGAAAACTTATCTACATGTCCGCACAAGTTGAGGGTGTCAAATTGTGTTTTTTTTTGTTTTCAAACTAATATTGTACGTATATACAATAACCATGCTAGTGTGAAAACAATAAAATTGATGTGAATAATTAGATAATATAAACGAAAAAATAGTGAATAAGGTCAAGCTGAAGATGCTAGTGAAACAAAATAACTACGAGTCACACAAGAGGTTAGCTAGAGTTAGCTTTCAATATATATTTATAAAATATTCTTAATGGGACACACAGCTGTACACGACTAAAACCAAACGCTTGCATTCTAACAGTACTACTTTACGGTAGCGAATCATAGCACATGACGAAGACTTAAGAAAAACCGTAAACTGAGCTTCGAGAACAGACGCTTACGTCAGATAATGGGGGTGAGATGGTTTGATTTTGTGAGAAAAACGGAGATTAGGGATTTCGAGACAGCGCCCCGTCACGTCAGTTGTTATGGAGAGACGTTGAAACTGGCTGGGTCACGTGCTGCGGATGCCTCTGGAAAGCCTTAATCCTACCTGCCTCTTCTTCCGAACTGTGAGATTCCGGCATCTCGGACGACCGTCGGGTACTATCCATAGAATGTACTCGGCGGAACTGAGGGATGCTGGCATGTCATGGGATGAAGCAAAGCAATTGGCGGGAGACAGAGAAGTATTGAGGTGCGTGACAGCCATATGCTCTACATAGGGAACGAATATTGTCAAAAAAAGAAAAAGAAATATTCTTTTTTATATTTTGGTTAACGTAATAAATTATTGACGTGACAAATTTTTGATAATATATTCCGATTCAGGTCTTGGATAATATTGAATCTAAAATTATCAATGATACAATGTCTAAGGTGTAGCTTGCTGCAGGGTTAAAGGTTCATGCAGTAATGGGCATGTAGGAAAAAGCCTATTTGTTTTACGATTGGCATATAATTAAAGAACGAGGTAATGCATGCTCGCAGAACAGTCACCAGTGCGTGGAAACAGCATTCTCAGTTGGTTAGATCAGTGGTTTTCAAATACTGCAAGATCAGCCGTTGTTTGATTATTTCAAGAACGTTAAAAAGGGTTGGCTTCAAGTCTCAGTAATGTTAATGTTGATTTAAATTTGAAAACTTAAAAGCTTGCAATGTCTGTCTTTTTCAAGTTGATCTCAATCAAGTGATTTATAAACATTTACATCGAATGTTTCTTGTTTGATTTTCCAATTCAGAAATATTTGGTGCATTAATTATTTAATTTTAATTAAACATATTTTTTAACACATTTTTAAAAAAAATTCATCATTTTTTAAATGAATACGATTCACATAATATTAAAAAAATTGCTTCACACGATACCTTCTTTTTAAGGACACTTAAAGACTGCATTATTTGACAGTTAAGTTGACACTATCAAACTGAAATTTGTAGGGGCGAAATACGAATTTTATTTATCGAAGACTTAAAAACTGTGTGTTAAATAAATTGCTTTTATATATTAGTAAAAATACAATCTTTGATACTTTTAATAAGGTAAACCATTATCAAAATATTTTAGTTCTACTAATATTATTTTATATATAGTTTGACGCTATTTCGGATTATGACTTCATCAGAATCAGTTCTAGATCAGTTCAGAATATAATCATGTTTTGATGAGAAAAATAAGCCGAAAAAGCTGTCAACAATATTTAAAATAATATTTGTAGAACTAAAATACTTTGATATTTTTTTTACTTTATTACAATACAGTTCTATAAATTAATTGCTAAGTCAATCAATAAACTTCTATTATTCTTTATTGAAATTGTTGCAATCAATGAGATTTGAAACCAGTGGCTTATGCTGAGAATTTCGCAACAAATTCCGCAATATGAATACAATTGAGATTATATGACAGGAAGTGCAGTGCGTTATAGTGCCCTGGCTGGTTGTGCGCACTCCTATAAATCATAGGCCCACTAAAGATTCCCAGATACGACACTAACTAACTCCACTTGTGAGCTGATGTAGTCGTTGTCACCAGTGGCTTGCGAAATCAACCGCAGAAAATAAATACATACATTGAAAAATAAATTATTAAGTTTACGTTAAAACCATAATAAAATATTTAATAAATTTCACTTTGTGTATAATTCGTTGAATAATAATCATAAGTTTAAAAAAACTTATATTTCAGTTGAAAATGATTGCGACCAGCAATGCCGTCTGTTTGATAAAAATACGGAATTAGTACAAAAAAATTTGTTTAATTTGAATGCATATATATGATATCTTTTACCAAGACTTGCCAATAAAAAATACTAAATCAATGTTTTCGAAATTTTTACTTATTTTGATATTCGTTTAGTTTTTGATAAGGCTCATATAACAGCAACAATAAATGAGGTATATTTTTATATTCTTTGTTAATATTAAATTTTTAAAACCATTCTAAATACTACTTCCTCGTGCAGGAAGTACGAGTCACCAGTTCCAAGGGCCGTTCGACTAATCAACTTATTGCCTAGAGAAGTGGAAATTTTAAGTGACAGTATTTGTGAACTGTTTGTTAAGTTTTACTTTTTTATTTCTTGATTTTGTATTTTGATTTTGATGTAATATGTAGTGTTTCATTTTTATTTTTTCTCATTATATTTGTCAAATGTATGGCGAATTGGCGTCAGCTGTAATGTCATGTACTGTATTTTTAATTTTTAACCAATAAATATGTATTTATATTAAATTCAATTCCAAAATTTGCTGGTTGTGTGGCCAGTCGTTAATTCTTTCGAAAATTCATCTCGTTTTGTTAAAAACCAAAGACTTGACTCTCCGAAAACTTGTATACATTGATTTAATAATCTGATATTTTCTAACTTTGCCACACACTTAACACCTATCTTTAATTATCCTTTTATTGGATAAGTGTCGTGTAACTCACAGTTTGTTTATCGTGTTTTACCCCTTTCAGGAGCTGGATATGTTTGTTAAGCGAAACACGTGTCACAATTTGTAACACACCCAACGTAATAAAAAGTATTTTTTTTTTATTTCAGTTAATATTTCTTCTTTGACCACATTCGTTCCCTATGGAAAGCATACAGCCACCACGCAGCACCCCCATGTTTCCCTGTCTTCCGCTTATTGCTTTGTTTTCTCCCATGCAATGCCAGCATCCCACATATAGTATCCAACGATCGTCTAGGACGCTGGAATCCCACCTTTTGGAAGAGCAAGTAGGAAGGATTAAGGCTTTCCGGAGGCATCCACAGCACGTGACTCACCCAGTTCCAACGTCTCTCCATAACCACTGACGTGACGAGTCGCTGTCTGTGTACGTTCCTAATCTCCGAAATCCTCACAAGATCATACCACCTCACTTCCATTATCCAACGCAAGCATCTATTCTCGAAGCGCGGTTTTTTAGGTATAGTCTTTGTCAGATGCCATGATTGTTAACGTAAATCAGTACTGGTAGACTGCAATCGTTGAAAAAACGCCATTTGGTTTTAATTGTCCCATATAGTGCGCATTGAGTTAAATATGGCTCCAACCATTCCTAGACAAATGGCGAGATACTTTTGTGTGCTACCATCTTCCAGGATATTTACG
Organism: Himalopsyche anomala; assembly: GCA_031772345.1. Taxonomy (NCBI): domain Eukaryota; kingdom Metazoa; phylum Arthropoda; class Insecta; order Trichoptera; family Rhyacophilidae; genus Himalopsyche; species Himalopsyche anomala. The sequence continues at coordinate 38,265,890 of CM062822.1, read as the reverse complement.
CCGAAGTATCTGAAGCCACCGACCCTATCAATGATCTAGTCCTCGCTGATCAAGGTCCTATCATGTCATGGAAGGTTTTGTTACACATCTCATCGGTCTTACTTGTATCTATTTTTAGACCAATGTGACCTGAGTCAGTTCCTTATTCGTTGATATTCTTCTAGATCAGGCATGGGCAGCCTTTCCTAGGTCTGAGGCCAAATTATAATTCTTTCTCCGAGTCAAGGACCAGACCAAATTATGAAACATATTAAAGTAATATTAAATTAAATAAAACACGTTGCTATTTCTTATATGGTGGTGATCATGAACCAGTAGAGTGGAGCCACTGCAAGCACCCGTGTCATCTACATTATTTAATCCCTCCCTGGAACTATTATAATTTCTTTCTCTAATACTTCGCCGAGATGAATCAGGACCGACCCGCGGGCCGGTGGTTCCCCATATATATGGGCAACCACCGACATATGTCTTAGATGCTCTTATTTTGATTGAAGCTTTAATTTTTAGGATAACATTGCGATTCTTAATAAATTGAGACGTCACTGGAAGCCGACACCATTCTACCTGTATGTGCCGTTACCGACCAAAACAATGTATTATGCAATCTTTCGTTTTGCACACTTACCGTGTGTGTAGTTTTCTCCTTGTATTTTGTTATACTATGTTTCACCATTATTGCTTATTAACATTATATTGTCTTGTGGTCAAACAATATGCCAGCTTAGACTTCATTGCATGTAACTGTAAATGAACAATCATTATTTTGATACATACACTTGTTCAATAAGTATTTATTGTACAGGTATATTATATATTATATCGTCAGCTTTCTGGCAGAAGTTTGTAAGTTACAATACTAAAGTTGTTGATCTTGTATAGGATTTGACACCTCTTTCACCTTTCATTTACATATAACATCTATTGCACTGCGTGCAAGCAAACTTCTTGGGTTTATTGTTAGACAAAGCAAAACATTTGAAAACCCAACTGTGTTTCGCACGCTTTATGTTTCTTTGGTCTTAAGAAAGCTTGCATATGGATCCATCATTTGGATTCCATATGAATGTTCATACAAGCTGCAGTTGGAGAGAGTCCATAAGAAATTTCTAAAATATTATTATTTCAAAAAAAAAAAATTCTTCCCCTTTGATAATTCCTTAAAGGAATACTACCCCACCAAATTTCTTTTAAGAATGTTATCATTTCACTCTCTTGAAGCTCGAAGATCGTTTTCAAGCTTAAAGCATTTTTCTCTTCTCCTTCGGGGTCGAGTTGATAATCCTGAAATTCTCATGACTATTAATTTACATGCTCCCAATTTATTCTTACGTGGGCGAAACTATGAGCAAAAACTTTTATTTCTAAAAACTTATACCTCGCTTAGGAGGTATGAGTCACCAGTTCCTAGGGCCGTTCGATTGATCAACTCATTGCCTAGAGAAGTAGATATTTTTAGTGATAGTATTTGTGAACTGTTTGTTAAATTTTATGTATTGATTTTGGCGAATTGGCGTCAGCTGTTATGTCATGTACTATAATTTCAATTTTTAACAATAAATAAATACTGTCAAAAATTAGTAAAAAAAGTATACAAAAAGATTATTTGATATAAGTAAGACATGGGTGATAAGAGATGAGTGATGATAGAAATAAAAATAATAGAACTAGAACAAAGTTAGTTTTTAAATAATCGCTCTCGCTACGCTTCGTTATTAAAAGATCAAAAATGTTATAGGAGGGGGTTTTTAGACGTAACAAACATCTATGAGAAATCGAAAAATTAAGGTTTTATTTTTTGATTTTGTGTGTCCAAAATATTTTTTATATATTGATGTCTTACGTTTTTTTTTTTTATTTTAATTATATTTGTCAAGTGCATAGTAAAGTGGCGTCAGCTGTAATACTTTAAATCTTTATTAATACAATAACTCAGAGGTGGATTATTCTATATGCCAGGCATGAGCAACCTTTCCTAGGTCAGGGGCCAAATTATCATTCTGTCTCCGAGTCAAGGGCCGGACCAAATTATTAAACATAATAAAGTAATATTAAATTAAATAAAACACGTTGCTACTTCTTAAATATTTTTTTATTTATATAATGAGCGATATAATATTAATATTAAATACAGATTACAAAATCTGGTGTAAAAATTGGCCTTGCGCTTGAATTACGAGACTTCGCCGAGATGAATCAGGGCCGGACAAAATAGCTTGGCGGGCGGTGGTTGGCAGAATTTTAGGGGCCTCAGTTTTTTTTTTTTTTTTTTTACCATGTCCGCTCCCAATATGGAGTATATGGACTCCTCATGGAGTTTATCTCAACATAAATGTTTCTACGAGAACTGCTTGTTACTCTGTTGCTCAACCTCTCTTTTTACAAAGAGAGTAGGAATAGAAAGAAAGGGCTAGGACAGGACTAGTGGTTAACTAATCGCTCTCGACACGCCCCGTTCATAGGATAGAATAGATGGGAGGGGGAATTCAAGACATCACATACATCCATCATGCCTTCGAACAGAAATTCATAAATCGATTGAAAGATCAATTTATAAAACTGCCCATACTGGGGTTCGAACCCGTGCCCTCCGTAGCGGTAGCCAACGATGTTGACCACTCGACCGACTTGCCGGCCTCAAAAATAGCTTAAAGTATACAACCCATATACTTTTTGATCAGATTTATGTATATTTTTACTATTTTAGTAGGAATTTTCTGTCGTTATTATGTTATCCGAAAAACAAGGCCTACAAATTTTATTGCGCCGGGGGCCTCCCATTTGCTTAATCCGCCACTGCAATAATCGATTTACTCACAATTCAATTGTTATCTAAAATTTAAATGGTTTCAGTCTGCCAACAAATTGTTCTAAATACATTTTATATAAAAATCATCAATGTACGCTAATATTTGAAGAATAAAAAATATGAGTAGAGCCGGTAATAATAGTACACTTTACGACGCAATATGCGTGCGGGTTGTAAATTTTATCACACGTTCGTTTAAAACCACATTATACAGAACATTTTCTCACAATGTATACGAAACACACTCTCCCTGGAATGGATTTTGATACAAAATATTTCGTACGAAGTAACGCTGTCGTTAAATGGGAATATTTAATAAGGAAAACATATCGACTGTGGAAAGGAAAAAGGACGTAACTCACACATAACTTCACTACAAACCACTATTAAATTTGAATCTTTCAAATTATGTACATTGACACAAATTTTGTCTCTTACGACCCGAGTTTCGCCTTTCGGCATCTTCAGGCGTTCAAGTGCACGGATAAACTTGAACTGACGCTTAGTAAATGAATTTTTCGTGTTTATATAAAAAATAAAATTATCATGTGTTTAAACTTTAACTTAAATATTAAAACTTTTAAACGTTTAAATTTAAATATTGAAATTCCACCAAGCACCTTGAGTCGAAATCTTAAACTACTATTAAAGTTAATGACTGTTCACAAAATCAAATATAAAAAAAATTGTTACTGATGCAGTGAATTTATTAAGTTATTATGATGCATAAGCAAATCTATTTAAATACTTATCTTTTCTCTAGAAATGGTACATACCGTTGTTCATGTAACATAACTATTTACTAACGATAACCGTTTCCATAAACAAACAGCAATAAGGAAAGAAAACTGGGGTATAATTTATTTGCTGCAATAAATTAGAAGTCTTGATTAAAATATTGTTTATGGTTTTCTATTTCTCACATACAGTTAAGCGATGAAAAGCAATAGTAAATGTCACGCGTGTTATAAACCTACTTTCGAATGCATGAAAAGCCAATAATGGATCGATTTATTAGACAAGTACCCGTAACAAACCGTTAAATTCGTTTATAAAGTGTCACAGTAAAGCATTTAAAGACACTAGCTTACATACTCTTCTGCTTGAATTGATGATTGCAAACACATGGAGAGTATTTATTTATCACTTTTAGGGTGTTCACTGTCAACACTTGGTGGAAAGGCATTATAATTGCCATCATTCACCACTTATAATTTATTAGTCTTTGATGATTTTTTGATTGTATGTTATAGGTGTTAAGCATTCTAATTTTATGTAATTGTAGAGTCATTTATACTGTAATTTGTAAATTCTTTTCATTGTTAATTGTTGCTTAAACCTCTTATTTCAATTTAATTTTGTATCAATAGCACTGTTTATATATTTTTCTTATCAGTTGACAATGCTCGCAATGAGCGAAAGCGGTCCTGACCAACGTTCCCTCTAAGCTGCGTGCGTGCGCGGCCGCGCAGCAGTTGGGAAGCCACCGCGCACTCATTCCAGGTTGGCGCACACTACAAGACAGTTTCTCAATTAATATTTGATCGGTCCGCGCAGCCTTTGATATTTACGCGCAGCTAACCCTTCAGCTTAGATGGAACATTGGTTCTGACCTATTAAATAAAGTGGAATAAAGTACAAAGGAATATTGTGTTTTTATGAGTATTTATTTGTTACATTTTTCGAATTAAACCATACATATTTTCTAAAACAATAACGTTATATCGTATTTTTTGCAGAACTCGTCGAGTTAATGTTATATTTAAAAAATCTGCAATATAAAATGAAATTTATCTGTCAATATCAAACGAGATTTATTTACACAATCTAGGTCAGCGAACTTAAAAGTTTTCACCATAAAACCGTACAATATTATTGAGTTTTATTTGTAATGTTAAATAAATCTATTTTTTGTATGTAGCGCAACGTTAATCATTTTCCGAAATGACTCACTATGAAAATATTAAGTCAGGAAGCGATTGGATGTAATCATAAAATAACCACCTTATTATTTTTAGTAAATATGAAACATTTTTTTCACTTGGATTATAATAAACAGCACCGTATTAATGTGTATTCTTATCAGTTGAAATATATTGATCATATTAAATAAATGTAGAATTGAAGTGTTTTATTTTATAAAATAACATGCCTTTCCACCAAGCGTTGACAGTGAATACATTAAAAGTGATTATAATATACTTTTACACTTTTAAAGTGTTCACTATCAACTCTTGGTGAAAATGCATTACACTTTTTTTACTAATTACCCATTTTTTTCAATAAATTTAAGGACCATTTTCGCTCATAACGATCATTATCAACTGAACTACAGCTTTGATTTCAGATACGAATTTAAATTTAAAATGAGATACTCAGTACAGTATTTTAATACACTAGTTGTAAACATTAGGTTGCTTTTAATTATAGATTTAATTTTCTTGTCATATAATTATTAATTATGAAAAAAGGTGAATAAAAAGTGTCGTCAATAGAATTTCATTAACAAAGAAAAAAGGAGTACACATTCAAGGTGTGATTCGTTATTATTTTTTTAACAAGTATTTAGTTTTAATGTAGTTAGATTATTACATCTGTTAATTAATTCCATTGAAACGATAATAAACTAATATTAATGATGACAAAAAGACAATATTCCTTTGTATTTTATTATACACTTTATTTATAAATGTCAGGACCGGTTCCGCTCATGGCGATTACAGTCAACTGATAAGAAATATAATTCAACAGTGCTATTTATACAAAAACATGCTACATGCTAAAAAAAATAATTTTGTATCACAATTAATTATAGTCACTTATACTGTAATTTTAAAATTATTTTGAATGTCAATTGTTGTTAACACCTTTTCATATCAATTTGTTTTTGTATAAAGTGCTATTTATTGAATTATATTTCTTATCAGTTGACAATGCTCGCCATGAGCGAAACCGGTTCTGACCTTTATCAATAAAGTTGAAATAAAGTACAAAGAAATATTGTCTTTCCGTAATATAATGCCTTTCCACTAAGTATTGACAGTGAACATCCGCCATCAATAAAAGTGATTAGTGATGGCGTTTGAAAACATTTTTTATGTTAAAAAATATGAATTCATTGAATTTAATTTAATTGCGTATTCGGCAACTGTTTTTAACATGTGAAAATTACTAATACGACATTTAGTGTGATAGCAGCAACTAGTAAAGTGTTGTATTTATACGCAAAATCGTTTGAAGGAAATGAAATCAAGATAAGGGGCCGTATTTCCAGCCATTGCCATTAAAATGGTGTTATAATACGAATTTACAGAACAGTGGTTAGAATTACAAATTTTATCGAAGATCGCGATACATTATTACGCTTGTATAAATTCCAATATATTTACTTCAACCAGTATTAAGTCTACTGCTCTAAATAACTTGGAACTCTTTTTTCGTGACCTTTTATAATATATTCATTCTGTACTATTGCACAGAATTTTTCAGTACTAAATTAATAACAGTTGGGTATTTGGTTAAGTGGTTTCGGTTACAGTGCTAACGGGATAAAATCCCAATACTGACAGTTACATACATTTCGGAACTTTAGCCGAGTGACAAAGTCATTAGCTTCAAGTAGAGTCTCCAATTACTCGACACAAATTTTAAAATACTCGAGTATACTCGAGTAGTTTCAGATTTGTGTATATAAATAGATGATAAATTAATAAATAAGCTTATTTAATTTCATCATTACATTTATATTTCAAAAATAATAGAGAATAAAACGTCTCAATTTTTAAGGTTTCTTTTTATAATTCCCGCAGTAGAAAAAAACTCTCTCTGTTTCTGTGGACGTCGGTTTTATTGTTGACAATGAATTAAATAGTGCATCTAGTGTCCGCTGTTTAAATGATTCCAACTGTCAACGGTAAAACTGGACAAAACCATTTTTAAAAAATTTATTACCTGACAGTAAAATCCACGCGCAAGACTCAGTTAAACAAAGCGGTTAAATGTTATATATGTATTTTTTAAAATAAGTAAATACAATTTGGAAATAAATCTTCATTTATAAACTGCGAGTATTACAACATTGCCTTTTCTACGAGAAATGCTTGTTACTCAGTAGCTCAACATCTCTTTTTTCGAAGAGATAAGAGATAGAAATGATAGGATTATAACAGCGCTTTTGCTACGAGAAATGCTTGTTACTCAGTAGCTCAACATCTCTTTTTTCGAAGAGATAAGAGATAGAAATGATAGGATTATAACAGCGCTTTTGCTACGCTTCATTATTTTAGGATTAGAAGCGTGGCAGGGAACTTTTAGGCATCACAAACATCCATGCTTTCGAACAGAAATCGATTGAAACAATACTGTTCGTACTGAGATTCGAGCCCGTGAGGTCCGGCATGGAAACCATCGACATTGTGCCATGTTCCCGAATTTGTTTTTTGTTCAATAACAAAACTATAATAAAATCCATAGAGTTAGAAAAAAGCATACTTATAAGATGAATAGTATTATTACATTTGTCCGTTCTTTGAAAAATTACATTTTTTCTCGAGTTACAGGCCGATTAAAATTTGTACATTTAAAGGCATTAAATCAATTCATATATTTTCCAAGTGATTTGTTTTCAAATGAATAAAAATACAATAAATTGTACGGTTAGCGAAACTTAAATAATAAAATACGCAATAGTGTTGTGTACTTAAATGGTATTAAGTTAGTACATTACGTCTTGTAATTTTTGTAGGGCAAAGGTGTTAAATGTGATGTCGGACAATCGCCGAAGCACACGACTGTGACTGTCGAGAATTGGTCCTCGGGTTCGATTCCCGCTGCGGAGCTCGCGTGTTAACTCTAATTAAGCCGTCTCAATCGTGAGGCCAATACGATCAATGGGTTAACCATTACAGATGTGTGGGTTAAATCGACACAGATTAACAAACTTTTGCATGATCAGAATAAACAATAAAAAAATATTTAATAATTAGGAAGCAGATACGTTCCACTAAACATCTCGTAAAAAATATTATAATTAATAGGAAAACTGAAGGATGGCTCTCTAAATTTAAAATGCCGTGTTATTTAAAGAATACAATATTGAACTATCAAACATCGTTTAAAAAAAAGAAAATGATAAAAACCCAACCAAAACTCATCAAAATAGTATTAATACGTCATATATATTTAATTTTAAAAAATGGCTAAAAATATCTTATCGAGTAAATAAAAAAGGCTTAAAAATGAATAGTTTAGAATTTTTAGAAATAAATAAAAGCTTTAACAATAAAGAAATATTATTAAATAATATCTTGAATAAAAGAGGTGGTTTGCCACTGTTAAATATATTTTCTAACGATCTAACCCGCCCTAATTGATGCAACTCATTAATTAATCATTTCTTTATGTAAGTGTCATTTGCATTACCATTATCGTTTGTTTGGTTTTCTATCATCCCCTCCTTGCCTCCCATTTTTATTTGATTTTATTATAATATATCAGAATAGTAAAATTAAAATCATTCGTACTTAAGCAAACATTTGCAAAAGTAGTTGTCTGAGGATGCCTCTGAAAGAGGCGAAACACGTGTCACATTTTGTAACACAATACGTGGAATAATCAAAGTTATTTTATATGATATTAAAATGAACTTCCACAAAGTTACCGCCGAATCCATCGAAAGTATTACTTTTGGTTATAATTATTGTCCTGGGTTGTTGAATTTATTGTTATTAGGAAATCTGTTATTCATATGCATGTATTAGAATATAATAATTTTCTCAATCAATATTTAATTTATAATTTTTCTTTGCCTCATCTTTATTATCTCTATTTAAATTTAGACTTGTTAGTAATCGGCCAAGATAGAAAAGCAGTTAGTAATTTGCTGGTCTAAGCTCTTCGTTTGACTCTCTAAATTTACATAGAATTCGTGAAATATTTCATCAAAAAAGATGCATTTTTATTATATTGTACAGCTAAAGATTAAGGGATGTTTTTTTTTCCAAATAAAGTAAGCAAATCACTATTAAGGGCACAGTCTGGAAATTGACTGTTATTAATTTACCAACAAAAAAATCATGATAAGTTTCATGTTTTTTTTATTATATCTTATAATTTAATTCACAAAAGACGCACGCATAAATCAATTAACTACTTCACTTATCTGTCTACTTCAAGTGATATTGTAAGTAAAGTCATTTGCGATTAAACAAATTCAATTCATCTTAATTATCACATAATTAACCACAAGCTCATAGATACGCACAAAACAATAAAATAATTGTTTAATTAGCATATTTTTATTAGAGCTTCGAAAAGTTATGGAAGCGTAAAGATATTTGATTCGACTAGCCAAGCTGTACTTACATATACCTTAGTATGCTAATGAGGCCCAATTCAACTGTCTATATTTAAAATACACCTCGGTAAACGCATCGTTTAGGCAATGTGTGTGTTGTTTTTTTCTGTTATTCACTTTTTTATTTCTTGTTTAAATCTGTGTGTTACACTAATTGATTACTTTCGTTCTTTTGTAAGTATAAAACACTCATTTGCATAAACAATTTACAGTTTTTATACTGACAGCTTTGTTTTTTTATTTCTTTGTCTCATTAAAGAGGTCATTTGAACCTTTTTATTATTGAACATAATAAAATGCTGCATCAAATGCATTTTTTTCGGTGAAGTTATTCCTTTCAGCGAGTGTGACTATTGTAATAGATTATTTTTAAATCATGAATCATTTTGGAAACTGTACCATGTTTTTTTACAAATCGGTAATGATCATATTAAATAAATGTGGAATGATGTAATAACAAAAAAAGCTTAATTTTTTAATTGTAATGCCTGTCTACTAAGTATTGGTAGTAAATACCTTAAAAATGACGAAGAAAAACTTTAGTACCTTTTGTGAGCATGGTTGAAGTTAAAATCAATTTTCTTGTTTAAAACATTAAAAAATATGTGATTTGTTATTAATTCAAAATTTTACCATCAAATAATATGAACAACGCTAAAAATGTACCTATAAATAGATTACATGATTGAGGGATACTGTGTCGAGACAACAAGAGAAAAAACATCCGGGAAAAAGGCGACATTATATTTAACAACCTGAGAAGATTTTCTAATTTATTAATTGTTTTTATATAAAGAAGATTTTATTCATTCAAAACAATTATAGTTTAAGAATCTTTATACCTTGAGAACCTTTGTCAAGAAGCAATAAAAAAGGTAGAGAACTTTCAAAATATTAATATACATACGTACATGTTATAGATGCAAGTTTGCAATAATAACTATAAAATTATTAATCCATTTTTTGAATGATATCTTTTTATCGGAAAAGTCAAACGAATCCCTCGAATGAAGTGTAGTAAAATACAATATAAATTACAAGATCTTTTGTATTATTTAAAACATTAAAAAGAAGTTTTCATGACTTTTGAGTTACGAACTGTGGAGTCGTGCAAAAAATGATGACTCCACTCCGACTTCAATTTTTTTTTCAATCATTTTATTTTAACTTATATAAATATATACACACCATCAGATCATCTTTAGTCAGTCTAGCATGCAGTGACAACACTAGACTCTTGTGGTTTGAATACACATCATTTTTTAAATTTTGTTAATGAGTGATTCGTAAGATTTTTCTGACTCCATCTCTGACTACGGACAAAACTTTCGACTTCACGACTCCCGAATCTGACTCCAACATGTGACAGAGTTCGTACAAAGAACTATTTGTTTAAATATTTTTTTTATAATTATTACTACGGTATAGCAGTCCCGGGAAGCGAGAATTTCCCGGGATATGAAAAAAGCCGAGACTTCAGAATCCCTGTACAATATGATCATTGACAATAAATGAGGCTGTTAGGACCCCTACGATGCGGTGTAATAATTTATTGGAGCATATGTTTGTTAAACGTGATTTGTCTGACTCAATTTATTAAAGACAATGTAAGTCACTGTGAGTCATTTGTAAGACAAGACAATTGAATTGTTTTTTTCTGTGAGAAAGGTGACTGGATAACTGTTCTTTTTGGTCATTATCAATTTAATTAGTTTTTTTTCTCGACAACAAATGTACATTTTAGACTTTCGATGGTTTCGGCGGTAACTTTATGGAAGTTCATTTTAATATAAAATTTAAAATAACTTTGATTATTCCACGTATTGTGCTACTAACTGTGACACGTGTTTCGCCTCTTTCAGAGGCATCCTCAGACTTACCATCGCAAATTTTGCTTAAGTAATGAAGCAAGATTAATTCTAAAATTTTCAATTATGAAATTACAAAACGGAGTTTCTAATATTTTAGAATACAAAAGAATTAAGGATAATATTACGATATTTATGAACACACACAGAAAATCATGGAGACAATTATCTTTCCTCAATCAGCAGAATGGGACATTTTGGGAATGTCTAACAAAAATAATGTCGACTGTGGAAAGGAAAAAGGACGTAACCCATAGTTTTTTCAAAACAGCTTTTTTTCGATAATCACAATGTATCAAACTTAGTTGATACATTGAGTTTAGAAATCTCTGTGCACTTCAAGGTTGCGTATAATTAATTTATTATTAATTAATTAATTAATTTGCATTTGGCCCAAAATCATCAAAACACGTTTTTTGCGCCTCCTGTAAAATTTAATATATGTGGGTTACGTCCTTTTTCCTTTCCACAATTGATGTGATATATGGTCATATTTATCAAACTATACGTTTTAACATTGCTTTAACACTTTCCTTACGCTGATAATTCCACCACGTCACTAACGGTGATGATGCAGCCGTCTACACATTACAAAACTAGTCTTTTTACTGTTTCAAAAGAGATAAAGTAGTTTCTTTTTTATCAAATATGATTCATTATACGTTTTTCTTTGCTTAAAATTGTATGTTAGGTTAATAAAACTATGTTTATATAAAAATATTAATGTTTTATATACGCAGTGTAAACATTCATATATTTCAGAGGTGTTCTTTTTATTCTTTCTAACAATGCATTAATGTTGCTAAATAAATTTTCTACAAATACCTGAATTAAGAATTATAAATTACAATTAATAACTGAATTATAAAACATTTAAAATGCTTTGTAGATCAATTTGACGCTATGGGAAAGCTAGGGTTAATGTGCTCTTTTCGAAAGAATTATGTGCCAGACTGTGGACATGGGTCCAATGCATGAGGGCCCAGAGAAAAGAGGGGCCTAAATTTCTACACACACTTAACTCTGTTATACCCGGTTTTGAAATAACATAGTGCTAACTAAATATAACTGACACCATATTTTTTCACGAATTATTTGCTCGTACACGATTTACAGAAAATAAAAAAAACAGACGCGGATGACAAGAAATTCAACTATACATGACAGTAATAATAAATAAAAGGTTTCATTGGATGCTTACACATTACACCTAGACATTTCAAGACATTTCTAGCGATGAAAGAGATTTATGTCCAGTCCCTCATAAAATCTCCCGTATATAATTAAGTAGCGATAAATAATATTATTTTTTCCTATCAATAAAAATATATTTTATGTAATTTATTTATTGAGTATTATTATTAAATTTTTTTAAACGATTTTTTATATTGTTCTTTTTTTAAATAATTGCTCGAGCCTTCTTTTTCATTGGATACGAATGGGCTTATAAAGAAATACTTTCTTTATCACATTTCTTTAATACGTTTCCTCAAGGAGTAAAATGATTTGTTATGGAGTTTCTCATCGGAGGCTGTGTGTGAAAAAAACTAATAATAATAAATCAGTAAATAAGCTTCTTTCTCTTTTCTCTTGGAAGCAATACGACAATGGTTTCTAGTTAGTTCAACATGTCACACACAATAGTTCATGCTTTGAATATGTGAATTTAAAAATAAGTATATTTGCTTCCTTTCGATATTTCCCCTTCCTTATAAGCCCTTCACTATATAACAGACAACAAAATAAAACGTACCAGAGTCAGGCAATACGTATTTACTAAAATAAAAACATTATTTTAAAGTGGACACATCAGATTTATAAATCAAATTTGTTATATCGTAAATACGATTTTAAATTGAATATCGTGTTAGTAATGATGACTGTTAAATAATAATCAATAAACGACTTCACTAGTTGGTACTTACTTACCGGAAAACAAAAGTAACTTAGGTTAGATGATATTGGCCACCTCACACAATATTTATGCAATATATTATTTGCCTGCGCTAACAAATGGCTTTTGGGTTAAAGCTTTCTTGATAAGTTAACTAGTTTGGGAAAATATTGATGAAGTATACTTTCTTCATAAATATTTAGCATTACTGATAAAAAAATTGCCATGCCATGAATATATTTAATGTTTTGAATTTTTTTAAATAATATTAGAGACATAAGTTACTTGAGATAAACTCAATGAGAAAAGATATCACAAAAACATCGGTTAATTTTTTTAAAGGTGAATTTTAAAAACCTTCTGGCAAGTCTTGACAAGATTATTATTAAATAAAGATTTTTCTTTGTGTTGATAATAAAATTCTAATCGAGTTTATCTAATTTGATTTTAAATCAGACGCCTGATTATAATAAACTGGTTATATTATTTTAAATAATGAAAAATCCATAAATTAGGGAACTTTCGTGGTATTCTTGATAACGGGACATAGATAATTATTCACTTTTGAGGCGTTCAATGTCAATACTTGGTGGAAAGGCATTATATAATATTAAGAAGAACACAATACTCCTTTGAACCTATTTCCCCACTTTCATTTACCAAGATCAGAACCGGTTTCACTCAAGGCGAGAATTATTAACTGATAAGAAATATAATTTATCAGTGTTATTTATACAAAATTAATTGAAATAAAAATGTGTTATAAACAATTGGCATTGAAATTTTTTTACAAAATACAGTACTAATTATGAATAAGTGATTCAAGCTAAAACAAATTAAAATGTTTAACACCTCTAACATGTAATTACATTTTTTTGATTGGGAATTATTCTTAACTTTAAGGCTCTTATATTTTTGCTAAAGGTGGCTCTCAAAGTAAGTTAGACTTCCGCAGTGAGATATGTAGAATCAAATCAGAACATTTACAGATTGTATTAAATTGACATTTCATGGATTATTTAAGGATGAAAGTAAACCAACTTTTATTTTTACGGTATAAATTCTTTGTGGAAAAGAATTAACTACATATATTTAATGAAATATTATATATTTAAAAAAAAATTTCAATAAATATTTTAAAATTGCATCAGGTTTAAAGCTGTGATGTATTAAATACCAACACTCAAATTATTATCCAAAAAATAGAGATAATATTTTTTTAAACAAAACTACTACAAATTTAAGAGATTACTGGCCAGCCATTGTACAGGTTACCCTTTCTATATTGGTCGTGATTTTTTTTCAAATTTAGAATGTATGAAATCGATTGATAAAGATATCTCAGTATTTATATTTTTAAATGTCAGATGTCACTCTTCGGTGGTCTGTTTTAATAGCCACGTCACGTGATAGTATTTATGTTAACAGTATTGTTCCAATATGTCATGGTTGCAAAGAAATATACAGTTATGATTTCATTAAATATTGTTTTGTGTAATTTGATTTATTTCGTTTAAATTTTATCATCCGAAAGTGCTATATATAAATCAATAATATAGCCTTGGTAAAGGAACGAAAAACAAAACATTCAATATTAAATGTATTGCAAAAACACGATTTCTTTCGATTTTTTTTGTGTCTCGGGTCTTTGAAATCCATTACATATTATTTTATTCGACAAGAAAAATGAGTATTGATTTCATTGATGTTGTAAATATATTGCACCTTAAGCAATTTATTTCTTGTATTTTAATGAAATAAATGATTTTTGTAAAAAAATAATTATACATACTATATTTAAGGGCCTTATTCCAAGATGAAATTATTCCACTAATTGAAAATGAGTTATGAATGAAAAAAAAATAATAAAGCAAATTTTCATAATTTTTAAAAATCGATTTTAAATCAATGCTAAAAACAAAAAATATATTCTAAATTGACCAATAAGTGAATTGCATTTACAATGGTGTTCTGTTAGCTAAGCTGTCAGTTCAGTTCAAATGGCTATTTTTGTTTTAAGAACTATTTGTAAAAGAGGTAACAAAACAATATTTAATATATCCATCGTAAACAGATTTTGCATTTTTCAATATATTTTTTAACTTAAATAATTAAACTTTAAAAATACACATCAGAACGCCACACCTGAAATCGTGTGGTTATTGTTATCCATTTTGCTAACGTTGTCCAGGCGCTCGAGTCCCAAAACTGACCATTTCCCGACATCATTTTTTAATCGAATTTATTTCAAGTCCATATCCGCTCCCAATGTGAAAATATGGATTTCTAATGAAGGTATCTCAACAGAACTTCTTCTACTATAACTGTTAGTTACTCAATCACTCAACCTTTCTTTATTCAAAGAGAGTTGTAGGGATAGAAGGATAAGACAAAGACAGGACTAACCTGGATTGGAAACCTTCCTTCATTCATGCCTTCGAACAGAAGTCGATAAATCGATTGATAAAAAATACTGTTCGTACTGGGACTCGAACCCGTGAGCTAATCGCTGCGCCATAGGACCCGACAAATCGATTTACGAAATGCATATCAAAGATTATCTATCATTCATCTTATACTTCAAATAAGGTAAAGCAATAGTGTTGGTGGGCAAGGGTGGGGAACCTTTTCGTTTCTAAAGGCCACATTAATTTATCTAATTCAACATAAGACCGCAGCAAAGAAAACGTTGACACCCCCACCCATTTTTTTTCGACTGTCGAACATAAAGCCTGCGTACATTTTTTTGACCAAAGAGAATATTTTGATGAAGTCGCATCAGAGTAGCCAAGTGGCCGCGGATTCTCCTCAACTGTACTAGAGCAATCTCTACCGGATCATTATATTTTTATACTCGCTATTTATTTTTAAACAGTTCTTATATAATAAATTCTGTTAAGATGATCCGTTACAAGTTCATATACTTATTTAGGGAGTAGATACGGTGGAAAAAATATCTTTTTAATTAATCTTCTTTATTTTTTTTAATGGACAACAATTAATCATGTTTTTTAAAGTTGTGTATCATTTGTATTAGTTATCAAATATAATGTCTCATAATATATGCAAAAGCTTATTTATAACAATGATAAGTTATGCTTAAAAATGTAGTAGAGTATCCGGATAAGCGTTCTGCGCATATTAATATAAAATGAATTACTTGTATCGAGTTAAAATATTATTTTAATGTTTCATAACTTTCTCATTGAAGTTCAGTAATTTATATGGGAATATATCTCAAAACATGTAGTATAAAAGAGCTTCTCCATACATCATGAAGCATTAAGTCATGTAGAGATTAAGATTATATTCAGAATAGTGCGTCGATAAGTAATTAATTTAATTCATTGCAATTAATTTTGTTTGATTCAATTCTTGGTAAATTGTATACGAAATAAATGTGTTTAAAACAGATATAAAGAATATCACACCTTTTTAATCTTAAATAAGTGAAAGCGATTAGTTAAGAACTAGTCTTATCCTAGTCATATAATTATTTTTATACTACTATCTTTGAAAAAAAGAGATTGAAAAACTGTAAAAAAAACAGTTCTCATAGAAAAAAGATTTTGAGATATCTCCATTTAAGAGGCCATATCACTTCACATTTGAAGTGGACATAGAAATAATTATAAAGCGAATTAAAATATAAAATCAACTGATTTTGTCACGTAATACACTCTATAGCAGCGGAGACCATTTGATAGGTTCGTGCCGCACCAAATCCTTTTCTTTTTTCTTTGCATTCACTTTGATTTAGTCCACATAAGACATACAGTTATTGGTTTTAATTTTTTTTTATTCAATAAACTAGTTTTTTTCTTTCTGCATCACACCGAAGATGATATCTCCTCAATGATAGAGTTAAGATACATTTTTTTTAGATACAATTTGATAGGCAACAATAATTAATAATATAAATATATTAATAAAGGTTCATTAAATACATAGAATTGGTATAAATACACGTAAAAAAATAATTAAATAATAATAAGCAAGAATGATAGTTAATGGCACTAATAAAAAAACTTTTAATTTTGAAATATATGTGATTAAGGATTGAATGGTGAGGGGCAGGGAAGGTAAACTTTTTCTCCAAATTCTTGGTTTTAATTACAATATGCAACACAAATAACAAAGTAGTAATAGTTTTTTTTGCCAACAGTTTGATAAAGTGGAATAATTTCACTTTGGAAACACGCTCCTCTTCTATGAGCTCATTAAACATTATACATATGAATATCTGATATTTAGGAAAACTAATTGTAAGTCGGTTAATTTAATACCAGTTGAAATTAAGAAAAAAAAGTTTTTTTCATTTCTATTCTTTTAGTTTTTTCCTTTCTCGACGCAGGGAAAGGTAGGGGAAAAATTTAAATTAAAAAACACTTAAATTGTTTATTACAAAACATATTGCATATAATATTTGGGTAGGTAAATCACAAAGAAAAATAAATTTAATCTTTTCTTTTGAAAAATAAAATTTTAGCACTTTTGACAAGTTTTCGGATTCATTAAATGTTCAATTGATTTCGTATTTGAGAGTTTCTTTTACTACTTCGTATGAATGAACATTTTAAATGAAATTGTGAAAGAATATTTTATCCGATATACTATTTCATGAAATAATTATTGTCTTTGATTTCGACGCACACTCATTTAAAAGCATATCACAATAACACGAGCAATATAAGAAACAGTATTTTTTCTATTATCTTCAAGCTCATCCATCCAAAGTGTGGCCTTTGAACGACCTTAATAGCTATCCACCTCAACTCAAAGTGGCGATGTCAAAGTGGCGTACGACAAAATTAATTAAAAATTGCACAACATAAAAGTACTTTGAATAAATCTAAATAAATCTAATCTCCCAATAAAGCTCTTTCTTGATTAATGTTCGAGATATATAACAAAACCAATTTAAGTACCATTCGTAAAAGTGTAAATAGATGATGATAATACACCCTTTTTCATGTGGTAGATACGTTCCACAGAAAACCGCAAAAAAAATAGAATTTATAGAAAAATTAGAGATTGGTTCCCATACTTAAAAAACCATGCTATTTTAATATTTTTATAAACTTTCATCGCTAAAATTGCTTAGGTCCGTCTAATGCAGAGGCTACCAAACTCGTGCCTACGTCCACTGACCGATTTTGTTGCGCCCGCTAAAAACGTTAAATTCCCGGGTTTTTCCGATTTCAAAATTCATCAAGTCACGCTGATTATTTGGAAAAATTGGTAAATTCCTGGTATTTTGGATTTGAAAATTCGTGGAAGAGCTAAAAAACGGAGTCACACTGATCGTTTGGGCAAATCGGACAAATGTCTTGGTTTGACTTATAAGAAATCTGACAACCCTAGTTATAAATAACCTTGGGAAAATGTGGTACCCGCCGCCCTTCCAATGTTTTAGAATGCGCTTTAGGGTCCAAAAAGGCTGGTAGCCTCTGGTCTAATGTGTTAGGGTCTTATGAAGATGTTTGTTTCTTGTCACTGTCTTATGTGTTGTTGAATTTATTGTGAATAGGAAATCCGTTTTCCGCTTCAATGCTCTGAATCGCGTAAGAATTAATAATTTGCCTAAAAATAAAGTATTTCTTTATTTTAGTGGATAATTGCAAATGTAAATTGCAATATTTCAAAATCGTAAAAAACCCTGTTAAAAAAGATTTTAGTGTATATGTCATTAAACTTTAACCACCTTCTAAATGACTAAAATGAGTAAAAATGACCACGGAAAATTATATTCGATTTAAAAAAAAATGATAAATTAATTTTATTTATAGATTTATCATTAATATTTTATTTAAAAAATATTTGTGGTACGCCACTTTATTTGGTGGCAAGTAAGTAGTTGAACCGGAGCTGTTTTGGCCTGCGACGTCTTTTCTCGTCTTGTCGCTACCTCTGGTGACCTAACGCGGCTCCATCAATCACGAGGACACATTGTTAGGTGAAATTTGAAGTGCGCCATCGCCATTTTTACTACGAGTTTTAATTAATATTGATACTTGAAATATTAAATTGTATGTATTAATATGACATCAATTCAAAGAACTTTTAAATGGTTTATAATAACGTCGAGACTTGAGGGAAAATCCCACACCGTAATTTAATTTATTTCTTTCACTTTTCTACATAACGACCTAAATCAATTTCGGTTACGTTTGAAGTATTTTTAACTGATTCTGCTTAAACAATAAAAAATGGAAATAAGTGTTAATAAAACATCCAAACAATCTGGTCAAAATATTTTTAATTGTGCATTTTCTTAAAGTTATTAGTATTATTGCAAGTGAAGCAACAATGTAAGAGCTTCTGAAGATTAAAAATAAAAAGAAAAAATAGGTCAACTTGATTTAGTGGCAATTACATTATTGACGTTAAACGACTGTCAGTTTTTGTCATATAAATAAAGCTTATTTTATATTCCATAAAATATCACGTCGATGATAAAAACTTCTGAGCCACATCTGGCTATAATTAAAAAGTGTTATATGTCTAAAGACTGACTTATATATCATGGCCGTTACGTCACAACGGTGGTTTCCGGAACTAATACCCGTACCCCACAATGAAACTAATTACAGAAAATATTTCGTATCATGTCGATATAAAGTGATTTTTAAAACAATATTTTCTTAAATCAACATATTGAATGACTGGCAATTCTTATGACATCTGGATGAGGGGATGAATTACGTGATTAAGTAATTTCAGGACAAGCAGCAGTGTGTCGTAAGCGTCACAATAAAGGAACCAAACGTAATACTAAAGACATAGTCCTTAGCTGGTGATGGCAGGAATGTAGCACATTTCATACTTTAGCGGACAGTGATTTAAGTAATTTAGGTAGTTCTTAGTGTAAAAATTAAATTTAATTAAAGTTATGTTTATTCTAATTCTCACTCTTCATATTTTTATGATAATAGATAGAATTTGTCTGTGTATCAAATAAATACATAAACACAATCGTTCGTGATGTGCTATGTAAAATCAATAGCTTAAAATTGGATTGCGATGTAAAATACATAAACATTCTATTTTTTTATTTTATTTATGTAATATTAAAATGTATTTAGGTGAGTCAATTTCTGCAGCCTCATATCAGTGATGTTTGTCTATGTTTACTAAAACCCATTTCTGATCTCGAAAACTCCATAACTGGTATTACCTCTCTGGTCACATCCGTGAGAGAACATCTCGAAATGTAAGAGAAAATGATTTGTCAGTTGCAAAATATGACAAATCGACAACCTATTTGTATTTATAGAAGATTGTAATGATGTGACAGTTATTTCTGTGTGAATTAAAAGCATTAATTTAAATAATGTAAGTGGCTTAAGAAATCTATTTTGACATTTTCGAAAAGTATTTGTATAATTATATATATAGTAATAAATTTCGAAATTGAGCAAATATTTTGTTAAAGAGAGAATTTTTTTTTTGCTGTAATTATACGACATATCTTAATGCAGTGATTGCCAACCTGGGGTAGGCGTGGACTATTGCAAAGGGAGGTGCGAACTGTCCGAAATATTTATTTACACTTTAAAACGTGTCTTTATTACTATAAGAAATAAAGAATGGGGGGCGCGAAGATATTGGTACTTCCTTGTTTGACGCCAGGCGGTGAAAAATGCAATTGTCGTAGGTGCACCTCCATGTCCAGATGGGGTGTTAATCAACCAAATTTAAAACATAAAAATAACATTGATAACTGCCCCTTTTTATGTGTTCTCAAACAGTTAATTAAAGGCGTTAGTTGTGCGGTAATTATCGTAACGTGACCATTCATTGTTCCCTCAAAACGAAAAATATACTTATTTTTTTAATTGATAATGAGCTTTCTTGAATACGCACTATTCAAGAAAACAAATATTTCTTCATATATTTTTTAATTTATTAATGAAAATAACTAAAGATTCCAAGTGCACTTTTTGGGGTGTAATGTAGTTAGAATAAAGAGAATACTCATCAAATACTTCTGAATCTTGGTTATAATGTAGTTTTTTTATTATTAGATTGCTGTCCTTCAGAAAACGGGCCATTTTAAGCTGTGCTTGGGGACAACACGATAGACTAAATAAAAACGGTAAATATGATCACATCTCATATAATTTGACATATTATATGGAAAGGTTTCACCGCCTGGCGTCAAACAAAGAAGTACTAAGATATTTTTCTTCAACGGGAGGCGCAGTATCAAAAGGTTGAAAACTTCTGTCTTAATGTGATCGGTTTTGCTTCGCGAGAAAACACTTGTTCATTTCATGAAAAAGACACATTCTGAACGAGACCATTTCTAATCTTATTAAATTAAATATGAAATGATTTTCTTTTATGTATTTAACATATTATCTGAGAGTGAATGAATGGATAATGTTACAATTCATTGAATATTTACTAAGTATTTAAGGCTTTGTGTATTCCTAAGCAGAGATGAGTTCATTTTGGTTTATTAAAGAAAGGAAACAAATTAAATGGTCAGAATTTAAATACATTTTTGGTCAGAATATTTAATAACAATTTTGGTTAGTAGGTTAGGTAAGGTAAGGTTTTTTTTTAAAACTTCATCTAAATTATGACTATTTATTTTGACCAATATGTTATGAACATTAATATAAATTCTTACCAATGCTATATAAATTATGACCAGAAAAATACGAGCCTGAAAGAAAACACATTAGTTAAAAAATGGTCTCAATTTTTAATTGATGATGTTTAGAAAAATAAGTTATTATTAAGTATATATTATCAATGAGCATGCGCAAAAAAATAAAAAACTAGTCGAATTCAATACCTTCTGATATTTGAGATTTTACAAGCACAATGTAGTCATACAAAGAAAACTATTAGTGTCAAAATAAAAATAAGTTTTTGTGAATAATCTACCATTTTCCATGAATGGATAATGAGGTGTTATAAACATAATCACACGACGTACCACAAATTAACATACAAGCTTTGTTAAAAAATATTAATATACACACATTTTCGTATAAGGTCTATTGTTTTACTTGTATGGCTTGAAAGGGAAAACTTGATACAATTAAGCCAACCCATTGTTCTTGTTATATAATCAATTATTCTAAATGCATAGAAAAATTGTTTTTATTAATAACCGTTGTAATACAACCAATAAAGAATTAATATTTCTTCTGGAACAAGTATTCACTTTCAATTTTTGTGTGGCTAATTAAAACATCAGTATAAAAAAACGTATTTTATAATAGTTTAATCTACTAAGGGTAAGTTCTTTCATAAAACATTTTGTTTATTTTTAAGTAAGTTCTCCAGTGAATCCCGAAATCTCGGGATTGGTATTAAGACGTTTCCGGGATTGCGGTCCAAATTGGTCTGGATTGGAAGCCTTAATTTCATAAAGTGAAATTAATAAATAGGTTTATAATCATGAAACTTTTTTATTTATTATTTGAAAAAGTCATTTAAAAAAAGGTTTCACTGCACCTCATTATAAAGTTTGCTTACTAAGAAAGGTTTGCAGACTCTGAAGTCTGAACGCTTGAAAAAACGCAGATAGTATAATAATATAGTTACACAATGTAGTCAACATATGAAACACCCATTTATACTAATTTAATTTTTATTTTATATGATCAATATCGGTTTGCTCATGACGAGCAATATCAATGAAACCGGTCCTGATCAATAATTGGTTGAAATAAGTGTTAATTGTTTAATATAATTCTTTTCCACCAAATATTGATACCGAAGACCTTAAAAAGTTAAAAATTATCAAATAGTTATACATAGAAAACTGAAAAGTTTTAATTTAAACTTAAAGATCCCTGATTTTTTTTCTACCTATTTAACTAACTAAACCATTTTAGTTGACGTGAACTTCTCAAAGAATGGAGCACATACACTTGTTGCTTACTTGAGTCTATAAAGGCAAGAAAATGCAAGAGAGCAACTTAACAGGAAACATTTTCCCATGAAAACTATTTCTACACGTAAATAGGCAGCTCCGTGGAATTTTCCTTTTTCCTCTCTCATATTTCGTGAGATTGGCTAGGTGGAGGCTCTATGCTGCGTACGGGAAATGTGTGGGGGAGCAACAAGTGGTCGCACAGGTTATGTGGCAAAGCTTGAGAAAAAGATTCTCAGCTTTTTTTTTATTCATCTATTTAATTTGATGTTTAAAAATGGCATAGAAAGATACTAGTTCACACACGTTTTCTTTATTTAATCTTGAAATTTTTAAAGCCTATTTCATCCGTCATTGACTGTTAGGGATACGCCTGCTAACAAAATTTGTTCATTCTGTCGGATATTTTTCAACAAAATAGATGAGTGGTAATTTGACATTTGTGGATTTAGGATATTACAAGAATCAAGTCAATGAGATCGATTATTGCTTAAGTATATTTTTTGGATGGATTGGTAAATGATATTTTTAAGAGTTAAAAAAAAATATTAGTTTCATTAAGTGTTTAAGATATCGTCACTATTTTGGCAGAAGTTTGTAAGTAACAGATTGATAGTTCTAAGTAAAATGCAAATGAAAATTTTAGCTTTTAGGATAAATACTATAGCATCGAGATTTGATGTTACATAGATAATTATTTAGTAAAAGTTTAGATGCATTAATGCCGATTTGACAGAAATAAGAGTTTAAAATGAATAGACATGGACAATTGTCTACCTTTGAACCCGTCTTAATAATAATTGCCTTTACGAATAAAATACTGCTTTTTCTGGAAAATTGGTATAATAAATACACTGAATGACTTATTCCAGACAGCGAATTATTCATATGAAAGAAAATCTTTGTATGCTTAAGTATTTTTTGTCAGTTTTCTTACATAATTGTTTCTGCCAGAAAAGTGACGATATAACCTTTGATGTTAAATATTTATTTACTTAACAAACACGGTTTTAATTATAATTATATAATTTTGAATCAATGATGGATTGGTAATTAAAATTGACTGTGATAATTTTGATCGCGAATGCATACTAGTGAATGATTAAATGCATTATTTTTAAATTTCAAAAAATATGAAATGCATTGAAAGTAAGGATACTTTTCGTGTACGTCACGTAGTCTAAAAAGCAACTCTCTTACCATACTAAGCATCCCCCAGGAACATTTCACATGTATGTACTTACTGTCTACTCACATACACCCCAACCTCCTTCACCCTGGCCTTTTTAAGCGCCGTTCACACACTTGGTTATGCCCGAGGGGATGTATTTATTTACTCGAACTGGGAACATAATAATACAATTCTTTTAAGAATGATAACAGATGCAAACCATTATCAAACGTTGTTTATTTTTAAAGTCTTACACAAATGATTTGACAGATATTTTTATTTAAAAATTAATATTTAAAATAAGTTTACTTTTTTCACAAAATAAAAAAAAAAGTATTAAGCTGTGCGGATCAGCGGTTCATATTATTCTCATCACACTGTTTAACCGTCAAAAAATCAGAAATAGAAACACATATTTCAAACTAATACAGTGGAACCCTACCATTACACTACCCCAAATTACGCATTGGCTTGAAATAATCGCCGCAAATTCCCCAATTGAACGGTCGCATTCCACTGTCGTTGCTACGAGACGGTTGTCTGTGCGGTGTATACAGTCAAATGTTGGTCAAGCGCCTGTGTATTCAACACTTGCCAGGCTATACACACATAGCCGGGGGACTGTCTATGTGTTGGATTTTTGCGCGCTTTGCATTTTTTCACTCAGTAACTAAATATTTCGTCCATTTTTTTTTTTGAAAAACTAAGGGAAATCTTAGTTTTGCATTTTTCGTCGAAAAATCAAATCCCTAATTTTGTTTGAGATTTACTCCGCCCGATTAAACTACTCCAAATAACACGGTCCTGACTTTAGTGTAAATGGGGGTTTTACTGTATTAACATTACGGATTGCAATAGGCGCGCCCTATTACATCGGCGGTCACGGAGATATATCAGAACTAGCTAGACCACGTCCTAAGAGTATCCAAAACCCACTTAGAGTCTTAAACCAGCTTGCCTTTTCTTCTTGTCAGTGGCGATAGTTGGATGCTGTTCATACTCTGTAAGGTGTACTCACTAATTAAAGGGTGTTGTGTGAAGAAGCAAAAGCGAAAAATAAATGGCTTTGTGAAGAATCATAAAGAAACCTCGTCGTAGCTATATGTTGCACATTGGGAGCTTATAGATTTTTTTTATATATTTGGTAACAAGCTAATCGATGTTAGAAAAATGTACCTGGTAAAATAAAATCAATTTGATTTTGAAATTTCAGCAATTTTTGACAAGGCAATCGTTCATAAAATTATACATATTATGACGGATTTTACCTTTTTTAATGGATTCACTGATAATTCTTGGTGAAAGGCATTTCACTTTTTTATATTGATTTCACATTTTCTATTAAAATCTATTTAAAATATGGAATTAGTACAAAAAAGTGTTTTATTTTTCAGTACATATTTTATATTTAATCTATAAAAATAAAGTATTTCAATTTTGTGTGGTTCGCAAATTACCTAAATATACAAATAAAATAATGTATTATATTATATACAGAATAAGAAAAGAATCTTCTTGCAAAACTTTTGCGGTTTTAAAGATAAATATTTCTCATTTATTTGCGAGTGTGTACCGCCCTTTAGACGACAGACTTGACGCATATGCCTATATGAGTCAAGTGACAGGGTGGAAGATAAACTGCCAGATTTGGCTCTATTTACTCCGACAAGTGTTGCGGGACAATCATTTTATTTATTCATATGACTCGTAAATGGGGAAGTGGGAAATTTATAGGCTGTGAAAAATTCACGACACATTCTAAGAAGGGGGAGATTGAGGATAATCGAATGTTTGTCATATTTAACTGGCTGCGTGGGAAATGCAGGAAGTTCTCAAAAAAAATGTGTTTTGACGAAATAAACGGATTATCAAATTCAATTGAAACAAAAATATTAATAAAGTAATTATGATACACATCGTGCAATATTTTTAAATTAATGTTTAGTTTGATTAAAATCCTTTTTAAGTATATAACATTTCAATTATGAAACTACAGAAACATTAGCAAGTAAATACAGTGTTTTATTGACTTCTGTTCGAATCTTATCAGTCCCCAATGGACATCGCATCTTGTCAAGAATTTAAAAAATCCTTGTTGCGTCGTTGCAAATAATGCATAATAAAATATGGAAACAAATTAAATGGTCAGAATTTACATCAATTTTTGGTCAGAATAAAAATATGAACGGTCAGAATAAAAATATTATAGGGTCAGAATATTTAATAACAATTTTGGTTAGTAGGTTAGGTTAGGTTTTTTTTTAATTTCATCTAAATTGTGACTATTTATTCTGACCGATATATTATGACCATTTAATATAAATTCTGACCAATGTTATTTATTCAATTCTGACCAGAAATATACAAGCCATAAAATATTACTTGGTTTCTTTACATGGCGCTAGAATCCAACCGGAAATGTTACTAATCGCGACCCAAGTACTACAAGGTTCTACATAAAAAAAATTGAAGAAACAAAAATAGTAATGTATACGAAAAATAAAAGCCGCATTGTTACTTCTGTTTCGTCAAAAATTTTCACATAGAACCTTGTAGTACTCGGGTCGCGTAATACTATGTTATGTATTTTAATTAATTAATCGTAATTTTTAAAGTCAGAGCTTTTCGAATGTTCATAAACTCATGCACATGAGAAACAAAATATTCCACAATTAACAAAATATAAATTCAATGCAGATTTGAATTTTAGGCAAATAATATTTAATGCAAAACCAAAAACACTCCAGTTATATTTTTTGAGTACAATGATTTAACAATACCTTGGTAACAATTAGTAACTAGATTGGATGATCGTTTGTAACAAATATCTAACGTGAGACGAACGAAATTAACTAACGTATCAAGATCAATAATGTAATGAAAAAAAACATATCATTACTTTGCGCGAAATAGTGATGCTATTTTAAAAACCTGATTCATTTTTTTTTAAATATAAATAATCTAAAGTAGAATTTTATTTAGCAATATCCTATTGTATCAACGATAAATATTCAAAAATTAAGCATATGATTATTTAATGGATGTTATTCAAAAATTGTTATACTTGTGCAAACATATACTTAGCAACAAAGCACTAATCTTTATACAGTGCAATATTGTCTTGAGTTGGTGTGTGGCATTTCTAAGGGTTGGCACTGCGCTGTGGGCGATATTTGATTTAATTAAATTTGAATAAAAAAAACACATATTTCCGGTAGAAATATATTTATTAGTATATTTTATCACATATTTTGCCACATGCACTACTGTAAGATATTAACACTGTTTGTTTGAATAATATATTTGAGAGAAGTATAATATATTAGTTCCTTTTATTTAAGCATTACTAGCCTGAGTATTTTCTAAAAAAAATTGCTAAATATCATAATTATGGATATATTTAAAAGGATAGTACATCACGTGAAAACACGAAACTGGATTTAAAAAAAAGATAATACCTGTTTGTTATATTATTAAAAAACATATATTTTATAAACTTAACATGTGAAAGAGAAAGTAAAAGATAGGTGAATTAATAAAGTAACAAGTTGATATCATTAGATGGATCCTATGAACTAAGCTTTTGTACTGATACGAGAAGACAAGCTTCCAGTGAACTTTATATTATTTTGATGGATTGATTATATCATCACTATTCTGTCACCTGCTGTGGCCTAGATCAGTGTTTCTCAACGGTGGGCCACAGAGATTTATTTTTGTTTTGGGGAGCCACAACACAGTTTAGGGAGGCCACGGTAAATAAAATAAATTACTGGCATTCTTAATTCAAAAATCTCGGAAGAGCTATAAAAAAAGATGGGTTTTTGAACCTATAATTTTCATGGGAAGACAAAACAATGGTATGGGGGGCACAAAAAAATAAAGACACTCAAAAGGGGCCACGCTTCCAAAAAGGTTGAGAAACACTGGCCTAGATAGTTAGAGCCTGCTCTACCAACCACGCAGGTTTGGGTTCAATTCCCGGTAAAATCACAGTGAATTGGAGAATTATTCAATTCAAAATTGTGATCGAAGACTGGGTGTTTGAGATGTCAATTCACATTATTTCCTCTCCTCCCATTCTTCTGATCCTTTAATAACTGGGTGTAGCAATAGCGATTAGTTAACCACTAGTCCTGTATTAAAGCCTTATCCTTCTTTTCCTACTACTGATTCTGAAAAAAGTGAGGTTGAGCGACTGAGTAAATTCTGGCAGAAGTTGTTAAGTGACAGATTGATTGTTTTGAGTAAGCAATGTACGAAAATTTCAACTATTAAGATACAGCTTCTATCATCGATATGTTATGTTTTAAAATAATACATAATCTTAAAATATACATCCATAATGCCAATCAGACACGAAAAAGAGTGACAACGTTAAAATGAATAGACAACGATATTCCTGCCTTTATTTAAAGCAGTATTTATTTTCCTATACGAAAAAACACGTTAAAATAGTAAACTGTATAATTAATGCACCAACAGAGCTACTCTAGACAAAAAAATGGGAATTTGAATCTGGAGACAGGCCCTGTTTTGTTGTTACATTAAATTCCACGTCGTGAGAATAAACACACATACAATCACGCAATAAACAGAATGTGTGTGTCTCCCCATCTCCGCTGAACCGGTGACCTCTCATTACACGAACCGTGACTTCATCCACTCACCCAACGATGTAATTCACAAATCAATATGTTACCAAACACAAATACTTTCAGTAATCATTATCATAATTCCATGTTTACTTTTTTGATGTGTTCCAATCTACACTCTTATCAGAAAGTAACTATTTATTGAAAAAAATGATATAATAATTTATCTGTTTTTTTTTTCACAACCTTCCTAGTCTACATTTTTCATATCATAATGATTTTTTGAGAACTGCTAATAATTTGACTATGGTAAAAAGTGTTAAAATTAATCTAACTTGTTCTGTGCCGTGCGGAATTAATATGGTCGTGCATGGAGGGCCGTGATTTTCTTTAAAAAAATAAAACCTAATAAATATATAATTTTTGGACATATACTAATAGTAAATCACAATCACTTACCATATAACTACACAATGAGTTATTTCCGCCATCATTTATCCAAAAACTTTCCAAAAACGGAAATTACCACCACGTTAGTATAGCCATGCTAGCGAGAAATTTGAACACAAAAAAAGCTTTTTTTCTTAAATCGATGTATTATAAATTACAAAACAATATCTTTAAATTGAAGTATCACACTATGATTCCAAGAGATATCACTATATGCATGATATTTTAAAATTATTAAATACGTTTCCTGTGGCTTTTAAACCGCTTCTCAAGTACTGCGTGTAAACACGCACATTTTGTATGGCCGGCCCTACGAGCACGAAACTGTATGGCGTGTTAACACGTCCACGGCAGAGAACCGATTAACCGAGTTTTCATTGAAAATTGACTTAAACTGAATTATTATTTTATATAACACGTAACTATTATGACAATATAATTAAACAAAATATTTAGTTTAACCTTTTCTTAACCTTTATATTTAAAAATATTTAAAATAAAATTAAAATTTGTAACTTCACTTGTTATCAAGTTTCATATTATATTAAAAATTAACATCCACAAGTTACCACTGAATCCGTCAAAAATTCAATAGATGTTTGGTTGCTGTTTATTAAAAATTAATAACTTAAAAAATGCATATATAATCGTACATTTTTTAACTCAACATTAACCAACCTACGATCGTGGACATGGAGTGTTAAGTATGCGATTAGTTAACTAATTGTAAGAGCACAGTTGTAATCGCCAAGCCATGGTTTAAAAAGCACCGGTGGCTCGTGGAAGTATTTTGAATAACTGGTGTGTATTAGCTCAAAATTATTTTATTTGTTAAATTAATTTCATGCTCGTAGTTTATCTGTAAAAAACTTAGATATAATATATATTTTCCTTTTAATTAATTGGAGTTACATTACTTATTCTCCGTCAAAAATTCTGATTACATATTGCCACTTTAATACTACAACAAGATAATTCTGATTTTATCATAGTTAAGAAAATTAAACTCAAACTTTATCTGGTTAGTCTAAGCTTTTATCGTTTTTTTAAATAATTAAATAGCGTTCATGTGAATTTTCAATGTATATTTTTAAAGAATTATAATCAAGTAACCTAGTTTATAGTATTAAGAAAGCGACTATAATAATATTAATGAGTCTTTAATTTTCAAAAAATATCATCATTTATTGTAATGTTTAAATTGACATTTAATTTCCAAACATTAATTATATAACGTACTCTTTTGAAGGTGGTGCAACCCTTTTGTTTCTTTTCTTGTGATTTCTTTTATAATTTCCCTTACCAACTAAGAAACTACGTGTGTTTCAATTTATTAATAAATAACATCATAATATTTAACTGAATGGCTGCCACGGACGAGATATCTCAATTTTTTCGTGCTTAACACGCTAGAGACGAGTTACCTCGTCAATAACTAATTAAATTTATAATTGAAAATGATAGCAGGCGTGCTATGTACAACCGTATTTTTTTCTACGGCAGCCAAAAGGTCAAAAAAATACGTTAAGAGTGTCCCATAAACAGTGTGAATTTACTCATTGTTTAAAAACTCAGTTCGTTTTTACCTAAAAGTCAAAATGTATTATTATTTTAATTTTTGTTTCTTTTTATTGATATCTCTCTACTCTCTTATATGTTTTGTGTTTGCAGTAACCCTGTGCCTTGATTATACCCCTGCGCAAGATGCTCACGATCAAACCGTTGGTTTTTTTCTTATGTGGAGCAAAATGGCGCAACCGAATATTATCTACTGTTATGTCTTTGTTATTATTTGCTAGCAAGACGAATAAAAATGCTCTTGTACAGTCAAGTCCGAGAGATGATCCGCCATATCGAATCATTTAATCGTTCACGTTCTTATATCTATCTCATGGATGATACGATACACAAGACGGTAAATGCATAATGAAATAATATAATAATCGTGTGTAGATATTTATAGTATCTAGTAATTTGATATTACTAAATCCGATACAAAGAATGTTAGTTTATTGGTATTGTAGTTTAGTCGACAATATGAGTTGACTTCAATATTTTTTTTTTGATTGACGATCAAACAAGTTTTCAACATAAAATATTTTTTTATTACCATGTACGTACTAGAGGTCTGCACGGGCCAAAATTTTACAAAACTACCCGGTCCGAGCCCGAAAAACTCACGCCCGACCCGGCCCGGGCCCGAGTCTAATGCCGCACTTGTTACCCGAACCCGACCCGAAGCACCGAGAAATTTGAAATCCTCGATTTGGTATACTTTTTCCCCAGATTATCTCCGAAAGTCCTTTTTTTTTTTTTAGCTCACCGAGGAATTTGAAATCCTCGATTTGGTATACTTTTTCCCCAGATTATCTCCGAAAGTCCTTTTTTTTTTTTTAGCTCACCGAGGAATTTGAAATCCTCGATTTGGTATACTTTTTCCCCAGATTATCTCCGAAGGCCGGGTCGGGTAAGAGCCCGTGGGCCAGGCCCGAGCCCGTGCAGACCTCTACTACGTACGTATTTACACACCACGTGTATATCGACTTTTTTTCAAAACAGCTTTTATTCGATAGTTAAAATGTATCAAACTTGATACACGTTCTATCAAAAAGATGCAAGCTACAAATGCCGAATTAGTATCTAAATTAAGCTTTTAGGTTTGAAAAAAGATGAGCCTGTGAAAAGTTAAAACCAAGAAAAAAAACTGAAGTTTTTCCTAGACAATTTCTTTAACTAAAATTAGGTTGTGTATATTTCATAATTTGCATATGGCTCGAAATCATCAAAACACGTGCGCCTCCTGTAAAATTTTATATATAAGGGTTACGTCCTACTTCCTTTCCACAGTCGATGGAGTCGAGTCAGGACCGGTTTCGCTTATTGCGAGCGTTGTCAACTGACTCGCAATGAGCGAAACCAGTCCTGACCTATTAGATAAAGTGGAATGAAGTACAAAGGAATATTGTGTTTTTATTAATATAATGCCTTTCCACCAAGTATTGACAGTGAACACCCTAAAAATGCTCAACATAAGTGTTTATACGAGAACTGCTTGTTACTCAGATAGAAATTTAAGACATCATATACATCCATGCCTTCGAACAGAAATTCATAAATTGATTTAAAAATCAATTTATAAAACTATCCTTATTTGGATTCGAGCCCGTGACATCCGCAAGCAAAGCCAACGACGTTGACCACTCGACAACGCAGGCGACCAACACTAATAGATCATAATTTATGAGCACTCCTTAATATGTGTTCAATCAATGGCCAATCGTGAAAAGGTAACAATCTGTTGCCAACTATGCAATAAATAAATTTAAAACAAGCGCATTTCTCATATAATACGTGTGGGATCTATCCTGCATGTAGAACATTAACATTATAAAATAAATAATTCTAGGTTTTTTTTTCAAATTACAATACTTAAAAAAAATATCTTGAACCGGCTGAAATCACAATAATTATGTATGTGAGTCCAACGTATAATAATTATTTTGTATCAGGGCCTCATGTTGTAACGGAATGTATATTTAACTCGTGACAATCTAATCCAGTCCATAATAACATAGCTGGCATTGTTACCAATTTGCTTTATGACTCCATCCATACGTCTTGACTGAAACTAGAACGAAATATGAACAGAGATTTTGCAAGTATCAGGCAATCATAATTTGCAATAGATTCCGAGAACATTTATAAATACCCATGTTATGGGGAGATGTGAATTTTTCTATCGTTTTGCAATTTTATAATGTGTATCACTTTTAGGGTGTTCACTGTATTGAACTTGGTGGAAAGGCATTATATTAATACAAACACACATACTTATCACTTAGTTAAGTTCATTTTACTATCATTAAGTAATTTACTTTAGTAATGTAGAATTTTATATCGCTTTGTTAAAATGTTCCCAAATTTTAGTTATGTTTGTAATTATGGGGTTATAATGCAAAACGTACTGTTTCCAATATGAGCGATATTGAGTTAGGTATGCAGATAGGGTAATTCAAGCCTAATGAATCGACTGATCCTATTAGTTTTAATATAAAATGTCTAAAAGACTCGTTTTCAATTTGGAAATCATATTTGCATGCAAATGTTTTAATATATTGTTTGTGTTATTCGTTATAGTATTTGACTCTATTGAAATGTTCGAGTTTTGGAAACAGTACGTTTTGCATTATAATCCCACAATTACTATCAGTCATCACTTAAAATTTAATAATCTGTGATGATTTTTAAATTATATGTTAGAGGTGTTAAACATTTTAATTTGTGTCATTATAGAGTCACTTATACTGTAATTTGTAAATTCTTTTCAATGGTCCGAACCCACGATAATTTGTTTTATGTGGCCCGCTAGAAGGTAAAGGTTGTGCATCAGTGGTGTAGTTGATATTGGGAATATTTTTGTTAATATAATCGATTACCAGAATATTTATATAAAGCCGCATCTTTTATGTCAGATAAAATATGAACGATTCAAAATAAATCCTTAAAATTCTACGAAGCACCTTCAGTCGAAATCTTAAATTATGGCAGGTAGAAATTCTTTAGTGACATGACGTCCATAATGAAAAATAGATTACTAATGGAAGATCAAACTGAAGTTTTAAAACAAATCATATATTGGGTGAAGTGAGCCAATTAGTAATATGATTTTTAAAAATCTTGAAATATTTGGTGTTTTAGTGAATTGCATATTTTTATTTTACTGAGAAAACACTATTACAATGTGTATTAACTGAGGTGACTTCACTTTTACGATACTTAAAGACGTGTAGAATATTACAACGCATCTGTTTTTTTTTTCTTAAAGACCACTTGGCTCACTTCACCTCTAAATGACCCAAATATAATTTATACATATTGCATAAAAATAAAAAGATGTGTATTAAATTGTCAAGCAACGTCGTTGGCTTCGGTTACAAAGGTCACGGGTTCGAATCCCAGTACGGACAGTTTTATATAAATTGATTTTTAAGCCGATTAATGAATTTCTGTTCGAAGGCATGGGTATATGTGATGTGCTAAATTTACCATTCCCACCCATCCCATACTAAGCACAGAGCGTGGCAAGAGGGATTACCTAACTACTAGTCTTGTCCTATTCCTGTTCTAGCCCAATCCTTCAAAAGTGAGGTTAAGCAACGGAGTAATAAGCAGTCCACGTATTAACATTTCTGTTGAGATAAACTATATGAATAACCCATATGCTCCACATTAGGAGCTGACATGATAAAAGAAGATAAAGTTATTCCTTTGATTTAAGACATACTGATCTGAATATTAGATAGTACAATAGTTCTGACGATAGCGAAAGCCGAAATAGCTATCAATGAATAAATATAAAAACTGTGTAACTAAATACGTTGCTATTTTTACCCTATTATAATGGAATTCTACCAAATACATGCTATGTCAATCAATAAATATGTGATGATAATCTTGCCGCCTGTGTGGTCGAGTGGTAAACATCGTTGGCTACCGCTACGGAGGGCACGGGTTCGAATCCCGGTACGGGCAGTTTTATTAATTGATTTTTCAATCGATTACTGAATTTATGTTCAAAGGCATGGATGTATGTGATGTCTTGAATTCCCCCCTCCCACCCATCCTATCCTATGAACGGGGCGTATCGAGAGCGATTACCTAACCACTAGTCATGTCCTTGCCCTTTCTTTCTATTCCTACTCTCTTTGGAAAAAGAGAGGTTGAGGAACTGAGTTACAGCAGTTTTCGTAGATACATTTCTGTTGAGATAAACTCCATTAGGAGTCCATATGTTCCATATTGGGAGCGGACATGGTAAAAAAAATCTTTCCAATGATGTATGTATTGGCGAAAAATATTTTGCCAACCTCCTTTTGCTACACTTCACCGCAGTTCGCAAAAGGTAAAACAAGAAAACTGTGTAAGCAGACACACTTAACATTTGTTTCGAACAAATTGCCTGCATTTTGTGCACTCGCGTGGTGCATCAGTGTGAGTGCATGTGTGCACGGTTGCATCTCCCCGCACGAGTAATTGTGCGCATGCGCGATCTATAAGACACAGCTAAAATAAAATGAAACAAAGAAAAGCGAAATCACGATCTGCAGGTACGCCAACACAGCCCTGTTAAGCAGATACGTGGCCATTGATGTATTTATGACAATTGGAGGTGTTTTCATTATTTTTGTATCTACTGAAACCGTTTAAGACTACTGGAAAGCGAGTTGCATTTATTTAAGATTCTTCTAGTTGATAACTTAAATAAACCCTTTACGAATACTGATATTAAAATAATAAAAAACTGTGTGCAGCTTGGAATGTTTTCTGTTTTCTTCTTTAGCACATTTTGATAATAATGGTGGTGCAAACTAAAAAAAGAACTGTTATGAAGATTATGTATAAGGCATTTTATTTTAAAAAATATGTTCAAAAAGAATTCACGATTTTTTTATAACATGTTTCATATTGTTTCAGATATCACCATTTTCGTTTTTATGATTTATTAGGGTTTCGATATGCCAAGTTTTTGGGTAAAAATTCAATTTGATAGTTTACTGTAGGAACAAGTAAGCAGGGGTGGGCTGGAGGGAGCTTGGAGGGGCTCGCGCGAGCCCTTTGTTAGATTTTACTACGGCCGGCGATCCCCTTGTTAATTTAAGAGAAAACAATATTCTCAAATCAAATTAGTACATAACTACAATTTCTGACATATATATTATCTACGACAGCTTTAATATACACATTAGTACAGTTTCAGCCATTTACATTGATTAGTTTATGGTGAACTGCATATTGTTTCATATTATAAGTGTATTAAGTAACAATCGTTTGCTAATTTAAGTATTGCATATAATTGCATAGGAGTGAAAACTTGCTTTGAGATTAAGCGAGCCCCTTGTTAACGTATTGGCAGCCCACCGCTGCAAGTAAGTATTTTCATTACAGACTTCAAGTCGAAAATATTTATTCAGAACATAGGTTTATAAATTTCGGAATCTTATTTATAGAGTAAATCACTCCTGTTTAAGATTTTCTGATTAGTTACGTAGATAAACAGCGGAAAATTTTATAAATGTTATGTAATTTTGCAGTTGAAATATGTATTGGTTTTTTTTATGTAGTTTTTTTTTATGCAAATGATATCAACCATTGAAATGTAAATTAGTTGGGGTGTTTCCCGCTTTAATTAAAAATGTAGACAGTGGACACGATAACCATCTTCATAGAAAAATCATAACCCATAAATATAATTTTTTTATAAGCATATTTTTGATCACCATTCTATATGTAATATTAATAAGCCACTTAGCTGTTTTCGGAAAAGATAAGGAAATAAATATAGAGTTTGAAGAGGCCAAATAGTTGGCTAATCGTTTTTTTAATCTATTTTTTATGATTGGGTAAAGTGTGAATGCCGCCTGCTGTGGCCCAGTTGGTTAGAGCTTGCTCTACCGATCCGAAGGTCTGGGTTCGATTCCTGGTCAGATCACAGAGAATTTGATAATTATTTAATTCAAAGTTGCGATCGAAGAGTGTTTTTGATGTCAATTCACATCATTTCCTCTCCTCCCATCCTTCTGATCCTTTAATAACTGGGTGTAACAATGGCGATTAGTCAATCACTAGTCCTATTTTAGCCTTATCCTTCTTTCCCTACTACTCACTTTGAAAAAAAAGTGAGGTTGAGCGACTGAGTAACAAACAGTTCTTGTAGGAAAAACGTCTGTTGAGGATACCTCCATTAGGTGTAAATTACGAGTGATTAGTGACTGAGTAATGAAATTGTCATATATATTCAGGATAGTTAAATATAAAACGATATATTAAGTAATCAACATTTGCGACAGAGTGATCAAAATACCTCTCGGGTAAGGAGTCGTAATTAATAAATAAATATTAGACATATGGTATTACAGCAAATTAATAATAAAACAGAAAGTTCTTCAGATAAACTCAAGGAGAATTAATATATATTTTTTGGATTGGATATAAATTTTATGCTTGAACTGTTTACATATCCTGTAAAGCAAAATGTCGATGTCCGGTTCTCTAGGCTTGGCTCTGTCACCTTTGACCTGGCTCTGACTCTTAAGTAATCACAGCGTTGTTTATAAAAGGATAACTGCTTTGCCAACAAACGAGATCGAAATCTTTTAAGGACCAATGTTTTGTTATCTCTCTATCGATGCATAACATTAAGAATGTTGCACAATTTTAATATGGATATATTTTTCCACTAGACCTAGATCAGGACCAGTTTCACTCATGGCGAGCATTATTAACTGATATCAGTTAATAGTGCTCGCCATGAGAGAAACCGGTCCTGGTCTTAGTAAATAAAAGTGGAAATAATTTCAAAGGAATTTTGTGTTTTTCTAAGTATAAGAGTTGATAATAAATAAATAATAATTTATTTCTTACGAGCTAATATTGGAAAAAGTATTTTTTATGCTCCACGATCAGTGCATTTCTAGTGGAGATAGAGGTTTTCACCGGTATCTGGTTATATTGAAAACTAGTTTTTTTAATAGTTGGTTAGTATTTTACTAATACAATATTAAAATATTTTCTAATCAACTTGACAATTCGGTATTAATTTTAGTAATGGTCTAGAACAGTGTTTCTCAACCTTTTTGAGCCCGTGGCCTCTTTTGAGTCTCATGTTGTTCCGTGGCCTTTATACTCGCTGTTATTAGTTTTTCGAGACTCGGGACGAAATTGTCTCGGAAATGAGAAACTGAAAGATTCCAAAATATTTATCTCGAACACATTAAAAATTTCAGGTCACTGGTTGAATTTTTTAGCTTTTCCATGTGATCCAATTTAAAAAATCTACAATTGCGAAAAAATGTGAAACCTTTTTTGAACCTCTTTCGCGGACAAAAAATTTATGGATTTCCCCTTAGCCCCCCCAAAACCTTGCCGGGGCTCCCCTAAAGTTATTTTTTCTCGGTGACCCCCTCGAAATATGCTGTAGCCCCCGGTTAAGAAACCGTGGTCTAAAACATATGTGGGTATTACTTGCAAACCCGGCTCGATATAAAGTTGTTAAACCATGAACCATGAACGTAATTTAGTAGATAAACATATATTTTGAATGTATTTTTAGAAATCAGTCTCAAACATGGCTTGACAACATCCAACATCAAGAGTGTCCAACCTTTTTTGCCCTGAGATCGACTTTTCAATCTTAAGTTTTCTCGCCATGATTCTTATGAGAAATTTATTTATTTAGGGTTTTTTCCCTTCTTCAAACTTAGAAATGTTTATTTTAAATGCGAAATACATATCATAAGATAGGTATGTGCTTACAAAATAATTCAATTTTAGTATTTTTTTTATATTTTATATTTAAATTATATATTTTTTCGAAATTCACGGAAGCTTTCGGGATCGACCAAATTTTGCTTTCGGATCGACCGGTCGATCGCGATCTACCGGTTGGACACCCATGTCCGACATATGTATAATGTAAAGTAATGTAAGACTAAAAATACTTTCGAAATGTACATTGTTTTTCAAAATGAAATTCATGTTTCAATTTTTAACCAATTTTAAATAAGCCGTGATTGCAAGTAATACCCTAATTTTACCTATTATTGTTAATACTTCACTTCCAACATTTTGATATTTTGAGATGTTTAAAAACTAACTGTATTTATCTGAAATACAGAACAAAATCATACCAAACGGTCGTTTTTTGTCGGAAAACGATATGTATAATTAGTATAACGTCTTTGTTTTACGGTCTCATATAAATCTAGATGCCTAATGAGCGTTTAAAAGAGGCAGTGGACTGACCACACGACGTAGAATTGACCA
The DNA here is from genome assembly GCA_031772345.1 of Himalopsyche anomala. NCBI lineage: Eukaryota > Metazoa > Arthropoda > Insecta > Trichoptera > Rhyacophilidae > Himalopsyche > Himalopsyche anomala. Next base: position 38,227,031 of record CM062822.1, on the reverse strand, counting down.
AAGGCACTTGCTTCAATAACAATACTTATTTCGTATTTGATATAGTTGGCCATAAAACAATCCCGCTATTATGAAAACGTTCAAAATAATCCGATGCCGTAATAATAACGACGTACGACCGTTTGACAGATATTGGATTAATAACATTATATAAATCTTGCGGTGCTGAAAGTTTTCGTTGGTTGAAACCCCCTCATGTTTGTGACGGCTAAGAATCGCAATACCGGACGAATATAGTACAACCGATGTTATGTAATTTCATATTAAATACCGGAATGACAAATATCAATACCGGATTACAAAAAAAAAACAAATAATTCGACCAATTGGGATTTGAATACTGGACGAGTAAATCAATATCGGTATTTAATATAACTCACATTTTCGTAAAATAATAATACTTCATTGAAAAGGTTATCAATTCTGGAACCTGTCAATGTTATATTTATACGACTCTAAGTAGATTTAAAATATTTCAATTCGTCGCGAAAAAAAATACAGAAATACCGGTACTTTTGAATTAATACCAGGTTCCTGGTTTCGGTAATACTAGTATTGCGATTCCAAGTGGTACCCCACCCAATTATTTAGAATAATGTCGAAAATTTGTTTAAAGAAAGTAGATTATTTTATAAAAGACAATACTTGCAGCAGTCATCGTAATATAGTTAACATTTGATGGTTGAATGATTTCAGTTTTTGGCAAAAATAAATATCCGTTTTAATAAATATCCGTTTGTCTGTTATCCATGATATGAATAAGTTAGAAAACTCAAAAAACCAATAAAAAATCCTGTATGGAGCATCTTATTACTGTTCTCTCAGAAGTTGATATGTAATAGATTGATAGTACTGAAAAAATGAAGTTTTTCAGCTTTTAAGATTATGCCTCTTGCTTCGATGTTTTCTTCGATGACTATAATATCAAAATAAAGATGCATTAATTTTGATCTAACAAAAATAAGAGTTAAGAATTAATAAACAGGGACAATTGCCTGCCTTTAAATTCAGCATTATAATAAATGATGTTTTCTTGTCAAACTGCTTTAATTAATGTACCAACCGAGTTAATCCAGACAAAGAATTCATATCAAAGAACGTCCTTGTATACTTAACTAATTTGTTTCAGTTTTGTAACTTACCAGCTTCAGCCAGAAAGGAGGCGCTACAAACTATATGTTTACGCTTTTTACGAGATCTGGTAGTGAATAATAATTATTAGAAAGAGTGACGATTTTATTGGTAAAATTTAAGTCCAATTAAAATATATTTAGTTTCTTACAAATTGCACTAGATGGTCTGTGACTATGATGGGTTAGTTTCAATGGAACGAGTGATATTTAGCATTTTTTGAATTAAGCTTTCTTTTGTCGACTAAAAAGTATGTGTATGCTTCTATTACTATTTTAAATATTGTGAAGTATTTATTCAAAACTCGAAAAAAGAAAGATTTTGAAAAAGGTAACGCGAGGCATAAAATAATATCAATAACTCGCAACCCACATTTAGTGAAGGACTGCTGAGAGTAGGTAGGTAGGTAGGTAATGCCCGATCGGGCGATAGTCGATAGTAAAAACAAATGAAACCGCCTGTTATCTGGAGCGGTATTTTGAAACAATCAAATGGTCAAGAATTTACCACGGGCAGGTTCCGGCCGATACCACCGACCTCATTCATTCAATATGAAAGCAATTGGAAGCTTCAAAATAAAAATGCTCAGAATTTACTGCCAAATCTTATTTCAAAGCGTGATCATGAAAAGCGTTCAGTAAATTATATATTTAAGAATTTTAGACGAATTTTGTAACTTTAATAGCAATATTAAATTCAATTTTAAAGCCTTTTCTTATGTTGCATTATATTTTCATTTTTATGTTGCCTAATAAAAAAGGAAAATTGAGTGTTAAAAGTCCACGACTTTGATTAATGAACTCCGATATTCGGTGCACTTTAGACATATATAGATTTATTGATGCGTTCAAAGTTCATCTGGAATGTAGCACCAGAAAAGAAGAAGAAGATAAATAATGCTTCAGTTCGAGCTTAATATGAATTTGCCACCTGTGTGGTCGAGTGATCAACATCGTTGGCTACCGCTACGGAGGGCACGGGTTCGAATCCCAGAACAGGCAGTTTTATAAATTGATTTTCAATCGATTTATGAATTTCTGTTCAAAGGAATGGATGTATGTGATGTCTTGAATTCCTCCTCCCACCCATCTTATCCTATGAACGGGGCGTATCGATAGCGATTAGCTAACCACTAGTCCTGTCCTTACCCTTTCCTCCTATTCCTACTCTCTTTGGAAAAAGAGAGGTTGAGCAACTGAGTAACAAGCAGTTCTCGTAGAAACACTTCTGTTGAGATAAACTCTATTAGGAGTCCATATGCTCCACATTTGGAGCGGAAATGGTAAAAAAAAATAATAACAATTTAAATAAATAACTTTGAAATTGTCTTTTAATCGCGATAAGCAAGAACAAATGGTTGACAACTAAGTAACAATTTACAATTTAAATATGTTATATTGAACAATGAACATATGTAACACCAGTGCTTTTTTGAAGAAAAAGGTGCCGGAACTCACTTCTTATCAAGTTTTTTTGTCTATGTCAGTTCCCAATGTGGAACATTTCGCTTCCTAGTGGAAAAGTGTCAACTGATTTTTTTTACAATAACTGTAATGATAAAAGGATGGAACAACGTCAGGACTAGTAATTAACTAATCGTTCTCACTTCAAAAGTTTTCAAAGCAAGTTAAAATACAATTTTTGATCTGAAACATCAAAAATGCCAAAAACGGTGGCGTAACGCCGTTTCACTGCAAAAGTTGTAAAAAAAAACACTGCGTAACGCAAAACTATTGCATGTATTTTGCTGCAAAGTAATAATAAATAACACGAGGAGATTACATCATTCAATGTATTGCTTCTTATCGTTATATGCTTTCGATATGTTTTAACATGTGATAAATTTATATTTTTCATCTTACCGAATCATACTTAATTTCACTAACTAATCACTTTGCTTTCCCCCAGGATACACTAATATCCTTTGATGCTGCTGATTATAACCAATTAATCTATTAAACGATCCTTTGGACCGATCTCTATAAAAACCAGAAGAAGAAATGCAGTTTTTGGGCTTAACCAATGCTTACCTATTCAATAATAACTATTTTTTTTTAATACAACGTTTAAATTATTGTAATTTTTGTTTATGAACAATTCAAGAAAAAATGTTCAATTATCGCATTCCATGTAATCTAAAGCAGCGAATATACGACAAAAAACAGTTTAATTTATTTTTTTCTTAAAAATTAATAAGCGACATCATATTGTAAAATTGAAATACTAAATCCATAAAAGAATATTAAATCTGTGTTAAATTACAAGTATTTTAAAAGCTTCGCTTATTCCAGATTATCCTTAAAATTTACGAGTAGTTATTTAATATAATAACTATCCGACGTGTTTCATTTGGATGCATTGTACAGTGACGTACAGTGCACCTACGATGGCAGCATACAGTCGACAAACCCCACCCACGAGGCGCAATCAGCACGACCTGCCCAGCACTAACAAAGATTTTATTCTTGGCAGAGAATAACTGAAAAAATCTCTGTATAGTTGAAACAATAACTTCAGATACATGATGCAAGTTGGTTATTCTTCTAAAGAATTGCTTCTTGAATTACAAAGTAAACATTTTTTTAAAAAGCTTGCTATTTTATTATCATCCACGATGTGTTTTTTTATTGATAAAGGAAGTATCAAGCCACAGGATGGAAATGCATAAAATAATAAACATATGCTGAATTTAAATCCCACCAAAAGAACAGTGTAAGTCTTAACCGCATCCGTTATGGTTACATCCGATGTGACGAAACAATTTTAACTGAAATTTAAAATAGTAACTGACCGAATACATGCACTTTGGATATGTGTAGGAAATTAACATATCGACTGTGAAAATGAAAAAGGATGAAACCCACAGTTTTTTAAAAACAGCTTTTTTCGATAATCACAATGTATCAAACTTGATACATGTCCTATCAAAAAGATGCAAGCTACAAATGTCGAATTAGTATCTAATTTAAGCTTTGAAGTTTGAAAAAAGACGAGCCTGTGAAAAGTTAAAACCAAGAAAACAAACTGAAGTTTTTCCTAGACAATTTCTTTAATTAAAATTAGATTATGTCAATTTAACACCAGTTTAGAAGTCTCCGCGCACTTCAAGGTTGTGTGTATTTCATAATTTGAATATGGCCCAAAATCATCAAAACACGTTTTTTGTATCTCCTGTAAAATTTGCTATGTGTGGGTTATGTCCTTTTTCTTTTCCACAGTCGATATTAATAGGGTGTGGGCGCAGTTTTGCAATGTCTAAGCTTTCCGTATACATCTTCTAGAATCTAGAAGACCAGATGTAGCCCGCTGTGGTCTAGCTAGTTTGTGTGTTTTTGCTCTTACCAACCAGGTGGGTCTGGGTTCGATTCCCGGTAAGATCAATGTCAAATTTAGATTTTTCAATTGAAATTTGAGACCTAAGACGTGGGTGTTTGTGATGTCAATTTACCTCGAGTTGATCTCGAGTGACTTTAATAAATTTTCATCGAGTTTTTTTCGTATGATCTTTCAAGTTTTAAATATTTGGCGCATTAGCATACGCTGTAATGCCAAATGTTAAAAAAAATACTCATTTCTACTTATTCAATTTTTATTCAAAATGATCAAGACCGGTTTTGCTCATGACTAGCATTATCTTCAGTTAAATTAATACAAATTAGTTTTGTTTGCTTTTTTTAAATAATGCCTTTCTGCTATGTATTGACAATAAACACCTTAAAAAAGCATCTAGATAGTCAGTTCAAGTTCATTCGTGCATTTGAACGCCTGAAGATGCCGAAAGGCGAAACCCGGGTCGTTAGTGACAAAATCTGTGTGAATGTACATAATTTGAAAGATTCAAATTTAATAAAAATAACAAAAGATTTTTAGTACTTATTCCACTTAAAAATTTATTTGATCAGGACCGGTTTCGCTCCTGACGAGCATTATCAACTGATAAGAAAATAAATTAAACAGTGCTATTTATACAAGTTAAATTGAAATAAAAAGGTGTATTTCAATTAAACTTGTATAAATAGCACTTTAAAAATCTTTTATTATTTTTATTATAATGCCATTCCACCAAGTATTGACAGTGAAAACCTTAAAAGTGATTCAAATTTAAGCTTCTAGATATTTTTTATCCATGGTGGATCCGGTAATACTACAGGTAGTTGACGTTTTTGCCGCTGTAATGTGCAATTAGTGCTGTAGGCATATCATGGTTTATTTAAATAATATACACAAGCAACATAAGAATGTAATACATGAGAAAATTATCGAAAATCATAATTATCTTTTCTTTAATGTGTGGTCACAAAAAATGGTAAAATTCAACTTTTCCCTTGCCTTTTCTTACAATCAACCTCACACCAGCAAAAACAAAACTGCCATAAGTCAAATGAGTCAGAAATCGTTGGTGAAGGTAAAAAAAATAATCATGCAGATGTGTACGTTACTTGAATGACCAAGCTGTGCGGTCTTATTATTTTCGGAAAGAAATTCAATTTCATTCATCGTCAGGTTTTTATTCAATTGGTCGTTTTTTAAAATAGTGACTACAGTTACTGTGTAAAGTTAGCTGATTTGTCTTATTTATGATACGCTGTTTCTGCGTGAGAAAAATTGTCGCCCGCTTCCTCTTCATTCATATTTAAGTCTGGCTTAGACAAGCCTCGAACGTTTTTAACTTGCACCGACTCCAGCGGTGGGCTGCCAAAACGTTATCAAAGGGCTAGCTTAATCTCAAAGCAATTCTCGGTGTTCTGGGGAAGAAGTGATTTTTTTATCACTCCTATGCAATTATATGTAATACATAAATAAGCAATCGATTGTTACTTAATAATCTTTGCAATAATATATGCAACAATATACAATTATCCGTAAACTTATCAATGTAAATAATAAGGCTAAATAATGTACTCCTGTGCAATGTTTCCTCTAAATGATTTTGGAGATATTGTGAGGATTTAAAATTCCCCAGTGAGCTAAAAAAAAAAAGGTGCTTCGGAAACAATCCGGACAAAAAATAAATCGAGGATTTCAAATTCCTCGGGGGGGAGGTTGCTAGTCACATGGCTTTTATAAAAAGGGGTCGCCACCCGAAAAAGGTTGGGAAACTATGCTCTAAGGTAAGAGGTTAGCTACGCGGAAATTTCAAAAACTGCGCGGAGGATGCGCGTACCGATTAAATATTAATTGATCAACTGTCTTGTACAGCGCGCCAACCCGGAATGAGTGCTCGGGGGCTTCCCTTCGGGGGCGCGCAGCTTAGAGGGAACGTTGCTCCGGTGTATACTGAAGTTGTCGTAGAAAATATATATGTCAGAAATTGCAGATATGTACTAATTTGATCTGAGAATATTGTTTTCTCTTAAATTAACAAAGGGCTTGCGCGAGCCCCTGCGAGCCCCCTCTAGCTCATTCCTGGCACTAACCGTATAAAACAAATTTAAACCCAACTTTCCTCACTATGAATAATCTGAGACTTAAAAGCATGCTCGAACAATTGGGCTTATATGTATATCGACATGGTAGTTTATTATTTAATATATATACTAAATAAAAGAAAAACCCAATTTATAGCTATTTCGCGAATTCCTTAAGTGCGGTTAATAAATAGTAATATATGGTCAATGCCTATTCTGATATTATAATAAAATTGACTGACTACTTTCAGTTCTCTTGATCAGCATTTGTCAACCAGGGTCTACGTGGAACAAACGGTAACAAGTCAAAACATTAAATTGCACAGGCCCTGAAAAAGATCAGGCGAATAAGATAACACTCTAACATTTTTGTCACTGACGCCTTTGGCAATACTGAACAATTATTGGCTTAAAAGACAATCCACCAAATTGTGTAGCTAAAGTTCTTTTGCTGATTATATGAATAAAGAACTATGTGTATAAAATATATTATTCAAACTAAAAAATTGCAAATTATTATAATACAAATTTAGCCTTCAAGATGTTTTTGGGATAAAAATTAAGTTAAATATTTCATCATTTATTGGTCTCGGAGAGTTTTATCAATAATTTATAAATATACAAAATTAACTTGCTATTGAAGTAATCTATCTCAAAATGACGAGTATTTATGAAGAATAATTCCAACACAAAAAATTACAACACTTTTGCAATTCATTACGTAATTTTATAATAAAAACTTTTTCTATGTGTTAAATTCTCGCTTAAAATTTAACAATTTGTTCGTTTAAAATTTGTGTTGTAATTATCACCTTAAGATATTATCTCGAAATTTTTTACTTCAATTTTACTACAGTCATCTGCAAACGAATAGTTTTTTAATGTTCCGGTGGATATTACACGTTAAATTTAATACAAAATATCACTTTAATAAACTTCACGCTACTGCAATACTTAATTTTATTTTTTAAAGACATTTTTGACAACAATTTTGATACTTTACAATAATAGAATCCTTTAAAGATAGCCAATATATGTTAGTTTATGTCTTCTTTGGGGTTCATTTTTATGTCAATTTGTTAAATAGTTTTTGGACCTATAGCAGAGTGGTCAAATTCACTGAATTCGGTCACAGAGTTTACGGGCTCGAATCCTAATACAGACGGTTTCAAAAATTGTTTTTTTTTGTAGATTTATAGCTTTATGTTCGAATAAATGGATGTTTATCATGTTTAAATACACTGCTATTCATTCTATTCGGTACTTTGGTGCGGCCTTTTGACTTGATCGGCCATTTCTATTATTTTTTTTAAATTCATAAATTACTGAGATTTTGGATTTGAAAATTTTTGGCAAATCTCAAAAAAAAAACTCCCACGTTGTTCATTTGGGCAAATTCGTAAATTCTTTTGATTTTGAATTTCATAGTTTCTGGAAGACCTAAAAAAAGGTCCCACGCTGCAAATTTTGGGAAATCCACAAATATCTGGGCATTAAAAATTGGTATGAAAATTGTTTCAAAAATTCCATGATTTGAAAATCGCTGGCCAAAGATTCCTTTTCGTCAATGATTTCTTTACTGCGGTCTTATGTTGAATCAGATAAATGAATGTGACCTTTTGAAAAGAAAAGGTTCCCCGCCCTTGCAATGGCTTTATCTTTTTATGCTAACTGTCTCCAAAAAGCCGAGGCTGAGCGTCTGTAATAAACAGTTCTCGTACAACAAATAATGTTGAGTAAACTTCAAAAGTTCATACAATCAACATTGAGAGTGGACGTGACTACAACAAAAAATAATCTTCCTTTTGCACTATGGTTAATATTATTACAATAGTATAATACATAGATAATGTATCGATAATGTATATTTACGTAAAAAAATATATTGAAATGAAAGAAGATACTTTTTTAAACGATTTTTTAAAATTTAATGAACTGTTCAACTTATTAAAAATATTTTTATCAGCAGCTTTTAATGGAACAATATAAACTGTTTTAAAGAATATGATTTCTTTTTATTAAGCTGCAGTCTGAAGTCTGACCAAAGCTTTAAATTCTTCATTTATTTCTACCATTTATCTGATTTCTGCTATTTGGGTTTAAATGTTGTGTGGTTTATTATGAAGAAACATAGTACACTAAGTGGTCTTTAAGAATTGTTTGTATGCGATGTTACAATTTTTGATAAAGTTGTGTTTGAAGTATAGGGTTAAACCGGGCTGTGATAAGTACCTTTTAAAGTTAATTAAAGCCATCGACACGTCATTAAACGGCTAAATTAGAAGCGAGGCAAAATAAAGTAAGAATCGAAGTGAAGAGAAGAGAAGACGAGCGTCATTCAGAAGCCAAAAGACATGTAGCGATTAGTCATCGTCAATGATACCACAGGTGCGGAGATCCTCAACATTTCAATGCACAATTTTATTTCGTAAAACGATATTTCTTACTTTTCATATACAAAGTAATGGTATATCTTATTTGTTGAAAAAATATTGCATAAACGGAGAATTACATTTGAGAAAAAAATAACGTATATACTGTAATATTGCTATAGGGTTTCTACCAGTGGTGTAGTGGTTAATAAATAAATACCAAGTCGGTCATTGACTTCTTCCTTATTTTTTTATAATATCCGTCCGAAGTTAAAAACCACATGTTTTAACAATCAAACTAATAAAAAAAATCTTGTATTCGCAGTAAAGAAGTGACGTGTGTGATCTTTATGAAGTAGTAAATTAGCTTTTAAAACCATCGAGCATGTAAAAATGTTTATTTAAGATAACATTCGGGCACTTTTAATTTCTGCACACTGTAGTGCGTGCAAGCAAGTCTTGAGGAATTTCTTCTCGGGACATTTCTGGCAAAATTTTGAACACAACTAACGTTGTTACGCTACGGAATACACCCTATATGAAAAGTGTGAAGCCGTAGCGGGTGGTGGTGGGTACAGCGTTGAGTACCCTAAGGAATTAAAAAAAAAAACATTCGGGCAGTCTGCTAAGAAAGTGAATAATATAATATTTAGGACGCTGACACCACTAACAAAAAATAACTTTATAAAAAATATTTCATTTAATGTCTTCCACGTTTGAGAATGATCAACGCTTAGATCCTAGAAAGAAGGGTGGTATTTCTTCACGAACAGTATTTTGAATATATATACTTAAAAATTACGTTACAAGTCAAAAAGGTGGTAGGGCGGCACCCTGACTCATTTTCAGGTGCTAGGTCGCCGACCTGGCCCCACTACACCACTGGTTACTACGACAATGTAAGTCTTCTGTGGATATATAAACACCCAAAGTGGCGCTAAAAATTAGAATTCTAAACAAATTCTATGAAACTGTCATTCAATGCGTCAGAAAAAGTAAGACCACTCTTCGCACAACTTTGTGGATAATAAGAAAAGTTACAAGGCAAAAAAAAAAATACGACATCACACAGTTAGCAAGTACCTTTAACAATATAGCATTTTTTATTTATTTCAATATATTAATTTTATACACATGAGTGCACGTTCTAAGACAATTCTAGCAAAGAAAAAAAAACTTAAACAACGCATAACTTTTGCTACGTCTGTAGTATTAAATTAATGAATTCAGTTCAACTACATCCGTGCACTTGAACGCCTGAAGATGCCGAAAGGCGAAACCCGGGTCGTTAATGACAAAACTGGTGTGAATTTAAATAATTTGAATGATTCGAATTTTCATGGAAAATTAGTTGTGAGTGAAGGAAAGCATATAAGTATAACAAAGTCATAATTATTTAAATTGAAAATAAATACGAGTCATTTGTCAAGTGTTCAATATTTTTTATTAATTTGAGTTTCGACGTTATAAAGTTTACCTGTAACTTAGCTTAATTCAGTCTTAAAGTTTTAAAAGAAAAATATAATTTAATTAAAATAGTGAAATAAAAGTGTTATAAATGCATTGATGCAAACTGACCATTAAACACTTAAACTGCATGTTTTATTTGCAATCTACCTAGTTTTAAATAAAAACATTGATCTTAACTTTTTTTTTAAGAAATAGAATATTACATTTAATTCAATTCATTTTATATTTTAACCAATTTAAATTTAACTCCGTATTAGAATTAATTATTAAAAAAACTGAAAGTTTTTGCGCTATGTTTTATTGAGAGATGAAAAAAAAAATCTTACGTCTTATTCATCCATCTTTAACAATAAAAGTTTATCATAAACTTGTTTGTACGTTATAATTTTATTTGTGTGCAAAAATAATGATAACGTGATCCGATGAATTAAAAAAGTGTTTTGATATTTTATTTTAATATCCAATTAAAAATCTTCATCAAAAATATAATAAAATATGGCATACAAGCTGTTAAAGAAAAATATATTGTTTGATTAGCGTTAAAACGTTAGATATAAACTTTTTTTATCGAAATAAATTTTTAATTAGTAATATTATTTTTTTAAATACATATATTATTTGTGAGACTGACTCGATATTTGAAAATCCCAGATTTAACCAGTCAGGTGTGGAAGAGACCTGAACGCACGTACACGAAACCTTCTCGCTAGTTTTTTTCGTTCATCTCCATTCGTTTAGAGCACTGTAGAGTTTTTTGTGGTTCGATTCTCACCGCGCTCATGTAGGAGCGTCTGGTCTTGTATTCTTTGTTGTCCATGAGATTTCATTCATAAAAGTCTAATGCTTCTTTTCGTTGCGGCGGCAAATAAATTGAGGATGTAGGTTATATATTGGTTGGCTGCGGTTGAGACAGGTGCTCTCAAGTAGGGACCGTTTGTCGACACTTATAAAAATAAAAAAATCTTCTTAATGCAATATAATTTACGTAAACTACGAATAATAAATCATGTAAAATATATTTTTTAATAAGTATACAGCTAATAATTTTAAGTTTTATGATCATACAAGATAAACTTGAGAATTTTTTGTAAGTCACTAGAGATCGATTTGAAGATAATTGACTTCACAAGCACCAACGTCTTATGCCTCATGTTTTAAATTGAAAAATATATATTAACCTTTCCAGGAATCGACTCCAGACCAGTGTTCTCTCTAAGCTGTGCTCACACAACTCGCCAAGCGCGCGCACATAAATTACAACAAAGCGCACAAAAGTTACATCAGCTATTCCACCACCAGAATAAATTAATTTAAATTAAATAGTGTTGTTAATTATTGTCATTATTAAAAATTAAAATTTTCGTTTAGTAGGCTTAAATACCGTTATGTGGCTCACAAATCTTTTTATTTCTTGTCAAAATTGCACAGTCAATGTCTTTTGAACACATATCCTTCCAAAAATTAGAGGAATCATCACTTCAGAGCCACTTGATTGGTAGATCAACTTCTCACCAACTAGACCACAGCGAGCGAACATTTTTTTATGGTGATCACTGTCAAAACTTGATTGAAATGTATAAAATTTATTAAATAAATCACTCATTTGTACTAATTCTACTTTAATTTTAAATTATACGGACCGACTTCGCTCATGTTGGGCATTTATCATGAGTTGATAATGCTCGGTAACCCAATCATGATAGCTTAAAATAAAAGTAGATTAAGTACAAATAAATGTTTTATTTTTCGTATTTAATACGTTAATATGCAATAGTAAATGAGACAAGCCGAAATAAATTATAAAATAATTACTTCTGGACACACTGTACATCAATGGAATAACGAATACTTCCAGGATAGTCATTATTTTCTCCTCAAATAGATCATTTTCACAATGACCGGTTGTTGGGCAGTGCAAAAAAACCAAGCAGTCATGAACACAGATTGATGTAAGGTGGAAGTGAATTATTGTTTGTATTTATACAAATAATGTGACACATACATGGCCAGCCTAAAAGTCAAACACTTATTTAAAAAAAAAAACACTTTCGAACATAAGGCATTAATGATTAAGGCAAATCCTATTCTCTTTGGCTTAAATTATCGATTTAGAATGGATTCGTTGTTTATTTTTTATTCAAATATAAAATTAATAATTCTTAAAGTTGTTTGCTCTTTTGAAAATATCATGGAAAATAAATTTAAAGTAAAAAAATAAGTATTTGAGGTTTGCAAAGTAAGCTCACGGTAATAAATTCAACCTTACATGGAGACGCACACGGCATAAGCAATAAAAATTCAGTCATACAAAGTATGTTTATTACCCCTGTATTAAACGATATAAAGCACACCCGTTTTATTCATTTTTTTTTTGTATATTTTTACTGTGAGTTTTTATTGTGTACCTTGCTCGACGGACTGATTGCCCCATCGCCACTATTCAGTCAGTTTGTTCTTGTACACTATTTTTCAAAAAATATATTTTATTAAAAAATATCCACACATGAAATTTACATGTTTTTACAAAATATTGACATTGAACAAACGTTTTTTGTGGTGGTTTTTTTTTTCATCGTATTTTACAATTATTTTTTTACACATACCCATATAACATATAAAGTTCTTAATAATAATACGTTGTAAGTCAATACATATATGTGCATTATAAAGATTTGTCATTTAAATTAACATCACGTATTCGTATGTAAAAACCTATTTATAAAACTGTATAAAAAGTTAATAGATACAATATTATTTTATTTTATTGTAAGGTGGTAAAATGACTCAACTCTATTAAATGTAAATCGATACTAGACATAAAAAAACATAACATTTAAATTTTATTTTATTCATAAGTTAACGATGTAAAAATACTTAGTCCGTGATCAATTAATCTTAGTGTTTTATCAAAAATGTGATTATATCACGCTATACGCGCAATTTTCTGGATGAGAAAAAATATATATTCTCAAACTTAATATAAGACTGAGAAAAAATTAACAAATCTTAATTGGTGATATATTCATAGATCTGGTATGTGTAATATATTTTTTTGTGAGTTTTTGAATGAAATATTTATCAAAATCTATTGACCTTATAAACTTATATTTAAGAAGTAAAACAACGCGTCAGAAATTTAAATAACACCAGGGGTGAACTAATAGAGAAACAAATTATAACAACAGTTGCCTTGCATAATTAATTCAGAGCTTAAAAAAATACTCTGCAACATTTTTAAAAAATAGCATATTGACTGTGGAAAGTAAATAGGACGTAACCCACAGTTTTTTCAAAACAGTTTTATTTCTTTAATTAGAATCTATCCAACTTAATACACGTTCTATCAAAAGGATGTAAGCTGAAAATGCGAGACTAGTATCTAAATTAAGCTTTTAAGTTTGAAAAAAGATGGACTTGTGAAAATTGAAACCAAGAAAAAAGCCTGAAAAAAAGGTTTTTCCAAGACAATTTCTTAAAGTAATACTAGAAAATCATCAAAACATGTTTTGTGTGCCTCTTGTAAAATTTGTAAATGTGTGGGTTACTTCCTTTTTCCTTTCCACAGTCGATGTGATTTTATTTTAATTAACACGGTTAAATAGTTTAATGTTGTCTCATAAATCTTTGAACATGCGCACAATTTGCACATTTATTCAAAAATTTAAGCTGTGCTTAGTAATATTTGGTATTTTGGTATGATATCCAGTTAAAAATTATAAGTTTTCTCATGTTTTTTAACCCTAGATTAAACTAAGTTATGTATTAAGCAACAGATTATAAAAAAATTAATAACCTTGGATTTTTGTGTACCTGTATACACGCAAAAACAATCCAATATTATAGTGTCGAGAAATTATTACTAATATTAATAAGAGAGTAATCAGCCAGTATCTAATGATATGGACCAGTCGTGAGGTACTTGCGTCCTTTCGACTACTTTGGTGCGACCTTTTGACTTGATCGGCCAATTCTGGTAATTTTTGTAAATTCACAAATTCATGAAATTTTGATTCAAAAGAAAGGTCCCACGCTGGTAATTTTGCAAAATTCGCAAATTTCTGGGCTTTAGAAATTGTCATAAAACTGTTTACGGCCGAAGATTCCCCAGTCAATTCCTTGTCAATGTTTACTGCGGCTTTCAGAAAATCAGATATATGAATGTGGCTTTTAGAGAATAAAAGGTTCCCCACCCCTGATATGGAGTGTTAAAACATTAAAAAGTATGTTGTGAAGTCAAAAACTATTTGAATGATCATACTGTTAATTAAAAATAGCCAATTTGCAAACTTTTATATGCCAGAAAGACGAGTTCTTGCATTTGATATTGTTTTTATTTATTAAGTAATCTGGAATGGTAGTTTAGTAAAATTATGTAGACACCAATAAAATAGTTAACATTTAATTTAAAGAAGTAACGTATCGATCATATATTTTGTTGTTCTGTAGATCTTTAAACTTTTTATTAGAATATATTTTGATTGTAACGTCGACATACCAATTATTTAAAGAATTATACCAATACTACTCACGGTCAGTAGGATTCTTCGTGCTTAAGTAATTTGCTGTTTTATCATTATTTAAACGTATTACATGAATATATCAATGTTTCATTAATATTGAAATCTAACTTGATTACTCAATATGTCAATTCGGAATTGATTGCATTATTTTAATGATTTAATATGTCTTACATTCTACGCACAGCACCATGTTGGTAAATTCCGA
The DNA here is from genome assembly GCA_031772345.1 of Himalopsyche anomala. NCBI lineage: Eukaryota > Metazoa > Arthropoda > Insecta > Trichoptera > Rhyacophilidae > Himalopsyche > Himalopsyche anomala. The sequence continues at coordinate 38,211,925 of CM062822.1, read as the reverse complement.
GACTCATTTTGCAAGTTGACGCTAAAAATATATCCCTATATAATACGTCAGTCTATGTTTTACGGTAGTAGTAAATTGGATTACCTTAATTAAAACTCACTCTTACACTTCAAACGTGCTATTAAAGGAGCTGGTTTATCAATATAAATTTAAATCTGAGCTTAATGTGAGTGGCGTCACCGATCAATATAAAAACGACTATTATGTAAGAAAATGCATCGTTTTATACGTGTAGAAATTGTATACAAAAAATAATGTTTTTATATATGATTTTTAAGATGAGTATGAAAAATGAGATTAAGAGTTAAAGGCTATTATGTAAGAAAATGAAACACTTCTATTTTATTATATGGATATTAACAGTAACAGTGTGTTATATATTATATTTAATACGACGCTCCTATAATTAGGATAAACATAATACTCTGTTATGTATACACAAAATGTACCTCGATTATATGTTAGTTCTCTATGACATACTTGTAACAATAAACCTTTCAACTGACTAAACCGATATCCAATTCCTTCTCTCCAAATCTCACTCAGTTCAAATTGAGAGTTCAAATCGAAAGGCCGACAGCTTAGTAGAAACTCCTCAATACTCACATCGATATAATTTTGATTCAATAAGATTTAAGAGATTCATTATTAAGTGTATAAATTATTATTATGAAATAAAGTTGAAACAACATTTAAATAATAACGAAGTGTTTTAGTAGAAATATATCCATAACAACTCTAAAATGAAAAAAAGTCAGAAAATATCAAGATACTCACGAATTGTCGAGTCGTCTAGCGCAACAGCTATGAAAAATAAACTATTTTACGGAAAAAACGACACAAAGAAAAGCCTTAAGATTAACACACAGACATTTAGATATATGTAGATGCTTTTTTTTTAGATTTTTGGGAATGAGAATTTAGCCTATTGGCTGCCGTAGAAAGAAAAGTACGTTTGTATCTAGTACGCCGGCTATAATTTGCAATTATTAATTTAATTAGTTATCGACGAAATAACTCGTCTCTAGCGTGTTGACTACGATAAATTTGACAAGATATCTCGCCTGTGGCAGCCATCCAGTTAAAGCATAATGCTTACACTGTGTAACTTGCAAATGTAAAATATTGATATCTAACTTAGATTATTAATAATTTTATTACACAGTTGATAACTATTTCGATATAATATTTCGAGACTTTTTAATACATTCTATACCGATGGCGTCATACCAAAATATACCAACAATTAAAACCGATTTTTTTACACAGGTTAACCCGTAACATGCCATCCTAAAAAATCACGTTCCCTGCCATGATGGCATCTCAGTTTCACTATTTAGTGACAGTATTAAAACCTAAGTTAGAAGCTTAAAAATATTTTTTTAAATTTATATATGCTAGAATACCAAAAATGATAACTTATTGACAATATTAAGAGAAATATTGAATGATTTAATGGCTCAACTATTTACGATTGCATCATGGGCATGGAGAAAACCGAACTTTGCTAAAGCAAAACAATCTGTTAGCTGTTCAAAATTTTACTATGCATTTTAATTGTTACATAGGTGAACATTGGATACAAATATTCTTGTAATGAAGGAAACTTATTTCATGTATGATAATATAACTATGTTTAAAAAAAATGGTTTTTTAAGATACATACATAAGGAGTCATTAGCAATGATTGCACTGACGGAAGATCATTTTCCAATTTTCATTCTTCGCTATGAATTTATTTCTATAGTACATGTATATATGATATTATTATATATGATATTATGGAGTATTTTTTATGTTTCGTAATAAATTGTACAAGTATTGAGAAAGCCTGTGCTAGATTAATCCAATAAAACGCATAGGTAATAATTAACACGTTCGGTTAAGTGTAATCATGTTTATAAAACCATCTAGCTGACTCACAAGATCCATGTTTAGATATATTGAAATCTGCATAATCTTCTTGATACTTCCATCGTAAATACTAGCTTAGCGCAGGATTGATAAATGATCAAATATAGCCAAATCACTCTGATGGGATGTAACAATTTTGCACCGAAAGATTTCCACGATAGTTATAAAAACTAGCCGTTGGAATAATAGATTATCCTTCTTTTATTACAATACGATGCCAATTTTTTATAAAAAAACATTTTAAGACATTGAAGCATAACAATACTTCGTATTATTTAAATGAAAACTGACGAAAAACTAACGAATATGAAATCTGGGAAAATTGATTCTTATATATTGGATTTCTTTTAGAGCAACCATCAAGGTTTTTAACAGTTTGTTAAGGCAGTAAATTAAAGAAAGGTCTGTATAGATCTATTCACTCCTCTAAAGGTTAACAAAGGTATTATGTGAATGACTGATTGATGCTGGTAATCGGTAATAATTCTCTATTTGGAATCTATCTACATCTTCCGCTCTGGGAAAAGAATTAACTTGACTGATAAAAAACTTGACGGCAATAACTGAAAATTAAACATTATGGTAATTGTCAATATGTGCGGCGTGACGGGGCGTATCGGTTGCCCTGCCAGCTACCGGACACTCGAATGGTCTCCCGTCTAACTGACTCGAGACAGCTATTGCAAAAAACTCTTTATCATGACTAAATAATAATAATTACAGTGTGTAACTTGTGACTGAGTTATTTAAATGTTACAAGCTGTCGGCTTTTCGTTGTATCACTGCCCGTTCATCTATAAAAATCATTCACTTCTGCAATACAATATAATATGAATACTGTAATCTACGAATCAGGAATTTGCAACAATGTGCGAATTATTAAATGGAACAAACTTTTAAGTTATGTATTTTACTAACTGCAACTCCGTTATACGTAATACTGTAAAACACAGCAATGCATTAAGCTCTGCGACTTTGGTTTTTGATAATAACTAACGTCATACTATAAAATTAATTTTGATATCTTTGTTATTCGTCACTTTGATTGGCATCTTCAAACAATCTATGACAAAATTATTTATTTATACAGTATAAATTGACTCCGACTCTAAACATACATATACATGTCATTATGGAAAAACACAATATTCCTTTGTACTTAATTTACACTTTTATTTATCAAGATTGACATTAAGTGAAAATTATTCAAATATAAGCGAATTTTTGCGAAAGATTGAAACATCATAAATATCGATTAATTCAAATAAAAGTGAAAATAAATATACAAACTTTACAATAATATATTTTTCATGCATTAAATTAAAACCTGTGCATTACGTCTTGTAGAATATAGAATAGAGAATATAAACTCTAATCGTGGTTTCTTTGTATTACCCACTTATTGAGTGTTTTTGGCCATTTAATTTTCTTGCTACATTGTTAAGATCTATCTATATATTAATAACCGATAAGGTCCGTCAGAGTGTTTGTTTGTAGGTCCGCGATTTCGTCTTTTTTTGATGACGTAGAAATTATATTATACATACAATTAAAGATAATATATAGTATATACAAGTTAAATACTGCAGGGCTGTCGATATATGTCCCAGGGTCGTCTTCTTCTTCTCCGAAATATATTTGTTAGCATACTTGAAATATTTAAATTATTCTAAAAAATATATTATACAAAATATAAATACTGCAAGGCCGTAAATATTGGATATAGCAGCTCAGCAGGGCAGCTCAACTATGATGTTTATGAATATATTTTATTATATCCGCTTTTTGCATATTTTGTTTTGCAGTCCCGGTGTATTTTAGTTCTTTTAGAGAATTGGGTGTATTCCTAAAAAAATACATTTAGAGAATTAATTACGTTTAGATTTTCTGGCTTATTCAATAAATAGGTTTGCAATTTATTTTTCACGCCGGTAAATTTTTTGACTATTTAAAAATGCAACAAAAATCCCCCCGTTGAGGGAAAGGGGCTTACAGCTAGTCGTTAGTTAAATCAATAATTTCAATAAAAAATCATTCAAACAGCATGTATGTCAAAAACACAAAAAAATATATTTTACTTGATTTAAATGACTTCATTTTTAGTTACAAAAATATTCATCACCAATTCTTTATATTTATTGTTAATTATTCACTGTATTCATTGTTAATAGACGACGATTTGTTTCATCAATAATTTGTATGTAATGACAATATTATACCTCTATTATATATTATTTATGAAGATTGCAAGATAGTTCTACGAGAAAGGGAAAAATAAATAATTGTATAATAGATGCTGTTGTATATTATGACTATTTAAACGATAACGTCTTTGTATGAATGACTTCAACTAGTTCAATCGATCGAGATACGATCGTATTATACAGTAGAGTAGACTGAACGTATACGTTATGTCAGCCATTGATTACCGCATATTTGTTCATGACGTTTCGCATATTGTAATGTGTCTATTAGTTATGGGTTCGATGCTTGGCAATAAACTGCGCCCAACACGATCAATAGTAAAATGGTACAACAGCGGCTGTATAATAACAACAAGACGATGTCCTGTATAAATGAAGCACGCGGTAATTCAATTTGTCTCTTATGCGTTGCACAAATGCATTTCAGAAGCAGGTAATGTGCAAATATTGAAAGCAGTGGCGTGGCGTTAGTGCGCAAAATGTTAATGTTATACCATTGTCGTTTTATTAACCGTTTGAATACCGCGCAAATAAATCATTATTATGTCCCAGAGATACTGCGTGTTTTTGAGAAAAATAATTTTGCCTAATATGCATTCGAATTCGATATTTTAAAAAGCAATATTGAATCAGTATAGATGGCATTACACATATTCATCAAAATATTGCTTATATTCTATCGGAATACCAAGTATTTGATTTTTTTTAATCTCTTGGACATCTGTGTGCGCTTGTATATGTTCCGGACACCTGTGTCCGCTTGGGATCCAAGTGGTTAATTAATTAAGAGGGCTAGAAGCAAAGGTAGCAATCTTAAAAAGAAACAATCAGAACAGGTTGCAAAATCAAAGAGTAAAAAAAAAATCAGCATGTGAGATGATATTTTGGTAGATTGCTGACTTTGCTTTTGACTCCCTCAATTATTTAATAGAGTCCTAAATATGTATTTATTAAAAACAACTGGAATTTAAATGTCAACAATGCATTTTTTTTTAGAACATGTCCAAAGGATTAGTGATTAGGCATGCACTCAAATCTAACCCAGACTTGCGTGATCGGTAGAGCAAGCTCTAACTAACTGGGCCACAGCAGGCGACGAAGAATACATTCTGTTTTTCAAACCACTAGATTTTCAGTTATAAATTTGCATGCCTCAATATTTTAGACTATAGCTCTGGCTAGATTTCTCTTATAAAATTGAATTCTCAACCCAGAATATGTTTTTATTTTTTTCAGGAAGCCACTGCATGTTAGTTAGTTGCCTCACGCACCGCGGTCACAAAGGACTGCTTGCAAGCAGGTTTTGTTGAGCGAATCGACATATTTGAAAAGCGGAGGGCGTGGTTGTCGCGCTGCTATTATATTATTGAACACCATACTTGCCATTTAATTCCGCGACACAATATTTTGCGCCATTCAAAAAATGGAGCGTGAAATGCATTCGCAGTGCGTAATCCCATGACTCGCTTCTGTACAAATTCTATCTTATTATATTATTTGCAAATATTGTTCGGGCCACATGAATGGGTTGACAGTCAACTATTGACAGAAAATCACAAAACCACATTTGAAGTACATACTTAAACTGCAATACTAACAGCTGGCAATCCATCATTGCAGATCATACTTTGGAATTGTGGAATGAGTAGTAAAATTTAATTTCATTTCATTTTTTATCGTCAGTCAAATAAGTGAATACTCAATTTTGTCCTTGTTTTGTTTGCTTCTGATTTTTCGGTTTTGCTTTTTTTAATTATTATGATGATACATTTTATTTTTAAAGCTAGTTAGGTATTATTAACATTAAAATTAAACATAAGTTTCGACAGCTCTACATCGACAAGAATAGTTTATGTCATTATATTATTGCGTAACATCTTGACTTTTAGATTATAAATCGTCTCAATGTTTTTAATACATGAGTTTTTTTTATTTTAAATCCATGTCCACTATCAACGTGGAGAATATGGTTTACTAATGGAGGAAAACTGCTTGCTACTCATTTGCTCAAGCTCCCTTTATTCGAAGAGAGTAAGGATAGAAATTATAAGGTTGGGACAGGACAGGTGTTTGCTAATCGCTCTCGCTAAGCGCCATTATATTACATTCATAAAGAATTGGAATTGTGAGAATAACTATTAGACATCACAAACATTCACGCCTTGTAACAGAAATCGATACAAATTGAAAAACGCTGTTCGTACTGGGATTCAAGCCCATGAGACTCGTCAAGGAAATCAGCGACGTTGATCACTGCGCTACGGACCCGACTAATGAAATTAATGAAGTTTTTTTAGATAAATAAAACATTAACTTGTTCAATCAAATATCGACTGTGGAAAGAAAAAGGGACCTAACCCACACCTAGCAAATTTTACAGGAGGCAAAAAAACGTGTTTTGATGATTGTGAGCCATATGCAAATTATGAAATATACACTACATTGAAGTGGACGGAGACTTCTAAGCTGGTGTTTAATTGACAAAATCTAACATTAATTAAAGAAATAGTATAGGAAAAACCTCTTTTTCCGTCGTTTTTCTTGATTTCAATTTTCACAAGCTCATCTTTTAAATTTAAAAGCTAAATTTAGATACTAATTCGTCATTTGCAACTTACATCCTTTTGATTGAACGTGTATCAAGTTTGATACATTGTGGCTATCGAAAAAAAACTGTTTTGAAAAAACTGTGGGCTACGTCCTTTTTCCTTTTCACAGTCGATATGAAAATAAAAATTAGATTTTCATCACTCACATGGGTCACACTCAAGTCTTTTTTTTATGACTGTGTTTCTCAAAATCTAAGTTTATTGAACTTTTTCCGCGGTGAGTCATCCATCCTCTTTAATGTGTGGCACATTTGAGTTACGGCGCTCTTCGAAAAGATAGGTCAAACAGTGCAAAATGATTCAATCATTAATGGTTTCGAGCGATAGTTAAACAAATCTACCAATTAAAAATTCAAATCCAGTTTATTTTAATTAGTATTCCGAATGATAATAATTAAGCACCGATAGTAAAATTGCAGTTACTGCCGTGTGTAGTTCAACGCACTTAGAGTTTATTTTGCATTTACACCCGCCAGTTGATCTGCGGACAGTGTGGGGTGTCAAGTCACTGGCCCGAGTGAATATGACAAAGTATTGAAATACCGGTATTGTGATCTCGGTAATTCGGACTGATTCTTATATATTTTTTTAACCGAAATTTAATATTTATTATTGTACAAATGCGTATGTCAATGACACGAAGGTCAACGTCGTTAACTTCCATGCTCGATGGACTTGAAGAGTTTGAATCCCAGTACGGACAGTATTTTCTAGTATCTGTTCGAAGGCATGGATGTATGTGATGTCTTGAATTCCCCTCTTCCACCCAGCCTTCGAACATAAAATCATAAATCGATTGAAAAATCAATTTATAAAACTGTCCGTACTGGGATTCGAACCCGTGAACTCTGTAACCGTCGCGGAAGACGTTGACCATTTGACCACACAGGCAGCTTTCTATCCCTACTACTCTCTTAAAAAGTGGAGGTTGAGCAGCTGAGTAACAAACAGCTCTCATAGAAAAACTTCTGTTGAGGTACCTCCATTGGGATGCCATATGCCAAAATATATATCACACATCGGCAAAACTTTGACAATCAAAAACATTAATGATACCTTCATGTATCTTCACAATTTTTCGACTATCATGAATGAATGTGATTCTAAGTATGGCAATTGACGAATATACAGCATGTTACAGAACTCTTCTCATAAATAAACTACAAGATTCTATACCGCTTTGTTAACTTTATCATATCTATTAATAAATAAATATTTGAAAAATCTTTTTTTAATTTTTTCCTCACTTTGTCTCTACTTTCGTACATTCAACTTTAACCCTCAAAGGACGAGCATGACCATATGGTCACAGTAAATACAACTGTCTATTGATCCCACTATTCATCTTTTTTCCACCTGAATATCGTTGCTTTTACTCATATTTGGTTAAGAAGGATATTTGTTACAGACTTGAGTTAGTCCGCGGGGACAGAAACGGGCACCAAAAGCACGTGCGATTTTTTGAATTTCCGTTTTTTTTTAATGGACTTTGTGAAACTGTTATTTTTTTTTTTACCAAAACATCAAATTATTTACAGTTCTTTTGCTAATATATTTGTATTGAAATTATATTGGTCAAATTGTAAATATTTTAAAAAATTTCATGTTTAGCTATATTTCAACCCCGAATGTTTGCGTGCCCATACGGTCACTTTTGTCCTTACTACTGTCCGTACACAATATTAAACGGTAATAAAAAGATGAACATGACCATATAGTCATGCGGGGTTTCTATAAAATTTATCCGTGACTTCAATATGGCTTAAAAAATATTTTTTTCATCGAAAAAAAGCTCTCGTCTCTGGAGGGTTAACACGCAATTTTAGGAACCGATTCCGTGTGAAAAGACAAGAACCACTTGTAATTATTTAATGATATCGTTTAACAAGCGTTGAATCTGAAAGGGTCACTCTATAGCTGGACTTATTTAAAAAAATATACAATCAACAGTTTTCAACCGGTCATGAGTATTTAATGTAGCATTTTGATTTGAAGAAACAATTATAGTAAAATCACTAGGTCTTAATTTTTCAATCGATTTATGGATTTGTGTTTGAATAAAAGGATGTATGCGATTTCCCTTCAACTCATTTAATTTAAAAAAGACAAGATATAGTAAATGTAACTACGGACATAATTTTCTCATTATGAAATATGTAAGCCCTGTTATATGTTATATTTTTTTAGAAAAACAAAGTATAAGCGATTGAATTAAATGTAGTTTTTGTAGAAAAAATATAATATGTTAAGCCATATTAAGAGTCGATGTGCTCCACATTGGGAAGTACATGATTAAATAAAATGAAAACCAGTTGTTTTGCAAAAGATTTAGATATTTTTTTAATGCCGGGACGCTATTTTCCCGGTATTGCTAACCCTAAACAAAACATACAGATGCAACACCAAAGATAAAATATTAAATTCCGAAACAATTGCGCAGTGCGAAGTAATAAATGCACAGGCTCGCTGACACTTGCCTAACCGGTCGCCGGACAAATTAACCCATTTTATGCTAAAAACAAACTAGACACAGCGACATGTCAAGGATTTCTCTTCAATATTATATATTATAGATCAAAAAATATTCAACGAGATTTCTGGTGTAAGGAAATCTCGACAAGATTTGAGGCCGAAAGTGCTTGATGGAATTTCAGTATTAAATTTAAATCGTTCAAATTTTGTTCATATGTTTTGTCACTAATGAGCCAGTTCAAGTGTATTTGTGCACCGTGAGAGACTGATACCGAAAAGTGAAACTTGGGTCGTTAATGTCAACAAGTTTCGTTGAGTACACAATTTAAGCGTTTCAAATATAAATAAAAATAAATGATCGTTGATGAATTCAAACCAAGTGAGCTTAAAATATTAAAATTAGTAATATTTTTCTTTGTACTTTGTTGTCTTAATTTTTATTAACAATTTTTAATATAAAAAAATGAAATCAATTTCTAGATTTAAGAATTAAATAACTTTCGATAAGACCGTCTGAAAATGCTTCTCAAAGGGGTAAAACACGAGAAATATCTAATCAAAACATTAGTAAAATAACTAAGTTATTGTTTATTTTTTATATAAAAAGCACTCTTGAATCAATCAAAAATAATAGAAGCTTGGTAATTCAACCCTCAAAACAAATGCAACAGCAGCAGCAGATGAAAAGATTTTATTTAAAATTCTTCAATCTAAACAAAATAACGTTATCGTCTCCTAAAAGTAAACAGTAATAGTTTAATTATGACTTTATATTATAGTAAAAAAGTAGCTTTTTAGAACCGATTTGAAATATTCATTTATTTTACGTAGAATCATATTACATTTTTAAATGTAACGATCCATGAAATTTTTACCACCTTAACAGCACGAAACATTTAACTGACTGTTTTTGTTTAGTAACTTTCTCACTTGGTGAATCCTTTCATACATCATGTGTAAATGAATTCTAGTGTGTACTAGGACTTCAATACTTGGTTAACTGGCTTCTAGTCTTTCACTGCAAAGTAACTAAATATCTACAATACTATAAAACGCTTTTGTATCCACGAGTTTTTATTACAATTTTACTTATTCTTCTCTTTCATTGTTCAAGAACAAGTAATTTTCGAAATATGCATTCATAATTCTGCGATTAAATCGTTTCGGAGTCGATGCCAATGTTTTATTTTTACGTACGTATAAGCTAGCTTGTTCTCAAACAGGTTAATACGATAAAACTACTCTGCATGTATTCTGTTGGTCAGGAATTAGGTATTAGAAAAAGTATTATGCTCATTTGAATCATATGACATTAAGCTAGCTTATAATTAGCCAAATCACTAGCGACAAATGCCATTCCTTCGCAATGTACTTATTCAGAGTATGTTGAGATTGCAGGTTATTAACATACACAGTTATGCATGTTTTAATCGACTAAGTGCATAAAATATAATAAGATTCACTTGCATAAAAGTAATAACCTTGCATAAATTTGCTACGTACGTAAACTATGTAGCATGGTAATTGATATAACTTATTTGTCTATTATCTATAATATTTAAATAAATAAAATTGACAGTTATATTTTTCAATCCAATAACATGATATTGTTTAGTTCTTATTCGTTCAGGTAATTCTATGCAAATAAAGAAAAAAACACATCACTTCAAATCTACATGAACAATATTGCAATTGTTTTATTTGTCTGGTTTCCATAGTGTGTTCTTTGTTTCTTCAAGCACGATTAAAATACTATACACCCCATACTTCAGAAGACCAATTAACAAGTATTGTATAATACTTTAAAATGTATGCAAGCATACATATAAAAAAAGACATACGTATATTTGATATTATTTTCAATTGGATAAATCGGTTAATAATATCGTTGATTGAATTGGCATATACTACTAATAGAACTCTATTATAATGTAAATCAAGAAAAATATTAAATACTATACGAGCTTACAGATTTAGTTGATATTAATTTTGGCTTCGTAAGTTTATAAATCAAAACTGATCAAATTAAAATGTAAGCGAATAGTATTTTTAATCTCCCAAAGCGGGTTAATTTAAATTCCATGTTCGCTCCCAATGTGGAGCATATAGTCTCCTAATCCTTAATAAGAGGTATCTAAGTTAAAGTTTTTTACGAGAGCTGATTGTTACTCAGTTGCTCAATCTTTTTTTTTAATATAGTAACGATAGAAAGGATTTGGTTAAGACAGGACTAGCGGTGAGCTTATCACTCTCATTACGCCCCGTTATTTTTTTAGGATTGGAAGCGTGGGAGGTGACTTTCATACATAACAAACCTCCATAAATCGTTTAAAATAATTTAGCTCGTGAGATCAGAGTTTACCACTGCGCTACAGATCTGTGTAGTAAAAAAATCTGTGTAACTCGAGATGTTTTCAAAAATTGGTTTTTGCTTTTGTTGTTGTTAAATTTATTTTCGTAACACAACATTTCATATAATATAGAATTTTAAATAGAACACACCTTTCCTATGTGATAAGGAAATATTTATCTATGTTTTCTATTCAGAACTGCCACAGTAAATTATTATTTATTTTAATTGTTGGACAAATTGCTTGGCGCAAGTGAAATTCCTTTTCCGAGATTATGTAGATAACAGTCCAGTTTACAATAAATTAAAACAAAGTCAGCGAGTGGATTTTCTCTTGTAAAAATGCTATTTCCTCGTGAGCCTGCATGCATACAAATTCCATTTATACTTTAATGCTATCGAGAAAATATATTTGCATTTAATATATTGACTAACGTTCGATAAATATTAATCTTTAAATGACACCGGACTACACTCGGTATGGTTCAAAACAAATTATAATTAAAGTTTTTGTCTGGTGCATTTGCTTAAAAGAAAAACGAAATTTTTGACAATATGATTGAAGAATTTCGAATTAAATACGCTCAAATCTGGTTTAAAGGAAAAATGAGATGTCGTTATAGTATGGGAACACTGATTCAAAAGAACATGTATTGTTTAACGTCGCTGAAAACCTCCTAGTTTCCATGTACACAAAACATTCAAAGTTTTTAGAGGAAAAGTGTTTTTCTATGTTCACAAAAAAATATCTAGTATTTTTTATCCCACTTGCCTTATTTTTAATTTTTAGTTCGTAAAGTAAGTTTGATCAACCGTAGATGAAAAGAAATCCATAGAATACCAGATTAGGCTCAGTTCAACTACTGGAACGTAAAATAATTATGTATTATAAATATAAAGTAAACATAACCATTGTGGAGTTTGTGGTGCAGTGGTTAACGTCGTTGGTTTCCGTGGCGGATCTCACGGGTTACATTATAAATAGCATTATTTCAATACATTTCCGATTAAAGGCATTGGTGTTTGTGATATCAAAATATCCCTCCCACACCTCCAATTATAAAATAACGAAGCGTAGTGAAATCGATTAGCTAACCTGGTTTGTCCTGCCGTCCTATATTTTCATTCTTCATTTGGTCATTTGAAAAAAACGAGACATTAATCAACTGAGCAATCAGCAGTTCTGTTAGAAAAACTTATATTGTAATACTTTTTTTGAGAGGCTAGATCAGCCGTGGAGAATCTTCGACTTTTTGGCAACTCTAGTGTGGCCTTTTGACTTGCTCTGCTAATTCCACTAATTTTTGTAAATTCCTGAGAAAAAAGTCCCACGTTGGTAATTTTGGGAAATCCGAAAATTTCTGGGTTTTAGAAATTGGCATGAAATTGTTTCCGGGCAAAGATTACCTGTCAATGTTTACTGCGCCTTTATGTTGAATCGGATTAATGAATTTTAGAGAAAAAAAAGGGTTCCTCACCCCTGGGCTAGATGCTTTATTTTTGGAGAGAAAATAAATTTTAAAAAGACAACTATAGAGTTGGAAAAATATATCTTAGTTGTATGTATATATCATATAAACTTGCGATGCAAAAATAGCTACTAAGTCTATATAAAGGGTCTTAAGCAGAGATGGGGAACTCGCGGCCTTAAAGCCGCATGCAGTTTTTTGACCACTCCAGTGCGGCTTTCAGGCCAATTCTGGAAAAACGAGGCTTGGAGATATCTGGTGGAAAAATCTAGCGATTTGAGGATTTCAAATTCTTCGGTGAGCTAAAAATAAACGAGGTTTGGAGATATTTGGGGAAAAGTAGAGTAGGTAGGTAGAATATTAATCAATCCCGTCCTATGTTTACTGCGGCCTTATGTCGAATCAGAAAAATGAATGCGGCCTTTAGAGAAGAAAAGGTTTTAAGTATATTGTCTCTTCTAATAAAAAAAACAGTCCGCATATATTGTTCGGATCTTCTTATAAATACATCCACTCAGATTTATCGAACAGTCATTAAATAATTATACCGTAAAAAACATGTATTGCTGATAAAACTGGTTTTTTGGAGGTAAATTGTAGTTAAATTACCTGAATCTCGGTTAGTATTGCAATATCCACATACTGAAGATTGCTGCCGACGGCTTGATTTTATTTTGATTGTCAATATTGATCGACTTAAGCTCGAAAGACAACTTTTTAATTATTTGTAATTGAGTTGACTTCTTTCATGAAGAGAGGAAGTAAATTCATACACACTAAAACATCGTGAAAGAGAAAAACGGATTAATCTGTCTTTTGGATACCAATTTGAAATATAACACTTGAAAAAATTTCGATTGATTTTTTTGGCGTTTTTTGCGCTGTTTTGACAAAAAAATATTATTGAAACAAATAGATTCATTTTATTTAAGACTTCGACTGAAAGTGAATTGATCAAATTTTGTACATTCCCACACTGTTTATAATTCACGATCTGTGTTTTGTCTTTTGGCATCTTCAGGCGTTCAATTTCACCGATGGACTTGACTTGACTTGAGTGCTTCTTAGAACGATTATGGGGTTATTCAAGGTAAATTACTTTAAATTAAGCTGGTATTTATTATTATTTACATTAGGGGTTTTAGTAACGGTGATATATGAATAAGTGTTATAATTGTAATATAAATTAGGATGCTAGAGTAAATTTAATACAAGTTGGTTGTTGAGTATCCCACCACCGCCCGTTATGTGTATGCAGCCGCATCGTCACAGCCGCCTTCCACAACGCAATGCAATCAAGAAAAGAAAAAAATATTCCTCATATTATTGGCCCGATACAGAGCTGCACGGGACCTATCTTTTAACCATGCACTGTTGTGCTTGAAAGATAAAGATAAAAAGAAAAAAAGAGAACGTGACTTGCTCATTCATTTAGTTTAAGTAATATTAAGTATCCTGTGTATCCGGATACTGAGAATCCGCCAAAGCGGAAGAGTTATATCTACTCACCGTTGAATTTAAAGAGGAATCAAGAATATCCCGTTCCCCATATGATGTTGCAATTTTATCGAATGCCTCGAAATCGGCCTTGGTTGAAATAAGGTCAGCGTGGCCTATTGGGCCCGTATGAGGACGGACCACAGCAAAAAGCGCTGCTCGTTCGGCATTCATCTCAGGGCAGTGCCACAGTACGAGCAAACTTAATAACGAGATGTATTGTGTATCTCTTTAGGGCAGTATATACAGCTAGATTATTCATAGTTCTGACGATGGCGCACGCCGTAAAAAAAGAAATAAATACGTTTATATATTTTACTTAATTACAATGGAATGCCAATTCAATCAATCAATAAAATGCTGTCACCTGTTACATAGTTACAGCGGATGAAAAATTTCGCACCTTGTGCACAAAGTATTTGCAGAATGTTGATCTGCAGCGAGTATCAGAATATTTAATATATGTAGAAATAAATATATATTTATTGGTGTTATAAATAGATTCGCAGAAGTGATGATATAATCGTGATGATATTACCGTTGAAAGAGCAAACGAGTCCAGTCGATTTCCAATCTTGATTTGTTGTTTCAACCAACTAGTATTAACATATGAGTGCATTGACGCTATGTTACTGCTCTCATACATATTATGTTATATTGAGTAAACTTAACTAACATATACATACAAGGTGAACTGTATAGAACCGCTGGCATTATTAAAGCGAGATTTTTACTATTAAAATCAATTGATTTTTAGAACTGAATTTTGTATTTGTCGTATAATGTTTTCAGATTCGGTGGATAACTAACTGTATGGAAAGTATTAAAAATAATAAAAGGTTTTTAGTACTTTTTCTGCTTAAAATTTATTTGATTAGGACCGGTTTTGCTCCTCGCGAGCATTATCAACTGATAAGAAAAATAAATTAAACAGTGCTATTTTTACACGTTAAATTGAAATAAAAAGAAAAAGGTATTCAATTTATTTCAATTTAACTTGTAAAAATAGCACTGTTTAATTTATTTTTCTTATCAGTTGATAATGCTCGCGAGGAGCAAAACCGGTCCAGATCAAATAAATTTTAAGTGGAAAGAGTACTAAAAATCTTTTATTATTTTTATTATAATGCCATTCCACCAAGTATTGACAGTGAACATCTTAAAAGTGTATGGAAAGCATTTAACAACGAAAGTTTGTTTATTGACTTGGCATTTACTTGGTAGAACTCCATTATAATAGGGTAAAAATAGCAACGTATTTAGTTCTACAGTTTTTATATGTATTAGTTGATAGCTATGTCGGCTTTCGCCATCGTCAGAAATGTAATATTTTAATATTAATTTGAATTAGAATGTTAAAGTGAATAAAATGATGCATTGTGTATCTCTTCGGAGCCAGTATATATATAGCTGAGAAAAATGTAAGTTTAATCATAGTTCTGACGATGGGGAAAGGTGAAAGTTTGTTTTATCATTTACCTTCCGTATCGAATTAGAATAAAAATGCTTGACTATATCATTGACAATACAATGTAGACAGAGAATAATTTTAGGTGCCAATAATTTGTTCGAAACAACAAGAAACTGAATATTATATACAATATTTAGAATAAAATGTTACTACGTTTTTTTTTCAAACGCTTGCGTGTAATTTTTTGATCAAGTCAAAAGACCGCATCAGAGTATACAAGAGGCCGCAGGATCCTCTCCACTGGTATTGATGAAGAACCGAACTCCAGGACAGATTAGGCGTCTCTAAGACCATAATACTTTTTGTAATGGCTGTCGATGTACCTATATACTTCTCGTAAATTATTGATTAACGTCATCATTGATATCTCATAATCATAGCAAATGATACTTTTATAGTCATATACGATAATATAATATGCAAGTATACGTGCGGTTTTGCATTTAAACGACTCTAAAGTGGAATGCAACCGAATCGACTGCAATGAATATTATCTATGCAAGCGGTTGCTTAAGATGCATGTGCGGGAGTGATAAATGCATCTCCTACTATATACGCGAGATAAAATAACATCTGATTCAAAGATATTGATTGCCAAGTGTTTTACAATCGCATATATATCTGCATGACGAGGAAGTGATTTCGAGTGATTTATCAGCGATCGTAAAATTACAAATCGCAGCAAAATAAAAAATAAATGATAGTTTACTACTACTGAAGGCGCAAATTCGTTCTCTTCCTGAAGTTTCGATGTGTATATGCGCACAAAACAATTACTCTGACGACAAATACGCACAGTGGTATTTACGTTTAATATATACACATAGTTTATTATAACGAGTGCTAATTTTATTTTATTACTGAGCAGAAGAACTAAGAGAACGATCAGTAGCAATATTTATTATAAAAACATTAATAAATAAAATGTGGGGAATACATTTTGCAGAAACTAAATTTTGTATAGTAGAGTCATCTGTGTTGTTAATAACTTTAATTACTAATAAGTGGTAATTGATTTTGATTTTATTGACTTCTAATACTATCAAACTAGTTATTGTATACCTTTTATTATTAAATCGATGTAATATTAAACTTTATATATATATATATATCGACTGTGGAAAAGAAAAGGGACGTTACCCACACATAGCAAATTTTACAGGAGGCACAAAAAACGTGTTTTGATGATTTTGGGCCATATGCAAATTATGAAATATACACAACCTTGAAATCCACGGAGACTTCTAAGCTGGTGTTACTTTGACATAATCTAATATTAATCAAAGAAATTGTTTAGCAAAAATCGTTTTGTCAGTCTTTTTTATTGGTTTCAATTTTTAAAAGCTCATGTTTTTTCAAACTTAAAAGCTAAATTTAGATACTAATTCAGCATTTGTAGCTTGCATCCTTTTGATAGAACGTGTATCAAATTTGATATATTGTGATTATCGAAAAAAGCTGTTTTGAAAAAACTGTGGGTTATATACTTTTTTCTTTCCACAGTCGATATATACATATATATGATAATATTAGTATTCATTTGTAATATTAAGAAATCTGATTGTCTGCCTTTTTTAATGTATTGATAGTTTTTAAAATACAGACTGTAGATTATCTTTCACACAATGGTTAAATTCTATTTTAAATATGGCATTCAATAACAGCCTCCCCTAATCGTTTACCAAATGAATTTTTTCTATTCTGCATTTATACTCGATCACTGATTTCAATGAGCAATTTCAAAACTATTTTCTAAGTCATGCTCCCAATGTGGACCATATGGCTTCCTTATGAAGTAATCTCAATAGAAGCTTTTTTACGAAAACTGTTTGTTACTCAGTCGCTAAACCTCTCTTTGTTAAAAAGAGTAGAAGGGATATAAGGATAAGGCTAGGACTAGACTATTAGTTGACTAACCGTTCTCGCTACGCCCAGTTGTTAACCTTTTAGCTGCCGTAGTTAATTAACAGTAATTACCTAGCGCGCCGGCTATATTTCAACTATTAATTTAATTAGTTATCGACGAGATAACTCGTCCCTGGCGTGTTGAGCACGAAAAAATTTACGAGATATTTCGTCTGTGGCAGCCATCGATTTAAAAGATCGGGAATGGTGAGAGGGAATTTTAAAACATCACAAACACCCATGACTTCGAAAATAAATCGATTGAAAAAATGCAGTTCGTACTGGTACACAAACCCGTGATGTCTTGCACGAAAACCCACAACGCTAACCGATGCGTCACATGACTCGACAATTTAATGGTGAAAAAACATTATTTTTCCAAATCAAAAGCATAAAAAAAATAAACGATTTTAATCCATGATTAAAGTAAAAAAATGATCGATCAAAATTATGAGGCAATTTTAAAAAGCCATTAATAATTTTCCGTAAATATTATCATAAATCATCATATGTTAAAAATAAATAAATAATATTAATATCTAGTCGTGATTCAACCATAGCAAGTTTTTCACGTAAATCTATAAACATAAGATGAGTTTAACGTTTCTGATGAAGCGGCTCGCACGCGATTCGACAAGTTTGTTCAAGTTCCAAGACTGGAACAAGATTTTATCTTTCTATCGCAGAACTATATTTTGACAGATTTATATGTCGTATTGATTTGTCGCAAACGTCTTTGAAATAATTAATTAGACTCGTTTTTTATTTATTTTACTACACATTTTAAATGTTTGAAATGAGTTACGATCACAGTGTGTGATAAATTAGGTAAGTTATCTGTGTAATTATAAATAGAAAATAGTATATTGATATTAGAATTAAGTTGTACATCTCAAATCAATAGAGAAAAACGGTTTTATTTCAACTTCAAATAAAGTTTTTTTTTATATTAGTTTGTTATATTTTGAAGTCACAAGCTTCAATCCAGAATTTCAAGCATCTAAGAATTCTTTTTCGAATTGATTATTTCTTAGAAGTAAATGACATTTTATACCTCCCTACTAGGTCATTCATTCCCGGTATCCGAGATACCTAAATTTCGATATCTTGACCACTTTAGCGATCGTTTTCATACGGATCCCGGGATTTCGGGACTCAAGTCTATGTTGAAAATCTAAATGCTTCCCGATTTACTATCATATAATATAAAATTTAAAACAACTTTTAAGTCTAAACATTAAGGATCTGATTCATAAATGATTGCCTGAGGATGCATCTGAATGAAGCGAAACACGTGTCACAGCTAGTAGCACAATAAGTGGATTAATCTAAGTTATTTTTAATTTTATATTGAATAATTTAATTTTCCGAATCCATCGGAAGTAGATATCATATATTTCAAGAATTCAACTATTTTCGAAAGTGAACCTCAGTTTGTTTATGTACATATGTTTGTAAATCATGTAATAATATAATAAATGAGTTGTGATCTTACTCCTTCTTATATTTTATAGCAATCGTAGACAAAAAAAGACAGTTTTTTCAATCATTTATTTTTTAGGGCCGTATAAGATTTTTTTCAATTTTAATTTAAGATCTTGAACACAGGTGTTTGTGATATTTCTTCTACACGAATTGATCACAAGCAACTGTGGCTTATGAAAAACATATTTTACATTGGCCGACAATGAAAACATGAAATTATTATAAATGATCAATCCCAACCATAAAAAAGGTCTTGCATTGAAGTCCCTACTACACACCTACCGTTTATTTAATGATAAACATGGGATTAGAAAAAATACAATAATCCTTTGTACTTCATTCCACTTTATTTAATATGTCAGGACCGGTTTCGCTCATTACGAGCATCGTCAACTGATAAGAAATATAATTTAACAATGATATTTATACAAAAATGAACAGCTATAAACAACAATTGGCATTGAAAAGAAAATACCAATTACATTAAAAGTGATTCTAAAATAGACCAAAATTAAAATGTTTAACACGGTCCTGACATATTAAATAAAGTGGAATGAAGTACAAAGGATTATTGTATTTTTTCTAATATAATGCCTTTCCACCAAGTATTGACAGTGAACACCCTAAAAGTGATAAACATGGGAATTAAAAAAATAGAGATTAGTAAATAAATTATTTAATGATCTCTCTAGTTAGCTTTCTTCTCCACTTTTGTCTTCTTTCTTACCCTCTCTGAATAGAGATTGACAACAACAATAGCTATGATTCATAATGACTATAAGATTCATAAAAGCAGATATGGACAAAAATAAACTTATCCGGTTAACAGATATTTAAATATAATTTATTTTTAAGTTTATTTGGAGAGCAAAATTAGTTATCTAGCAAATAATTGACTAGAAAATTAGATGATATTTAGTCACTTACTTAAAAAATAATAATTTACTTTCATTATCTCACTAGCTACAAAATGGATAAAATACATATGAGAATTATAAAACTGATTTATAACAAGCAATACAAAATATTTTACCACAGTGGCAACTGATCAGAAATACAGATTTTAAATTGAAGCTTGTACGTTGCCAATTTATAGCCAAATTATTTCTACACCAAAAACTGTAAATCTTAATAATATAAAAATATTAGAAATGATAATTTAATTTTAATTAGATTTAATTTAAATTACACACAGTCGGATCCCATAATTTCGCTAAACACGACAGTAAACACGACAGACGAAGTGTTTGGTATACAAATTTAAAAAAGGTTCAAACATATTTTTATTCTAAGTAATATTTTTTTTATGTTTTATTTATATATCGAGGCGAATCGTAAAACGATTCTTTTTTATTTGATGTAACGCGAGTCAATGACACATTTATGGCTCTTTTTTTAAAAATATCTTCTTTGAGCTTCATTTATTGAAATATTACTTTTTTAAACTAACATAATTTGCTATTAAAAAAAAAACACTAAATGTATCATATATTCGGATACAAGAAGTTCCTGGATTATGAACTTATCTGCCAATTAAGTAGAAGTTATACATTAATTAAGAATTCGGTGTCCATGGAGTAATAAAATTTCATAGACGGAGTAATATGGTAAATATCAATTTAATTAAAATAAATAGAGCATTTTAAAATAAGATGTAAATTGGTTATTGTTTGTAAGTCTTCTGTAAAAACTTTTCTTTCTAACAAGCCTTAGGATTGGATACTATAGTTTTAAATAAACTACTAGTTCGCAGATTCCTAACCGGCAAGAAATTCAGAGTTTACAAAATCATAATAATAGGAGTAAAATATATCGCGATTGGTCTTTATATTAATAAAAACACAATATTTCTATGTACTTCATTCCACATTATTTAATAGGTCAGATCCGGTTTGGCTCATTACGAGCATTGTCAACTGATTTGCTCGCAATGAGCGAAAGCGGTCCTGACCTATTTAATAAAGTGGAATGAAATACAAAGGAATATTGTGTTTTTATTAATATTATGCCTTTCTACCAAGTATTGACAGTAAACACCCTAAAAGTGATTGGTCTTTATGATTGAATTTTAATAAAAAAAAAAAGAAAATACCGTATTTGAATAAAAAAACTTACATTTACAACTATCGATATTGCTCTGTAACTTCAAAGTATCAGTGAAATTAGTTAAGTAACTAAATACAGATAATGTAATACAAAAAAAAACTATGATTTTCTTTTATCATAAGCCATAAAAGAAATTCATCATTCACTTTTTAAAAATTTACTACATAAACCATAAATTTTAATTATCTCAAAAATAGTATTTTCAGTTTATACTACTGTTGCTTTAGGGTAGCGTTGCGTGGTTTCGTACTAAGAACCATTCGCTTAACATCGCAGTCCGCAGCAAAATATAGTTTCCAAACAAATGGGAAAGTAGTGTATGACAAGTTGCAAAATAAACTATTCATCATTAATGTCACATATAAATATGTCACTTATTTACCACGCAGTACATATAAATATATACTTTGCTTAGTAGTGTCGAGGCCAGGCCAAGAAGCTACTGGTGGTAGCTTCTAAGTTGTGGTCGCAGTCAGTTGATTTTTTCTATCAAATCAAGTCACGATTATCATGCAATAAAAACATGATTTTAATCTTTACGACTCTGATTAAAAAAAAAATGCAATAAAATCTGCGTAATACAGTCGCTAGCAATACCAAGCAGCCGTCTAATAAATCAATTATAAAATTAACCCCCACTCCAGCCATCAAAACCGCAATATATTATCGATACCCCACACGTAATAAATAAATCAGCCCAACCGGTTATGCCTGCGAGAAGCATTTTATCCATCAATCACTCGCAAAGTTGAAACCGCATCAATAAGCCGCTGTCACATTCTGACATACGGCTGAAGTCTACTCGACAGCTCGACACACTGCCGGCATCTTTATAGCCCTGCTCCCAGGGGTGCTGAATCAAAGGGTGAATATTTTTGTAAAACTTTACGAGTTGAAAGATATTTACCGTGCAGCCCCTCGTTGATAACTTGAGAAGAACCACCAGGAGGAATAGAGAGACTGAGTAATATACAGTTGTCGTAAAACAACTCATATTAAGAT
Organism: Himalopsyche anomala; assembly: GCA_031772345.1. Lineage (NCBI taxonomy): Eukaryota > Metazoa > Arthropoda > Insecta > Trichoptera > Rhyacophilidae > Himalopsyche > Himalopsyche anomala. Next base: position 38,189,441 of record CM062822.1, on the reverse strand, counting down.
CGCCTTTAAGGTGTTCAGTGCCAATACTTGATGGAATGACATTATGTATATTAAAAAAATAAAATACGCTTTGGTACTAATTTCACATTCATTTGATTTTATCTGGACCGGTTTTGTAAATGACGAGTATATTCATATAATTTAAGATTTCGACTGAAGGTGCTTGGTGGAATTTCAATATTAAATTTGAATCGTTCAAATTATGTACACTCCCACAGATTTTGTCACTAACGACCCAGGTTTCGCCTTTCGGCATCTTCAGGCGTTCAGGCGAAACCCGGGTCGTTAGTGACAAAATCTGTGGGAGTGTACATAATTTGAACGATTCAAATTGAGTATATTCATTTTCAAAAAATTGTCATCAGTTAGAAGCGAACATGGTTAAAATAGGACCAATTGATAATAGCTGAGGTTGGTAAATTGACTTGAGCTCTCTTAGGCCATCATTGACTTGAACTCTTCTCATGTGGAGTATGTGGTCATCACTCGGTTACTCCAAGATAACTTGTCATCTTCCAATAGCTTTGCTTTCTAAAATTATATGCTAGTACAATTCATGAAAAGCAACCGACGGAAGCTCAAGACAATGGACTCTGTATTCTGAAAAATAGAAAAAAATATTTAAACCATTTATTTTTTATAAAATGTTATCATTAATTTCGATTTTTTTTTCTTTCGAATAAATGAATGGTACTGACATTGAAACGAACTATTTTCTATGAGCTAATCATCTTTTTAATTGATAATTCTCATTTTCTATTATTCATTTTCTATACATCACTATTTTAATAGAAACAAAATACTATATACAGAAATAATATTTTTCGAAGACATCGTTAAAATATTTTATTTCTAAGATTCTGGTAAAAAGCAAAGTGTTAAGTGACAGGAAAAGTGTGTATTAATAACGGCGTTTTGCCAAAAAAGCTATCAACTACATTACATTATTTTTGTGAAACTGACTCTTGTATTTTTCGGTTTTTTAAATTGCAAATCAATCAATTGATTTCAGAGGATTGTTTTTAATACACTATTTTTCATATCACTTTTATGGTGTTCACTGTCTTTACTTGGTGGAAAAGCATTATACATATTAATAAAAACACAATATTCCTTTTAACTTTGTTCCACTTTATTTAAAAGGTCAGGACCGGTTTCGCTCATTGCGACCATTGTCAACTGATAAGAAATATAATTTAAAAATAAATTGAAATAAAAAGGTGTAAACGACAATTGACATTGAAAAGAATTCACAAATTACAGTATAAGTGACTCTATAATTACACAAAATTAAAATGTTTAACACCTTTAACATATAATTAAAAGAAAACAAAGATTAATACATTTTAAGTGGTGAATGACGGTAGTTACAAACATAATTAATTACCCCGTATGAAGTTGACAATGCTTGCAATGAGCGAAACCGGTCCTGAAATTTTAAATAAAGTGGAATAAAATACAAAGGAATAATGGGTTTTTGTTAATATTTTATCATAGTTTATTTAAACCTTTAATAATTAATATTGACAGTGTCATAGTTTCAGAATATTAGACTGTAAGTTAACACGTTGTATTTGTTAAATAATTATTCTGTGAATAGGTTATCCACAGTGGTGTAGTGGGGCCAGGTCGGCGACCTGGTACCTGAAAATGAGCCAGGGCGCCGACCTGCCACCTTTTTGACTTGTTACCTAATTTTCAGGTACATACGTATATTAACCTTTAGAGGAGTATGGACGTAAATGTACGTCAGCGCCATTTTTCTGTAAATGAGTATAAAACTAGTTTAAACTCAACACATGAGTGTCTGTCTGTAATCATATATATGCTCTAAGTATGAATTACATATATTCATTGGGAAAAGGTCACAAAATTGTCATGTTAAGAAAAGGTAGTAAATTAAAGTTAGGTCTGTATAAATCTATTCGCTCCTCTAAAGGTTAAAAAATAATACATATTTTTGTATTAATTTAATTGTGAAAACTTGTGTTTTTTATATCCTCGGACGGATATTAAAAAAATAAATAGGGAAGAAGTCAATGACCGACCTGGTACCTATTTATGTACCGCTACATCACTGGTTATCCACGTGAGAGTCTTTTAACTTTATTTTGTTCTAATTAAATCTAAGCGTAAATGTAATCTACGGGCCGTAAATTTGCAACTCCACACTCGTGCCTGTCCTGTCATTCTTAACCACTTCATTTTGAGACGTCGAGTGTAAACACTCTCTGTAAATGAGATATGATTTATACCCTCAGATGTATGTAGTATGTATGTTAGATGCGCCCCGGGCGACGACTGGGGGACTTTTAGTACTGTGCCCACCTAACAAATGGACCCGTTAATGAACTAATATCTTTGGCTAATGATTTCGTGGCCGAGCTGATAAATTATGATTGTATATGTGCATAATTTATGCGATACGGAGAATAGTTATATGAACATTTATCTATTTAAAACGTGGTTGGAATTGGCAGACATGAGTGACAGCTATCCGATAATTACATTTAAACTGCTGATTGGTTTGTTTTTATTTCGTTTGAGTTTCTTGTTAAATCGAGTTATTAGTATAAAACAAAATATTCCTTTGTACTTCATTCCACTTTATTTAATATGTCAGGACCGGTTTCGCTCATTGCGAGCATTATCAACTGATAAGAAAAATATATAAACAGTGCTTTTTTTACCAATCTTCCAATTGAGAATAAAGGTCGTAATGCAACTATTATACAATGAAAAGTGATTCTACAAACTACATGTTACTCATTGTCAAACACTTTTATAAGTAAAAATTAAAGTTAGGCTAGACAAAAATTTACTAGTATCATGCCTTTCCCCCACGTATTGACAGTGAACACCCTAAAAAAACAAGAAATCGAGTACATGGTTATCATTTATGAAAACGAATATCGTTTTTAAAGATAATATTAACGCAGGGGTGAGCTGGAGGGGGCTAGAAAGGGCTCACGCGAGCTCCTTGTTAAATTATACCAAGACCGGCAAGTCCCATGTTAATTTACGAGAAAACAATTTTCTCAGATCATATTAGTACATAACTGAAATGAGATAATATATTATATTATCTACGACAGCTTCAGTTTACACAGTAGTACATTTTTTTACATTGATAAGTTTACTGTAAATTTCATATTTTTAAAATATTCTAAGTGCATTAAGTAACAATCTATTCATTATTTAAGCATTGTATATAATTGCATAGGAGTGATAAAAACATTCATTTCTTCGCCAAAACACCGAGAATTGCTTTGAAATTAAGCGAGCCCCTTGTTATCGGATTGGCAGCCCAACGCTGTATTACTGTAGAACTAACAAGGCAGAGTTAGTAACATTTTATTAATTTACTTGAAGTGTAATATTATGTTATATAAACTCATACATGAGGTTATTACTTGCAAACCCGGCTTATTCAAAATGGTTGAAAAATAAAACTTGAATTTTATTTTGTAAAATAATATAAATTTTAAAAGTATTTTTAATTTTAAATTACATACTTTAGAATGATATTATGTATGTTATCAAGCCATTTTTGAGACTGCCTTTTAACTTGTATTTAATTTTGAATCGTTCAAATTATGTCCATTCAAACAAATTTTGTCACTAACGACCCGGGTTTCGCCTTTAGGCATCTTCAGGCGTTCAAGTGCATGAATGAACTTGAACTGCCGCTTAGCAAATGAATTTTTCACGTTTATATAAGAAATACATGTATCATTGAATTTAAACCATTGTTGGCGAAAAGGATTAGCCCATGGGAATGCCCACAGATTTTAATGGTGAGAAGTTGAACGATTCAAATTTATTAATTGATTATAAATTCATAATTTAAGCGATTCAAATTTAATATTGAAATTCCACCAAGCATCTTCAGTTGAAATCTTAAATTGTATTGGTATTTACTAAATTAGATACATTCATGGTTCACGATTCATAAATTTTGGAATGTAGGGCATGCAAACAATACCCTCATATGATCATGCATATTTTCGATGGATTTGACGGTAACTTTTTGAAAGTTATTTTTAATATAAATTGAATACGATAACTTTGTTATTTTACAAGTTGTGTAATAAATTCGCATGTTTCATTATTTTTTAAATTAAGAAGCATCTTCAGACAAACTTCAGTTGATAATTCTAGTTACAACAAAAGCCGCATGTAATCGATATCAAAAAATTAGTTACTTTAATGCGTAATCTACCCTGGTATTAAAAAAATCACATATTTAGAAGAACTTAATGATATGACCGTTGATTAAAACACGAGCACTTCATACAGTAAAAGTACCATTGATTTAGATGTCAACGATTTGGCTTCGGCGACAGTTTCAACGTCCCAAATCGAGACCGTTTGATCCAACGGTAAACAAGTAAAAAAAAGAATGCGACGCAGCTATTTTCCGATTACAAGAGCTCGTTCGAAGTGTTCCCATTTTGGATTATTATTATTCATCTCTCGACACGCACTCAAGTGTTATTTAATCGACAAACACACGGGAGACCTTCATTAATATTTAAATATATGCTTTTTTCCCACACTTGGCATGATGCGACGCGCCGGGACGTGAGAGAAACAATTTTACTTCTGTATTCAAACATTACGGTCTTGAAATTATGTTTATGCAAACAAAGGGATTGTTCGAAAAGTTATCCGTTGTATTGATGAAAAATATTGAACAAAAAACTTCCCAAAACAACAGCCTCAAAAAGTTGGCTATTGAAACAAAAAATGAAAAAGATTTGATAGCCGCTTTTTATTTCCACATAATGTTGGATTGTTTTGACTTCAAGCGCCATTTCATTGACATACAATTCAAATGTTAATATTCTACAGATTCTGTAACAAATTGTGACTTGTTGCGTTTAACTTCTTTGGAAAACATTTTCAAACAAAATATCGTAAAGCTATTAACGAATAATCTAAAACTTGTTTAATGTTCTGATTCTGTATACACAAAATTGAACAATGGAGGGAGGTAAGAGTTTTTTTAACTTTCTGCAGTGGAGGATACGAAAAAAACTACAAGTTCTAATTATAACATGTATTAAGAACGAGTAAGTCCTAAGTAAAAAAATAAATTTAACAATAATGAACCGCAGGCCTTATTATAAGTATTATTTACTATTTTTTTATTTTACTTTATGATTCAATATTTTTTAAAAACTCTTAGCTCTTCGACATAATCAGCTTAAGAAGTATCTTCAGACTAACTCTATTTCTATTTTTTTTATTCACATCTAGATAAATTTTTCAGTAAATTTTTTTAAATGATTTTTCATTAAACATTGTGTAAAAGTTAAAAATAATATTATTTTCTTTTGTGCGGTTTATATTTGTTAAACAATAAAATTTATCCGTAGATGCTTCGCAAAGTGGCGCAAAATTGATAACAAAGTTATCAATTTTCTATTAACATTGCCTCCCACAATTACTGGTCTCGACAATGCAGAATATGTTAATATATAATTTATAATTCTAAAAGTCATCTGATAAGAGTTTAATTTTCACAGATTATTATAAAAAAATGATAATCACTATAAAGTTATCTGCGATGTTTTTTAAAACTTTTAATTAAAGATAATTGGCATTAAAGTTTATTTATTTTTACGCATGATATTTAGTTATTTTAAACGATTGGTTTGTATTTTTATGTCATAATTCTTTCACAGAAACTTTTAAAGTATAAAACGATATAATATAAAAATGCATTGACTATTAAAAGACTCCTCTATAATATAACGAGTACCCGATTGTTCATCACGTATCCATTTTTTTCACGTTAATTGTGTATGCTAAATACTGAGGTTTCACGTGAACTTAGCGCTTTGATTGTACGTTGTCTAATTGAGAATGAGAGGTCAGCCTCCGTAAAACCTCACACAAGAACGGGAGTTATCATTTTTATTCAGTTTAAGGTTGTAATAAACAAACAGTAATAAAAGGTTGCACTGACATGACTCAGATGCTTAACATAAAACAATATGAACACAGAAAGCCAGCATGCAAATATAATCAAGGTATTGCGCTTTTTTTTTATTATGTAGGATATTTCCAATGCATTGATTACTGCGAATAAACTAAATTCCCCTTAACGGAAATAGATTTCATTGCAATAATCGTAGACGGTCAGATGGATAATAATTGGTGGTCCGCGGAAATTTTCTGTTGTCCGTAAATAGTAAGCAATCATCTTAAAATAGCCACACAAAAAATCCAAGCAATAGTCATCATTTAAAACCTGTGTAGCTGTAAGTATTCAAAATGTATTTTTGTTCTTAAAATAGATCAATTGTTTTGCATGACAAATCAACAGCGTCAAGATACAAATAATACTTTTTATTCCCAAACTGGTGGTTTCCAACATATTCCTTTATACCCAAGTAATCCGCAGTTTAAAACACAGTTTGAAATAGCATTTTTATTTTAAATATAGTATATGTATTTTCATATACCATTTCAACAGATGATGTTTCAAAAGATCCGTATGTAAGTCACTGGAAAAAGATAATTGACCAGTTCTAAAATATTCATTTTAAGTCGAATTTAATTTAAGCACACAAAACAAAGATTGGATAACAATAAATAGTTTGCAGCCTTTTGCCAATGCGTCAATTTTTAGAAATTTAATGCAATTCAATATAAAATATAACCAAAGACATTCAGATAAAATGATCAAAAATGCTTCGATAGATAAATAAATAAAAAAAGGTTTAAAAGTGAATAGTTTAGATTTTTTAGAAATAAATAAAAGTATTAACAGTAAATAAATATTATAAAATATATCTTTAAAAAAACAGGTGGTTCGCCACTGTTAAAATTATTTTCTAACGGTTTAACCCGTCTTAATTGATGCAACTGATTAATTTGACATTTCTTAATGTAAATGTCATTTGTGTTACCATCATCGTTTGTTTGTTTTTCTATCATCCTCTCCTTGCCTCCTATTTTTATTTGATTTTTATTATAATATATCTGATTTTTTTTTTTTTTTTAAACCATGTCCGCTCCCAATGTGGAGCATATGGACTCCTAATGGAGTTTATCTCAACAGAAGTGTTTCTACGAGAACTGCTTGTTACTCAGTTGCTCAACCTCTCTTTTTCCAAAGAGAGTAGGGATAGAAGGATAGGGCTAGGACAGGATTAGTGGTAAGCTAATCGCTCTCGATATGCCCCGTTCATAGGATGGGATGGTTGAGAGAGAGGAATTAAAGACATCACATACACCCATGCCTTTGAACAGAAATTCATAAATCGATTGAAAAATCAATTTATAAAACTGTCCGTACCGGGATTTGAACCCGGGTCCTCCGTAGCCGAAGCCAACAGCGTTGACCACTCGACCACACAGGTGACTTATATCTGAATAGTTAAATTAAAAACATTCGTACTTTACCAAGCATTTGTGAAAGTAGTTTATCCGAAGATGCCTCTGAAAGAGGCGAAACACGTGTCACAGTTTGTAGCACAATACGTGGAATAGTCTAACTCAGTGGTCGCCAACCTACTACTTGCGGGTAATTGAATTACCCACTTCGCATTTTGAGTTACCCGACAAGAAATTATGATAATATTTATTTTATCAAATTACTTATTTAGGAAGACCAAGAAAGCCACCAATAACAATAGTATATGTGTGTTTTGTATTTACACATATATATCATGCAAATATATTATGTATTGTGTATAAATATATGCATTATTTTCTAAAAATGATTTTTTAAAAGAATAAATGATGAAAAAATATTTGTAACTTTTTACCCACTTATCAAATTTATTTTTCAAAACATTTCTTTACCCAGTCTCAAAAAAGGTTGCCGACCACTGGTATAACTTATTTTATATGTACAATATACATTATCATTTGTTTCCGAGTCTTCATCATTCTATTTGGCAATGCAATCATTGATGAATGCTCCGTAAGAGTGTGTAACTATTACTATTGGTAGTGTAACAAAGTAATGCGTTCTCTTTCGACCCACGCAGTGGATTAGAACTAATGAGCAAATCGCTTTTATACATTATCCCACGCCCAGCTGGAGAAATCAGAATCCACATTCTGTCGTCTGATTAACTGCATATCATTGATATCACGCCGCATTAAATGCATTCTACTATTTTAAACGATTTACATAGGGAGTGCATGACATGTTAGTATTCCGTATTAAACGTTTATTTCAAACACTCCAGTGAAAGTATATTATTCTTATCTTTAAAGAAGTCTTATAAAACATTACAATTCAGAACAAAAAAAAATGTGTAGGGTGTCGTGAAGGTTGTATTACCCGTTTAAATACCGCGCAAATAAATCATTAATGTCCCAGAGATACTGCGTGTTTTTGAGAAAAATAATTTTCCCTAATGTACACTCCATAATTCCATATTTTAAAAAGCTATATTGACTCAATATAGATAGAACTAGTCATATTCATCAAAATATTGCTTATATTCATTTAGAATACCAAGTATTTGATTTTTTAAATGTCTTGGACATCCGTGTTCGCTTGCATATGTTCCGGAAACCTGTGTCTGCTTGGTATTCAAGTGGTTAAAGAAGTCTTTTAAAACACTAAAATTGATAACAAAAAAATGTTTAAGGTGTCATAAAGGTTGTATTAACATTTTATATTTAAAAATGTATTTATTTATTATGTTTTAGGCGCAGAAAATAAGTATTTATTTGTCGACAGCTGTGACCAAGTTGGTTAGAGCCTGCTCTACCGATCACGCAGGTCTGTGATCGATTCCCGGTAAGATCACAGTGAATTTGAGAATTATTCAATTCAAAGTTGCGATCGAAGACTGGGTGTTTGCGATGTCAATTCACATTATTTCCTCTCCTCCCATCCTTCTGAATGTTTAATAACTGGGTGTACAATAGCGATTCGTCAACCACTAGTCCTGTTCTAGCCTCATCCTTATTTCCCTACTACTCACTTGGAAAAAAAAGTGAGGTTGAGCGACTGAGTAACAAAAAGTTCTCGTAGAAAAAACTTCTGTTGAGACACCTCCATAAGGAGGCCATATACTCCACATTGGGAGTGGACATGGATAAAAAAAATATATTGATTCATATCTCACCATTCAATAAACGGAATACATATTTATAGATATTGTAAATTTCTCATTTTTTTAGTAATCTTCATTTATAAAATATGCCGTCGATATACTGTCTGAAGGCGTTAACTAAAAAAGAGCTTTTTGAGTTATGAATTTCAACTTTATATATATTCTTAAACATTAAATTCAGTTATATTCTGTTTATTTATACATATTTTGAACATAATACAAATCATGTCAATCTTGTTCAAAGATTATTTTTTTCAAAAGAAAATTTAGCTTTGAAATATGTGAATCGAATTTGTTAATCATTATCGTGGTCAGAACGATTAGTAATAGTCGTTGTGCATAAATAGAGATGTTAAAATTTCACGATTATCGAAAATGATGATTATCCCAAAACAAGATGCTATATGACTTATCTCCTTCTACCAGTATAAGGACGAATATTTATACCCCATTCGAAATATAGATTGAACAAATGAATATTAATCAGTTCTTGTAGCAAACAAAATTTAGTTGAGATTCTTCATTATGAGTCTATAGTGACTATGGAAGGGCAGAACGATTGATTTGTTGGATGATTTTGGGCCAAAGACAAATTACGTAATACACATAACCTGATATGCATGGATACTGATAAACTAGTGTTAAATTGATTTGATCTAACATTACTTAAATAAACTTTTGAAGCTTTTTCTCAGGTCGCAACTTTCAGAAGCCTTTCTTTTTTCAAACAGAGAAGTTAAAATTTACATTCTAATTCGGCATTTTTAGTTTTCATCCTTTTGATAGAACGTGTATCAAGTTGTATAGATTGTGATTATCGAAAAACTGTTTTTTGCTTTTGTCCCTTTTGCCTATCCACAGTCAACATGTCTATCATTGACAGCGAGGATTGTCAAAGGAAAACGCAATAAAGTATAAGGTAATGTAAATGTCATTTGTAATTACCATTATCGTTTGTTTGTTTTTCTATCATTCCCTACTTGCCTACCATTTTTATTTAATTTTTATTATAATATATCAGAATAGTAAAATTAAAAACATTCGCTCTTAAGCAAGCATTTGCAAAAGTAGTTGTCTGAGGATGCCTCTGAAAGAAGTAAAACACGTGTCACAATTTGTAGCACAATACGTGGAATAATTTAAGTTATTTTATTTTATATTATATGTGCTGCTGTGATAGATCTCAAAATAAAAAAATATCAACCTTTTTTGAAGATTATTATATATCATAAGTATTGCAATCATATTAAATTATATAAATAATAATCCAAATAATTTATTAGAGGCAATAGAATCAAGCGGTTATGTAATCAATACAAATTAAGGACAAGAATGCAAATGAGAACCTCGCTGTAAACCGAATCAGCAAAGGCTCTTTTTTACTTGCCCGCTCGCATGACTGGAAATATTGTCTGATTATAATTGTTTAGACATGTAATGACTAAACAATAAAGTTCCGCTTGGATGAACAGAAATAATACATGAGCACGTACTGGTTTTAATGAGATGCAATTTGCAAAACGAGTTTGCACCTGTTTTGTTATTTTTTGACACCGTTGCTAAGTAACAATCTTTGCTCAAATGAAAGTAAACTTGTATTTCGCTTTTACGTTTCATTTGTTTGTAAATGAGTTGCGAAATTGTCAATAGCCAATTAACTAATGCTTACACAATTTCAATGCGGTCAAGTTTCATTGAAATGATATTATACTAAATGGATTACAATGTATACATCTGTACATGAGAGGTAAACTACACAATGTCAAAAATGACAGTTTTTCAGAATGACTTAAATGCTTCTTCGTGAAGTTTGTGTAGAAAAATCACAAATTTTCTTCATCCGATTTTTTCACAATTTTACAACAGATTTTTACGACTTATTCTTCTTATACAATATTAAATCTAAACTGATGAATGTGAAATTTATTTTACTTTACAGTTTGAATAATATTTTATTTTTCTATATATAATATGTTCGCTCCCAATGTGGAACATATGACCTCCTAACGGAGGTATCTCAACAGAAGTTTTTCAACGAGAACTGTTTGTTACTCAGTCGCTCAACCTCACTTTTTTCAAAGTGACTAGTATGGAAAGAAGGATAAGGCTAGAACACGACTAGTGATTTACTAATCGTTATTTCTACATGGAGTTATTTAAAGATCGGAAAGGGTGGGTAAATTTAAATAATAAATTTGTTAATAATATTAATAATGTTTATTTATTGTTTGTTAAATAGGTTTTGCTATTTAACAAACAATAAATAAACATTACCAAATTTTGCCTGAATTTTTCCCGAATTTGCCCATACTTGATACAAATAAAAAATCACTACTCACTCCGACAGGTTAAAACCTGAAAAAACACAACACAAAACGATTTCCACGCTTGCTAGCTGTAGACTGATGCAATCTCAACTTTTATTGCGTCATGCATAATGAAGTGGAAGTAAAAATACCAAATGTTCCAATATTGGAACACTCGGAAAAAATGGGTTAGTAACGATGTGTACGAGGTAAACGAATGTTAACATTTTTGAAAACCTATCAAATACCTATTTATATTGTTTTTTATTTAAAATTTGACTGAATGTGTACAATTAAATTAGGTAATCTTGTCATTACACTTGTAGTACATTACAACTTGTTACATGTTTGTGTTACGCCTCTTTGAGAAGCATCATCAGTATAAACGTTTACTTAATATAATGATTGAATTGGAATTTACTCGATAGAACTCCATCATAATATGGTAAAAATAACAACGTTTTTTACTTAATATACTAAAAATTGGCACAAATCTTATGTTATAAATTACAAAATAAAATTCGGGATTTGTCCTTTTCTACTAGACGCATGGAGTGGATAAGATACAAACTGTTAAGCAATGTTATCAAATTTAATTTGATTTTATAATTTAATTAAATTACACAAATTTACCGCCAAATGTATCAAAAATATTAACTGAAGACTTAAAAAAAGTTTTACAAAACCAATCTTTTATTTTAAAAAAAAATCAACTTTTCATTAATAAACAGTATATCGACTGTAGAAAGGGAAAACGACGTAGCCCACAGTTTTTTGAAAACTGCTTTTTTTCGATAATGACAATGAATCAAACTTAATACACGTTTTATCAAAAGGATGTAAGCTGCAAATGCTGAATTAGTATCTAAATTTAGCTTTTAGGTTTAAAAAAAGATGAGCCTGTGAAATTAGTTCCAAGAAAAAAGACTGAAAAAAAGTTTTTCCTAGATATTTTTTAACATTTATATTAGATTTTGTCAATTAAACACCAGATTTGAAGTCTCCGTGCACTTCAAGGTTGTGTATATTTCATAATTTGCATATGGCCTAAAATCATAAAAACACGTTTTTTGTGCCTCCTGTAAAAAAATCTTTGATATATATTTGTTATTCCATCAGATTGAAAGTTTACTTTGCATAATTTTTTTTAAATGTGAGAATCCTGCAACCCGCATAAATCTTCCAGTAAAGTCAATATATCTACCAAAATTCATAATATTTGAAAAGTAAAAATACCTAATTTTGAAATAATGTGTGGACTACGTCATTTTTTCTTTCCACGGTCGATATTATGGCATAAAAGTAATATAATTTATTTGTAATGTAATATATGTGGTAAGTAACATAGGTAACAAAAAAAACCTAAAATAAGTAAACCAACATACCAATTTTGGTATTTACATACCTGACAATGGTCTCAGCTTCCGTTCAAAACGAAGGTAAAAAAGTAATTACCCGAAAAATTGCATCTTCGCTCTGAAACCACATTTGCTCACCCCGTGACCACAATAATCGCCGTGGGTAAGTGGTGTTGCGCACATTCTGCTACACGCGCATGATTCATGTATCATTATCACTCATTCGTCGTGGAGGATTTATAATTATTTTCATGTACAATGGATTATCTAGGTTTCATTTTTTTTTTATAATTAAATATCATTTTAATAATAACAATAATCCCCGAGAGAACCTTTAAGCAACAATGAAATATTTTTTTTATAAAATAACCTAATTTACATAACGGGAAAACTAGTTATATGAGCGTGTGCTCGAATCTGGTCTCGATCATAATCTTTAGTTGGATGAAGAAATAATGTAACTAAAATAACGTAGTTCGAAAAACGGTTTTTGTATTATTTTTAAGATAAGGCGGAAAAATATAATGTGACATAAGAGATTAGCTTTAATTATATTAAATCAATTGATTTATTCTTACCCTTATCTTCAAATGGTCAAAGTCGCTTGCTTCGGTTACGGAAGTCACGGGTACGAATTCCAGGACAGACAGTTTTATAAACTGATTTATCAAACGATTTATGAATTTGTGTTCGAAGGCATGGATGTATGTGATAAATTCTTCTTTCCCGTCCATACCACCATAAACACGTGACGTTGCAAGAGCGAGTAACTTGCCAAAAGTCCTGTCCTAGTTTTATAATTTTACTTCAACTGTCTATGAAAACAAAATAAATTCCGAGCAACTGAGTAACAAGCAGTTCTTATAGAAACACTAATGTTGAGATAAACTCCATCAGGAGTATATATTCTCTACACTGGGAGACAAAAATGGTAAAAAATGATATGTATTAAAAAAACATATTGGTTAATAGGAAGGAATTGAAAAATCAAATTGTTAAATGACTCGCCTACAAAATTAATGAAATGTCATTTAATCTTGTTTGTATTTAGCTGAGGTAATTATATGATGATTTATATATTTTTTAATATATTTTAATATTAAATTGACATTTAACACCATTAAATTGGCACAAAACATGATAATAAAAATAAACAATCAGTTGATAGCGTATTTTCTTCGTAAAGGTTAATTGAGGCTTAATAAAATGCATTGAAAAAAACCTGTATGTTTGTAATGAATTAAAATATTATTAAAGACGTTGAAACTTATATACATAACTTTTAGAGACTCAATTCTGTATGTCTTTCTCGCTTTGTGGTATTAATTTATTTAATTAATTAACATTGCACAAGGTTGACAAATTATCTAATGTCTTAAGAGACAATTTGATACCTTGCATTAAATGTATTCACCAAACCAAAAAAATGCTACCACGACATTGTACTTGGTAGATAACAAAAAATCCTGAAGGTGAAAACACTACAATATCAAATGTATTTATTTGACATTTTTTTATAGCATATAAGCTTTGTTCAATCTATTGTTCGTATTTTTTTGAACATATGTTATTTATATAATATAATTTACTCAAGTTTTTTTAGTGTATTATATTTTAATAATTATATAATAATGTAAGTAAAAAAAACTCCGCTTAAAAAATGTAGGTTTGCTTATAAATATATAAATTCCTGATATCCAATGACACGGTTCGATTTTTTGCGGTGTAAAAATAATAATGATAATCATTTGTGTTGCATGTGTAAGATGAATATTATTGTATGCAAAAAATGATTCTAGAAGCGTACGTGTCCACAGAACGTATTGTGTTAGTCAGCGTTCGGTTTGCCAGCGATCAAACACTTAAGTGATTTCACTGTCTTCGACTGAATTGTCTTCGACTTAATCCACCAGTTATTGTGTCAAGGATTGAGTAAAAATAATGCATTATTCCTTTGGCGATCATAATAATTCATTGCTCTAGGTATTGTAAACAATTTGTACAAGTCATATATTAAATCGACTGTGGAAAGGTAAAAGGACGTAACACACACATATCAATTTTTACAGTAGACACAAACAACGTGTTTTGATGATTTTGGGCCATATGCAAATTATAAAATATCCACAACCTAGAAGTGCACGTAGACTTCTAAGCTGATGTTTAATTGACATAATCTAATATTAATTTGAGAAATTGTTTAGAAAAACCTTTTTTTCAGTTTTTTTCATGGTTTCAATTTTCACAAGCTTTTTTAACTTTTCCAAACTTAAAAGCTAAATTTAGATACTTATTCGGCATTTGCAGCTTACATCCTTTTGATAGAACGTGTGCCATGTTGGATACATTTTGATTATTGAGAAAAAGCTGTTTTGAAAAAACTGTGGGTTACGTCAAAATGTTAGTAGAAAAGTTACACATTGCTTTTATTGTCTTTATTATTAAGTACTATCCGGTTCCCGGCAAGCGTTGCAATGCCACTCAAAGAAAGAAAGTGTTTGTGTTTTAATTGTGTTTATTGTGTTTATTGAAGTACGTGTTTTCTTTTTCTGTCTGTTTGACGTTTGACGTTTGCTGCTGATCGTCTATGGTACGACCAGCGCGCCATTTACTGTAAATTAATTGTAATATAACCTTCGCGCAAGTGCAAACATACGTTGTCAAAATGAACTGTATATACGAACATACAAACATTGATTTGTATACATAAGACCTACTAACTATGCTTATAACCTTCCCGGAAGTGCAAGCAAAAAGTTTGTGAAAGTTTTATTGCAATCGAATGAGCGGTATGACAACGCATAAAATACGAACAAACAAACATTTTTTATAAATCAAATGACAGTAATTTATTCACAAAAATATACTGAATCATTTAGTAATAAAATAAAAATCGATTCTGTCTGATTATAAAATATGATATTAGAATATAAAATGTGGTATAGGCTTTTGACTCAAGGAGCTTGATAGAATTTTCGTATCAAGTTTTGTCATAGTCACCCCCTGTGGTCCAGTTGGTAAAAATTTCGTCCTATCGTTCAAATGAATTTACTGAAATTTACTGCTGATTCAATCGCATAGATTAATGCTGGTTTGAGCCCCTGAGAAATGAAGTGAGTCGAGTGATATTTAAAGAAACATTGAGTTTGTTTTGTTATAATATTCTACACTTCGTATGAAAGTATCGTAAAAGTGAAGTAATTTTTATTAAATACACATTGCAAAAGACTTATCTTTCTACAACAAAAATATTTAATTCACAAAAACACTTAGTTAAAAGTGTATGTACTTAAAAGTCCAATAGAATAGTTTAATCATTTTGTTACTTGGCTCAATTCACTTTAAATGGCTCATTTATATTTATCATTCTTTATACATCTAATAAAGTTGACATCTTTGTTTATAAGTATGAAAACAAAACATCATAACTTTATGTATGGAAAATCAGATATCCAACTTAAGTTACGTAGACGTATGGTTAAGTACCGCTGTTTTACGCCACGTAAATAATTATAATGACTAATCATGCGACTCCGATAAAATAAATATCCATGCATGAATTTTATCACGTAACTACATCACCAGAACGAAATCACTATTTGTGCAATTAGTGATACAAACAAGTATAGTACTGCATAAGGACAAAAAATTGCGAGAATGTAAGGACGAAGCGGAACGTAAAACACAAAGGTTTCAATAGTTCTACGGAAGATCAATAAATTATGGACAAAAAAGTCTAGTAAACAAAATTTGTGTATTTTCAGATTATATTTGTGTATTTCCATCAGTCATCGTGTAGTCGCCTGTGTGGTCGAGTGGTCAGCGTCGTTGGCTTCGGTGACGGAGGTCACGGGTTCGAATCCCAGTGCAGACAGTTTTATAAATTGATTTTTCAATCAATTTATGAATTTCTGTCCGCAGGCATGGATGTATGTGATGTCTTGAATTCCCCCCTCCCATCCATCCTATCCTATGAACGGGGCGTATCGAGAGCGATTAGCTAACCACTAGTCCTGTCCTAGCCCTATCCTTCTATTCCTACACTCTTTAGAAAAAGAGAGGTTGAGCAACTGAGTAACAAGCAGTTCTCGTAGAAACACTTCTGTTGAGATAAACTCCATTAAGAGTCCATATGCTCCACATCGGGAGCGGACATGGTAAAAAAAAAAAGTTAAAAACTTCTTTTTTCTTCGCCCTTTTTTTTAGAATAAGGTAAAGAGACTAAAAAGTATTGATATGTATCATATATTAACCTCGTCCCCTTTAATTTGAATCATATGGACTCATAATAAGGTTTATCTCAACATAAGTATTCCTACAACAAAAGATTGTTACTCAGTTGCTTAACCTCTCTTTTTCGAAGAGAATATGATTTGAAAGAAATGGCTAAGATGTCTAAAATGATGGAAGGATGCTGAGGACCGATCAAATATTGAATAACTGTCTTGTAGTGCGTGCCAACCCAGAATAAATGCGCAAGGGCTTCCCAACTGCTGCGCAGCCGTGCGCGCAACTTAGAGGGAATTTTGCTGAGGACTCTTGTAGACACAAAAACGTGACCATAAAAAACAGGTGTTAAAATATAAGAACAAAGAATGTTTCACTACATTTTAAAATTTATGTTTAACGATATAAAAATGTTTGTCTCAAGCTAATGATTGTTTTTGATATTTTTACATACTTTCTTAATTGGGGTATAAATATTGTAGTTTTTTCGCAAACAAACTAGACGTGCAAAAACGAAAACCAAATAATACATTACTGCCTCATTTCAGGCTTCATATGTACAAAAAGCGTTTGGCAATTTGCATACTTTTATAACAACAACTATGTGAAATAATAGAATAAAATAATGTAAACCATTAAACGCGATGTGTCTCGGATTGTTTCCTTTTGTGGTCGCAGAGTAATTTGAAGTGTGGTGAAACGAATCTGCTACCGTTTCCGTTTGCGCTCAAAACGGGCCGGTTTTTTTGTACCATCTATCAACCGAAAATCAAAACTAGTAGCCGAATTTAAATTGTCGTGTCGGCACTGCCTCATTTGCGGTAAATCAGATTAATTTTATATCTAATGGCGGAGTTTCGGACACAGTGCAGAGCGGAAGAACGAGACAGAGATACAAAAAAAACTCGAGAAACAAATTGTTCCTAGTATCAACGGCAAGCGTCGGTGCTTTGGTTGAAGGAAAAATTCATTCATGAATGAAGAGAATAGATACAGTTGAAAATTTTAAATGATATAATATTAGCCACCTGTGTGGTCGAGTGGTCAACGTCGTTGGCTTCAGTTACGGAGGTCACGGGTTCGAATCCCAGTACAGACAGTTTTATAAATTGATTTTTCAATCAATTTATGAATTTCTGTTCGAAGGCATGGATGTATGTGATGTCTTGAATTCCCCCCTCCCACCCATCTTATCCTATAAACGGGGCGTATCGAGAACGATTAGATAACCACTAGTCCTGTCCTAGCCCTATCCTTCTATTCCGACTCTTTTTTGAAAAAGAGAGGTTAAGCAACTGAGTAACACACTGTTCTTGTAGAAACACTTCTGTTGAGATAAACTCCATTACGAGTTCATATGCTCCACATTGGGAGCGGACATGATAAAAAAAATAAAAATTTGATACTTTGTTTCGATTTTGTTTTCTTTTTAATAAATATATTAATTATTAAACCTACAACAGTTTTTTTCTTATTTTTAAGTAATGACTATCATTTATCACCACCACAATCATTCTTCATAACGTTAATAAATTTATCCGTGAAATTTAAAGCTAAAGTAAAGTGTAATAGTTTTAAGAAGGTTTTAAAGAACTTTTAGGGCCTAACTATTGTACATTTGAAACGTAAACGTCTATCGAGAGCAGTGTCTGCCAAACTTTTTTACTTCACGGCACACTGGTTAATGGGACTTGTACCGCGGCACACCAAATAAAAATGCTTTAAAAATGGAAATGTATCTTTAAAAAAGAAAATGTGTCGCGTTGACCACTATGTATGAATGTGACAAATATTCGATTTAATGTGTAGATGTTAAAGAACAATTAAGCACGTTAAATTTGTTTTAATACTCAATTTGTTGAAACTGATAGTACATTCATAAAATGACCTCAGTTAATATGTGTATGTTTGCCATCTTTATTAAATAAATATCGTATTTAAAAAAATGACGTTGCATTATTACACAATGTGTTAGTCACACATGAAAATAAAATGAAAGACAATGAATGAATGAACATACAACGAAAAAGATTCAGGATGGGTCTTCGCTAGAGTTTATTGACTCTGGAAGGTTTGTGTCCGATTTTCGCTCCGGGAATCAATAAACTGTGTAATGTGTTTTGTATTGCCGACTTGAAGGTAAAGTTTTTCTAAAAATGTATATACACACAGATAAGGCATGCAAATATTTGTTGTATTATATTGTATAGTTTTATATGAAGTCGATTATATAAACAATTATGCATATTGTTTTCTTTTTATATTTTGTAAAGATCGTTACAAAAATTAATAATTTTATGATATTTAAGAAAAGATTTTGGTGTTGTACAGAGTTGATTATATATATATCTGCTTAAATTTATAAAAACACACATAAAAATACTGTAAGCAAACATTTTTTTAGATAACGCAATGAACTACATAATACTTAAAAATGAAATTAAGTCCACCCTAAATATTAAGCGCAATAATAAAAATAGTTGTAGCAAAAAAAATCTTGCCTGATTTTTCATTGTCAGAAAACAATAAGATTGAAAGGTGAGGCAACAAACGAGCTATAACTTACTCGGTCTTCATTGGCTGTTTTTTTATTGGCTGACTTAAAACCATTTTTGAACATTTATAAATAAATTGTATATTAAAGACTTTGTCCAGGTAACAAAATGACAATAAAACATAATTGGTAATATTATGACTAGTGCAGCAAAACGTGTCAATAAATATAAAAAATAGTGTTATTTTATACATTACACTCTTGGTTCTAGAGTTAAGACTATTTATTACAAGTCACAAAAAAATGAGTTAATCATGCACAATAGTGTTAAATTTTAATGAATTGGTAGTGACGAAAAGAGGTTATAAATAAATTGGTAGTTTTCTATACCACCATTAGAAAATGAAATGTCACAGTAAGAATGTGCACTTTTGTCAGATAACTGTGATAGATAAAACAACAATCCATATTTGTGGGGTTATAATACAAAACGTACTATTTTCAAAATGGGCGATATTTAGTTAAGTATATAGATAGGGTGAGTTTTTCAAGCTTAAGAAATCGACTGATCCTATAAGTTTTAATATACAATGTCTACAAGACTTTCGTTTTCAGATTGAAAATCATATTTTTATTTGTATTATTCGTTTTAGTATTTGACTCTTCTGAAAAGTTTAAGTTTTGGAAGTAGTACGTTTTACATTATAACACCATATTTACTTATACCAATGGCAAGAAATCAAAGTTATGCATTGTATAAAAGAATTACGTTTAATTGTGACGATATAAATCTCTGAATCAAATTACTTCCGAATGCCATTTTTGACTCGTCATTGTTGAAAATGAACGGTGCAATATTTTTAACTGAATGCACTGACAGAAATTGAAAAGAAAAAATTTCTTATGCGCGTAGCTGTTAAAAATGTTTTAATTGAAATAAGTATTTAAATTAAAATATTAATCTGAATTCTTTATCTCGTACGCAAATAATATTTGAAGGTATGATTTTGTGTATACAATTATAACATTGATCAAGTTCTTGTCGATGTAAACTCGATGAAGCGATAGCATATCTAGATGTGTATCTAATCACCTGCAATATGTTTTGTGTCGAAGATGGTGACTAAAGCTCAGTGTTGTGGAGTGATGAACGGGTATCGACGAGAGCATCCGGCAGGTGAAGATCTCCTGCGAAGCGTGTCGACCACGATCAGGTGTTTACACCCGCCGGAACAACTCTACGACATCTCCAACAGCTTCATCTCATCAACATGAACAACTTTTTAAGATGCGAGTGTTGTTTTTATCGCCGGCTTCGAGATTACAATTTTTATACATGTCGTTGAATATTTAAAAAATTGTAATCAGATTGTAATGATAATCGTTTTTCGGTGCAAATTTGACATGGTTTATCTTTAATAACTAGGGCGTGGTTTAGTAAACAAAACAGTTTTATCAAAAGGTAATTTTGCTCTCTCTTATATTAACAATAAAGATAATAATATAATTTATTCTTACACAGTTTAATGTAGTAATAGTCATCATACTGTTTAAATAAATTTTAAAACTCAAAAATCTGAACATAAAAGCTAATTAACTTTTTTCATTCAAATTAAAATTATTTCATTTCAATCTCTATTTTTATATCTCGGAATAAATAAATACGTGGTTGGGTAAAATAATTGTGAAATAATAAAATATGATGATTTTAAGCACAGTAATTTATAACATATATATATTTGGCAGTTAAATATTTTTTATCAATGCACTGCCTTGTTCCAGTAACATTTTTTTTAAATTAAAAAATCTGCGAGAAGTTTGTGAAAAAATATTTTTATTTATTAAAATCATTCTATAAATATGTGATTTCCGATCCTTTAACAACTGGGTGTGAGAGCGATTAGTTTACCACTTGCCTTAGCTTTATCCTTCTATCCCTACTACTCCCTTTGAATAACAAGAGAGGTTGAGCGACTGAGTAACAAACAGTTCTCGTAAAAAAGCTTCTGTTGAGATACCTCCATTAAGAAGCAATACACTACACATTGAGAGTGGACATGGATAAAAAAAATATACACCACATCATTTCTCGACACTTTCTCGAAGAAATATTGAAAATATCTTCTTCTTAAATATTTTATTTTTTTCTATTGATTCTTGTGTGGTAGATTGTCCGTCTCACCGATGAGATTAGACGTCTTACAACAGTTAAAAAGTAGTTATATTTTAAAATTATTTATTCCATAAAAGACTTCTTATCTATTTTGCTAACGTATTAAAAACTAAACTGTTTATTGGTATTAACTAATAAATCAAATATTTATTTTACTAACAATTGTTTTATTTTTCAAAGAAAAGAACTAAATTTTACATTAAGCAAAGTAGACCAACTATCCTGGACTAACCACGAAACTCATTGATTATAATATTATCATATAACAGTTAACAATAAATGATGCAATATCGTATACTTAAAACTACTTAAAAATCTGTAAGTGCTTTCCAATATCACAAATTACCAAAGCGTAACGAATTGGCAGGTAGCGTGGAGATTACAACAGGTAGGCAGATGTTTCTTGGCCGATGTGAATGGACTTTATTTTCAACAAATAAATCAGGAAGTTACTGACAAACGTATCGGAGAGCTTTTATTGTGTAATAAAACTCACGATTTTTTATGTAATATTATTTTGTGTTCAAACGCGTAGATTTTTCAATTAAAAGGATTACAAGTGCATATATACTTTTAGAGTGTTCACTGTCAATACTTGGTAGAAAGGCATTGTATTAATAAAAGCACAATATTCTTTTGTACTTTATTTTACTTTATTATAAAAGTTTAAAACCGGTTTCGCGCATTGTCAACTGATAAGAAATATTATTTAACAATGCTATTTATACAAAAATAAATTGAAATGAAAAGGTGTAAACAACAATTTACATTGAATTGTTGTTTGTTGTTAATTGTTTTTGTGTTGCAAAACCGGTCCAAACCTTTTGAATAAAATGGAATATGTTTGGATTGATGTTTAAAAAAACAGCTTTGATAACGTCAACATAAGTAATATATTTTATTAAAAAAAAATGATTTATATCTCTTAAGCAGGTGTTGATTTAATATTAAAAAACTAGTATAAACTTTTTCCCAATAATGACGTTATTAAAAACCAAATAAAACATCTTTCAATTTTTCTAAGCCGTAAATACATTTATAAAAACGTCGTTATCACACGTACAGATATTTTTTTCAAAACAAAAAATAGAATTGAATATATTTAACAAAACGTAATGTTTGATAAGGTTACGTACAATTTATTTGTCTTCCAGTGAATCTGGCCCTTTATAAACCAAATAAAAGACATGTTTTTTTTTTAAATATACGTCTTGGATTTTTACCGTCCATCAAAAGGCGGTAAGTGTTAAAACATATTTTTTCACTTGGTTATTTTTAGGATAGCAACATTTCAAAAGTATTTTTAGCACCGTTAGGGAAGTGTTAAGCATATCCGATAATTGTATGCCAAACCAGCAATATATATTTATCGTTGTTCACAGCCTGAAACCTTTTTTTTATTCTTGACTTAGTGACGCTCCTAATGAAATTATATGTGTTTTTACCGGCCACAAATTGTATTTGTTTTGATAGTTACCATTGTAATGAATGATAATTTTGGTTGAAAATAAAAACTTAACCATTTATGTTGTTAACACGCACTGGTTTGTATGTAAATTGATTTTTGAGGTTTCACACATAATTCTACATATTCTTATTATTCTGTATCCATACGTGTTTTTTTTTCTGTTCACAAAAAACCATGTTTGGTTTGAATAAAGGTTTGTTTCTTTGTTCTCAAATTCCGCTACTTTTTACAATATTTGAACGATTGTCTTTTACTTAATCGTAAAATAATATGTCGAAATATAACAAAGACAATTTTTAAATGTTCTACAGTTTTTTATATGTTATACGTTGATAGCTATTTCGGCCTTCGCCATCGTCAGAACTATGCTTTAAACGTAAATTTGCTTAGCTATATATACTTGGCGAAAGCCGAAATAGCTATCAACGTATAACATATAAAAAACTGTAGAACTGAAATACTTTGTTATTTTTACCCTATTAAAATGGATATCTACCAAGTAAATGCCAAATCAATAAATAATACTTATTAAGAATAAGTTTTACAACAAAATCTACATTGTTCAGAACATTATTATATGTACAAATATTTTGAGTCATATAAAAATTAAATATGTTTTTGATTGAATAAAGTGGAAAAATAACAAATAATTTTAGTTCTACAAATATTATTTGATTGCTGTTTTGACATGTGTTTTCATCAGAGCTACTATAATTGATGAAAGCATACGACATAATAGCTATCAAACATATAAAAAATGTGTTTGAAGAACTAACATTTTTTTTTATTTTATCAAATTATTCAATTATTCTTGTGTTTATATAATTGTTTTAAAAAAACATATACTTATAAATAGCATTTTTCAGATATCCTAAGACAGTAATAGGGTTGACCTTATAGAAATGTCTTAAAAGATAACAGAAACATTTTTGCCACTTAGCTTGAATACTTTTTCAAAGCTACTAAAAATATAATTTCGTCAACAGAGTTATCAAAAAACAATATTTTTAATTGAGACTATTTTTTAAGTTACTATTAGATAAATTTGCCAATAAAAAATACTTTAAAAATAGTTCTAGAAGGTTTTTTATAACAATTAAAGGTATCTTTACTGCGCTTAAACAATACATTATTATAAGTCAAACATGGTTTATATTTATTTTGAATTTTCCATTCTATAGAGACAACCTTTTCGACGTTTACATTTTGTGAAACATACTATAACGTATATGTACATATATGTCACATATCACATTCCACATGTCATGCGTAGGTACACCTACTGAAATGTACGTGAACATAACGTTAACGTATCGTGAAAGGCGCGTGTGTAGTATATGTATCGAGTCGTCTACGTGGAGCGTATAAGATCACGTATATAAGGCCATATACGGTGCACATGTGTAACTATAGGTGTGTGCTACGCACGCCTGTAGCTGTTGTCTACGAATAGCTTTCCACGTCTACACACACGTGCCGAGTGTGGGACACACACCGTGTATGCGCACAATATGTGGAAACACCTACGAAATGATCGCGACGCGTGGACAAGGCGCGAACCCAACATTGCTTACCGTTTGATGTTTTGATTGCATGATTTTCTACTATGAAAATAAATTAGGAAATGTAATGAAATTAATAAGGACTACTTTCGATGGATTCGGTGGTAACTTTGTGGAAGTTCACTTTAATATAAAATATAAAATAAAGATTAGAAAATATTAATATAAAAATAAAAAATAATACTTTACAGACGAAACATTATTATTATAATCGTTTATCAAAAAAATATTCTGAAAACCAATTTATATTTGGACTGTTTTATTTTATTGTTGAGCATGTTCAGCTAGTGAAAAAACATGCTTCTTTTTTATTATTTATTGAGTGGGGTAAAACCAAAAATGTATGTTTTGTTGATATTCAGTATTCACGATAAACAATTTTTCATTCAGTCAACAACTATGTAAAATCCCTTCAACAAATAAAATTAATAAAATTAATAAAACAGTAGCAGTACGGTGAAAAAGTTTACTTTAAAAGCTATTCAAATGTTAATTAATTGTTTCTGTGTCGGAATTATTACCATTCGTAAAAAAGTCAAATAAAGTCTTCGAAGATTCAGTCGAGTTGTATTTTTAAGTGATTTTGTATTCCGTTATATTTATTAATAATAAAAAAAAAACAATATTATATGCAAATAAAAAATTAATGAGTCTGTTCTATTTTTGTTGGCTTGCTCCCGTTATTTGGAAGAGGCGTGCAACAAGTAGGGTTGCCAGATTTCTTGCAAGTGAATCCGAAAACCCAGGAATTAGGGTATCCAGTCCCGAAGCCTTTTTGTTATCCGGGATCTCGGGATTGATTAATTTTCAATCCCTTATCCTACTTTTTACCCAGATTATCTCCGAAATTCGTTTTTTTTAGCTCACCGAGGAATTTGAAATCCTCAATTCGCTATACTTTTTCCCCAGATTGTTTCAGAAACTCATTTTTTATTTTTTTTAGTGCTTGCAATTTCAAATTCGGGATTTGCTCAAATTTCCGGGACAATTTAGTACTCATCCGGGATAAAAGACAGCGATTCCAATTCCGGGACAATCTCAGCCAATCCGGGACACCTGGTAACCCTAGCAACAAGGTATAATTTTCATCTTATTCGAAGACTGCCCATGCGGTAAAATTAGCCATCTTTAAAACTATTACTAGCATCAAACGGCCGCTCTCACTTTGTCGGCCTTGTTTTTAGCAAGAAATTACGATTCTGCAAAGTTTTCTTTTCGATGATTCTCACATTTACAACGTAAAATCAAAATCGACATGCACTTTGATTTTTCGGTAATAATTATTTTTCAAAAACATGTGAAATGGATTATTTGATTGTTTGGTTAATAATTATTTATTATTACCATTAAGATAATTTAAACTCAGGATTCACATTAGCTTAAGCTTAGATAATTCAAAATAAACGATGAATATTGTATCAATTTACTTTTGAAAAGCTTTTTTTGTCATAATATTCACATAAACCATACATTTATATTTTACTATTAATTTATATTTTATCAAAACAATGGCTAATTTTAACAAAATTTTACTGTTAAATTTTCTATATCGTATGTGGAAAGGAAAAAGGACGTAGCCCACAGTTTTTTCAAAACAGATTTTTTTCAATAATCACAATGTATCGAACTTGATACACGTTCTTTCAAAAGGATGTAAGCTTCAAATGCCGAATTAGTATCTAAATTCAGTTTTTAAGTAATTGAAAAAAGATGAGCTTGTAAAAATTGGAATCAAGTAAAAATATTAAAAAAATACTTATACTGTAATTTGTACATTTTTTAAATGTCAATCGTTGTTTACACCTTTTTATTTTTGTATAAATAGCACTGTTTAAATATTTTTATTATCAGTCGACAATGCTCGCAATGAGCGAAACCGCTCCTGAACTTTTAAATAAATGGAATAAAGTACAAAAGAATATTGTGTTTTTATTAATATAATGCCTTTCCACCAAGTATTGACAGTGAACAAGCTAAAAGTGAAGAATAAGTAAAAATCAAGTATTATGTCTGAATGTAAGTATGCAAAAAAAAGCAGCATACTTCTGTACAGAAACACCAAAAATGTTATTTACAAAGCCACTTCGGTTAAATTTCATACAAATTATGTTCATTTATTTACATTATCTAAGTGTTACCCATAGTATGATAATTTTACAGGCACTGTTCGGCAATTTGCTGCAACATACAACTTACTGTTCATATCATAATATCGCTCAGAGCGCAGACTCCCACACTTTTGTTTTCATTTAACAATGCAAACCTGTTGTACTCGTTGGCGGGGATTTTTTCAAAATCGTTTTAAGCGCACTGCCTCATTCGAGTCCTCGGGCTAATATTTCATCGATAGATATTTACGGCGAATTGTTCGTTATATATAATAACAGTACGCGTTGAATTACACCATAGACAAGAAGACATTGAACATAATTGATATTGTCCAGTGAACGTGCTCCGTACAGCTATTTTTGCGAAGATTTCTATCGTAAATAATATATTGTATGCAATTACATATTATGATAAAGTGTCTGCGTGATTGTGTTGTGAATCTCTGAGTAAAATGTAATAAACCATTTGTTCTACTACATTGAAAACTGCATTGACAATATTTATTTTTAAAATAGTCCAATTTATCAAAAAAAACCATTGCTATTTATAGGCTCGTATTTTTCTGGTCAGAATTTTTATTAAATTTTCAGAATATATCGGTCAGAATAAATAGTCATAATTTAAATGAAATTTAAAAAAAACCTAACCTAACCTAATAACCATAATTGTTATTAAATATTCTGACCGTTTAATATTTTTATTCTGACCAAAAAATGATTTAAATTCTGACCATTTGATTTGTTTCCTTTATTTATAAGCATCAATTTAGTGCTACTATAGATGTTGCCTGTGTTGGTCAGAGCTTGCTCTACCGATCACGCAGGTCTGAGTTTGATTCCCGGTAAGATCACAGTGAATTTGAGAATTATTCAATTAAAAGTTGTGATCGAAGACTGGGTGCTTGAGATGTCAATCCACATTATTTCCTCTCCTCTCAGCCTTCCAATCCTTTAATAACTGAGTGTAGCAATCAATTAGTTAACCACTAGTCTTGTTCTATCCTTATCTTTCTCTCCCTACTAATCACTTTTAAAAAAAGTGAGGTTGAGCTACTGAGTAACAAACAGTTATCGTTGAAAAAACCTCTGTTGAGATACCTCCACTATGAGGCCATATGCTCCACATTGGGAGCGGACATGGATTTAAAAAAATATGTTAGAACGGTTTTCTTATTACAATATTTCCTCAAACCCAGTATTCGAAGCTTCACAAATAATGACAATTTAATTAATATGACGAATATATTATTATTAATTATATAAACACAAAACATTATATTTTTAGTGACAAAGCATCCACTGACTAAGTAATCTTTTTTTTGACAAAAATCCTGAAACAAAAAATACTTTTTCGCTGAAGAATGAAGTAGGTTGTTTATTTTTTAGAGCACTTAGAAGATCCAAAATTCTTGTTCTTTTGTTTTTAGACTCGTTTATGTAAAATTCGGCCATCAGTGTTTTTGAGTTTGGTATATTGATAAACTGTATACGAATCAAAATTTAAAACAAAAATATTATCAATCCAATCATTGATATTAAACCAAATATTTCATATCATTTTACCTGTAACTACAGCAGTCTTCATTCAAAATATGAACTTTTTTTATTAAATTTATTCTAATATTAAAAACCGAGTTATCAAGTCAAGAATATCACAAACTTTGATAAGAAATCGTTTTTTAAGCCAACCACGTTTTTTAAGTTCCATCACATTTACTTTTTGATTGTCTGAGGTAGTGTCTACCTACTCTAAGAAAGTATTATATTTTATATTGAGGGGACAATTATTCATTTGATCACAGTGTACCATACTTTAAAATTTGCTTAGAACTTCAAACTTAACTATTTTGACCATATTATAATATTCTACCAAAAATAAAATAGTCTACAATGAATTGTGTGCGTCTTCAAATACATTGTTTTTAAGCTGGAAGGCATCAATATCTACGATGGTGAACTATTATTGGCATTAAAAGTTGGCATTACGTTATGTAGAATAAATAAGCCAATATAATTAATTTTCATAATATTGTATAGAACAAAAAAAATGTTTATTTTTAATTGAGCTAATCAGAGCATGCGTATAACTGCACTACATCTCTTTTGGGGTGTTCACTGTCAATACTTGGTGGAAAGGCATTGTATAAATAAAAACACAATATTCCTTTGTACTTTATTCCACTTTATTTAGAAGTTCAGGACCGGTTTCACTCATTGCGAGAATTGTCAACTGAATCAGTAAATAAAGTGAAATAAACTACAAAGGAATAATGTGTTTTTATTAATATAATGCACTACATCTATTGATATTTTCAACAGAATTGAAAAGAGTTTTTTTTTAATCCTTGGTCTTTACTATTACAATATAACTACATACTATATATTTTTTTATTAAGATTACGATTAGAGTGTATAAGATTTTTTGTATGCTTATTTATTACATACATACCTTTTTTTCAATTTCAATAGAATTTATTTGTAGTTGCTAAATTATTAAAGTGTTAGATTGCTTTTATTTGTTTATAGTGAGTAATCATGACTTTAATCAGGGTTGGCAACACGTTAGTGAATATTTAAAACAGTTTTATGCTTAGAAGTAAATAAAAATATTACTGCACTGATTTTAGCTAGTTAAACGAAATGTTTATTTGTCATATTTTGGTTGAGATTTTTTATGAAAATATCTAAAGTTTAAACATATTGATTGATAAAAGAGATTGATTTCAGTAGATTTTTGCAACGTAAATCTATGATGCGTCAAAACTAAACTTATTATTATTTTTTGTACCGCCAAACTCTAATCTAATAAATATGTTTGATTCTCATTTTTGTTATATCATCTTAAAAAACAATTTATTTCTTGTTTGCTTTGAATAATAAAAGAATTTTAAGAAAAAAAGCGGCCCGGTAGAAAATCTCATTTCTAAAATCTGGCCCGGCTGCTGAAAAGGTTGGCCACCCATGGCGTAAGCCGAAATAGCTATAAACTGTTTTTTTTAAATGTAGAACTAAAAACATTGATATTTTTATCGTATTATTTGACGTTTAAGCTATCCCTGGTTTAAATGCTAAACAAAATCATTTGAAACGTTCATATCACGAGAATATTTACCTGTGTAAAACTCAACTGCGAAATCGTGAAACACTGTGAACATTATAAAGCCATCTTCCTGAGTAAACACATATTGCATATCTCTTTACATGGAAACTTTACTGCGTCTTGGAACAATCAAATTACAGAGTCGTAACAATTGAAGGTCGTGTGTGCATTTTACTTTTACTAACGCTCGCCCCATATACGGCAATTCAATTTTATTGCCTTCTGCAAATCTTTAAATCAAATTGAAATATGACACGATGATTTGATATATGGACAATATATTTTATCTTCGGGAATATAGTGGAATTTCAAATCATGATATCGCCACGCAAGTACTAGAAGGTTATAAGTGTAGAGTTTGGGCGAAACAAAAGTGACAATGAATATTATTACTTTTGTAATTTTATATTATAACATTGTTACTTTTGTTTCACCGATATTTTTCACTTAGAACCTTGCAATTTTCGGGTCGCAATATGACATCGAATTTAATTACTTGTTTTGTTATAGGTTTCGTAATTTCTTTTTAGTTTTATTTGACCTGTTACTTCACTTATGTAATTATTACTGTTACTTATTTATGTAATTAAAAAAAGCTTTGCTTGAAATCGTTAAGCAGCAAAATATATGTAAATGCTATTTTACAAAAAAAAATACAATTAAGTACATTTTTAAAGTCATCAAAAAAATTAATTTGAATATATTTTCATATTGATGGCTTAGTTCTTTAATGCTACAAATCTTGACTGATTTGTAAAAATGTGATTATTACAACTTGTCTCGTACTTTTAGAGAATACTTTTCAGTCATATAGCATACTTTGATTCAAATTTTATTGTAACTTAACAAAACCGGAAAACGATATTTCAAGTTGTATTAATATTAAAATTAAAGAAAATGGATTATTTTCTATTATTTGTAAATGCGAACATCTGCATACTAAGAAAAAACTAGTCATGGTTTCTTGCTGAACGTTAAAAGAGCTATAGAAGAGAATTGTCGAATACAATGGGTAATCTCAAAATATCAAATTTTATACTTCTCGTTCAATAAAACTAGGCTATCGATATATATCGAACGCGGAAAGGAAAAAGGACGTTACTAAAACATATCAAATTTTTAAAAAAGCACAAAAAACGTGTTTTGATGATTTTTGGCCATTTGCAAATTATGAAATATCCACTACCTGGAAATGCACGAAAACTTCTTAAATGGTGTTTAATTGACATAATCTAATATTAATAAAAGAAATTGTCTAGGAAAAACCTTTTTAAAGTCTTTTATCTTCAATTTTCACAAGCTCATCTTTTTTCAAACTTAAAATCTAAATTTAGATACTAATTCGGGATTTGCAGCTTACATCCTTTTGATAGAACGTGTTTTAAGTTTGATACATTGTGATTATCGGAAGAAAAGCTGTTTTGAAAAAACTTTGGGTTACGTCCTTTTTCCTTTCCACAGTCGATATGTATTTTAAACATCTCACCCTACTCATTTATGACAGATTCATGCAAAATAAATCAATACGCAAATCAATGTCAAAAAAAGTATGGTGTCATCACTGTTGGCAATTCTTAAAAGAAATATAACGAGGAACGTATAATAAACGTTTGTTTTTTAAAAACTACTTAAACAATATTAACACTCGCGGCTCGGAAACTAGAAAAATACCTCTCTTCCGATGAGGGGTCGTTTAGGGACCCCAGTGGTTTCCTCATTATTGACCTTATTCTTATGATTTTAAAAAAAAAAAATGTGTTAGGGCCTTAAAATATCTCTCTGCATCATTCCTCATACATTTTTAAATACATAATCATATTTTAAGCTGCGCGTAAAAAAGACGTCATCCCAGCACACATATGAAATCGCAACTGACAAGATTTAGCCTACCAATCATTAAAATGCTATTTTACGAGCGACCGCTTATCGCGCATTCTCATGTTGCCAGAACTTGAAGCATCGATGAGGCATCGCTGTAAGTAAGATATTGTGTATTTTTTTGAGAATAGTATTCGAGGATACATAAATTATTATCTTTAACTTCGTACACATCAATCCGTTTTTTGTTCTACTTTGAGGATCTTTTTGAATTTTTCCTTTTCTGTTTTATTTAATAGAGACGGAACTAGCGATCGAATATTTTTTTTCTTCTACGAAAGGTCCAAAAAACTATGATATAAGAATACCTTAATTATAAACATTGTATCACCCATATTAAAATAGATATTTAAGAAAATGTGGGTATTGGGGTCGCATTTCTTGAGCTTAGAACAGGAAAAGTTAACAAGCCTCTTATAACTTTTAATGATGAATCTCACTTACACATGTGCTAATTCTCCAATACAATCTCAATCTCCCCAGAATCTCACTGATGACTGAAAGAAGAAAAAACGCTGGCGGAGACTGCAAATCTCGGAGGCAATGACAATGGAAATGCGAAAATGGCAATTATAACGATATAAATGTGTTGATTAAGGTTACTGTCGTAATTTGTTGATTTTTATTTTGACACTTCTCAGATTTTGGAAACATGCTAATTTAATAAAATTCTTGTTTTGTTTTCTACTAAAAACTATAGCAAACTGTAATAAATATAATGTTTATTTACTAGGTGACTGCTATCTGATGAAAACGGTACATAATTACATCGATGCAATACCTACAATATGTCAGTAGTAATAAGACATTATTGGGTATCTGATTCGTATCCGTAATTTTCTATTTGAATGTAATTCAATTCTAGATCTCTTTAACGTTATATGATATGAGTCTGGGACACCGTTTCTCAAAGAGAGACCAGCAGTTTATAAAAACGTATATTATAATTACAATTCAGTATGTTGTATTTTAAAAAATTCGTCACTTACCTTTATTAATAAACTCACACTCACTCATTGCACCTTTTTGTTCGATACTATGATAATTCAAAATTTATTTAATTTTCTCAAGACTTTTGACATTCAGAATTTTCAAGAGCAAGTTATTTTATTGTCAGATACATCAAGTTTTGGCTCAGTTTAAAAAAAATAATTTCATCACTATGAATATTATGTTATTATGTGTCGAGTATTGGCGCAGCGGTCAACTTCGTCTGCTTCCGTGACGGATTTCACGAGCTCAAATCTTAGTACGACCAGATTTTTTTTATCGATTTTTGTTCGAAGGCGTGGGTGTTTGTGATATCTTAATATTCCCTCCTAACCTTCCAATTCTTCAATAACGGAGCGAAGCAAGAACGATTAGTGAACGTTTAGCTCTGTTTTAGTCCTATCCTTCTTTAAAAAGAGAAGTTGAGCAACTGAGTAACAAGCAGTACCCGTAAAAAAAACTTATATTGAGATACTTTCATGAAATGGCCGTGTAATTCAATTTGGAAGCGGATTTTATAAAAAAAATAATATTATACTGACACTGGATTATATGTAAAATTTTACACTTTATTTTAAATGTATTTTAAAATACCATTTAATTTGCCGACGCACAGTTCTAGATTTTCTACAAAATTAAAATTGTATTCAAGACTGAGAAGACAAATTACTATAAGTTTTGTATGTTAACCATTCAAAATGAATTGTACCGTGCAAAAATAAACACAATAGTTGCATTGAACAATTTAGAGCAAAGCAACTTGATGAAACTAGAATCTCTTAAAGCGCTCGTCAGAGTTGTTTTACTATCAATATTATTGTATTAATTAAATATACTTATCAATTATAATGGGTATGAGATAATGGTTTAAGTTTTTTATGATAAGTAATTGAAAGGCTATTGATTCTACAGTTATCGAATGATAACTAGCGAAAAGGTGTGAGAATCGCTGGTCTAGAGAATTTGAATAATTACCGTCCAAAGCTTTTCAGGTCAATTCAAGCAAATTGTTCGTATGCACTTTGTGATTTATTGACGGGCGCGGCGTATATAAATCATATTAAGTAACTCGCTCATTGGAAACGTTTGTCCTCAGGTTAAGATCGTATATGGAATTACGTTATGGCACCGGCCACGAAACAAATTGTTCCGCAAGTCGTTACAATAATAATTTTAGTATATCATAGTTTGAGAATAGAAAATCGTTCGGTCCACGAATAATAATTATATATTCTACTGTAAATCAAGCAAGATATTAAATAATTATGTAAATTATACAATGCAGTAACATTTTTATCTATGTCATGCACGTTTACAATGAAATATTCACTCTACAAATTTCTCATGAAGTCAATTTTTTAAAAATTGATTTGATTATTGAGCATTGCAAAACAATATACAAAGGGAAAACTGAAGATATACGCATTTATTATATTTGGGAACATAAATCTATATATATCAAACAAAGTCGGGTTATTTACACCACTCATAACTCAACAACAGCTGGACAGATTTTTATGATCTTTGATTAATTGGATTTTTCTCCGCCCCGAATAGCAGAATAAGCATTATGACATCCGAAAAAAAAAATCACGGGAAAGAAATTTTGAATAAAATTAATATTCTCATACAATTTGTTTTGAACGGCTTCAAATGATGGAAATGTCGTAGTATGCTAGTATTAAAATTAAAGGTTAGTAAAATAATACTGCTATAAGCTACATTAATTGTTTTTAAAAAATAAACAGAAACATCATTAAAAAAGATTTGAATTTTTCTAGTTGGAAGTTGTTGAAATAAGTAAAATTGTCATCGAATCTAAAATACTGGAATCATCATGGTTCGTAGAATGATAGTTGAAGTATTTTTCTGGATCCTCATTAGTATTCTAAGAGCTGATAATAATACAGTAAATGAGGGGTTTTGTATTATAATTCATTATTTCCAGGAGCACAATTTTTCGTAATGATAAAATATGTTTTAAGTTACCATAAATATGTATCGCGAATGAAACGTAGCACTTACCTAAGATTGAAAGTATAATATTTCACCATGAAAAATACTGATTGCTGATTGGTTATTTTTTACCATATCATATTATTCATTTAAAAATGTGAGCTTAGACACCGATAGTGATCTTAGACCGTGGTTTTACAGTAATCTAATTATAATACCCAACATTTTTTCAATATAATGTAGTGATGCTTGCATTTTTTTTGGCATACTTATCTCAAAAATATGAGACATGGATATGAGATTTGATACCAAGCCCCTCAAATCATTTATTAGTATTTTAGAGTCTGACAACCAAACATATTATTACCATTTGTTTAAAAGTACAAGTAAATCTATCTAAATGAAATTTTGGACACTGTAAAAAATCAAACATAAGAGATAGGTATCATAATCCACGTGCATAAATAAAGCAAATTCGTGTTAGTGGCAATTTCATCGTTTTTGGGATAACAAGCAAAACTTCTACAGCAAAAAATGAAAAATCTTAAGGTTTACAAAGACGTTATAAAAACTTGAAAATGTTGTTATTATTGTTTTAAATGTTAGGCATTTGATTGGAATATTATGACCAAAATATTTTAAATTTCACTATCAATGAAAAACAACGTTTATCTCACGCCATGTTTGATCTTGTTAAATGATTGGTGACATGAAATACATGAACGTAGAAAAATTGACTTAAAAATATAACAATGGTTTACGGACCCCTAAGTAATATTGTTTTATGTGTGTAGAGTTTTAATGTACAGCCTTAACCGTGGCTAAAAACAGTCAATCTTACAAAACTTTAAAAAAATTCAACACACCTTTGAAATAATTCACATTTATTCTTAAGGATCTCGTTCGGTTTCTCTTGCCACGACAATTTTGAACTGCTCGTGATTCCTTTCCACCAAGTACTGACAGTAAGTACCTAAAAAGTTTTTATAAAACTACCTGTGCTGTAATGAAAAAACCATGGCTATCGTATGACAGTCAAACGGAGTGAAAAAATATTGAAAGATTTATTAAGAATGTTAAAGAAGGTGGGGATAAAGATAAATGTTGAAGATTTTCTCCAAATACGCTGATGGAGTTGCAGTCAAATCAATATTGTAAAAGCCAAAGTTTAATTTTAATTAAAAAAAAAAGTAAATTAATATACCATTAGACTAACGGATTTCGCAGTGGTGTTGCAAAAAGCCGGTAGCAACTGTGAATAAATAAATAATGCTAGATCAAATAAAGGGCCGTTTTCTTGTAGTCTTATTGTGACGATCTGTCTAACAAGAGAGAGGCATATCTGTTGAAATGCGAATAACATAAATTTGAAAGCATAATAATACCCTTCGTCCAGCTACCGAACGAGCGACGCAGCCTTCCATAATCTAGATACTTGCGACCGATACAGAGCCTTATCAATTGTGATCGAGCAAAACACCATGCGCAGGTACGAGCAGTAGCGTGCAGTATGGACAAACAAAACGACTGATGTTGCGGGTCGCAAACGAGCGTATACATATTTATATAAAAGCATCCTTTGATTTTTTATATACCACTACTACTCACAAAACAATGATTACTTAAATCGAGTAAATAAAAAAGGTTTAAAAGTAAATTGTTTAGAATTTTTAGAAATAAATAAAAGTATTAACAATAAAGAAATATCATTAAATAATAAATTGAATAAAACAGGTGGTTCGCCACTGTTAAATTTATTTTCCAACGGTTTAACCCGTCCTAATTGATGCAACTCATTAGTTAATCATTTCTTAATGTAAATGTCATTTGTATTACCATTATCGTTTGTTTGTTTTTCTACCCTCCCTTCCTTGCCTCCCATTTTATTTGATTTTTACTATTATATATCGGAATATTAAAATTAAAATCATTCGTTCTTAAGCAAGTATTTGTCTGAGGATGCCTCTGAAAGAGGCGAAACACGTGTCACATTTTGTAACACAATACGTGGAATAATCTAAGTTATTTTATTTTATATAATAAATTTAATTAATAACATTATTTTTCTGTTTATGTCACAATGTGTGACTCTCGTTACGTTTCTTTCGTTAATTCGTCCTCTCTGTTTTGCCGATATAAAATTTTGTACAACAAGAGCATTGTATTCTATAAATTCCGGGATCTCCACTTTTATACTCTATATAAATAATATCATAAAACCTTTGCCGACAAACAAATAAATATAATTCTTAAAACCACTCACTACTCAAATCTTTGGGTATTCCTATGAGCTTATCCTTTTCGCCAGCAATGGCTTTAGACTCAGTAATACACTTATTTAATATATAAACACGAAACACTCATTTACTAAGCGTCAGTTCAAGTTCATCCGTTCACTTGAACGCCTGAAGATGCCAAAAGGCGAAACCCGGGTCGTTAGTGACAAAATCTGTGGGAGTGTACATAATTTGAAAGATTCAAATTTAATATTGAAATTCCACCAAGCACCTTCAATCGAAATCTTAAATTACTTTAAAGTACTTAAAATCGTACACACAATCTGCAACAACTGTACACTTTTTTATACTGTGTATTTATTTCACAAAGCAAACTAATTGGTAAAAAAATATAAGTATTTAGTTTTACGAAATTTCAGTTGATAGCTATTTCGGCGTATGCCTTCATCAGAACTATCATAGTAAATGTCAAATCAATCAATAAAGTAATCTTGTAAATCATTTTTTAAGATTGTATTATGAATGTACAAGTTAAACTTCTTAAGATTTGGTTTCATGCACTATCATTTGCAAAGTGTTATAGAATTTGGATGTATAATATTATTAAGTTTATATTTTCAATATTTTCTCTATTTTCTACGGACGCTACTGGTAAGTAGCCACCGTTCTATCAAATTATCATATTTGCCGAACATTTCACATTCTTCAATCGTTGAAATTATCCACTCTATCTGCTGTGGAGATCTTTATTGATAAGTGGCTGCCTGTTTTGCCTTGTTCTTTTGCGGACGTTTTTCCGTTACACTGATATAGTGTCCACTAATCGTAGGTTTTAGCAATATATCTCAACAGAAAAACAAAGATTTATAACGGCTTAAAAACACAATGTTATCATAGCTATTTGAGATCCATTTAACCTTCCATCTTTTATTATTGTGTCATGTAGGTTTTCATTACGCATTTAAGATTAAGATTTTCAATTAACACAAATAATAACAACATAACTTACTTGAATTACTTGTAATATCAAATTTCCTTAATCAGAAGTATGTAGGTTTAAATATAATGTGGTGTTTCGAATAATAGATTGACATTTGTCGGTTTAAAAAGTATAACTTATTTTGTTTGTACTAATTTCACAATTTTATAAAATAATCGGGACCGGTCTTGCTTATTGCAACTATTTTCAACCGATCTTTGTATAAATACAATGCCTCTACGTCAAAAATCAGCCATGAACAAACACATTGCAAGTGTAAGTTCTAAAATAAAATAAATAACCAATAATGGAAATACAAGCTCTTCAACCTTATGTTATGGTCAATTTTGAGACATTTAAAAAAATAAATTTGACGTGTTTCTTTCTTAATAAAAAAAATCATTAGTTAAATGGTTGATCATTTAATTAAACGTATATCATTGCACAGCTAGTTGTCTTTAAAGTGAACTGTATATTTTTATCTAAGTAGTGTCACTGCATACGTAGCAATTAAATCAAAATGGTAGTAGCATTAGGCCAACCTAGAGGTGGTATAGTTAGCGAACAGTGGAAGTAGGCACTGTAATTAACCCTGCAGCTATGAAAGAGTGGGTTTCGTAACCCCTCCAAGTTTCTTGCTTCAGTTTATGTAAACTTTATTTAAATACAGTAATGGTTGGTGATTTTTTCAGTGTCAAAGGACTTAAAAATATAATTATTTGCAGCGGCTTTAGTATTAAGATAGCACTCTAAACTCTAAGTCTAAGGTCCATTAATATGAAAGATCATTATTCATTTAGATACATAGATGTACTAAGCAAAAAGAGTATGTATCATGCAGATCCGTAGAGGATTGAAAAAAAAAATACTTGACACATCTTTAAACAAAGATTTCTATCAAGCGTAACCATTTTCATATCGTTTTAACTTTGTTCACTAGTAAGGCGAATACAAAGTAAAACTTTCTGCCGCATATTCCTGTGTTGATATCGTGGGTCTGTCTTTGATTTTGTATTTACTTATATTTTCATAAGTTTTTTACTGGTGTAAAACTACAAATAACTATGCATTCAGTATAACAATATTATACAAAAATAATAAAATATTATATAAAATTAAGCTAAATTTAATCTATAAAAATAAATGTTATGTTACTGTTTGCCGTTTTTTTTTTATTTTATGAAGAACATAATAAAACTTAGAGAAACAAATCATTAGCGTGAGGCGATATCACACCAGCAGACAGATATTTGTTTTATAGTAAAAATAAAATTAAAGATTTCGACCAAAGGTGCTTGGTGTATAAAATTTGAACGATTCAAATTTAATAGTGGTCATTTCACTATTCAATTTGAACCGTTCAAATTTTATACACTCTCACATTTTGTATCACTAACGACACAGGTTTCGTCTTTCGGCATTTTTATGCGTTCATTGCTACAAATGTTTACCAAGCGTCATTTTCATGTCAAGTTCTTCGGTGCACTTGAACGTCTGAAGATATCGAAATAAAAAACCCGGGTCGTTAGTGACAAAACACGTGGGAGTGTAAAAAGTTACAAATTAAAACATTTTTTTAAATCCATTTCCGCTCCCAATGTGGAGCATATGGAGCAATGTGGAGCATATGATCTCCTAATGGAGGTATCTCAACAGAAGTTTTTTTCTACGATAACTGTTCGTTACTCAGTTGCTCAACCTCACTTTTTTTAAAGTTCGTTGTAGGGAAAGAAAGATAAGGCCAGAGCAGGATTTTTATATATAATTTAATTAAAATGAAAAGTGCAATAATAATTAAAAAACTGTCTTGGTTATGAATTCGTATTCAATTTAAAAAAAAATGATTTATAGCAGAAGAAACTGAGATATTTAGTTACGTACAACTATTTATGTGTATTTACAAATTTAGTTTACGATATTGCATCATACAGAAGAATAACTAATGGTTATGCAATACTAAAATTCTGGATCGAATTTTAAAATTTATTAAGTGCTTCAAACAGTAAAATAATAAGACAAAAAATATAAGATGATGTCCATTTATTTCTCAACATTGAGGTGATGCAAACAAAAGTCATTGAACAAGCGCGATAAAATCACACTGTTTTACAAGATCGAAGACAATGCATGCCAGTGCCTGCACGTTCACTTCAAAATAGATTTAAAACAAAAAACTGGCTTCAGAATTGCTATAAAATACCTTATTTATTATAGTGGTTTGCATATTAAAAGTTGACTGCATAACTCAAGAAATGGTACAGACATACATTAACTCACGTTTCTCGATTTCTACCAGGGATTGCAAAACCTGTACGAATATATCGCTACCGGTATTCCCGTATATCTTATTCACTATGGATTGCAAAAGTCAACACCGATTGATCGATATTTTGATTTGAGTATCGGTTTTAAAAATATCGTTATCATAAATTACTTAATTAAATATATGATATTATATTTTCTAATTTACAAATTCTGGAATCTTTCAATCTATATTTTCAGGCAAAATAGTCCGTACCACTCAGAATTTGATCATATTGAAAAAAGAACATTAAATTATTGCCACTGATAACATACCGACTGTGGAAAGGATAAAGGACGTAACCCACATATAAAAAAAATACAGGAGACACAAAAAATATGCTTTGATGATTTTGGGCCAAAGTTAAATTATGAAATATACACAACCTTGAAGTGCACGGAGACTCGTAAACTGGTTTTTATTGACATTATCTGATATTAAATTAATAAGTCTTTTTTCCTGATCGCAATTTTCAAAGGCCATCCTTTTTTCAAACATAAAAGATGAAATTAGATACTAATTCTGCATTTTCACCATACATACTTTTGATAGAATGTGTATCAAGTTGTAAACATAATGATTATCGAAAAAAACTGTGGGTTACGTTATTTTTCTTTTCCACAGTCGATATGCAAATTTTCTAGAAATGCTCTCAAATTTAAAATTTAATACTATCACTTTTAAAGTGTTTCAATTCTTTGTAGAAATACAATTTTTTAAATAAAGTACTTTTTTGATTAAGAATTATTTTTTAAAAATAAAAACCGGACTTGTTATCAGCAAACCATCCCTAATCGTCAGTAAATAAATAAAAAATTAGTTAATTTTTTAAAAATAAAACTACGTTTTAAATATTTTTGAAATAGCTAATAAATAACAATAACACACACTTCGTTCTATAAAATTGAATCGAACATTATTTACTTCAAATTATGCACACAATTATTTTTTTAAATTATAATTAGCTTAGAATGCGATGTAATATAATCAAATAATGTTTGAGTTTTATTTTTCCAACGATGATCAAATCAGAGTTACCTAGTTATAGTATTTAGGTGGCATATTTTATATACACTTTGCAGTTGGCAAGTTTAAATTCTTAAATACTGGTAATTTGTATTGTAGAAACAGGTAGAACGATATTAAATAAATTAGCGGGATCCCGTTTTTGGTAAAAACCGGTTTTGCAGTCCCTTATTTTCACAGAGTAGCGTTGCATATTCGAAAAAAATTCACAAAGGCAAAACTTGCCGTTTTATTGTTTAAATTTACGATATATTCGCAATTCAGCCAGGTAAACATTTTCAATTAATTTTATACGTGGAGTCAGTAGACTTTGATTAATAAAAAATAATGGTTATTACTATTGTAACTTCTTTTGAAGCATTATGTGAATTTAAATAATCTACTGGATTTCATACGTCGATTTATTTACCATGATAATAGGTTTTTTCTTGTCAATGCTTTTTTTTCACTTTTAAGGTGTTTACTGTCAATACTTGGTGGAATGACATTATAATAAAAACAATAAAACATAGTACCTTTTCCACATAAAACTTATTGGATCAGGACCGGTTTCGCTCATTGTGAGCATTGTCAACTGATATATAAACAGTGCTATTTATACAAATTAAATTGCTCGCGATGAGCGAAACCGGTCCTGATCAAATTAATTTTATGTGGAAAAAGTACTAAAAATCTTTTATTATTTTTATTATAATACATTTTTGTTGAAAGAAGTTAGTTAAATACTACACATCAAGTGTTCACTTGATAAAATAAAATTGTTGCCCAAATTTAAAAATAAAGTTTGGTGATAAGGAGCATTCCTAATTTTCAAATGTTTGGTCGAATTTAAAATTGCATATAACTTACAAATTTCCATTCCCAACTTAAAATTCGTTATTATTATTATTTTTTTAATCCATGTCCGCTCCAAATGTGGAGCACATGTCCTCTACATAAAAATATAACAACACAAGTTTTTTCTACGAGTCGAACTTAACATCTAATTTTCGAAGTGTAAGAGAAAAAAGTATAGGGCTAGGACAGGACTACTGTTAAACTAATTCCTATTATTTTAGGATTTTGAGGGCATGAGAGAACTTTTGAAATCATAGACACAGGGGTTGGCTCGCAGGGCTCGTGCGAGCCCCATGTTAAATATTACACAGGCCGACGAGCCCCTGTTAAATTAAGAAAAACAGTATTCTCAGATATTCGCGTTATATAATCTATAAATATTCAATATGCTTAAATTAAAAATGTTGTAATTTACGTTTGGGACTCTGACGTACATTTTTCAGCTATTGATATTGATTAAATTACGACATACCGCATAATGTTACAAAATATATGTGTATAAAGTAACATTCGATAGCTTCAATAATTATTGCGTATAACTGCACATTGAGTGATAAAAAATTCACACCTTCTCCAGAACATCACGAATAGCTATAAAACTTAGCGAGCCTCTTGTTACCGTATTGACAGCCCACCGCTGCTAATAGGCATCCATGATTATAACCAGAAAACAATAAATCAATCGAAAAATATAGCTGTACATACTGAATTCTAACCCGAAATCAACGCAGCAAAACCCAACGATGTTGATTACTCAACCACGGAACCGGTGATTAAATATGCAACTGTATTATGCACAGTAGGTAAAAGTACGAAAAATAGGAAAAACATAACTTCCTGCAAGCCGTTTGTCTTTTGTCAGTGTAATTATTGAGCAGATAAACGGTACCAGTTTTCTCTACATATGCGATCGTTATCGATAATAGATGTCGTTTTGCGATCCAGCACCAGCAGCAGCAGCAGACGGGAGTAAGGAGTA
This sequence comes from Himalopsyche anomala, assembly GCA_031772345.1. NCBI lineage: Eukaryota > Metazoa > Arthropoda > Insecta > Trichoptera > Rhyacophilidae > Himalopsyche > Himalopsyche anomala. The sequence continues at coordinate 38,146,372 of CM062822.1, read as the reverse complement.
GGGAAGCATCCGACTATAATGACCGGGCAGAGCATACAACGGCTGATAGCATCTGAACACATCTTATGTTACTCATAAAGTATAAATCTATGCTAGTGACCGTGTGAGTAGAGCAGGCATTGGTGTTGCCTGGTTTTATATAAGATAAGAATCAAAATTCAATACGGAGTTTATTTTTAATGTGATATTTAGAAACCTGTTTAATATTTACTTTATTTAAGCGTCAAATTAATACACAACTCATCAATTGAGCTCCTTAGATTCAAAACCAACTTAACTTAAAAAATCAAAATTGATGGCAAAGTGCAAAAAACTGCTTTTTGGATTTGAGTACGTTTTGAGACTAAACTTTTGACATTGACCTTACTGGGGAATCAAACCCAGATCCACCTGATCGGTAGAGCAAGCTCTAACCAACTAGACCACAGCTGGCGACAATACAATATACATATATTACATGAAGAATATTAATATGAGTGAATGGTCGATTCAATATAAAATTAATGAAATAACTTTGATTATTCCACGTATTGTGTTACAAAAATTTGATCACGTGTTTCGCCTCTTTCAGAGGCATCCATCAGACAACTACTTTCGCAAATGTTTGCTTAAGTACGAATGATTTAAATTTTATATTCGCATCTAAAAAAATAGAATGATGACACGAGAAAATGATTATAATAATATGATCCATCGAGAACTGATGTGAGCCAAGTAGTAAAATGTTCAAACTTTTACATTGAACTTGGATTTTAAGTACAATCACAATTTTATTTAGTGTTTTGGTGGATTACATTTTTTTTGATTTTAAAAAAATATTTGAAGTTGAAAGTTCATACGAGATACTCTCGATGAGAATTTTTGTCACATGAGATTAACTCGAAAAAAATGAACTTTACAAACACCCATGTCTTAGATTTCAAATTAAAATTGAAAAAATCCAATTTGACATTGACCTTACGGGGAATCAAACCCAGATCCACCTGATCGGTAGAGCCGGCAGCAGGCGATAATACAATATACACATATTACACGAAGAATTTAAAATGAGTGAATGTTATCAATATTATGTTTGAATATTATTTCATAAAATATAACCGCCCCTGCATAAACAAGGCGTGCATTGGTCCAATGCCACATTGATCGGCCGCCAATGGTTCTAGCTAATCCGGTCCTGTGTAGGCAATAATAGGCATGTGAGACGGAATAATAACATGAGTGGTTGCATAGTTAGCTGTATGTACACTTTGTTTAATTCCTCTTGTGTCAAGTGAGGTGGTTATAAGGCGTAAGTGATGCATGCAATAAAAGTTCACTACAGACGTGACTTGCACGTGAGTCTCACTACAAACTGTACATTGAAGAGTTATCGATCGGCCTGAATATGTTTAGCCAGTTTTAATAGTTAAGTATGACCCCTTCTGTACCATACCATTATAAATGATATATTTTCATTGTTTAAGATTTCGACTGGAAGTGCTTGGATGAATTTATTTTTTTATATTAAATTTATCGGGCTTTATGTTCTTTTCGAGTCTCCTTCATCGTTAATATTTTGGTAATTTGCATTCCTTTACCATCGGTACTTACGGAAGAGCGCGATCGCTACAGAGGTGAGTAATCCTAATTGAAGCCTGTTTTGGGGACACCATGTAATGTACACACACGTGCGCATACATACATATACACATAGAATACACAATAAAGTCAACCAAATAATGTTATTTTCATGATGTGTTTACACGTTTTATTAGGCTTAAGCATAAATAATTAATAGTTGAAACGCAGGCAAGCAATTTTTATTTTACTCGCCACTTATTCAACTTTACGGTTGCGAATCATGGCACATGACGAAGACTCAGAAAAACCGTATACTGAGCTTCGATAACAGATGCTTGCGTCAGATAATGGGCGTAAGGTGGTTTGACTTTGTGAGGAATTCAGAGATAAGGGAGCGTACAAGACAGCGTCCCGTCAGGTCAGTGGTTATGGAGAGACGTTGGAATATGGCTGGGTCACGTGCTACGGATGCTTCCGGAAAGCCTCAATCCTGCCTGCCTCTACTTTCGACCGGTGGGATTCCAGCGCCCCGGACGTCTATCGGGCACTATCCATAGGATGAACTCGGCGGAACTGAGGGATGCTGACATGTCAACAAAATACCTAAATTGTATAAGATTCACCCCCCCAATAACACTACTCCAAACTACACGGTCCCGACTTTAGTGTAAATGTGGATTTTACTGTATTAAAATTAAGTGTTTTATGTAATCATGGTAGGCGTTTTATAGATATACGATATTTGCTAGTCTCGTCACCAGTGGAAATCTACTTGGACCATGTACGTAAGGGGTCGACCATAGTTTTTTTTTTCTGTCAGTTGCTTGATAGCGTTGTGGATGCTTTTTTTAGTTTATTATTTTTACAACTCGTGTATCGATATGTTTTTTTTTAAATGAAATACAAAAGTCATTATTTTATCAATGATTAACGGTTAAAAAAATTATACATGCTATTTGGAAAGGAAAAATAGTACAATAGAAAATTTTTCTATCTATTTTGCATCTAATACGGAATAAGCAGTAAATAAAAAATGCAGTATTAAAAAGTGTTTTGTACTTAAAATATTACACACACGAATGGATATCAATCTATATATTATAGTTATAAATGCCAAATTTTTTGATAATGATTCAATCCAGCATGATTGGTCACACGGTACATTGATAAAGAAGTGATTTTTTTCCAATTTCACGGTCACTGACATCCGAAAACCGACCACCGTCCTCTCTTCGCCATTGCACCGTCTTTTCGATGACTATGCAAATTGGGTATTTGAATGTTCTGTGTACATTTCAGTCCACTTCTTTCTTTCTCAGAAGTTAAACTTCTCGGAGTTTGTTCGGAATAAAACGTTTTATACTGATTATCATGTAACTGGTGCGTGTTCATATTGGAGTCTCGTAAAAACACTTTAAAGCTCACGTATTAATTATTTTTTTAAATTTTAATTTGACGCTTCGTAGTCAGGATTGAAACAGTCATAAAATAAGATTTTTAAGAAAATAATTAACCAAAATACAAACAGCTATTGTTAATTTATTGAGAAGAGTAAAACCACCGCTGATATAAGGGCTTATTCATTTTTAAATTTATAATATTTTATTGATTTTAAATGTACATTGACATTAGTTTTTAGAAGAATTTGAGCTTGGCAGTAATTATTGTTGCATTGTATTCTTATAAAACAATGCTTCTAAAAAACATATTTTATCATATTTACTAAAAAAAATAGGATCACATTCTATACAATAGAGAGTTCAAGTGTTGAAAACTCACAATTTATAATCAGTCATTTCCTTATAATTTTCATAATAGGTCATGTCTTATAACGCAAATTAGAAATTGTTCTATGCATAGCTTTTTCAACATGTAGAAAATTCATTTTTTAAACTTAAATAAAAAATAAACTGTGATTTAAAAATGATATATTCGTATTTTCTGTTGGATAAAACAAACCATTTATATGATTGTAAGCAGCGGTAACAAGAGGCTAGCTTAATATCAAAGCTATTCGTGGTGCTCCAGGAATAGTATCATAATTATTAAAGCTTTCGAATGTTACTTATATGTTTATACTTAGCAATAAGCAATGTACCGTTATTTAATTATCTGCGTTGCTAAATTTGATTATAATGCATATTAGTTAACATCATATAAGGCATTAATCTGAGAAGATTGTTTTTCTTAATTTAACAAGGGGCTCGCCAGCCTGCGTAAAATTTAACAAAGGGCTCTCCCGAGCCCCTGCGAGACCCCTACAGCCCACTTCTGATAATAAGATATGAAACATTTCAACACACCTTGAATGATTCGACTACTTAATATTATTAAAAATGTCTTGAAAGATTTATTTTTTTAATAAAAACGTAAATACTTTCACCTATATTCCTAAAATAACTCATGACGTTTAAGATACTCGCTTCATAGAGGTGAAAATCGTTTTCATTTTCTTTGCGACTTTTTTGAGAAAGTTTACGAATATGAATACACCAAGCCTTAGTAAATACAAATATTTAATGGTCTTCTTGACAATCTGAAAGTCCAGACAAGAATTGACAAAAATTGATACGGAGATTGCTATCAGCAATTATTACTAAAAATAACTTAATTTACTAATCTCTGATTGCTTAATCTTAAGAAGAGTTCGAAAACACTTTTAAATCAGTGATTGCTAAGATATCAAATTGTAGTTAATAATTCAAATGTAGTACACTTTCGGTTTCCTTTTTATCACAATAAAGGAACTAAAATGTTATGATTACTATGAACAGTTCTATGATTTATTGTTGCACTATGTTTTGCATTAATAATATTTTCCCCAGCGTCCATGCAAAACAGTAATTTCTAAAATCAATATTATATTTTCTCCCATGAAATTGCGAGTTAGTGTCCACAAAGCTGACTCATAAAATTCGAGAAAATGAATATAAGTTGTCCAAAACATTGAGATTTGAATCAAATCTCAAACCTTTCACTTGCCGGTTGATTGAGAGACCAAAACACCATAAGAACTGTGAACATAAGAACTCTTTGATATGGCCCGACAAAATTTTTATCAAAATTGATGACTTTTTCGTATTTATGCATTGTCACTATTTTGGTTACCGCTCGGTTAATGTTCTTAAATGCAAACTATGAAATAAAATAATAATTTAACAAATATAAAAAAAGAAATATTTGACTGTAAATATTAAATTACAACTTTTCTTTATTGACGTCGTTTCCGTGTAAAAAAAGCACTCGTTTCCTAATGTATATTTAGCAACATATTAGGGTTCTTTCAGTTGATTACCAAAAATGTTTCAGAATTTATTGCGAAAGCTAGCAGGATTAAACTGAGTTATTTTAATCAATTCCCAAAATGCGATAGAAATTAAGATCTTATTTGAGAAAAAATTAAAAAAGTCTATGAATCAAAAAAAAATCGTGATTTTCCAATGTTGTTTGTTTTGAAGATAAACTTTTCTACAGTAATTTGGCAATTTTTTTCATAAACACTCTACAATCTTGTTTGTGACAACTGGCAACATTGATTTCCAGGCTATTAATGTCGGCCAGTATACAACGGCTGTTTTGGATTAATGCAAAGGTGGGCAAAACTCGCCTCTCTATTTATACTTTTCTATAGTATAAATACAATCTTTTTCAGAATCTTCATTGCTGTTGATTTTGTTGAAGTACACAGACTTATTACATGGAAGCGGGAAAAACACAAAATCATCATTGAGTTATTTACTTTAAGTAGTGTAGAATTTCACTTTGTTAAAAAATCCCAAATTTTAATTGGGTTTATATAATTGGCATAATTCGCCACTTATAATTAGAAGTCTTTGATGATTTTTTAAATTATATGTTATAGGTGTTAATCATTTTAATTTTGTGTAATTATAATGTAATTTTTAAATCCTTTTCATTGTTAATAGATACTTACACCTTTTATTTCAATTTAAATTTGTATAAATAGCACTGTTTATATATTTTTCTTATCAGTTGATAATGCTCGCAATGATCGAAACCGGTCCTGACGTAATTAATAAAGTGGAATGAAGTACAAAGGAATATTGTTTTTATTAATAAATACAATACAACAGACATATTTGTTTCTGACCTTTGATTACCTTACTGAATGAATTAAGTAGTAAGTTTAAATTAGTATTTATGTATGTTGTTTATTTGAATATTTATGGCTTCAATCTAATATACTGATACTTATATTCGAGTATTTGATTGCGACATAGGTTTTGAAGTCACTCAAGCCTACACTTTTTGTTTTTATCGATACCACGACAGTAATAAAATAATTATTGTTAGAAAAAAAACTGATGACCCACCACTGCTATAAACAGTTCGACAATTTTATAAAAAGAGTCACATACACTTTTTTAAAATATCTATCCATGTATCTTTGAAATATTTTAAGTATTATTGATAAGGTAGGCTACTTTAAAAAATGTATGGTCATTAATAATCGTCATATGTAATGATCTGCATGTCTAGACCAGTATCGCTCAGTACATATTGCCATACCTTATCATTTTATATAATATTATAATGGTTTATTTATCTATGTAATACAATGAGCTCATTCGTTTGTAGATAGGCATCGTAAATATGAAGGCTTTCATTATAGTAGCTGGTATATTAGGTAGTCTAATGTGATTAAGAATTTCAGAAAAGATATGGAATTAAAAAAAACTAAATGTATTTATATGCTTCTACGGAGATCAAATCTTTTTTTTTTTAAGTCACGATATTAACAGTTACGACCGTCTTGTTTGAATTTTCTCTAATTATTGTTTTTATGTTATTTACTTCATTATATTATGTTCTTGTTATAGTCTTATATTATACTAAAATAAAACTTTAAATATTTCTAAGGTTCATAATATTTCAATATTATATCAGAGAACATAATTGTTCTAATTTTTTTTATCCATTTTTATCATATAATGTGGAGGATATAGATATATTCAATAAAAGTTTTTCTGCGACAACTGTTTGTTAATCAGTCACTCAAAATCTCTTTTTCAAAGTGATTACTATGGATAGAAGGATAAGATTAGGACAGGACTTGTGGTTAACTAATCACTCTCGCTGCGCCCAGTTATTAAAAGATCAGAAGTTTGGAAGAGAATTTTCGGACACCACAAACATCCATGCCTACGAACAGGAATCGATCGAAAAAATGCTGTTCGTACTAGGACTCGAGTCCGTGAGATCCAGCACGGAAGCTCTCAATGCTAACCGTTACACTATAGGACCCGATAATTATCTAATTATTTACCAAAGACTATATAAACCAAAACATACTACAATAACTTTTTTGCAAAATCTAAAAAATACTTTACACTAATAATTTTTACAAAGATGTGATAACTGTATTATAAAAAAACCAACTCGATACATATGAATAAAAATTAAATAATACATAGCCTATAAATAATTATCATGCATACAATTGAGTCGTCTGGCATCAAAAGCAGAACTATCACATATATGTCAAAATTAAACTAATGCTGTCACATTATTCTGCTGGTTATAGTGTATGACTAGAAATTAAAAAAATGTTTACAAATAAATGTGGTACAAAAGCGCAAAAAAAAAATGCTTGGTATCAAAAGCAGAACTACCCACGACGTTGGAAACAAAAGTAGAACAGTTTGGTAAATTAGGATTTCGACCAATCACAGAGTTACTTTAAATAAGTTTTTCGTATTTTTGTCACAACTTCGAAAAATGGATAGTTCTACTTTTAATACTATACGACTCAACTATACTTTTTTCTGCGCAGTTCTTTGGCGAAAAGCGTTAAGAACACCTCAGTGTATTTTTATTTCAGAAAAATTCACTAAATTAAAAATTGTGATCTCAAGGTTGCAATCAATTGCAAATCCACTACACGTAATAAATCGTGTATAATTTTTGATTACATCAACTATTTAAATTCATCGTATTAGTATTTAGATTACGGGTAGAGTCGGGTACATTTCCGGAACCCTAGGCATAGGACTGACTGTAAGATAGCTGATCTCGGTTATCATATGTTATCCAGAGACCAGGCTGTTATCTGATGATAATATCTGGGCTCCGCGTCGGCCTGCCGCGGGACACCACTACTTATTTTTATGACACACCATTTGTTGACTTGCTCGCCTTACATGCTACACGTCCCACGTATCTCAGATGCACGATCCACTTCTAAGCTGCATTATGCAGCCATACAATGGATTATCTGTTTTGATAGTATGTATTATCATTGATAAATTATTTTGTTACGCGGTTCACGGAAATGGTTTTTTTCGGTTGCGCGAATTTTAAATTAAAACTTTTCATACGTTAGAGCAAGGGTGTCCAACCTTTTTTACCTTGGGATCGACTTTTCAATCTTAAGTTTTCTCGCGATCGACTTCTAACATGATTCTTATACAAAAAATATTTAGTAGAGTTTTTTCCCTTCTTCAAACTAAGAAATGTCTATTTTAAATGTGAAATATATATCATTAGATTGGTATGTGCTTACAAAATAATTCAATTTTAGTATATTTTATATTTAAATTACATATTTTTTCGAAATTCATGGAAGCTTTCGGGATCGACCAAATTTTGCTTCGTGATCGACCGGTCGATCGCAAAGTACCGGTTGAACACCCATGCGTGTTAGACAATGCTCCCTCTAAGACGAGAGGTAAGCTGCGCAGACCAATCCAACAAATGCGTGACCGAATTTATCACATTTAATATAAAAAAGTGTTGTTTTTTTTTTGTTTTGATTTGCATAATACTATCGCCATTTGGTAATTTATAAATAAGTTTTTACTAATAACTGTATTGAATAAAACATAAGAAATAGCAGAATTCATTTATTTTTTACATAAAATAAAATCAAGCATAAATTATTAAAAAAAGCATAATGAAAAAGATTCATTAAGAAAAGTTCCTTACAACCAATCCAAATATTATATACTCCAATTAGATCGATTTCTTGTTCCGATAAAAGATAAGAATTTAATGCTAGTTGAATTATGTAAATGTTCAATTTCTTATTTTTTTGGTCAATTTTGGTTATTCCAATTAAAAAATATATGTATGTATAGGCGCCAACCCGAAATTAGTGCGCAGAGGTTTTGAATTGCTGCGCAGCTGCGCACGCGCAGCTTAACGTTGACGATGGGTTTTCAATATTTTTTTTTCCATGTCCGCTCCCAATATGGAGCATATGGACTCCTAATGGAGTTTATCTCAACAGAAATGTTTCTACAAGAACTGCTTGTTACTCAGTTGCTCAACCTCTCTTTTTCCAAAGAAAGTAGGAATAGAAGGAAAGGGCAAGGACAGGACTAGTGGTTAGCTAATCGCTCTCTATACGCCCCGTTCATAGGATAGGATGGGTGGGAGGGGGGAATTCAAGACATCACATACATCCATGCCTTTGAACAGAAATTTATAAATCGATTGAAAAATCAATTTATATAACTGCCCGTACCGGGATTCGAACCCGTGCCCTCCGTAGCGGTACAACTCCATTCATAGAAAACGACAAGCCAACTATCATTCTTTTCCGATGTCTAGTCTTTCTTCTCTACATAGGTACAACCTAACTAACATCCAAATTACAACTACATAGGTCCATTTTCCAAATAAAAAAAAATATGTAACATATAAATAGTCAAAGATAGTTTACATAAAATAGACAAACGAGCATTTGGTCGTCTGGTATCAAAAGTAGAACTACTCATTTTTCGAAGTTGCGAGAAAAACACGAAAAATGTATTGTTGGCTTTTTGAGTTTTATCAATTTAAACTCAATTTTAAACATAGCTCATCAACAAGAACAACTTAAAATTTGTATGGGACATCACTTAAAGTAACTCTGTGATTGGTCGAAATCCTGATTCACCAAACTGTTCTACTTTTGTTTCCAACGTCGTGGACAGTTCTGCTTTTGATACCAAGCATCATTTTCTTTTGCTTTTTTGTACCACATTTATTTGATTTTTAAACTAATTTCTAGCCATACACTATAACCAGCAGAATAATGTGACAGCATTAGCTTAATTTCGACATATATATTATATGGGATAGTTCTGCTTTTGATATCAGACGACTCAATTAATATCATTGATAATTCGTTGATCGAGATTACAAAATCTTTGGGTGATTATTTTACGCGCATTTATTTGACAATAGTTTACTAAAGCACATTCTTATGTAATACTTATTTAAATTATAGTTTTTAAAGTAGAGTAAACATAATATCACAATTTACAAGAGCGTCTATTTTAAAAAATAAATAAATTAGCTTTTAAAAATCGTGTTGTGTATGTCCCGGAGCTAGGACTAAATCAGTTAAGTTTATTTTAATGTGGTCGCTTCTTGCTGAAGACTAAATAGCTGCAGCAACATCTCGTTTAGAGAGAAATTATGTCAACTCATATAATTAATCTGTTTCATTTTATACTATTTAGAATAAGTACGGTAAAATACAAATAAATTAAGTACTGTTTAACGTTTATATTACTGTAAGGTTTTAACCTTAAAATTTTAGTGAAAATAACTTCATACTTAAAGAAGGGAAAACAATTAACAATACGTATTTTTTGAGTAAACATTTTCATCTCATAATTTTTTTGTTGACGAACTATATATCTAACGAACCGGGTTTCGCCTTTCGGCATCTTCAAGCGTTAAAGCGCACGGATGAACTTGAACTGACAATCTTTGACCTTGACTGTCGGTTCAAGTTCATCCGTGCACTTGTCGTTAGTGACAAAACTTGTGTGAATGTACATAATTTGAACGTTGAAAAACTGAATTTACGTTGATAGACCAATACTGAAAATTAAAAAAATATTTGATATAGTTAAAAAAGTACAAATGTTTTTTTTGAGAGTTGAGAGTAAATATTGATATTTTTAAAATATCTATATTATTCAAGATTTTTTCTGATTATTTCACCATAGTATTCCTATATATTTAACATTAGGCTTGTAAATATATCGATATTGGTTGTTAGCGATATTTATATAAATAGTGTTTATTATTATAGGGAAGCTACAACTCAGGAAGCCTTGTCAAACGAACGACTCTTAACCATTATAAAATATGGAATTCGAGCCTCTGGCCTCCGGCACACCAAGACGTTGCGAGTATGTAGGAAGGCTGGTTCAGAACTATGCCCATAATAATATATCTACTGACACACTGGCATACGATTTCCAGCAATCTTAACGTTGTTATTATCTGCTGATATATGATCAGCTATTTTGTATAACGAATGCCGGTCACCGTGGCCGAGTGGGTCCAGTCTAATCAGGGATGTCCCGTGGGCATAGGCGAGTAGGCAGTCGCCTAGGGGCGGCAAGTCCTATGGAGCGGCAAATAATCACAGTTTTTTTTAAATGACTGAATGTTTTTTACATACGAATTTAGTTTAGATTAAATATGATGCCTCAATGTCTTTGATACTACAAAAATGACGACAAAAAACATTTTTAATGGTAGTATTATTATGACCGATTGTTAAACAATAGTTAAACTGATCGCAAAAATCTTCTTTAAATACATTTACCGATCTCAGCGCAGATAATGTTGTTTAAAAAAATAGTTAAAGCGCTATTTATAACTCTGCCTAGGGGCGGCACATAGTTTAGGAACGTCACTGAGTCTAATGTTCTTATTTTGAAATGTCAGAGCGTTATGATTTTTTAATACTTTCACTTTTGAATATTGCTATAAAGAATAAATCTCATTTAATTAGACTCTCTTGACCCTACCATTGCTTTTTTTGTAGGCAATGGAAAAGGTAGAGAGGAATAACTTTTGTGTTACACTACCATAAGTTTAATTTTTTTTTTATTATTTTGTAAAATATTTTTACTTAACTGAAGGATAAATTGGTTGTAGGATTCTCACATTAAAAAAAATAATGCAAAATAAAGTTTTAATCTGATATAATAATACATATTTTTATTTAAATATATATCGACTGTGGAAAGGAAAAAGGACGTAACCCATATACCAAATTTTACAGGAGGTGCAAAAAATGATTTTGGGGCATATGCAAATCATGAAATATATACAAACTTGAAGTGCACGGAGACTTCTGAGCTGGTGTTTAATTGACATAACTTAATATGAATTAAATAAATTTTATAGGAAAACATATTTAACATGAAGGTACCGCGTGGCGGCCATATGCTCCACATAGGGAGCGAATATGGCCAAAGAAGAAGATGAAGAAGTATAGGAAAAAACTTTTTTTCAGTCTTTTTTCTTTGATTCAATGTTCACAAGATCATCTTTTTTCAAACATAAAAGCTATATTAAGATACTAGTTCGGCATTTGCAGCTTACATCCTTTTGATAGAACGTATTTCAAGTTGTATACATTGTGATTATCGAAAAAAAGCTATTTTAAAAAAACTGTGGGTTGCGTCCTTTTTCGTTTCCACAGTCGATATATATATATATAAATATTGTATTTCTAACAAGAATTGAGTCGGTAAAAATCGTATGTGCTATATATTGAAAAAAGATTTTCTCCCTGAAAAATTTATCTTTTATGATTTTATTTTTCTTCCGACCGTATCCGTTTCTTACGTGAAGCATATAAACTCCTAAATAAACTGGTTGTCAGTTACTCAACCTATCTATTGAGAGAGTTTAGTTAGACGTTGGGACTGTTGTATGCATAACATTTTTGTGATCGTTTGTATCAAGATTCGAGCCCGTAGACATTAAAAATGTAAAATTAAGATGCCTTGACCCACTCGGCTATAGGCAAAAAATGTTAAATCTAACATTAAGTTAAAATATATTTAAATTTCTAGAAAAAAAAAGAGAGCATAGGCAGCGTGAAAAATTCTAAATTATTGTGTGAAAAGACGAAATTGTTCACCAAACGTATTGCTGTTTGAATGTTGTTTATAACTATGTCTGTTATACTTCTATATTTTAAATAAATTAAATAACTGATCTGCAAATAAGCAAAATTACTCAAAAATACATATTTTAAAAGTAAATTGATTCAATTATGTACAGTTAGTATTGCAGTGTAAATATATTATTCCTTTATTATATTTAATATTTAAATATTTCTATATTATTTTTTACGAATCTTATTATGATTTTGGGAAACCGTTATATATAAATTATATATTTGTCGACTGTTTATTTATTTATTTATTTATTTATTTAATTAACATTGCAAAAGGTTGACAAATTATAAATTTAAAACTTTTACAATGGAGAAAAAAAATAGTACAATTTAATATTAAAATCAGTAGAAAAAAAAATGGCAAAGAAGTCAACTGAGTAAGCTCCGACGAACTCTACTTTAATACATAAAAAATAGTATTCGTCGGAACTCACCCACGTCTACGTGGAATATGTCGACATCCGAAGCAATATTGTTGAACACCGTTAAAGCTCTCCCCAGTGGCATCCCCATTGGCAGGCTGGTTATACACCTTGGGAGAACAAACAATTCATGTCCACGATTTCTCAAAAAATAATCAGGAACATTTAGATTCACATTCTCAAGAATGGTGGAATTCTCATTTTGGCCACGTATAAGTCGAAAGAAATATATGGCCAGATACATTTCTCTTCGAACATTCAAACTATTGAAGTTAAGCATGCCTAAGAGAAAGTCAGTTGGATAAAGCCATGGGTAATATCCATACACCCTCATATAGAGAAGTCTCAAAAATTTCTTCTGAATCTTCTCCACCATAAGGGTATATTTCGAGCATCTTGGGGCCCAAACAATTGACCCACTCTCAAGTTTGCTTCGAACCAAAGCGTTGTACATTAATATTAGAACTTTAACTCCCGAAAAGACTCTGGTGGTACGGATGACAAAGCCCAACATTTGTAATGCTTTCTTGCAAGTAATCTTAATGTGATTATAGAATGTTAGTTTGCTCTCAAATTGTACGCCAAGATCTCTGACTGATGAAATTCGCGAGAGAATTCGGCCATTCATTGAATAACGGAAAAATAACACTCGCGACCCTCTTGTAAAGGATAAAAGATTGCATTTATCAATATTGAAATCGAGTTTGTTACACCGCCCCCAATCTATTATATTATCTATATCAGACTGAAGACGATGACAATCATCTAAGGTGACAATCTTATTGTCACCTTACCAAAATGGTTACAAGATATTCTGACCGTATAATATTTTTATTCTGACCAAAAATTGATTTTAATTCTGGCAATTTTATTTGTTGCCTTATTTTAAGACAGTTATTTCTTAATTATGATGCCATTAGTAAATTAGTAGATTTTCATGAAAAATGTACTTAGTCACTTTCTTTTGTATAATGATTTTGTATTTTCATTTAATGTATAGATATTAATTTTCCTTGCGTTTATGACGCATACAACTTTGATGAGATTGTAGTTGAAGTAAGCAATACAATATTTCTGTGACCGAGTAAAAAATCACCTTACAACAAAACTCAAATGTGTAGTTTTAACACCTAGATCCCTCTTTCCACTACCAAACTTAAGCCAGTGAGCTATCTGCGTCTCCCTTTCACATAAATCAAACTCATATGCGAAAGAATACCCTTCTCTCTTACGCCGTTTCACACATCCCGAGTTAATCATCGTCAGTTGCAGTCACTCCTGACTTCTCCTTTACTCTCCGGCGAATGTAGTATACATCTGTCTCGCTAGCACGCGTTGACTCCTCCGTCCCCCTCTTTGTCACTCCCGTCAAGCCACGCCCATACAAAGTGGGAGGGAAAGAGTGATAGCGTAACTACACTACCAAAGATCTAACAATATTATTTTGACATACTTGTTTGTTGACGGCTACGTCACTGTCTATGACTTTTCAATTCAAATTTGGAATACGTTTAAATTATTCCATACCAATATCGTTTCGAGGGAAGCTCAAAAGATGGGGTATACTCACAGTGTTTTCAACTTTAGAACGTTATAAAATAATATTGTAATTGGTATAATTAAAAATTATTTATTTGAAAATAGTAGTACAAAAAATACAAAACTAAAAAATATGCTTTTCATTGTTATAAATGAATACTTCTTGAAAAATAATCAATCGTCTTGTTATAAATACTTTCAAATATCTTCTCGAAAGAAACTTTTACCGTGGATATTACAATACATTACAATATATACTTTAAGTTATAGTTGATCTGAATTTGTTAGGGTTATTTAAAAACATTTCCTTACCTACCCAGTTAAGTTATAATTGCTTTGTATATGAGTACAACTAGTCTACATACAATGATAGAATGACACAGCATAGGACTGGTGTGAACTTTTCCAAGGCTTGGGTACATAAACTTTTCAGGGCTCAATCTATAAATATTATACGATTATGTTTATGTAAATTGATTAAAAAATATATATATTTCGTTGACACAGCACAGTTATAGAAATGTGAAATGATGAGTGAATTTTATTATTTTTCAATTCAATTAAATAATAAAATAGTAAATTTTGATCTACCAATCGATCATAAGCCCTTTATGATTAAAAAAAAATATTTTTGATAATTTCCGCTTCAGTGCAATTGGTCTTCTAAAGGAGGTATCTCAACAGAAAATTTCCTACGACAACGTGTTGTCGTAGTGTTGGGAGAGTTGGATATGATTAAAACATAACATTTACAACATTCGCTCATTTTTAATTCTTTTTGTATTTATTGTCTAAGCGTGTTAATTAGTTAATAAAAGCGATTTCTGAAATATTTATTATAGACAATAAATACATGAATAATTTAAAATGACTGAATGTTAAAAATGTTATGTTATTATTTCATGAAATATAACCACCCCTGCATTTACAAGGGGTGCATTGATCCAATGCCACAATGACCGACTGCTACTGCTTTAGACATTTTATATTAAAACTAATATGATCAGTCGATCCCTTAGGCTTGAATTACCCTATTTGTATACCCAACTTAATATCGCTCATTTTGGAAATAGAACGTTTTGCAATATAAACCCACAATTATGTTTACGTTTAACACATTAAACCACCATTAAAATATTCCTTTGTGAACATGTTTTAGTTATTCGTGTTATTCGTCATAGTATTTGACTCTACTGAAAAGTTTGAATTTTGGAAATAGTACGTTTTGCATTAATTGTGGGGTTATAATGCAAAACATACTATTTCCAAAATGAGAAATATTGAGTTAGGTATGCAGATAGGGTAATTCAAGCCTAAGGAACCAACTGATCATATTAGTTTTAATATAAAATCTCTAGACTAAAAAACTGTCGTTTTCAAATTGGAAATCATATTTTTATGCAAATGTTATTTTGTTTGTGTTATTCGTTATAGTATTTGCCTGAAAAGTTTGAGTTTTGGAAAAAGTAAGTTTTGCATTATAACTCCACAATTGTGCTACTTAGTCCAAAAAATTAGTTAAAATAGTCAAATTCTTTAACCATATTCGCTCCCTATGTGGAGCATATGGCTGCTACGCGGTACCTCCATGTGTCCCTGTTAAATACTTGAGCAATGCACCAAAATATCAAAAAAATAATACGTCGTTCGCCAAAAGTTGAATTACCCTGCTGGTTCGACCTGTTTATTAGTCCATCAGTGTTCGACCCTCTGAAAGTGTGCTACGGCGTAACCTTTCAGTAGATAGTAAGCGGGCGAGCAAGTATATGTGACGTAGAATGTCTACGCATGGCGCTTTTCAAATACAAAACGGTCGTAAAAAATAAGCAAAGCACACAATGCGTCGCCGTCCCTCACTCTGCACTGCAAATGTTACGCGTCCCATTTTGTCAGGAGTGGTGTATTCTTAACAAAATCATATTTATTTATTTTATTTTTATTTTGGTAAAACTTGACACATCTAGATTTTTTCCATGTCCGCTCCCAATGTGTAGCATATTGAGGTATGTGATGGTATTTCAACAGATGTTTTTTTTTACGAGAACTGTTTATTACTCAGTCGCTCAACCTCACTTTTTTCAAAGTGAGTAGTAGGAAAGAAGGATAAGACTAGGGGTTGACTAATCGCTATTGCTACACCTAATTATTTTAATTAAAAGATCATAAGGATGGCAGGAAAGGAAATAGTGTGAATTGGCATCACAAACACCCAGTGTTCGATCACAACTTTGAATTTAATGATTCTCAAATTTGCTGTGATCTTACCGGGAATCGAACCCAGACCTGCGTGGTCGGTAAAGTAAGCTCTAACCAATTGAGCCACAGCAGGCGACAAATAATTTTGATTACTAGTATATATTAACAACCATGCTTATATCACTAGACTGCGCTGTGTTCTATTTTATATTAATACTATAATCTTTTTTCAATTAAATAAAGGTAATTGTGAATTTAAACATCATAAATATAAAACAAAAACTATTTTTAAGCCGTGCCCGTTTTCAATGTAAAGCATTTTAGCAAAATGAATTTAAATTGGACTGGTTTTTACGTTTCAAGTCAATCATTCAACACTTTTTTTCAATTCTGAAAATACAGGAAATATTGATAGTAAAAGATCGAGTAGTTTATATAGTATAGACTGTGAAAAGGGAAAAGGACGTAACCCACACTTTTTCCAAAACAGCTTTTTTTCGATAATAACAATGTATACAACTTGATACACGTTTTATCAAAAGGATGTTAGCTAAAATGCCGCATAAGCATCTAAATTTAACTTTTTTAAACTTTAATTTAACTATTAAAGTTTAAAAAAATAATCACGAAAAAAGACTTAAGAAAAGGTTTATTTTGAATAATTAATCAAACTAAGTAGGTTTAGTCAATTAAACACCAGTTTATCAGTCTCCGTGTACTTCAATGTTATGTATATTTCATAATTTGCCTTTAGCTCAAAATCATCAAATCACGTTTTTTGTGTCTCCTGTAAAATTTGTTATGTGTGGGTTACGTCTTTTTCCCTTTCCACAGTTGATATGTTAACCGTTATTCCCGTTTTGGAGTACGGAGAATATTGGTTTTAAAGGTTTATTTAATTACAGGTGTTAATGCCAATGAATTCATATATTTTTTAAAAATATTAACTCACTTGGCGGCAATTCTAAGTAAGATGGAAAAAGTTTTGGCATCGTCCACCATTACATGTTGAAAAAAATAGTCCAATTCTCGGTTTTGTTCTCACAAGTTATAAAATTCACAATATCTTTGGTATCTTTTTACATCTTTCAACAATCACTTACATATTTATTTGTAATTTTAGAAATGTATTCGTTCTCTTTTTAACAACAAAAAAAACAGTAGATGCACTCTTCTGTCCCAAGTACATATCCATATCGACTATGAAAAGGAAAAAGGAGTAAACCCACACATATAAAATTTTACAGGAGGCGCAAAAAACGTGTTTAAATGATTTTGGGCCATATGCAAATTATGAATTATACACAATCCTGAAGTGCACGGAGACTTCTAAACTGGTGTTTAATTGACATAACCTAATATTGATTTAAAAAATTATCTAGGAAAAACCTTTATTTCAGTCTTTTTTCTTGATTTAATTTTTTTTCAAACTTAAAAGCTAAATTTAGATACTAATTCGACATTTGTAGCTTGCATCCTTTTGATAGAACGTGTATCAAGTTTAATACGTTGTGATAATCGAAAAAAACCTGTTTTTGGAAAACCTGTGGGTTACGTCTTTCTTCCTTTCCATAGTCGATATTAGTGTTGGCTTTGTGTGAATCTAAGTTAAACATACTTATGAAGAAAAAGTTGATTAATTACAATCATATTATTCAATATATAATATAATTTATCAGGTTAATAAATTTATCTTTAATATCATTAGATGTTAAGATTCCCACCAATCAAATTTTACAAACTTTCTCTACCTTATTCGATAATTATTTGATATTTTTTTTGTTAATAAATCTTTAAATTAGCTGTTCAATTAATTTGCAAGTTACAGCGTTTATAAAGATTTCTTAATCCATCCCTTAACAGGTGGCCGTGCGTCCTTTGTTACCTGTGGCGGAGTTTAATTGCCCTTCAAATGGCAACACGAAAATCACACCCATATTAAAATGTAATATATATTATTATAATCTACTTATATAACTAAATAAATTAATTTTATCACTTACAGTAATTTTACTTTTTACTCTTATTTATATGAAAAGAAAGTAAACTTTGTCACTTGTAAAATTACTTTTTGATGGTAACGCCAGGTCATTTGTGGGTTTAAATAACAAAAACCGTGTTATTATTAAAATAGCATAACATTTTTTTTTTGTCCACTGAAAATTGGAGCATATGGCCACCTAATGGAGGTAACTCAACAAGAGTTTTTTTCTGCGAGAATTGTTTGTTACTCAGTCGCTCAACATCACTTTTTTTTTCAAAGTGAGTAGTAGGGAAAGAAGGACTAGGCTAGAACAGGACCAGTGGTTGAATAATCGCTATAATTACACCCAGTTATTAAAGGATCAGAAAGATGGGAGGAGAGGAAATAATGTGAATTGACATCACAAACACCCAGTCTTCGATCACAACTTTGAATTTAATAATTCTCAAATTCACTTTGATCTGACCGGGAATCGAAACCAGACCTGCTTGATCGGTAGATCAAGCTCTAATCAACTGGGCCACAGTAGGCGAGTAAAAATATTTAATAGGAAAAAATAAATGGTTAGATTATTTTATATATAAATAAATAACGTACTATTTGCTGAATTGGTTTTGAATTTTTTACCAAATCGTACACTTTCGAAAAAAATGTCAGAATGTAACTTTCAAACAAATTATTTAAAACTAACACCTGGTTTATTTTTTAACTAACATTGAGTATGCAGTTAGGTCACTTAAATGTTATATACCACCAGATAAGTCATTATTACTGTTAATGATTGTATACTGTTCAATTGATTTTTTTATCACTTGATCTCACCAGTTAATCAAAATAGATCTGGGACCATGTTAAATAATTGTAGAATATGTTCTTCAAAATGTGATTTATTAGCCAAACAGCAATTTATCTTGATTAATCTCTATTGCAGCACACGCATACACAGATAGATAGACGCACTGTCTAAGTATGCGCATCGTGCGCATTAGGTGAATTTCAATTGTAATTTATTATGACTTTCCAATAAGAAAAAAAAAAAAAATCATCAGTTGCAAGATTGTGGTAAAAAATGACACGTACTAAATCATTACAAGAGAAGACGTTTTAATAGAAATGGTTATTATTCAGTACCTCAATCATTAATATGATAGAAATAGGACGAAATAAGGACTCTACGACCTACGATGTGTTTCAATATTGGATAGTCGAATGGAAAGAATATAGACAAAACAAACGTTTATGTCTTAAAACACAGGTTCGTTTGTCGAGAATAATATAATGTAAAAAAGTCTCCGTCCAAGATTTTGAATCCATGAATCCACAACCAAATAAAAAAAAAAACGTTGAAAGACCATTGTCTATTAACAGCAAGTCCTGTGATATACCGAAGTCGGTATTTTCGGTACATTTTTATTCATTTAAATATAATTATCCAAGTTTCTCTGTTGTTTATTGTTATTTAAAACATAATGTCTTCAAATATGCAGGTTGCTGAAAATTTTAATATTTTCAATAGTGTAAAGCAGTGCTCCGCAACCTTTTCTCTACCACGGCACACCAATTTTTTTTCCAGATTTCCGCAGCCAACTTTAAATATGCATATATGTATATATACACAGTGGCGGCCGGTCAATGTGGCATTGGATCAATGCACCCCTTGTATATGCAGGGGCGGTTATATTTCATGAAATAATATTCAAACATAATATTTATACCATTCACTCATTTTAAATTTATGAATATTTTAGAAATAGATAACTAATTAACACGCTTTGATTTATAAAATATTTATTATAGACAATAAATACATGACGAATTTAAAATGAGTGAATAGTATAAATGTTATGTTTGAATATTATTTCATGAAATGTAACCGCCCCTGCATACACAATGGGTGCATTGATCCAATGCCAAATTGACCGGCCGCCGCTGTATATACATAAGAGTATTTGCAAAAATGTCATTAGACATCGTTCTCAATTGTATAATACATATTGATACCTCAGTACTACAACTAGGCAACTCTTATTTGATTATTGTTTGAGCAAATTATTTGATCTTATCTTCACTGAAGGAATGTGCTGCGGCACTCTTAGGATCGCCCCACGGCACACCGGTTGCGGAGCACTGGTGTAAAGTGTGAAAGAAATGTTTACGATACCTATGTATTTAATATAAATTTAATTCTCCCAGAAAAATGACTTATTAAAAACTTGTACAGAATAAAAGATACGTAATAGCACAAAAATTGTAATAAATTCTACATTAGTAGTTGAAATTCCAGGATAAATTATGAGCTATAATGGAATATGGCGATATTAAAATACAACGCAGTGTCAGTAACAACCCCTAATGGAAGCAAGAATTTCATCTTAGTTTTTACGAGAGCCTTTACAATTTGAAATTCAATAATGGACACGAATAGTAAAATAATTTTAAACCGGCTAGTAATATATATATAAATATATATATTGTATAAAAGATCCGTTTAAAAAATATGACAGTAATAAAATATTGTTTTTTCTCAACATGTTGGCTACTTCGTGTACGTTGAATTATTATTAAATTAAAAAAAAAAACAATGAGAACACTGATTGTTTACAAACGTTACTTACCGAAAGTATAGTGATCACTGGGTGTTGGTAATTTATAGTAATTATTAAGCATTTAAATAAATATAAATTTGTTCTTTTTATTTAATCATATTCGCTCTTAAAGTGAATCATATGGCCGTCACACAATGCCTCAATGATTCCCTGTCAATTGCTTTGTTTCCTCCCATGATATGTCAGCATCATCCAGTTTTTACAAGTACATACTATGAATATTACCCGAAGGTTGTCCAGGATGAAAGAATCCCACCGGATGGAAGAAGAGGTAAGCAGGATTGAGGTACTCCGGAGGCATTTGCATCACATGACCCAGTGAGTTCTTACGTCTCTCTATGACAATTGGGTGAGAAAATAGCATTGTATTTCAGTTTATCCCGTCAGAGCTATGCAGTGTATATACAGATTACTAATAATCTAACCATTTATTTTTTCCGATTAAATATTTTTTGTCGCCTGCTATGGCCAAGTTGGTAAGAGCTTGCTCTACCAGTCACGCGGGTCTAGGTTCGATTCCCGGTCAGATCACAGTGAATTTGAGACTTATTCAATTCAAAGTTGTGATTGAAGACTGGGTGTTTGTGATGTTAATTCACATTATTTCCTCTCCTCACATCCTTCTGATCCTTTAACAACTGGGTGTAGCAATAGAGATTAGTCGACCACTAGTCCTGTTCTGGCCTAAAGTGAGTAAAAAAGTGAGATTGATTAACAAACAATTCTCGTAGAAAAAACTTATGTTGAGATACCTTCATTAGGAGGCCATATGCTTCACATTTGGAGCGTACATGGATAAAATATATATTTATTGATAACATCGGTTGGGTGTTGGTTGTGCGTAAAAAAACAATGAAAGAAAATAATCTTTTCGCAAAAAAATAAATAATAATATATTCATTACAAGACATCATTATTCACAATAACAATACAAGTTATACTTGCAACACACTTTGCGATAACAGCCTTCCATAAATATTTTTATTTAAAGCACCATCGTCAAAACAGAAATTAAGTCCAAACAGTAATTAGTCATTCCCCTGTCCCCGCCACCCTCGCGCCCGCTTGCTCCAAGCAGGCCGGGGGGAGAGAGAGGAGAGAGCACGTTCCTTCCATAGGCACACCTCTTTTCCTCTTCTTTCCCGAGAATAAATTTTCCGAAGATAAAATAAAAGTAATTAGAATTCTGAGAAGGTAGAAGGCGTACTCGCACACATACACACACCGACACACACGCACGACGTTGGCACGCACACACGCAAGCACACGCACTCGTAGCTCCATCATTCAGTGGACGGTTGATAAGTATCGAGACTAGCGTTGTATAAATAACACAACCAATATTAATATATATTTTAGTGACATCTTTTCTTCATACAGACCATA
Organism: Himalopsyche anomala; assembly: GCA_031772345.1. Taxonomy (NCBI): domain Eukaryota; kingdom Metazoa; phylum Arthropoda; class Insecta; order Trichoptera; family Rhyacophilidae; genus Himalopsyche; species Himalopsyche anomala. The sequence goes on along the minus strand of CM062822.1, from coordinate 38,123,740 downwards.
TGAAGAACTGCCTAAAGAACTAGCACATTTTTGAGAAGATTTTCAGTCACCCTTTTCGACCGACAACTTTACTAGTCCAACGCATTTATAGCCAACAAATTGATCTAATTTTTATTTTTTTACTATGTCGGCTCCCAATGTGGAGTTTATCTCTACAGAAGTGTTTTTACGAGAACTGCTTGTTACTCAGTTGCTCAACCTCTCTTTTTCCAAAGAGAGTACGAATAGAAGGATAGGACTAAGAAAGGACTAGTGGTTAGCTAATCACTCTCGATACGTCCCATTCATAGGATAGGATCAGTGAGAGGGGGGAATTCAAGACATCACATACATCCATGCCTTCGAACAGAAATTCATAAATCGATTGAAAAATCAATTTATAAAACTGCCCGTACTGGGATTCAAACCCGTGACCTCCGTAGCGGTAGCCAACGACGTTGACCACTCGACCACACAAGCTGATCTAATTATGTGATAATATATTAATTTTAATAAGAAAAATAGAAATATGAAATATATAATTGTTAATGTAATTACTAGCATCAACTCGATGGCTGCCACAGTCGAGATATCTCGTCAATTTTTTCGTGCTCAACAATACAGACACGAGTTACCTCGTCAATAATTAATAACAATTAAAATAGTAATTGAAAATTAAAGCCGGTGTGCTAGGTACAAACTTACTTTTTTCTACGGCAGACAAAAGGATAAATTAGATATCTCTTAAAATATTTCAATGATATCAGCATATAATTATGTGAATAAGCAGTGGCGGATTATCCTATAAGCGCATGAGGCGCTCGCTTGGGGCCTCTGAATTTAAGGGGCTTCAAAAATAGTTTATTTTATATTACCCATATATATTTTGTTCCGATTTTTATAAATTTTACATGAATATTTTTGACGTCCTTATGTTATCTAAAAAACAGGGCCTCCAAATTTTTTTGCGCCTGGGGCCTCTCTTGTACTTAATCCGCCACTGTGAATAAGATATCACTTAGCAAATTTTGATTGTTCAGTTACAGTTATTTTTAATAGCTTTTTTCACAACCTATCTCAGAAATATAACATAGTATAAAGAAAGCAAAATACAATTAGCAGTTTTCTTAAAAACAAATATTTTTAAAAAAAATTCACAGTACTTAGTTGTCTCACCATATACATGAGAAATTTTCCTTTAGCGACGAATGGGCATTTGAAAATCAAAAGTTTCCCCCTTTGCCGGCAGTACATTTCCACTTCGATTCGAGGGTGTAAATTTATAAATTAAAACGGGAGGTCTCCTATGTACTTGTCGGACGTACCAATTGTACAGTGTACACCCCACCCATCAAAAAGTAAACCCTCACAAATGTAAAGGAATTTCGTTTTTCATTATGGAGTACAGTCTGCGTAATAGAGATCTCTGTTAATTTGCAGCTTTTGTGTTTGTTCGCGATTCGAATAAATTTCTCTCTCACTTTGTGCGATAGTTTGAAGTTAATTTAAGTTTTGTGAGTATCAAATAATTGTTCGCAACTGAGGCATGTCTAACAGACAAATATTTTTGACGCTCGGACGGGCAAGCGAATTTCGTAAAAGAAATCTTCGTAACTATTTCGGTATCAAAATTTCGATTTACATTATATTAAACACTAACAAAAACTCTTTTCAATTCTCAAAGGCGTTTCCTCAGTTTTTTTTGTTAGCTAACATTTAATATAGCTTCAGTATTTCTTATACTATTTTCAGTGTACATATTGAATACGTACAATAATACAAATTTTATTTTTTTATGCATAATAAGTGTTTTTTTTTCATAATCAATGATCAATTTTAAGATGCTCATAAAATAACGAAAAACAAAAAGTTTCCTTTTTTCCTTGAATAAAGTTTTTGATGTGAGTTTTTCAAATAAAAGTAATGAAGTATTAATGGAGGAACAAAATTAATGAATTTATTTATTGATACGTTGCATGATACTCTTTAAAGAATTCTTGAAAGTTCATAAAAAGAAAAAATAATTGATAATTGTATTATTAGTATTATACATAAACTTAATATTAAATAAACAAATAATTTTTAATACCACGTTTTGTCATTCTAAAAACATATTATAAATGGAAAAAAAAAATAATCAAATTTGACGTAATGATATCGAATAACAACTTATAGATACTATTAAACGCATATAGTACAATTGATATTAACAGAAAAAATAAACATAAGTTAAATTTACTAACATTTATTTACATGTATTTAAGTTATTAAGGACCTAGAAACGCTGTAGAAACATAATTGTCAGCCAGTTCCAATTCCCAATATCTTTGGAACTGTGGTATTACAATCTGTTGATACGAACTCTGAAAATGGATGTTAAATAAAAGACCAAAAAATGCATTCCTTTAATACTTTAATAATGTGTTTTTACAAAACCTTAGTGAAGAGGGAACAAAAAAAAATATAAATACAGTATTTTAATATTTTGGTAGCAAAAAACCAATGCTTCGAAATCTTTAGCGTTTTTGCTAAATCTATTTGTTTTATAAACCACAAAGTATCATTTTTGTCTTCAAATGTGTCTTACGCTAGAAAAAATTACTTGAGTATTTTGAAGAACGAATTAAAAAAAGACTACAATGATTATATTTGATTTAATGATCTAATATTGTACGAGTCAATGTATTTAGTTTCACAAGAATAATAAAAAAAATAGCTATTTTGACAAAATGCCATCGTTTGAACTATGCTTTTGAATAACGGTTGATTCGTATCCAATAAATAGCAGAATGAGCCGCAGATGAACAAATAAATAGACGTTTTATTTTAAAAATCATTTCTGGTGACATTCTGGGCAAATATTTTTTAAGCCAGTGGTAATCAAGCTTTTTATTTTAAGTTATTACTCACATACCAGTGAATTATTAGCGCCTTATTAAAACGCTTAAAACTCCAACCATAATACCAAAAAATATACCTTTTTTAATACCACTTGCAAACATAGGTTCATAATTAGTTTTTGATGTGCTCAAAATGTGTAAAATTCCAAAATTTTACTATCTTACGAAACTTAAAATTAAAAATATCTTGTTTGACAGTTAAAAATATTTGGAATTTAAATTAATACGATAAAAAGTAGAGATATCTATAACTTCAATCAAATTTTTGAAAGAAGTCATTTTAATAAAGTCGGTGAACTTTTGCTATTATAAATAAACATCAAAAAATGTATGGTGTCACCCGCACTTGAAGAATTAATGATTCTTCTGGCGCTATTTTTGACTGAATATAAGGGAGTACTACTAAAAAGCAATAAAATCAAGAAACTTATATATGAGGTCTCTGTTATAAGTACCCCATTAAAATTTTTTGCAATAACATTATTGTACAAATGGTCTCCTTCTTCCTTAGTTTTTTAAATACATGTCCACTTACGATTAAGGGCTTATTTCCTCCTAATGGTTGGGAGGGTATCTTTTGAGAAGCTTTTCTACAATGATTGTTTGTTACTTATTTTCTACTTTTTTTCATGTAACTTCACTTGATAACTTTTCTATGAAATATAATATTATATTTTACAAGAATGATTCACTATTAAATATTGTAATCTAATATTCTTCATAACAAAATAAAATCTAAACGGTAAAACAAACAAAGGTTGATTATTTTATTTGAATGAGAAAAAATGACAATAAACATGTCCGCAGCAAACCACTGATTGAGAACATCAGGAATAATACTATAAAAAAACCGATATATAATTATTTTCAAAAACCTTTTGGACGCTTGAAGTATCTTATTAGATTGAGTTCAACACCGATTAAAGTGAATACATAAATTTATTCAATCATTTTTACTTTAATTTAAATAAACATAACTTTGAAATCTGGCCAAAGAAAAGCGATACTCAATGAAATTAAATAATAATAAAAAAAAAACAAATTGAAACAAGTAACGAGAATCTAGTGGGTACAGTGAGTAGATACATATCGAGTGAAATAATTTGAAAAGATTTCGCTTCAAATACACAGTTACTCTTTACTAAACTAAATTGTGAAATTCTTTTCAAGTCGGTCGCCATTAACATGTAGTGGGGTGTTTACCACCCATTCCTTGGCTGGTGGTAACATGTTACTTTAAAAATGTTCCAGTTGTAGTGCATCGATTACGACAACTACAAATATTTACTGTTAACTAGCCACTCAGAGAAAGAAAGTGTTTTGATTGTGTTTATTGAAGTGCGTGTCTTATTTTTGTTTGTTTGACTTTTACGTTTGCTGCCTATTTTATATCGTACGACACACGCGCCACCTACTGTAATTTAATTGTATTACACCTATTACCTTCGCGCAAGTTGCATGAACGGTATGGCAGACATACAAACATTGATTTTTAGTAATCTTTATTTAAGTTATCTTTAATATGGCTTCGCGCAAGTGCAAGCAAAAAGTTTGTCAAACACCTTAAACGTGTATATATACAGTTTGATTTCTACGCCTTCCTGTTAATCAACTATTGGCAACGTTATTCACCGTTTTCTTGTAAGAATTAACTACAAATGAGTAGCAAACTAACTATCTTGTGTTGTTTCTAAGATCACCTTTAAGGTGTTCACTGTCAATACTTGGTGGAAAGGCATTATATCAATAAAAACACAATATAACTTTGTATTTTATTCCATTTAATTTAATAGGTCAGGACCGGTTTCGCTCACTGCGAGCATTGTCAACTGATAAGAAAAATATTTAAACAGTGCTATTTGTACAAAAATAAAAAGGTGTAAACAACAATTGACATTGAAAAGATTTTACAAATTGCAGTATAATTGACTCTATAATTACACAAAATATAAATATTTGACACCTCTAACATATAAATAAAAAATCATCAAAGATCAATACATTTTAAATGGTTTGTTTCTAAGAGATTTATGAAGAACTCATATATAATGACTTGTGGGCTTTATGATTATTGCTGTCGTTACGCATAGGCGCAGCAGGCGATAACCTGTAGTGGCAGTTTTGTAAAAGCGGTTGCTCACGTGGATTGCAATATTTTTATTTTTTTTACAATCGTGGAAAAGAAATACAATTTCAGCTTGGACGAAAAAACGTCTGGTTCAGGCAACATTGGTGATCGAAATTTTAAATAATGTATTACAAATCTGATGACTGACTTTATTTAGTTTCAAACGACGGCTCATTTTTGACCGAATTTTCCCGTAATTGATGCAAATAAAAAATCACTGCTCACTCCGACAGGTTCAAACCTGAAAAAATACTACACAAAACGATCCCCACGCTTGCTAGCTGTAGACTGATTGAGACTGATTCAATTTCAGCTTTCATTGCGTCATGCATAATGGAGTAGAAGTAAAAATACTAAATGTTTAAATATTGGAATACTGGGCAAAAATGGGTAAAAGTTATAATTAAGAATTGTTTCAAACTGTATTAGTTGTATACTTAAACGATATACGGTGCTATTTTAACATTATTTCCGGAAATATATAATATATTTAGCAAGCTTAATGAATAATTGAATCCGGCAAATTAATAAGAGTTTATTGCTATATTGACACATTAATATACCCAATCAGAGCCGACTCAGTGTTTATTTAAAGTGCTGCGTAGAACCTTTTCAAAGTAAATCGCCGTAGAACGTACTTACAGCGCCCACTTTAAGAGTAAATGAAGTTTTCTGGGAGAAGCGTAGAGCTATGTGGAACAGCTACGCCTCGTAGATGTGCCTATATTTTTAAACCTTCTACCCCTTTGAAGAAAAATATGTAGAAAGGTCTGAGAAATGTGAATAAAAACCCGGTGATCACAAATCGTCTCTCAAGAATTGACCCAGATAGCTTTATAGTTTTTAATTACTTTCTGACTTCAAGTGAAATAATTATTTTTTAAAATGAAAACCAACCTGATATTTATGTTTCAAGTGTTATACAACATTTCATTCAATACATGAAAAAATTGGCGTTCAATAATGAACTTTTTTTTTTAACATGTCTGCTCCCAATGTGGAGCATATGAACTCCTAATGGATTTTATCTCAACAGAAGTGTTTCTACGAGAACTGCTTGTTACTCAGTTGCTCAACCTCTCTTTTTCCAAAGAGAGTAGGGATAGAAGGATAGAGCTAGGACAGGGACTAGTGGTAAGCTTATCGCTCTCGATACGCCCTGTTCATAGGATAGGATGAGTGGGAGGGGAGAATTCAACACATCATATACATCCATGCCTTTGAACGGAAATTTATAAATCGATTGAAAAATCAATTTATAAAACTGCCCGTACTGGGATTCAAACCCATGACCTCCGTAGCGGTAGCCAACGACGTCGACCACTCGACCACACAGGCGGCTGAATAAACTATTTACTAGTATAAAAAAATATATCAAATGCATCAAATAAATTATTTCACAAAAATCGTGGAGAAAATAATGTACGGTAGATTATTGAATGCTAGCATGGTATATTTATATTATTATTGTTTCTTACGTTCTGTGTAAACCATTTCAGCATCATGTAATGATAACAGATGAGATTGTATTCTTTATGTATTCTCAATAAAATTTAGACAGTATATAATCTTAATTTCTTTTATAGACAAACCTTTATCATCTCAAATTTGTCAAAATAAACAAAAAAAATGATTATAGCTTGGATATAGAAAAAAATGAGATAAGTTTTCGGTTTTATTTTAGCTTAAGAAGTGCAAAAACATAATTGTAAATTAGTAAACAAGGCTTTCATATATTGGAATTTATATAGATTTTGTTTATTTTTTATTTCTGTTGATGTATGTAGGTTACATACAAAGATCAAAAAAAATATACGTAAACAAATATATTGTCGATCCAGGAAAAAAAATTCTCGTCCACAATTGGGTATCTGGTATTTTTAAGATTTAAGAAACTGTCAATTCAATGTACAGTAATGTAGGCTATATTTTTTAAATATATATTTTAAAAACATAGAATTATTTTCAATGAAAACTTTTAGTGTCGGTTTGCAGGTCTTATGAAATACCCTGTCCATCTTAAAGCAAAGGAAAGGGTTGTAACTGAAGAAATCGGCGGGCGAAGGGTCTCCCTCCCTCCCTCCCCGGGAGAGCCTTCGGCCGAGCATCGGGTGGTTTCAAAGATATTGGAACGGGAAGATTGGGGGTGGTTTCGTAAAAGACGAAATAGGACGAAAATAAGAACATACCTAGATGAATATTTAAGAAAAGAGGAGATGCCTATATAACGAACGTGGGAAGGATTACGCGGGAGGTGAAAGGGTTGGGTATAGAGCCGTATTCAGGACTCTTAATGTTTGTATGAGAGAATAAAATCAGAGTTTTTTCGCAGTACCCAGACATTTGTAATTAAGGATTTCTCTCAAAGCTAAAAAACTATTTTCATTGTTATTGTTTTTTTGATGAATTCTATTTTTATTTATTGTCATTCATACGGTTAATTATCATTAACTGTCACGATAAATTAATAAAATTATTAGTTCTTTCGATGGATTCGGCGGTAACTTTGTGGAGGTTCATTTTAATATTAAAATAACCACGTATTGTGCTAAAAACTGTTACACGTGTTTCGCCTCTTTCAGAGGCATTCTCAGATACAAATACTTTCACAAATGCTTTCTTAAGTACGAATGATTTTAATTTTATTATTTTGAAATATTATAAAATAAAAATAGGAGGCAAGGAAGGGATGATAAAAAAAAAACCAACAATAATGGTAATACAAATGACATTTACATTAAGAAATGATAAATGAATGAGTTGCATGAATTATGACAGGTTAAACCGTTGTTAAAATAAATTTTGTAGTAGCGAACAAGCTATTTTATTCAAGATATTATTTAATAATATTTCTTTATTGCTATTACTTTTATTTATTTCTAAAAATCCTACATTTTTAAACCATTTTTATTTACTCGATGGAGTATTTCTACGTTACTGTTCTGATAAAAATGATGCTCGTTTTCAATTAGATAATTGGCAAACTCTGAAAAATTGTTACTTTTTCACAGTTTGTAGCACAATACGTGGAATAATCAAAGTTATTTTTATATATTATTAGTTATTTGAAAGCCATTTCAGTACTATCGAATGATAACGTATTTTTTTAGATATTCTAAAAAAGAGTTGGACAATATTTTAACTTCATTTATTTTAACGACATTCATATCCATACGATCGAATTTTACTTTAAAAAATAAACAAACATATCAGTAATGACTATATAGGAAAAAAAATATTTATTTAAGCCTTAGAAATGTTGAAAAATTAAACGCAAATTAATCGTCAAGGTGTTATTATTAAACAAAAGGTTTTTTTTATTATGATTTTAAGCATCAGTAGTTTTGTATTACAGTTTTAATTTATGTTATAAAAAAAAGTGATAATGTTAGCATACTTATGGAAGTTTGTTCCTAATACGCTTCTGTATATATATATCCCAGGACGCAGGTTTTAAACATTACGAATTTTCTGAGAATTTATTGATTTAAAGAAAGGTGGTAAAGGAGTCGTTTTTCTCCTGTTGGCGATATCCTCTCCATCCTCTTGATGATGGAACATGATACAATAATGTCGTGGGAAGCTTCCATCTTTTTTTTAAAGACGGATTAATTCTATCTTGGTATGTGTGAGCTTTTGACTTACGACTGATATTGGAAACGAAAGTATTGAATAAAGTGTAAGAGTTATATAAACTTCGTTGTGAATTTATTTTTATTTGAATTTCGGCAACCTAATTCTCGAAATATATATTATTCTGATTTTATATTAAAAAAGATATCATGAAGCAATAAGGCAATCAAAGTTTGTTCAATTTAACAGTTTGATAAAATAATTTGACTTTGTTTAAATAAGTAATTATCTGCTTTACATTAATTAAGCACTTTCAATTCTTGGTGTAAATGCATTATATTTTCCGACGCTAACGATGAACGAAACCGGCCCTGCTATATAATAAAATTATATATATACTTTTTTGTAATAAGCATAAAAATCTTTTTTATATCTGCTTCATACTGACTCTTCAAATGAATCCTTTCTTAGTAAAAACACAATATTCCTTTGTACTTCATTCCACTTTATTTAATATGTCAGGACCAGTTTCGCTCATTACGAGCATCGTCAACTTATTTCGCTCGTAATGAGCGAAACCGGTCCTGACATATTAAATAAAGTGGAATGAAGTACAAAGGAATATTGTGTTTTTACTAATATAATGCCTTTCCACCAAGTATTGACAGTGAACACCCTAAAAAAGGAATCCTTTCTTCTCCAAAGTAAGCGATGAAACAATAAAGATATATTTTTTTGAGAAATTAAATATTTTTTTAAATTATAGAAATTAATTTTACGATGCACTTCATAATTATTTTTTTTAAACTTGATATCAACGTTAGTAAAAAATATACGATAGACAGTACTGTGTTTGTGTCAGTATTCGATTCGTCACCTAGCCAATAATTGAATGTATCACATTTCAATTGCTAAGTGGAGGTCATACCATTAATCGTCGAAAAGCTATATATAAAATGAAGCTCTAATTTAAAAACCCGATTTATTCCAAAGTTGTTGAAACATGAACCATGAATGTAATTTAGTAGATAAGTTTTGAAAGTATTTTTTTAAATCAGTCTCGAATAAGGCTTGATAACATACAAAATATCATTCCAAAGTAATTTAAAGCTAAAATTGCTTTTAAAATATACATTTTTTTTCAAAATTATATTCAATTTTCATTTTTAACCGTTTTGGAATGAGTCGTGTTTGCAAATAATTTATTATATTATCGCTTAGCAAAGTATTTTTTATTGAAAAGATGGTAAATATGTTTATAATACATATGTGAAGTAAGAGATGTTTAAAATTCAAAATATAAAATCGTTTACATCGGTAGGCAACATTTTTACTCATATGTAGAATGAATTGATTAGCATTTTAAAGTCCGCCTAGGTACCATGCCATGTGTTATAAATGACCAATGCACACATTGTTCTCTCTTTTTGATAGTACAGACAATATACACAAATTGAGCTTTGAAATATGTCTGTGGTAAGCACATTAAAATATGTTTCACAAGCCACTGGTTGCGAACCATTACAGTAAAGGCTTTATCTCTCAATGAAAAAGAAAATTGTATTATTTAAAAACAATATTTTTTTTTATTTTAATCAGTAATAGTAAAAGACTTATCTATGAAGGTGTTGACGTGAAGGAACTAATTGTTATTTTGAATCTTAACTGATACTAATAAAAAATATATTATCATGTTATAATCACATTTATAGTTCTATTATAATTTTGATAAAAATACGTTTTTGCGAAAAATCTCCGCTATAAAAATTTACTTAAAGAGTAAGTATCCTGCAGAATATATAAAAACTAACAAGCATACGAAAGTAAAAAATCTATGCTGGAAGCTACCGCTAACATCACGCATAAGTTACGCAAGATGTGAAATTGTTACGCACCTCTTCTCCTCTTTTCTGACGTTCTCCTTCTTCAGGCGGTACTTTTTCGCCGGTTCATGTTCGTCCGCCCTGCCACATCGAGCACTCGCTCGCCCGCTTCACTCCCGATAAGGTGACCATATAACGATATACAAACAGAACTGACAATTATAAAATTTATCAACAGATTATTTTTCGCTATTTTTAGTGCTATATGTTGGTAATTGAATTTGCTTGATTTGAAATTTAATGATGATATTTTTCAAAATTATTTTGTATTACTGTTGAGAAGTAAATACGCTACGATTTATTTTGTTTCAAATTATTCTTTTCTTATTTTTAAAAAACAAAAAATGTCAGAAGATTTATTTAAAACTCATTATTACCTTATTTACATGATTTACTATTTTCATTTTTTTTTTAAATAATACAGTTTTTTTAATTCGGCGTACTAATCTTGAAATTTTTCTATGAATTCTATCAATTTTTTTACGATTTTTTCTGTATAGTATTTAACGTGTAAAAAAAGTTACGGATTGTATAAATGAAATATTTTTTTAATACCTAATGAAATAATTTAGCTGTGCAAAAACTAGTTTTTAGTAAAAAGTTTCAAAAATATTATATATCATAATCTCGTGCTATTTGTTTAAAAGTGAGATTTCAATAACTTTAATTAAACGGAAAAAATCTATTAAAAATTTGCAAAATTTAATATTTCAAATTCATTTATGTTAAAAAAAACTTTATTTCTTCGATTATAAACTTTTTATAGCAGTAACGTAGATAAACCCCGATTTATAATAAGTTTCATTTAAATATTATTTATGGATACTAGTTTAGTATTAACATTAGTAAAGTCTTCAAATAAAACATATAAATGTAAAAATTATGAATAAGCATTAATACATAGTTAGACATAATGTTAACATAATCAAATAAACTAATAAAAGTAAAAATTAATTAATTGAAAAATCGAGTCCCAAAAAATATTTGAGAACGTGTATGTACCGCAACCCTTTCGCGCGAACTTAAAGAAAAAGAGCCTATATAAATAGGTAATATAGAAAAGTTGTATAAGAAGACGGCGTTTCTTACACGCGCAAGAAATAAATGTGTAAAGAACACGAGTGGAAGAAAAGGGTTGCCGGAATACCCCGTGCTCAAATTAGGGATGTTTTTGCAAGGGGGAGAGTGGGGACATTGGGGGTCAGGCGCAAGATGGATAGAAAACGGGAACAACAAGGGAACGTTCACATCGTACCGATATTTTAAATGTATTTTAAAATCAAAATGCTTTGATAATAAAAATACAGTTTTCGGGATATGACTGCCAATGTTTATTTATAAATATTATATTATTTTTCAAAACATTCAATAAATACAATATTGTCTTTCTAAATGTCTTTTTTCGGTTTGTATTTGATATTTATTTTTTTGTGAATCATTCATGTTTTGGTTACCTGACAATTTGAAACAATTGCAAACTTTATTCCTAAAAGTTTCTGCTGTACGTTTGTACCTAACACGCCGGCTATAATTTACAATTATTAATTCAATTAGTTATTGACGAGGTGACTCGTCTCTGGCGTTCTGAGCACGAACAATATGACGAGATATCTCGTCTGTGGCAGTCATCCAGTTAAACATATTGTATTGCTAATCATCACACAGCGTCATTTTCAAATAATGTTTTTTAAATAATTAAACTGCATAGAATTTAATAATTGTTAAAATGAATTAAAAAAATCAATATAAATAAGAAACAATATTTTTTTAAAACCATGTTGATTTATTATATACAAAGTAATACATTCGGTAGATATTTCAATACTATATTTTTATAATTTAAGATTTCAACTGAAGGTGCTTGGTGGAATTTTAATATTAAATCTAAATCGTTCAAATTATGTACATTCACACAGATTTTGTCACTAACGACCCGGGTTTCGCCTTTCGGCATCTTCAGGCGATCAAGTGCAAGGATGAACTTGAACCGACGCTTAGTAAATGAATGTTTCGTGTTTATATAAGAAATAAATGTATCATTGAGATTAAAGCTATTGCAAGCGAAAAAGACATTGCTTATTTTTATTTGAATTTTATACAATATTTTAATGTAATTTTTAAAAATGTAACGTTAAACCATAAAACTGTAAAGGTAATGAAAAAACAGTGTGAACGTACATCAGGCGTTCATTTGAGAGCGGGGGTCTCGCGAAACCCGTTCGCTTCGTTTGGGGCCCGGATGGTTTTCCACCACTTGCCCCTTTCGGCTCTCCTCCGCGGCCCAGCGTTGCTCGTGACAGCGCCCTCTCCTCCGGCCACTGAAGAAGACTGATTGTGCCCAGGACATGCCGCACACACCCTCAAACCCTTTGGCAATATACCCCCCTTGAGCCTCCATCCACCAGTTTCATCAGAAGGTGAATTTTGCGTAGCGTCACGCTTTTTCAGCACGTCAAGGTGATCGGGACTTGTTATTAAGAACAAAATCATCCATCCGCAACGTCCATATTATAGCGTCTAATCAGGCCTTGTAACAGAACCTATTTTATAAGCAACACTGCTGATGAAAATTTCTCATTAAAAATATTAAAAACCTTAAAATTAAAATCTGGTTTTTACTCGAAGTCGAAGATTCGAAATTATTTAGTCATATTATTTTCAATACGGTGTTGAATAAGTTCTTAAAAAATATCATAAAGCAGAAAATATTTCGTAAAAATTAAAAAAAATATATATTATTCTCAATTCATTTATTTCATAAAAAAAAACTATCTCGTCCGTGCACTTGAACGCCTAAAGATGCCGAAAGGCAAAACCCGGGTCGTTAGTGACAAAACTTGTGTAAATGCACATAATTTGAACGATTCAAATTTATCAAACTAGATTTGTAATACATAGTTTGTTGATTAAGTATTTTAAGCAATATAAAGATTTTATTAGTTAAGATAGCTTGCTTTACGTTAAAAAGTAATTATATAATTTACGATTTCAACTGAAGGTGCTTGGTGGAATTTCGATATTGAATTTGAATTGATCAACTTATTTCTGTCTCACACATTTTATCACTAACGACCTGGGTTCGAGTTCATCCGTACACTTCAACGCCTGAAGTTTTCCAAAGCAAAACCTTGGTCGTTAATGACAAAACTTATGCGAGTTTTCAAAATTTGAACGATGCAAATTTAGTAATTATATAATTTCAGATAATCAACTCAGGTGCGTGATGGCAAGTCAGTTCGAGTTCGATTTGCATTTAACATTCCCGAAGATGTCGAGATACGAAACCCGATTCCTTGGTAACAAAATTTATAGTAGTGTACAAAATTTGAACAAAGCTTTAAAAAAACAGTAATGATTTATTTTGAATCGTCAGGAAATTTATTGTGCCGACTTTTTTTAAAAATTTCAATGAAGTAAATCACAAATAGTTGATGCAGCCAAGTAATTAATTTGTGATTTATAATCAAATTGATTTTCAAAAACAAAAAAAGGATATTTTTTTATTCGTGTACAAGCATTTGTAATATTAAGATTGTCTGAGGATGCCTCTGAATGAGGCGAAACACGTGTTACAGTTTGTACCACAGTACGTGGAATAATAAGTTATTTTATATTTTATATTGTGTACAATATTTTTATTTATATTTATATAAAAATAAAACTAAATATTGTAGGTATTACAATGATATTTTTAGACCATCATTGTGATGAACAATTTCCGTAGGAAACAGTTTCTTATCAATATCCAAAACACACACAGTAAAGTTATTTTTATTAGGAAATTTATTATTAAAAATTAAATGAACCAATGTTTTCACGATATTTCTTACCTGCGGATACAATCAATGCAAACAGGTACAAAAATTTACGAGCATAGGTATATTTAAGTCGGTTGACATAAGGCTGGAGTCAATATACATAACCTAAAATATTATGCGAGTCGCTTGTTCCGAAGAGGTAAACTTGGCCCACGAAATCGTTAGCCCATATCTCCCCTTTTTGTCTTTGAGAATGTGGGGAGGTGTTCTTTTGTTTTTACGAGGGGGACAAAGATATAGGGGGAGAGCGGGGTCAACCGTACACGTTACACGCTCTCTGTATAAATAAATTAAATTTTGTACTCGCGATAAAATACGCCGGGAGATAAATCAAATACTTTTAAGAAATGCCAAAGCTGCTTGACAGACCCTCGATGCAAAGACAAGGATATCTTACTAAGTTTCTTTTATTCAGTCAGAAGGATTAGATTTTTTAATTAATCCAAATTAATCTTGAAAACAATTCAAAATATCTGCAGACATCTGATTAGTTTAATTTGTCTACACATTATAAAGTTTAAGTCTATTTTCTTTTATTGATCTTTTTTCTATCAATAATTTAATTTGCGTATTTGTATCTTTTACAAAATATCATTTTAAATAATAATAATCGCTTAATATTTTTTTTTATTTATCTTTGTAGTGCCTATAGCACAGTGGTCAACTTCATTGATTTCCGTGCCAGACTTCACGAATTCGAATCTCAGTAGGAATAGATTTTTTTTCGAATACAGAAATTTTCGATGTCTAAAAATTTTCACCTACTTTACCTTCTCTTTACTCCAATCCTAAAAGAGTGTACCGAGAGTGTTTAGTCAACTAATCACATTATTATAACGAATATTTTCGAGTTACACAATTATTTAACATCCTTTTTATTGCAACAAACATTGTTTATATATCAAATTAAAAAAAATGAAAGTTAATCAAAAATTAAGGATAAATAATGTGTTATCATCTAAGCAGTTTTTAGATTGACATTCGATTGTAGGCAGCACATCTAAGTACTTACAGCATTAATATTTAGATTTTTTAACCTATTTATTTTAATCAAAGCACATCAACCAATATGTTCGTTGGGTGACATATAGATGGCGCCGCTATTGACAAATACATATAAATTTTAGCTAGTACCAACTTAATACATGTCAAAATTTTATAACAATCTGACGTTTATTTCAAAAGTTACAATGTGTTATAGTGACGCTACTTTTGTTATTTTCAAAACAATGGAAAAGTCTGGATATCGTGTGTTGATAAAGTTTTGCTTTTTAATAAGAAAAAATACCGTTCAAGCTAAGAAATGGCTTGACAAGTGTTATTTGTATTCTGTTCTATGAAGACAAATGGTAGAGAAACGGTTTGCTAATTTTAAACGCGGCCGTACAAACACATATGATGATGATGCTCTAGTCGCCCGAATTTGGCAGTTGTTACAGAAAATATAAAAGTCCAAAAAAATAGTTTTGGCCGATAAGTTAAAGACACCTTAAAGATATCAGAAAGCATTATATCTACCATTCTGCATCAACATTTGTCCATGAGAATCCTCTGTTCGAAATGGGTAAAGTGTTTGCTCACAGTTTAACAAAAAGAACAATCGTGACGTATATGAGCGATTAGCATGGTGATTTGTGTTATATTAGAAAATATATGTATTTTCAAGCCGTGTACTAGAAATTGGCGAGGATTTTAACAATTCATCTGAGAAACTTTTAATGCAAAAATGTTTTATGTAAATTGTAATTTACAAGCACTTTAGCATTATTAAAGTCATACACAAATGTAATTTGTAGATTAAACCATTACTGTCTTATTTAAGTTATTCAAAAGTAAGATAACTTAAATCTTTTATATTTCAATTGCATGAAGCGTAAAATCTTTAATAATTGAAGTGAACACAAACAAATAAAATAATAATATAAGCATATCATAGTGTATGGAGCTTAAAATTACACACCTTTATTTGCGAAAACCGAAAACCAACAAACTCCCTTAATCTTAAAAAAAACTCCTAAATAAGCAGGTCCAATATGAAATGTGGGGGATGGTTCTACTCCCTAATATGTACTCTCCAGAGACCACCCTAAGGTGCTGAAATCTAGGCAGGGGGACGTTGGGTGAAATTAAAAATCCATACTCATCTTTCGACGGATTTCTATGGAAATTTACTTATTAACGGTTCTTGCTTCGGTGCGTGTAAGGCTTTTATTATGCGACGCGTGTAAGAAAAAAGAAGCTTTTTGACGGTGTCAAGTTGACGTTACAAGCTACAAGGGAAATGTGCTTTTAAAACAAAAAAGCTCTTTATCGAAAGCTTATTTCAGTACAATAATAGATGACTTGTCAAGTTTTAGTTGAGAAGTACTTTTAAGTATTCCAAAATTATGTGTTCCATTATAAAATTAGAATTTAACACTTTTTATATTAAATTATATTAAACCTGTTTTTTTTACAATTTTGCATGATTAAAATGGGAAAAGTTGTATTTTGTCCGAAATATAAAAATTAACAAATCATTTAGTATTTATTATAACGTTTTTGTAATGCGTATGAAAATTTTTGATTATCAATGAAATAATAATATACATACGAAAAATTACATCGTATTCAATCAAATTTAATAAATATAATTGATTCTTTTTTTTAGAAAATAAAGCGCAATTTATAATATTCTACGATTTCATAGTTAAATCGGTTGTGATTTTTTCAAACACAAAATTGTTCACTCACTCACTGACCGAAGCAACCCGGATCTGGTCGTGATAACATTTTAAATTATAAAATATTTTTATTTTATTTTAATAACTGAGGAAAAAACTGCTTAATTTATATTTATGTAATGTTTTCTTATCAATTATTCTTATGTTCATTTTATACTGCACAAAGGCACGAGTATTGGGCATAAATATATTTTTTTTAATAAAAAAAAAATGATTCATTTACGAACATATAAAACAAATTATGCGTATATTATTATAAAAAAATGCGTATACTATTTATAATACCTTTTCACCTATTTAAGTATTGACAGTGAACACTCTGAAAGTTTATTTTTTTATTTTATTTTACTTGATTATTATATTTATATTTTAATGATGTATTAAATTCACCATTAATTAAAAAAGTAGAACGCTTGCAAAAAAAGTACACCATTGTTTTCATTGCCCCATAAGTACCTACAATCCCAGCATCTTACCCCACATCCTCTATTTTTCTTCCCATTCTCCTTTGACTCCCCTTGTTCTCCTGTTTTTCCCCCTTCCTTAAAAAAGAACATTAATTAAAGGCCCGATTGTGCAAAATGAGATGAACGTACGAAGAGTTGCGATTTACGCATACATGCACATTTTGTTCCAACACTAACAATTACATAAGAATCTCAACACATTCTCAAATAACTCGCACACAGTCGTAATAACCCTATTCCAATGCCAAACTTACTTTTTTATGTGTTAATCAGATTTAAAAATTTGGTGTTACAATAAAAAAGGTATTTATACTTTGATAAGTGAAAAAATTTAACAATGAACAATTTTTAGTTTTTTTTTAATTTTCGTATTGTAAGCCATATTATAAAATTATTTTTTTTAACCATGTCCGCTCCCAATGTGGAGCATATGGACTCCTAATGGAGTTTATCTCTACAGAAGTGTTTCTACGAGAACTGCTTGTTACTCAGTTGCTCAACCTCTCTTTTTCCAAAGAGAGTATGGATAGAAGAATAGGGCTAGGACAGGACTAGTGGTAAGCTAATCGTTCTTGATACGCCCCGTTCATAGGATAGGATGAGTGAGAGGGTAGAATTCAAGACATCACATACATCCATGCCTTCGTACAGAAATTCATAAATCGATTGAAAAATCAATTTTTAAATCTGCCCGTATACTGGAATTTGAACCCGTACCCTCCGTAGCGGTAGCCAACGATGTTGACCACTCGACCACACAGGCGGCAAATATAATATACTAAAAACCACACTGGGTTATAGCATTGATAAGTGGTTAGCGTGTTTAGATGAATCCAGCATTTAAGATTTCGACTGAAGGTGCTTGGTGGAATTTCAATATTTATTTTGAATCGTTCAAATTATGTACATTATCACAGATTTTTTCACTAACGCCCTCATGCAGGTCAGTTCAAGTTCATCCGTGCACTTGAACGCCTGAAGATGCCGAAAGGCGAAACCTGGGTCGTTAGTGACAAAATCTGTGAGAATGTACATAATTTGAACGATTCAAATTTAATTCAGCATTTGTTTAATGATAACTAATTTGTCATAATAATAAATACAATTTGTATGAGAATTTTTTTCTACTAATATAATATGTATATGACTCAAATAACTATTTTCAATAGAAGTAAGGGCTAGTAAACCATTTCTGGCACTATAATGAGTTGAATTGTTAATAAAATATTTAACAATATGAGAATGTATCAATTATTTATTTTAATATAAAATAAAAACATTTTATGAGAATCAGCATAAAAATTTTAAAAATATTTCATTTAGGTTTACGTTTTAAATGAATTTACACATTCGAGCGTATGAAAAATAAATCTTTGTTAATTATATTACAATTTTAATATTTATCTAACATCTATTTGGTACAGATTATTTGTAGATCTGTTGTAAAAACATAAAAGGCATGAATTGTTTCTGATTGTGAAACACTTATTATAGTTATCAATTTTATATAATTTAACTGGACGGCTGTAACAGACGAGATATCTCGTCAAATTTTTCGTGCTCAACTCACCAGCTACGAGTTACGTCGTCAAACACTAATGATTTTTTAATTTTTTTAATCCATGTCCGCTCCCAATGTGGAGCATATGGCCCCCTAATGGAGGTATCTTAACAGTATTTTTTTCTACGAAAACTGTTTGTTACTCAGTAGCTCAACCTCACTTTTTTTCAAAGCGAGTAGTAGGGAAAGAAGGATAAGGCTAGAACAGGGCTAGTGGTTGGCTAATCGCTTTTGCTACACCCAATTATTAAAGGATCAGAAGTATGGGAGGAGAGGAAATTTTGTGAATTTACATCACAAGCACCCAGTCTTCGATCACAACTTTGAATTAAATAATTCTCAAATTCACTGTGATCTGACCGTGAATCGAACCCAGACCTGCGCGATCGGTAGAGCAAGCTCAAACCAACTGGGCTATAGGCGATTAAATTAATAATTGCTACAATTAAATTAATAATTGCAAATTATAGCAGGCGTGCTAGGTACAAACGTACTTTTTTCTACGGCAGACAAAAGGTTAATGTTACCCTTCGTATTTATTATATTATTAACTTCTAAGCAAACAAGATTATTTTCAAAAACCATTTTCTTCACTTAGTTTAACATACCAAGCTATATTTAGTCAATTGAAAAGCTTAAATTACTTTTATAGTTTTTAAATTTTTTTCAGTACGTTTATGAACTTTTCGAGAATTCAATAATCATTAAATTATGATCAGGCGAGAGGGATAAGCTTATAGCCAGTTTATTTTTGACCACATTCTTGTATTTGTACCTTTACCGAAGTTGAGTGAATGGAAGGACAACCAGTTTTCGACAAAATTAGTATGTTGAAATGCTACATTATATTGAGTCCACTTTGGAAGCGGACATGACTAAGAAAAAGATCCAAGAGTTTAATGTTTTTCAAATTATATTGGTAATATTTTTTTTTTTTTTTGGATATCAAATTTATGGAGCTTCAAGTACCAGGACGCACCAAGGTTCTTCCAGTCTCCTTCATCGATAAAGATTTAAAATACAATACGTATTAATTAATGTCTTTTAAGGTGTCACTGTCGATACTCGGTGGAAAGGCATTATGGCCTTTAATCCTTAATTAATTGTGTAAAAGAATTAGTTAATCCTAATAGATAATTGTGAAAAAACTACAGCCTGTTAGGAAGATTTTTTTTAGCGGAATTCACTGTATTTTAAAGACACACATGCTTCACGTATGATTTGGAAATAATCGAAAAAGAATATTTAAATACGTTCATTTAAATTTGAATCGCTTAAATTGTGTATATTCACACAAGTTTTATCACTAACGACCTGAGTTTCAACTTTCGGCATTTTCAGGTGGTTAAGTGCACGGATGAACTTGAACTAACTAACAAATTTAATGTTGAAATTCCACCAAACACCTTCAGTCGAAATTTTAAATTACACTTTTGAAATGTCGTAATTTGGTGAAGATGGCTACGTTTGATCTATATAAAATGACAAAATGGTCAATAAAATGTATAAGTTATAAATATTATCTTTTTGTATCGAGTGTTCAGTTCTTAATGATCAAAGATGTCCATCTACATTTATTGTCATATCAAGTATATAAAAAAATAAATTAAAAGGGAAGATCTAAGAATGATTATCAGCATATATGAAAAAACATTCCCCTTTTTGAGGGTTAAGTAAGAAGTTTCACGCGTAAATTTGCATACTTACGTTCACCAATACGCTCATAAAAGAGTTTTCTTCAATACTTTCACACTTACCTTTATTCTTTCATTATTGGTGATTGCAGTACAGTCCGCGAAAAGTGATTGATATATGAGTTTGTGTTTAAAAAATGTGATTATCAAAATAATAAAATACAGTTTCATAAATGGTATTTTTTGCCATTGATTGATTACTTCCAGTGTCATTTATTTAGTTTTGTAGTATCTAGTTTACAAAAATGGTTAACCTTAACATTTTCTTACAATATTGGCAAATATACTTATTTAAATTCCAAATATTTCCGTCTGTTAGAAAGAAGGAACCATTGTAGAGAGTTTTTTTTTATTTTGAACTAAGAAATCATTTATTGATAAAATTATAAAAACCAACTTTTTAAACCTGCAAACATTCAATTGGATAATGCGTTGTATATTATACTATTTTAAAATGATGGATATTTTTTTTTTGCTATACATTTCAATAAACGTAAGAATTACTCGCCCTTTTATCATTAGACTTTTTATAACATATATTTACCTATTGTAATAATGTAGAACTTGCAAATCAAGCTCTTACTTACTTACCTAGTTATTTTATGTTTATTTGGAAGAGGCAGAAATTTCTTTAAAAAAACTTCGAAGAAAAAAACATTAAAGTTACTCTCAATGACATTCTCATAAGTAAGTTTGTTCAACACTTCTCGATGTAAGTTTTTGCACAAAATTGGTCGACAATTCAATTTTCAGTTCATATCCCCCCTAGACTTACCGCTATCGTTTCTTCACATCTTATTTGTCGTAATACTCAACTAGTACTTTTCTTTATACATAAAACTGCTTATGAGAGAATGGAGAAACAATGATACAACGAAATAAATGTTTAGGTTTTTAATTAATATATCAAAATAGCTTTGAACTTATGTAAATTATTTTTTTCACTGGTCTTCCTATTGATCTTCGGTTATTTTCGCAAAATTAAAAATGCTTGTTATGAGTGAAACCTGACTTAACCATTTGATTAAATAGTGTATTTTTTATCAGTACTTTACATAAATATTTGATTATGAATAATTTTTATTATGTTTAGTTTTGCCGCCTGTGTGGTCGAGTGGTCAACATCGTTGGCTACCGCTACGGAGGGCACGGGTTCGAATCCCAGTACGGGCAGTTTTATAAATTGATTTTTCAATCGATTTATGAATTTCTGCACAAAGGCATGGATGTATGCGATGTCTTGAATTCCCCCCTCCCACCCATCCTATCCTATAAACGGGGGGTATCGAGAGCGATTAGCTAAACACTAGTCCTGTCCTAGCCCTTTCCTTATATTCCTACTCTCTTTGGAAAAAAAGAGGTTGAGCAACTGAGTAACAAGCAGTTCTCGTAGAAACACTTCTGTTGAGATAAACTCCATTAGGAGTCCATATGCTCCATATTGGGAGCGGACATGGTAAAAAGAAAATGTTTAGTTTAAAAATAATCTTAAAATGATAATAATTCTCATGAGAAGTGGACCTTTAATCGATCAATACTGCTGTATAAAAGTGTTGTTCTCTTGAAAAAAAAAACACTGTAGTCCTCTAACATCACTCGCCTTTCATATCTCAAACAACACACACTGCTCCGCATAGTTATTTCTTTTAGCGTCATGTCGGTTGAGCGTGATTGGGTAGATGGGGAAGAATGGAGACAGTGTCTTACATTTCACGGGGAGAGTAGGGTAAGGTGGCACGGGGTAAGTTTTTAGGGATTCTTGTAGCATCTAAGAAATACCTATACGCATTGGGCACAATTAGTTAAAGAGTTTTAATAAACGAAATACTTGTACAACACGGGAATGCCGAGACATGTTGCCGGGCTTAAATTAGGAAATTGCCCGGGCGAATGATTGCATTATTTGACGAATTTTTATTATTTACACCTCCTTTGTTACATTTGCGACTAGCTGCTAATTTATTAAGCAAGAAATATTTCGGTTGAGTTTGACAATTATTTTTGGTACCTATCCGTACCTTTTTTACTCAGCATAAAATTTGCTTATTTATTAAACAAATGAAATTTATATTAAAATATTAATCTAAAAATTTTCAAGTAGAACAGCGCAAAAATAATAACGGTAAAAGACACTGTACATATTTATGCCAAGCAATAATCTTGAGCTTTAAAATTAACATGCAGTTTTTTTTACTTTTGGGATTGTTACATTCTAGTGAACTCACAACTAGTATTGTGCGATAATTACAAAACACCAAATTTTATAACGTAACACAACTTGGGTATTAATCTGTATTTTACTGTTCAAAATTATTCGTTTTTAAATGCACTGAAAACAAAAAAATACTAGATAAATGTTCTTTCATTTATTTTACTGTACAGATTTCATCTGGTGGCATACTTTTATATTCAATTAATACAGAATTTTGGAACTGATAACTTAAAGATAACCTGTCAAGGAATTCGCGTTTTTTGCAGACAAGAAGATGTTAAAAGGTAAAACACACAACAAATTAAAAAAAAACTATTAAAGTATAAAAAACATTTGACGAGTGAATTTTGGCAAATGATGCCTTTTACTTTTTATATAACATTTTGTCAAACAATATTTTTAACATTTTGTTCTATAAGGGAATGGTACGGTATTTTGTTAATAATTCATTATAAATTAACTTTGAAAATTGTGACAATGTTATCTTATTATATTTCTTCAAGCACTTCACATACAGTTTAAAATAATTTCTTAATAAAAATGTATAAATAGTTTTTGTACTATCATGAGTAAAAAAATAGTATTATTGAAATACAAGCTTTCATTTTCAAAAAATAAATCCACTTTTATACACTGTACATAAGGAGTCCGCAAGAAAAT
The DNA here is from genome assembly GCA_031772345.1 of Himalopsyche anomala. Classification (NCBI taxonomy): domain Eukaryota; kingdom Metazoa; phylum Arthropoda; class Insecta; order Trichoptera; family Rhyacophilidae; genus Himalopsyche; species Himalopsyche anomala. The sequence goes on along the minus strand of CM062822.1, from coordinate 38,100,142 downwards.
CGAAATACGGAGAAAAGGGTACACACGCATGTACCCTGCTCCAAAAAGGAACCTGCCCTGAAAGAATGTCGAAGAATAATTTCGTACTACCAGAAAACGGTTAACTTGCTTAAGTACTTCAAGCAGGCAATACCGAGCCCTTGGTATAGGGAGCCTTCGATCGATTTTCCTTTGGCGAAATGCTAATCGACTTACGTCAATGTCATTTAAAATAAAACATTAGAAGAAGAGGAAGCTACCTAAGACGAGAGAGAAAACGAAAGTGTCAGAAAGTTTTAGGTTAAAATTGGTATACGCGCTTTTGTTAGGTAAAAGAAGGGTTACTCTTACTCTCTCTTTCTTGAAATACTTAAAATATGAGCCATGCACGGGTATCAATAAAAATAATTACACTATTTTTATTTTGAAAGCTTTTTTTATTAAATTCGGTTATATTACTTCAACTGTATCAGAAATATATACAACAATACGTTAGCTAATATTGATGAAATAATCAAGTTCAGAGAAGAGCATGTCAATCTTAGTCCTTAGAAAGCAGAACGTGTCTAAAATCTGTAGTATTTTCATAATTCTTTAATTTTTAAAATAAATAAAAATTATTATTTTTTATTTCTTAGAAAAATTATGTGATGATAATTGTTTAGTTCACTTTAGAAAGAAATTATTTTTTTATGAAAATATAATTAATATTGAAAGAAAAATATTTTAACGCCATCTTTATATTATGTTGACACTCTGAGGTCAAGTATTGTGTTATTAAAAACAATATACGTTTTCTTATAAATTTGCGTCTAAAATTATCTTATTCATACAAAAAGAAGCGCTTCGGCTTTTTAACTGTTTGTAACTGTAACAAAGTATATTTATTTAAAATTCCTAAATTTTTAAAATGAAAAATATATTTTCTACCGTAAATAATAAAATCACTGGTAAAAATAGTTATTATAACTTCATTAGACGTATAATATTAAATCATTTTGCATCAAAATACCCATAATTAAATCATAGAATATTAACTGAATGTAATAAATAAAAATTGTTATTTTCCTTAATTAATTCCCGATCCGTTGCAATTCTCCATACGCAGCGGGCGAACACATCTACCCCCATCTAAAAAGACTGGGGGTGGTAGATCTTTCTTAAGCGGGCAGCGCAGTGTTTTTACAGGGTTTTTCGCGGGGAGGGTTTCGCGAGGTTGCTTTTGGCGCCCAACGTGGGGGTGGATTTTGAGTGGTGCGGGATGACGTGGGGTGTGGGGGAGGCGTGTGAGCGGCCGTGCGTTCACATCTCGCCGTCCTCGTACTTACTGGGTTGCGTATAGGCCGGATTTATATCGATGAACGCTGACAACAATATTTGACATTACAGCTTATGCCAATGCGTCAAACATTTTTGAAGTTGAAAGATCATTCGAGATATACTTGATGAGAATTTTTGTAAGTCACGTGAGATTAACTTAAGGATAATTAACTTCACAAACACTCATGTCTTAGATCTCAAATTAAAATTGAAAAAAATCCAATTTGACATTGAATTTACTGGGAATCGAACCCAGGCCCACTAGATGGGTAGAACACAGCGGGCGACAATAAAAGCTTTATTTCTTTACGCCGTTGAAGATATCTTCCCTCTTGACTAGTAGTTACTAAATTCAATTATTAAATAATAAATAAAATATTCGGAACATAAATTTAACAATCTATATATTAATAGTCGATAATGTCCGTCCGTCCGTCCGTCCGTCTGTAAATTGTCCCCGATTTTCCCTCCCCCTCCTCCGCCCCAGCCCCGCTGTCACCATTTTTTTATTAATACTAAATACATACTTTTTTCGTTTGTATATGGTCGCGATTTCGCCTTTTCGATGACGTCAAGAAAGACGGTCCTCCTCCCCCCCCCCCCCATCCTGCCCCGCTGTCGCCATTAATTATTGTTTTTATTCATACTAAAGACATATTTTCCCAATACACTGTTTATTATTTGACGAAACAAATCAAATCGCTGAAAAAATTTCATACAAAAAAACGCCGCGACCGTGGATCGAACACAGAACTCTGGATTACCAGTCGAGCTCTCTATCAACTGAGCTAACTTCATAAATATCAAGGCGATAAAAATAGTGTATATAAAATAAAAATTTGAAAATGGAACGATATTTGCGATTCCTACTGACTTCGATTGTTTGTATTCAAGATTCAAAAATGGAATATTGTGACACATGTCAAATAATGAATGTGGTATATTTTACATAATATAGTTTCGACAGTTAAATGCAAATATTCCATGTGTGTCATATGTATGCTGACGGCTATTAAATATTTTACGTTTTAACAGAGGGTATTTAGAATTTATCCCGATAATTTAATAATTTTGTATCTTTTGTTTTAAATAACGAGTAAACGAGTCTATGCTTTGGAAAAGGTAAATTTATGCTCAAATAGTAATATAAATAAAGTAAGCGAAATAGTTTGATAGATTGGGGACAACGAGATTAAAATACGGCAAAGTGAGCCAAGTTAGGATGATGGGAAAAAGTGAACTGAACCCACCCTTTTTATTGCATAATTTAAATCATTTTTTCTCTAAAATACATTGTTTATGCTTTCGATGGATTCGTCGGTAACTTTGTGGAAGTTCATTTGAATATAAAATAAAAAATAACTTAGATTATTCCACGTATTGTGCTACAAACTGTGACACATGTTTCGCCTTTTTCAGAGGCATCCTCAGACAGACTTACTTTTACTTACTGAAAGTAAGTCTGTCTGAGGATGCCTCTGAAATAGGCGAAACACGTGTCACAGTTTGTAGCACAATACGTGGAATAATCTAAGTTATTTTGTATTAGTTTTTTATGCTTATTTATTGAAAAAACTTTCACATAAAATTAAAAGTTGATGCCACAAAAAATAATTGAAAACGTAATTGCACTTAAAAGTCAAATGGAAAAGTTTCACCATTTTTATGTTTGGTTCCCTTAAAGACTCATATATTCCTAAAAATAAGCTCCGTTTGGCGAATTAGTGAAGTTAATTTATTCTTATTAATTTGATAAATATGCATTTGATTGTAACATGGAAAATTTGATTTTTTTTTATAATACGAAAAAATCCTCCAGTTGGGGCCAACGGGCTTACAGCTAGTTCATATTAATTAAACATATAATTAATTGTACCGGAACGGTAATAATATTGTATACATGTATGTAAACAAAAAAAAAATCATTTTGTACGCTGGGGTGAGTATATTTTTATTAGTTTGTAAGATAATCACTTTGAAGTATTTATGTCATGTAAAATTAAATACATTTTTAAACCATGTCCGCTCCCAATGTGCAGCATATGGACTCGTAATGGAGTTTATCTCAACAGAAGTGTTTCTACGAGAACTGCTTGTTACTCAGTTGCTCAACCTCTCTTTTTCCAAAGAGAGTAGGGATAGAAGGATAGGGCTAGGAAAGGATGTGGTAAGCTAATCGCTCTTGATAAGCCACGTTCATAGGATAGGATGGTTGAGAGGGTGGAATTCTAGACATCACATGCATCCATGCCTTTGAACAGAAATCCATAAATCGATTGAAAAATCAATTTATAAAATTGTCCGTACCGGGATTTGAACCCGTGCCCTCCGTAGCTGAATCCAACAACGTTGACCACTCGACCATACAGGCGATTTATTATGCTTTGTTAAAAAAGTTTTTTTTAATGATAGCTCTATATTTTAAATCTTTTGTTTGGTTAACTCACGTTGTTATATATGGTTAAAATATATACTATGACTGTGCTTGCTCTTGTATCTCAGAAAACTTGCAGGCGACTTTTTTATCATCCTCTCAACGAACACATTGTACATTTTTAATTGTTACTATCAATACTTAGTCAAAATGAATTTTCATCAGGACATTCATATTTAATATCAGGACCGTTTTCGCTCATAATGAGCATTTTTAATTGAACACTTCATCAGCTAGAAATGATCGTCATGAAAAAAACCAGCCCCGATCTTATTTAATAAATATGGAGTTAATGCAAAAGGGATTCTATTTTTTAAATATAAGGAATAATTGTTTTTCTCAACTAAAGTTCATTACTATTTTATCCCAGAGTGATAGTGTTTACGAATCTATTCTAGGAATTTCATTACGAAAACACGAGATGATTTAGGTGAGTTATAATACACTGCTAATATAAGAACGTGGCAATAAAAATAAATGTTATATAATCTCAATATAAAGATATATATATATTAGCGATACGCCTAATACTAGTAATTTATTTTCTTTTGTTGTATCACTAGAAAAGTCTTTATTTTCCATAGATCCAATAATTGATTTTTTTAATTATATTAAAACTTAGAATTTATAGTCGAGCGTCTTCCCGTAAAATGAAAATTTCTTTATAATGTGTTTCATTATTGTTTCCATTATTTTCTTATTTTTTTTTTGTATTTTTGGAAGCGACGTTATTTGACAGAACGCAAATACATAAAAAATTAAAAATCTGTGTTAAAATTAGGGAAATGCTTATTTGTGCGTAGGTTATTGAAGCTACTTTGTCCAACCCTATTCCTAGTCGCTAATTATACTTATAAGCTTGTTGATAGCTTTCCTGGTTATCAATGTTATTTCCAAAATATCATTACATGACGACTGAATGGGTAAAATGTTTCTGTTTTTTTTTTTTTTACACCATGTCCGCTCTCAATGTGGAGCATATGGACTCCTAATGGAGTTTATCTCAACATATGTGTTTCTACGAGAACTGCTTGTTACTCAGTTGCTCAACCTCTCTTTTACTAAAGAGAGTAGGAATAGAAGGATAGGGCTAGGACAGGACTAGTGGTTAGCTAATCGCTCTCGATACTCCCCGTTCATAGGATAGGATGGGTGGAAGGGGGGAATTCAAGACATCACATACATCCATGCCTTCGAACAGAAATTCATAAATCGATTGAAAAATCAATTCATAAAACTGTCCGTACCGGGATTCGAACCCGGGACCTCCGTAACCGAAGCCAACGACGTTGACCACTCGACCACACAGGCGGCTAATATAATTTCTGATATAATTATTTTTTAATATTCATCCAGCCTTCAACTATAAAAAGTTGTTCATTAGTAGCGAAAATTTACAAAAACTTTGCAAATGGGTGGGATGGAATTTTTCACAGGATTTTGGGGTTTAAGATTTTCGTTGGTTTTGTTTTTGTTTTCTTAATTTGATTTTTTTCAAAGGAATGTAAGATGTATGTATCCTTTTTAACTTGCGGTTATCGATGAATATATAATAAATTGTTTCATGGGATAAACTTTTTTACATTTTTATTTATAGCAGATAGGGTTTTATTATAAAATTGCTTTTTTTTATTCTACAAATACTTTTAAACAAAAAAATATTTGATTTCGCAGAAGCGTTTCGTAGAACTAGTATGTTAAGTTGGTGAAAATACGCTTGAATGGCATCTAAACTACATATAAGAACTGGTTTTTAATTTTATGTTTGTGAGTAATCAATTGTCATAAAAAAAACTTTTGTCAACATGATGATGTTCAGAAATTAGAATAAGACTAATTTTGTTTTAAAATAAAAATCACAATATTATTTTGAATGAAAAGTTTTATTAAATTTGAATCTTTCAAAATATGTACATTCTCACAGATTTTGTCACTAACGACCCGGCTTTCGCCTTTCGGTATCTTCAGGCGTTCAAGTGCACGGATGAACTTGAACTGACGCTTAGTAAATAAATGTTTCGTGTTTAAATAAGAAATAAATGTATCATTGAGCTAAGAGCCATTGCTGGCGAAAAGGATAAGCTTATGGGAATGCCCACAGATTTGAGTAGTAAGTAGTTTCAAGAATTATATTTATTTGCTTGTCGGCAAAGGTTTTATGATTATATTTATATAGGGTATAGAAGTGGAGATCCCGGTAGGTTTAATATTTCATTTAAAATCGGAAGGCTATGCAATTGTGCTCTATTTATTTTTAAAATTTCCTAGAAAAAGAGCTTATTTATGACTGTCCGTATTTGGGTGTAACATTTTTATCCCTTGTTCCTGATTGAACACGTGTCCTTCCGAAATTAAGTGATTTTACGTGACAAGTTTTATGTTTTATTTTATGACTTGATCCAGTTAAATCATTTACTATACTTCCCTCTATAGGCGAAACAAATTATGTTGTCAGTAGTATATTCCTATAGTTGTTATTATTTTAAAAAAAATATTTTCATAAAACAAAGCCCATTTCAAATCATTATTAAAATAATTTTCTTCCAGGATTAAATGAAACATTTTAAACATTTGAAATAATGTGTATTTTTAGTGGGCGTGAAACCAAGGGGGTGGGGAAGCGTAGCAGTACATACTTTCAATTTTTAATTAGAAAATGTATTGTAAGATAACCCTTGACATTTTCTCGATACTTAATGTTTTTAAAAGCTCAGACTCATGGTATCAATACATTTCCTTCACTTTCTGTCGTTCGCTACATTGCCTTTAAGAGGGGTGGTTCAAATTATCAAAAATGATAAATAGAAACAAGACTAATGGGGGTGAGGAGGTGTTCATAAAAGCCAAAAAACCGTTATATAGTAAGAGGTTTTAGGAAAATGTTTTTTTTTAAATAATAAAATAAGTAATAGGTTTACTATGTCATTTTAAGCATTGATGAGGTATGTATAAAAACTTGAATTCACGGATATTTTACTGCTCAGCTAAATATAAATTAAAACCAATACTTCTGGAAACAAACATTATTTGAATGTAGACATAAAGTTGAAGAAATATTTAAAAAAAAACATAGTCTTGTTGCAATTCATTTCAAATGATCACATGTTTATTATGTTTGATAACGAACATATAATATAAATATAAACCAAATTCTAATTTTATAACACTAAATTTACCAAAAAAATGGAATTTGTCGAATTTTAATAGCATTATGTTATATTCTGACCAATTTGAAAATCGGTCGGTTTTATATGCAACTCAACTTCTCGTAACGCCAATTTTACGAAATATACAAAAATGTATTTTTTTTCAATTATTTAATTTTAAAAACATTTTAAATGTAAGAAATTCGATATTTATTTTTTGAAATATAATAAATAGTTTTATTCCCGGTATCTATTATTTCTCTCTCAAATTTCGCTTCTTAATTCTCGGGGGGTAGTAAGAGCAATTAACTAACTTTAGTCTTGACAATCAGTTCTTAAATTTAAAAATATCCTTAGATATTTCTATTAAATAATATCAAAAAAAGAGTATACCACGACTCAAAAAAAATTAAACTTTTTAAAGTATTGATACACTAATTATCTTTTTAAACAATCAAACAATTGTTTAAACATTAGATTAAATTACATAATTTTATAAAATGTTTTTACGTTTTAAAATTTTTGAACTTGTCGATCAAAACTCAAGCTGATTTTTCTTACTATAATATTTATAAAACAGGACGTAGTTAGAGTGATTATGTAACCACTAGTTGTCATCGCCTTATTCTTTGTTTCTCTTTTCCTACTCTTTTTAAAAAAATAAAAGTACAGCAACTATGTAGAATAAAAATCTGTGTTGAGATACTTCCATAAGGAGGCCATATTCTCAACATTGGAAGCGGACATGGATTGAAATAATAATAAGATCGATGATATAAAAAGTGCATGCTTTTCCGAACTGCCCTTGTATTAGCCGTAATGAAAACTGCCAGTAGGAGAGCGGGGCCAAACACACCGAAGAGGGAATGTCTTCCGCAGGGAGAGGAGCGTGAGGGAGGTATTTGTGGGAGGAATGAGGGGCAATATGAGAAGATGGGGTAAGTCCCACGACTTACAAAAAAGAGTATATCGTGGCGCTCATTTCACCATTTAGCACGGGTTTTAACCATTTTTATGTTTTAATAAATGAGCTGGTATTAATCTGGTAGGTTGCCTGAAAATGCGAAACTCTCTCACCAAAATAGGAATGCTCCTTATCACCGAACTTTATTTTTAAATTTGGGCAAAAAATTTATTTTATCAAGTGAACACTTGATGCGTAGTATTTAACTAACTTCTTTCGACAAAAATGTATTATGTATTTCTATATTTCATTTCTATCGTTTGATAAAAAATCTGTATAGACAATTTTAGTTTAAAATTTCGATATAAAAATAACTTTTTTACTTTGTAACTACACTTGTTGCGCTTCTCTGTTTGACTCACATAGTCTTTTGCCTAGTTACACAATCAGTAGAAAAACACAGATATAAATTGTGTGCAAAAAAAAACACAAAATAACCGCCGATTTTATTAAATTTAAAAAAACTTAGCTTTACTAAATAATAAGTTTGGTGTGTGTTTTTAAAAGTAACTGTTGAGTAATTCTTATCATTTAGTAATTAATACCTGTAATAAATTTCGAGAAAAACGGGGCATCTAAGATCTTATTGGTCGTTACTATTGGTCAAATTACATAGCAACTGCAAGTTATAATCAGACAAATGTGGAATCAATAAAAGTTAGTTTATTTTGGATGCATTCATTAATAATGGTCTAGTGATAGTTTTATTCTTTTTACGTAATAAAATATTTGATTATCCTAAAATGCTCCTCTGAGATCTTGGGCTATTAAAGCAGCTTACATTAGACATCCTAGGCCAGTTTCTATAACCTGAAAAAAAAAGTTAATTTAGATAATAAGATTATTTTCAAAAATATTTAATTTGGATTTGACCTGTGATTTCATATTTCTACATTTTTTTTCATAAAAACAAATAAGAAAGAAAAAACTTATTATATTAGACAACTAGCTTATATTTAACATAGACAACAACCGTAGAAAAAGTTACAGTAATTAATCAAATAACCCTTTACAATATCAAAACTATGAAAAAACTTAAATAGTCAATCGTTCCATAAAACGATTGCTATGTTGGCAAAAAAAATATAATTGCGGTAAAACGAATTGTCATTGAAAAAGGTTTGAAAAAGTGGTTAACTTACAATATCTGGAGCAGCATTCATTATTCCTCGAGACATTCTACTCTCGCCGCAGCGCGGAATATCGAAATGACCAATTAGGCATACGTTCATTAAGGCTCCCTTTAAAAATGGCGGCGTCTTCAGGAGCATTTGTTATAGACGCACACCACCCCGCCCATCGGCTACACATAAACACACACATCCAGAGAGAGACCATCAGTTGGCAGCACAACTCGACTGAGAGACACACGCTCTGGAGATAAGAAAAAAGGGGGAAAAACAAAGATGGGAAACTCCTCTGGCACCTACCCCGAAGGACGGGGGTGGAAGCGGCCCGTGGGGTGGTGGCGGCACATTTTTCCTTCTCCTTCGCACATTTTATGTCCGTCCTATTCTATTCTAATTATCGGTTTCAGAGAAATGAGTTAAAATACGTAAGAAAACCTTCACTTGTGCGACGCAGCGTTTTTTTTCTGCACAGTGGGTGTGCTAACGCGTTGCTTAATTATAAACATAAAAGTTTATGAAAAAGGAGATTATGGCGTTGGGTAAGCCATGATTTCCCAGTACACTGGGCCATACCCACTAATTTAATCTTACTTTTAATTATGAAATCTAAACAAAATTTGGCAACAAAAAAACATACCTCAAAAATAAAAGTACATAATATGAAATTTTAAACAAAACACAAACAACACATTATTATTATTATTATTTCCAATTTCATAGAAGAACAATTAGTTATTGAGTAACCACAATCAATATATTCTAATTCAACGATGTGTTGAAAAAAAAGGAAAAAAATATATAGCCTATGGCATTTTAATGAAGTTATCTCAACAAAAGTTTTTTTTCACGAAAGCATTTTATTACTAGTTTCTCAACCTTTCTTCTTCGAAGTGAGTAGTTAGGATAGAAGTATAGGGTTAGTGGTTAACAGGTTAACTAATCGTTCTTCCGGATTTCAAGGATTCGAGTCCTAGTACAAACATCATTTTTTCGATCGATTTATCGATGTCGTTTCGATTGGTGTTTGTGATGTAAAAATTCCCTCCCACCTTTCCGATCCTTTAATAACTAGGTGTAATGAGAGCGATTAGCTAATCACTTATCCTGTCCTAACCTTATCCTTCTATCACTACTATTATTTTAGAATAAAATAAGTTGAGTGACTGAGTAACAAACAGTTCTCGTAGAAAAACTTCTGTTGAGATACCTCCATTATAAGGCCATATGATCCACATTGGGAACGTACATGGATTTTGTCTTTTAGCTGCTGTAGATAATCAATAGTTATTACCTTGCACGCCTGCTATAATTTGCAACTATTAATTTAATTAATTATTGACAACTCGTCTCTGGAGTGTTGAGCACGAAATTTTTTACAGACATCAAGTTAATAAAAATCGTTTTTGCTACGTCCTGCTATTTTTTTAAGATTGGAAGAAAATATTTCACCAATATCACAAACAATCATGCCTTCGAACAGAAATCCATTGTAAAAATGCTGTTCGTACTAACATCGAACTTGTGACATCCGTCACGAATGTCATCGAGGTTAACCACTGCGCCACGGACCCTCGACTTACGCCACTAATAGTAAGTTATTAAAACAAGACAAGCAGATTTGTTGATAATACAGTTTTACTGTTTCAACTTTCAATGATGTGTTCATTTTTCAACCCGCCATATTTAAAATTATTAAACTCAAAATTCATCATTACAATGGTTGATGGTATTTTGGACACTAGCACATTAATTAATTAACATAAAAGTTATTATTAATTTTATTATAAAACTATTCGGTCACCCAATACACTAACTAAAACACTATAAAAGTGAGACAAGTCCGTCCAATACATGTAAACCCATTTATCTATTCACAGATCGACCAACACACACACCAACACAAGTAAAAAAACATTTCTAAATGAAGTCTGCGCCAGTCCAATATATTACTACAATAACGTTGAAATAGCTTGTATCTCTCATTTTTTTTAAAAATCTTATTGTATTATAAAATTAAAAAATGAATATAAATAAATTTAATTAATGAATATGAATAAATTAATATTTATCGTCTGTGGTTTCCCAGTTGGTTAGAGCTTGCTCTATCGATCATGCAGGTCTGGGTTCGATTCCCGGTAAGATCGCAGTAAACTTGAGAATTATTCAATTCAAAGTCGTGATCAAAGGCTGAGTATTTGTGATGTCGATTCACATAATTTCCTCCCCTCCCATCCTTCTGATCCTTTAATAACTGGGTGTAACAATGGCGATTAGTCAATCACTAGTCCTGTTTTAGCCTTATCAGTCTTTCCCTACTACTCACTTTGAAAAAAAGGTTGAGCGACTGAGTAACAAGCAGTTCTCGTAAAAAAAAACGTCAGTTGAGTTACCTCCATTAGGATACCATATGCTTCACATTGGGAGCGGACATGGATAAAAAAATTAAAAATAATATTTGTCATTTATTCAATGTCATCAATTTATTATAATAAAACCAAAATACATACTTTTATATATATGTATATATATAAATATCCAAGCAGTTTTATTCTTGTCTGCTTATGAAGAAAAAATAACAAATAATGTTGTCAAAGAATTTTGAAATAAATATATAAGCTAAGATATTTAATATTGCTAGAACTACATATTAAATCAAAGCTTTTTTTAATTAAAAAAAATAATTGTTTACAACCATTAATATGCTTACATAAAAAAACACCTGTCATTATTAAGCCAGCGAAATCTAAGGATGTGTAATAAACAAAAAATGTAGGGTTCATGGCACAGTAGACAACGTAGTATCCTACCATGCTGGACCTCGTATATTCGAATTACAGTACAAACAGAATTTTTTCAATCAAATTATCAATGTTTGTGATGTCTAAAAACTACACCATTTCATTCTTAAATAACGGGGCATAGCGAGATTTACAAGCCAACTACTAGTCTTGTCCTATCCCTATCCTTCCTATACCTACTTGTTGAGTAGTTCACGAAGAAAAACGTATGTTAAGATACCGTTAATAGGACGCCATATGTTATACATTGAGAGTGGATATAGATTAAAGTAACGTAATATAAACTCAATAAGAATGTTTTATTGCAGTGCTTTGGTTCTTAAAATTCGTTATAAAGAACAACAAACTCAATGGATGAATCAATCATCAATCGGTGGAGTATCCAACAGATAGTCGACTAAAAATACTATTAAAAAATATATATTAGGGTAATAAATTGTTATTTGACATGACAGACATAATAACAATATTATTTATTTTTAAATAAGGGCTTTTGCTACTCGTCTAGTAGTCATTTTCAATCAATGAATCGATTCACTGCAGATAAGTGGTATTTCTACGAGAGAAGTTATTCAAAAAGTCTCAAGAAGTTTCCCTCTCAATATTATCTGCTCACATTTCAGTCGTTTCTAGAAAAGGGGTAATGAAGATTTAGACGAGGACAAAATATGTGCGAGACAACCTGAATGAAAGAGACAGAAATGCTAAAGATGATGAAGAACGAGTATCGGAAAGGTTTTATATTACATTTTTCTAACAGGTGAAATGAGAAGGGTATCTACAGGTTGGCACAAAATATGAAGATTGATTAAAATAAAAGTTTTACTCATAAAAATGCTACTTTTTTTATTTTTTTTCAAAACACCTACAGTATTATAACTAGGGCTTTGGAGTCGTCAAAAAATTTGGTGACCCCGACTCCAACACCAACCTTGGTTTAAAACACGACTTAAATTATTATTTCGGGCTTTGTGGCGTGTAGTGGCTTTAATTTTAACACTAGCGGCTTGAATACATATATTTTTAACCGATTTCAGATAAAATATTCCAACTATACAATCCTGATGTCAATTTTAAGTGCTTAACTATTGACGTTGACGTAACAAATTTTACGGTTTCTGTATTTGACTGAAAGAATTAAGTGCAATAAAAAATATCTGCAATACAGATTGTACACTAAGGCTTTAATATGTTTATTAAAAACTTTTTATTTTGATTTGAAGCTACTATAGTTACGAATAAAATTGACTTATCAGTATACTTCAATGAATGTGCTAAAAATATTATTATTGCGTATTTTGACTCAGATAATGAGTACATCAAAAACTGAGGGTCAAAATCATCATAAACGAGTCAAAATAAAAAAAAAACAAATTTGAATCGTCGAAACTTTTAAATGCATTACAAAACCATACGACTTTCTTCATTACCCACAGAAAGAATATTTTGTATTTTAGAATTTTTCATTAAAAAAATTAAGACCAGTTTTTGTAGTATTTTTAACTATTTTTTTGTTTTTTTTAATTGAATTATTCATTTTTGTGAACTTAAAAAGTCTGATCGACTATGCACTAAGCAAACTAACACTATAATTATACAGATTGAAGTTATAAGAAGATTTTTCATAGTTTATTTTTTTTAATTAGCGATCCTTATTTGCTTTCTAAATTCTCCATGTATTCTTGCTTTTCGATTCCTTTGAATACGTTACGATAGCATTAATATATAATAATTACTGAAATAAATTCTCTTTCATAAAACTGTTGCATCGGTAAGTGAAATCATTGCCTATGGATGTATTTTGTAAGCCACTCTGACAGACTCTGTATTATTACTGCACAGTATTATTCTTCTAAGTAATTCACGAAGCTAGTTTATAAAAACAGATATTACAAAAAAAAATCTACTACTCGTATGCAGATGATTGGGTGGCGTTTAGAAATAAAGTTTTTGTAATCTCTGGAAGAAAATGCTTAAATGAAAAAATTGAATAATTTTGCTGTAATATAACAATTTAATATTTGGAAAATATTTTTTTAAATAATTTCAGAATAGATGGATAATTTATATTGAGATATTATGAAACTTTAAGACCCGTATCACTGCGTTGGCCAAGGAACACGTTAGATAGTTATTTAGACTTTTAAAATGAAAGACATTTAAAACTCTACATTGTGTTAAATCAACAGACGCTTAGCCCCATTATTGCCCTACCCTTAAACGGTGAAAGGATTCTTTCTCACAAGACTTTTCCGATCATGAATTCTCCGTACACTGATCCTTCTGAACGAGATTCTGCTGTACTTAAAAACTTTGTGCATGTCTTATTAAATGACAAAACAGATATTCAATGAAAAACTATTTATATAAAATTACAGTATAAACTTTTGGTTGTTTCCATTTAGAAAAATACTTATTACCCTTGACATGAGACACTACACATTATAATAAAAAAAAAAAAATTTTTTATCTAAAATATTAAAATGTACGGAAGATTCTTTGTAAGAAATAATCGTGTTTGAAAGATTCACTGTATTATTATTGTACGAAGAATTGTCTTCGGAAAAATCAAAACCCTCTTAAACAACTAAATGATCAGTCAACATTGAAAAATGTAGAAAATATATTTTTAGCAAGATAAACACGGTATTGTTATTGGTTCGTATTTTTCCGGTCAGAATCAATATTAAATGGTCATCATATATCGGTTAGTGTGATAGTCAATTTAAATTTTAAAAAAACCTAACCAAAACTAACCGAAATGGTTTTGAAATATTCTGACGGTATAATATTTTTATTCTAACCAAATATTAATTTAAATTCTGACCATTTGATTTGTTCCCATTATAATTTAGGTAGTTGACTTTGGACATGTTTTGGTATATATATATCCAATTGAGAAATTCAAGTATTCAAATTGAAGTATCTATCGAACTCTAGGACGATTATTTTAGCCAAATACTACTTAACCAATATTACAATATTACAAGTGCTTCTCATTAGAAAAGTACATTTTCCAAAAACTTCTTGAGTATTTGCCCGCCAAAAATAAAATAAAATACGTTAAAACATAATAAGAAATACACTTAACTACAAATAATAAAAATATGTATTAAAAGCTACATAAGTTGAATGCGGATGACTTGTCACATCATGCTCGAAACTCAGATTAAATTTAAAACGGCTCGCTTTGTACCTAACAATGACAATGTTATTAGTATGTGTACGTGGCGAAAAGAATGATTTTTCTTTCTTGCAACCAGAATAATGTATGAATTTGCTATGACTAAAATCAAATTCACAACAGGAGAATGAATAATAAAATCTAGTCTAAAAATAATTATAACTAAGCGTAAAATTATGTTATAATTTAAAATGAATTATACGTTTCATTAAACATGACAATTGCAATGTTTTCCAGTATACAAGTCACATGAGACATAAGAAAACCCATAGCAAGCAATAAAAATACGATATTCCTTTGCTTCAAAAAAAAAGAGTCAAAGTAAGCCGCAAACTTTTTTTCTTTCTCTCCTTGTCGTTTGTTGTTTTCCTTAATGACGAAGAAAAGCGTTTTCAGTTTTATGAGAACTTTTCGTGTGTTTATTTTTTCCTTTTTATTTTTGTTGCCATGAGCTTTGATTCTTATTTACCCTTGGGTTCATCGCGGTTAAATGTTAAACTCCCTGAAAAGGGTTGTAAAAATATTTCAAGGGCTTTCGTAATAGAAAGGGACATATTGACATTGTTTTGCAAATATTCAAATTTAGATGACGGTTGTGCAAACATTTTGTTTTTAGAATCGTGCCTATGAACAAATATTTAAAAATGTAATTCAATCAAAAAGAATTATTTTAAAAATATATATCTCCAATTTTAGACAATCAACCCGTTCATGGTTTACTTATTTACAGTGGCGGATAAAGCACACGAGAGGCCCCAGGCGCAATAAAATTTCGATGCCCTGTTTTTCGAATAGCAAAAAAACAATAAAAACATATAAAAGTCAAACAAAAACTATATGGGTTATGTAATAATATAAGCCTTAAGGCTTCAAGCCAGCGCCTCATTCGCTTATAAGATAATCCGCCACTGATTCTTGACAATGATGGATCAATACCGATTTCGCTCAATGACTGAATAATTTTTAAAAAAGAAGATGTTTTTTTTTAATTTATCTCTATTTATTATGTTTGTCATTACACAATGCTGCCTTGTCCAATGAAAAATTCATCAAACTTGTCAGATAGAAACATACGTGATTCAACATAAGTTTTTTTTTTTCAAAAAAGCATAGCAAATAACTAATGCAAAATAAATCTGTATAGACTTTCCTACAAAATATGTTGTAACAGTTTATTTGTATTCTTATTTAATTACAACGTTGATATTTCTATAATTATATTGACCAATAATTTGTTTTTGATTCGCTTACAAACTTTTGGCTAATCAATCATTTAAATTTTAAAAAGTTAGAATGAAGATATTGAAGGATCTTTTCAGAGATCATTGATCTTTTACAGCTTTTGGATACTTTTTAAATTAACTTTTTTTATCATATTGCTATAAAATATATGTGTACGATAAAATTTTGAATGTTTCACATTATTATCGAAATATGTTTCCTAATTGTAATGCAGCATAATTTCCAATGTACGTTATCGATAAATACAACATGAGAACGGTTTGATCTTTCAAAGTTAAGACAATAAGAAAAAAATGTGCGTAAACATACTGTACCAAAACAATGCTCCGCGATCAATAAAAAATACTAATACACACTATGACATCGGCATACGTAATACATACATTCTTAAAACGATTGCCGAAATGGCAATTTTTTCATTAACCTCATCTCATCCCCCGCAATGAGCCAAATCCACAAGTTGTCAAAAATTTTCAATGTTGGATCCGTTTTTCGAATATAAATATTTATTCCGCTTAAGACGAATGTAATTGAAAGGAAAAATGACTGAATGTACCAACATTGATTATGAAAAACGACGTTTAATTCCATACCAACAAGCTTTTCAAAAAACAGATATCATAATATTAGTCATAATATTAATATTAAAAATTCTGATTTACTGATTTTAGTTCATGATCCTTTTTTTGAAGTAATTTCATTTATTTTTTAATAGATAGATCTTATCTAAAGTATATGTTTGAAACTCTTAACCATTTGAATACCGCGCTAATAAATCATTAATATTTCCCAGAGATAGTGCGTGTTTTTGAGAAAAATAATTTTGCCTAATATATACTCAATTTCGATATTTTTAAAATCTATATCGTCTCATTATAGATAGCACTACACATATTCAGCAAAATATTGCTTATATTCTATTAGAATACTACTTATTTGATTTTTTTAAATGTCTTCGTCATCCGTGTTCGCTTGCATATGTTCCGGACACCGGTGCCCGCTTGGCATTCAAGTGGTTAAAGATATTTTTTTAAATATTGTTTTCAAATAGTGTAAATTTGAATGTATAATATATTTGTTTAATGATTTACATACTCACTTTTAAGGTGTTCACTGTCAATACTTGGTGGAATGGCATTATAATAAAAAAATAATAAGAGATTTTTAGTACTTTTTCCACTTAAAATTTATTTGATCAGGACCGAATTTACAAACTATTTTTCTTACTTTGTTGCAAATATGAACATAGCAAACATGATTAAATATTTAACCAATTTCTGTCAAACATCTTTCGAATAGAAGTCAATTAGAAGACCATGAATCATAATATACTATAACCATAAAAATTCAATTCATAAAAAAAAATCCAAGCAATCTGTATGAATGCCAGACCAGCTCAGGTAGTTTTTTTCGATAAACCAATTGTTTGTTTCATTTGTCTATAAAAAAATATGCATTGCAAATTTTAGTATAAGAATTGTTCAAAACAAAAAAAAGATGTAATATAACATTTTATTTGAATGCAAATAAGTACCAAACATTCATATTATAAATTATTATTTGTTCAAATAGTGCAAATAATATTATCAGTCATAATTCTTTAGAAACAAATAATTCCTTGTTAAATTTGTAATGGTTTTTCATTTTTTCTCTATCCAAATCTGATTTTACCGTTAATATAATTGCATATTCTAAAACAGCAGTGGGCAATTAAATTTTAATGATGGTAAAAATAAAAAATAAATATTTGAACACGATTATCACTGAAAATCATAAATTTGACAAATTACACGATATTTTTCAACTACTTTACGGTGCTAAAAATAGTGTTTTAGTTTGTACTTTAATTATTTCCTGCGCCTCTCAGGTTGGAATCCGCAGAGCTAAGCAACGTCCCCGCTAGCGAGCACACACACGCGGTGTCCCCTTACAAAGTCGAGCCCAAAATGTCCACCCGGCCCCGTCCCACCCACTCCCTCATCCAAAGCCCCCTGGCTCCTCTTCCAGCTTAGAACATTCGTCCGCATCTTTCGCGGGAGGGTATTTAAAAAAAACTCAAACACCGCCCCACTGAGAGAGTTTACTTTGTATTACTTCCCCTTCACTAAACCTCGTGGCGTCGATCTTTTGTTTCTTAATTGCGAGGAGGCGTCGGGGGTAAAAATAACCCCCCGCCGAAAAAGGGAAGAAAATCAACCACCCCAAGACTCATTCCTTTAACCGTCAAAAAAGAGGGTGTAAAATTCCCTCTTAAAAAAGAGGTTCCGAATTCTCATTCCAGTGTTGTGACGCCGGGTTAAAATAAAGGGGGTAAATATAACCCCCTCGTCTCTAAAGGGTGTGCGCGGATTAATCATCGCCCCCCTCCCTGCGCGTCTCTTCCGCCCTTCCCCCGACGTATTAACGATATTGGACTTAAGGAATATTCCGGGAGATTTTGAATTGAGATTTTTTCTTTGAGATTAATAATGCCAGGAAATAAGCACCTCCAGTTTTCAGCCGGTGCGTAATTATAATAAATGAGTTTATTTTTCTTTCCATTTCGTCTTTTGCCGTTCGTTTTCGTATATTGGATATACGTTTATCGCTTATATTGTCTTATATGACCTTCTGCTTTATTGAATAAATACTCGTCTTTGCCGTAAATCATAACCCCTCATTTTTTATAAATATAAAATCAAAAAACCACACACAAAAAATCACGATTCAAATAAATATAACCAACCATTTAATTTCACAAATGAAAATTTATCATAAAAAAGAGTCCCATCTTTGAGCTAACTTTTTAAACTCTTGTCATCGCCAGGCTTTCCAAAGCGTTTTTAATATTTGAAAATACATTTTTTATTAATTTTTCAGTTAGTCTCATTTAAATAGTTCATATTTTAATTGTTCAATAACTAGTTAAAAATATTTTATCAATAATCGTTTGAGTTTATGTAATTCTTACCTTTTCTTTTCACAACTGAAAATAACTAAATAAGTTTTACTATAACAAATTAAATTAAATACATTCCAATTCTAACGATCCTGAAAAAATTTCGGTGAAATTTAATCATAAAAATAATATCGATTAGTAGGTCATAGAAGGGAACTTCGAAGAAATATATATCTTTGCAACAATCAAAATGGGAAGTTATTTGTATAGAAAACTGCGTTAGTGACGTATAATCAGGTCCGGCACTTGTGCGAAGTGTGCGGCGCACACAGGCGCCGGCTCTAAAAATAATCAGATGGGCGCAGATTGGTGGATACGGTATCCTAATGGAGGTATCCTTAAAAAAAACTCCACGATAACTGGTTTGTTATTCAGTTGCTTAACCTCTTTTTTTGCTTTTTTTGAAGAGAGTAGAAATGGAATAAAAATAGAGCTAGGGTTGGACTAGTAGTTAACTATTCGCTCTCGCTACGCTAAATTAATAAATGATCAGTTAGAGAATTTTAAGACATCACAAGCACCTATGCCTTCGAACAGATATTTATAAATCAATCGAAAAATGCTGTCATACTGGGACTCAGGCCCACAACGCTAACCACCTATTTATAATCATGATAATCGTTTTAAATACAGCTAGAGAACAAATTTAATGAAAAGTTAAGCTGATATATTCTATACAGATTATTAAATTAGTTCAAATGCATTTTGGCATTTACGTTCTGTATTCATGAAAAAAAAACAATAATTCACTGTCATAGATCATACATAAATACTAGAATTATTTATTCATTTATATAACTATTCTTTTTAAGCAAAGTGTGTTTTTTTTCTTATCATAATATAAAATATAAATTACCCTAGCCAAAATAAATAAAAAACGTTCTCACTTTTTTCTCATACCGAATGATGTAAGATGTAAAATAAAAGCATCAGCAGTATAAATTCAAAAGGCGAATGAGCACCAGTAAAGTATTCAGAACAATGTGTTACTGAGTTCACATGTTTTCATACAATAATAATGATTGTGCATGTTTTGTATGAAGCATGTGCGAACGTACATATATTCATCTGCATAATCAAATAATATAATCTTGAGGCATTACGTTATGATAACATGTTCGCGGGCCAAACTCGAGAAGGTGGATTAGATTAACAATGCAAAAAAATAAATTAAATATATCTTACAGTGTCGAGCAGATAATTCATAATGACGCATCTTGACAGGAGTTTTTTTTACAAAAAAATCTATTCCAGTAGCTCATTCTGTTAACCCATTAATCATTAACCTAACCTAACCTGCATTAACCTAAAAAAAAAAAATATTCTATATTACTATTATAATTCATTATTTATTAAGATTTTTATTTCACAAGGAATTAGATACAAAACAAAGAGCAAGTTTTAAATAAATTGTATTAAACTTGAATCGTTCAAAGTATGTACTAATTATCTTCGATCAAGATGCCGAAATGCGAAACCCGGGTCGTTAGTGACAAAATTTGTGTGAATGTACATAATTTGAACGAATAAAATTTAATATCGAAATTCTACTAAGCACCTTCAGTCGAAATCTTAAATTATAAATTGTATTATTTAAATTTAAAAAAAAATAATTAGGAGTATTTTTGGTTTTAAAACCACTAATCTTCCAAATGAGCGAATAAGCCAAAATCCGGGAGGGAAGTGTAAATACCCCAGCCTGGTTAAGAGCTAATCTCCCTTATGCAGAAACGGTATGAAATGATAGGTGGGAAATGCTTAACACCCAAATACAATTGTGTGTTAAGCACGTTAAACAATACAGGTGTTGAGCACTTTAATTTGGTGTAATTATAATGTCATTTGTAAATCTTTTTAATTGTTAGTAATTGCTTACACCTTTTTATTTCAATTTAACTTGTATAAATAACACTGTTTAATTTATTTTCCTTATCAGTTGATAATGCTCGTGAGGAGCGAAACCGGTCCTGACCAAATAAATTTTATGTGGAAAAAGTACTAAAAATCTTTTATTATTTTTATTATAATGCCATTCTACCAAGTATTGACAATGTAAGTATGTACAAATGTAAGTATAAATTTGATATTAAAAGTATGTGTGATATTTTAAAAATTGAACTACCCTAGACGAATGCTCCCTTTTCTTATTGTTTGAAAACGTTTGCTCATCTTTCCACTTGTTTTCTCTGGCAAACGTCATGAGTGACGTGTGCCTCTTATTTGCACGTGCTTCTTTCTACAGGTGTATTACAAAGCCTCTCACTTTAGAATTTCCTCGTTGACGAAACTTTTTTTGTTCACTATGCAATTTCTGGTTTTTCTTATATTTTAGAACGATAGAAATAAGCTCTTATAAAATGTTTTATTGTCCAATTTTTTCACTTCCAATAAAAACAATCAATTGACATTATTTCAAATACAGTTTGTTTTTTATTTTTATTAGTTAGTTGCAGATCTTTACTGTGAAGGGCAAAATAATAACTATACAAAAGAAATTACGACCAGCCGTTGATTCAATTTAAAAAGAAAAGAATTTCTTTATCGTTTTTTTTATTAATTAAAATAAAAAAGAATATAGTAGAATAAAAATATTATTTTTTAGCGCATTTTTAATATAAATAATTTAAAATTCACAGACCCCACATAACATCAATTATAAAAACGTAAAATAAAACAGAAAGTACAATTACTTAAAAATATTGCGATGACATTGATTCTCTTCTTTTTGTCTGTGAGTATTTGAATTAGAAAATATTGTTTTATCTAACTAACATAAAGCCAAACAAATCATAGTTTTTTTGCCAAAGCTAAAAATCTTGTCATTGGGACAGTCAGATGTGATGGGGACAAAATCAGTGAGGCAAAAGTGTCTCAAAAAATATGGCAATTTTTTCAATAGTTTATTTTTTAATTAAAGTATTTCGTCTATGTTTGAATAATTCATATATGCATACATATTATTTGGCATTACAAACAATGCGTCAAATATTTAGAAGTTGAAAGATCATATAAGATAAACTCGGTGAGAATTGACATCACAAACGTATGTGTTAAATTTCAAAATATTACCAATTACAATTTATCTTACTGGGAATTGAACCCGACTAATTGGTAAAGCTAAGCTCTTACGAACTAAAACCACAGCGGGTGAAGTTAAGATTGAGGATATGATAATTAATATTTTGATCGACGAAAATAAATCAATCGATTCTTTGTAGTATCCCTGTGAATTGTGTGGATTTAAACCATGTGTGAGGTAAATGGTAGTCTAAAGTAAAACGCTAGAAAATATCTCACGCTCGCTGCCTAAATCGAACTTTTCCGCACGCTCCTCATCTCAGACGCTAACTTGGAGTGCTAATTTCCGCACACGAGAGTTTGGGAATGTTTTCTTTTGTATCAAAATAATATTTGAATATTTTCTCGTAAAAAAAATACCAATCCAATTTGGTTTACGTTACGAACATAATATTTCTGCAATAAACAGTGGTATTGATTATTTAAATTTGTTTATTTTTATTTGTGATTCATTTATTAAATTATTGATTGATTTTTAATATTATAAAAAGCTATTTGACAAAAAAAAAAAAAAAATTCTTCTAATATTTTGAATAACGACGAAAATAATGAGAGTAGTCGAGAAATTATTTCGCATGCATTCATGTCAAAGATCTTTTTTTGATCTACATTGAAATTAATCCTAGACTTGACTAGACTACTTAGGTAACAGAGTTTGACTGAATTAACTTAAACTTTGCAGAGCTTCATTTAATTATGTTAACAAATACTACAGCTTCTACAAGATTTTTTTATAAAAAAAAGTGGTTGTTACGTTGGCATCGCGGTACTAACATTGATATTATTGATATTATATAATATATTCAAATCTTTGAATGTAAAAAAACAAAACGAATAACCTGCAGTATTACGGTTCTGTTAAACGATCGAAATATTTTAAGCTTGGGTTCAGTAAATTCACCCTCCTATCATGTTAATTTATAACAGAATATACGTTACATGAACATGTCAAAACTTACACGCAGTTTATGTTAGAAATTTTGGTAGACAATGAATCATGATTACCTACTGAATAATGACGTCGGTTGCATTTTCTGTGGGAAAATAACATGTGATGTAGTATTTATTGTACATTGAAATGAAATTCATAATCATATGTTAAACGTTTTCAAAGCATGCAATAAGTAAATCTAGCCAGAAGCAGACATATTTCATAAAAGACAGTTCCTACTGTATTCAGCACAACCTTTTATTGAATTTAAATTATTTTAATTCCGTTGACGTGATCTAATAGGTAATTAATTTATTATTACGAAACTATTGAAATGAAAACGATTAAATTGTTTTTATGTATATCTAAAATTGTCGGCTTTATGGGACAGTAGTCAACGACGTTGATTTCCATTCTAGACTTCACGGGTTCGAAACAGCATTTTTTCAAGATTAAAACCACTAGTCCCGTGTTGCCCTATCCTATTTTCTTACTTATATTTACAAAAAAAGAGAGGTTGAGTGACAGAGTTACAAATATTTCTCATATAAAAACGTATGTTGGGATACTTCCATTAGGAGACCATATGCTCAACATTGGGAGTAAAAATGGATAAAAATCGATTAAAAAAACAGAAACAAAATAGCTGACTATCAAATCTTCCCGTCTAAGTTCACACCCCGATGATTTGGGTAAGATTAAATTGATTATAATTTTTTTCCAGGTAATTTTAATACTGCATATAAAAATTATCAATAGCTTTTAATATTTTAATACGTTTTATTTTAATAGTGCAAATTTTTTGTGCCATCGTAAATTGGTCCGGATATTGAAAATTTTGAAACCATTTTCAACTGATTCAAAACGTAGTTCATTTTCTAACATAAATTGATTTTTCAATAAGAAAATTTGGCATTAATGTTTGTTCATGATTTTTTTCACACCTTTTCAATTTTACAAAAGAGGTGATAAACTAGACACTAGTCGTATTCTAATGTCATTACTCTGCCTTAAAAAAAACAAGCCAATTTAATTGATCAATTAACAAGCGGTTCACAATAAACAAATCCTGTTGAATTCAAATTAAACAAATTCATATCGACTGTGGAAAGGAAAAAGGACGTAACCCACAGTATTTTCAAAACAGGTTTGTTTCGATAATCACAATGTATCAAACTTGAAAAACGTTCTATCAAAATGATGTAAGCTGCAAATACCGAATTGGTATCTAAATTTAGATTTTAAGTTTGAAAAAAGATGAGCTTGTGAAAATTGAAGATAAAAGACTTAAACAAGGTTTTTCTTAGACAATTTATTTAATTAATATTAGATTATGTCAATTAAACACCAGTTAAGAAGTCTTCGTGCATTTCCAGGTAGTGGATATTTCATAATTTGCATATGGCCAAAAATCATCAAAACACGTTTTTTCAAAAGGATGCAAGCTGCAAATGCCGAATTAGTATCTAAATTTAGCTTTTAATTTTGAAAAAGATGACTTTGTAAAAAAATAAAACCAAGAAAAAAGACTGAAATAAAGGTTTTTCTTCGTCAACTTCTTTAGTTAATATCACATTATGTCAATTAAACACCAGCTCAGAAGTCTCCGTGAACTTCAAGGTTGTGTATAATTCATAATTTGCATATGGCCCAAAATTAACAAAACACGTTTTTTGCGCCTCCTGTAAAATTTTATATGTGTGGGTTATGTTATTTTTCCTTTCCGCAGTCAATATGCTCCTTGTTGTAGACAAGGTCAAAAAAAGTTAAAATTGTATAGCACATATAATAAAAATCATTATGTTTTAATTATTACATAGAAAGCCACATTCAATTGATTTGTGTTACCCATCTTCACAATAGTGGAAAATCTATACCCCCCACAGATCCACAAAAACAGGGTTCGTATCCGAGTAGCAAAACTTTTGAATATTATCGTTGCATTGTTTTATATTACAAGAGCACCCAGCGTGACCACCCTCACCCCTATTCTACTTCCTTCATGCTGCATTTTCTACAGACCCATGAACCCCCTCCATCATACCATCCCCCTCCCATACTGTCTTAACCACACTTCCCGCATTATTTAATTTTATTGCGATTACGAGATCTTATGTGACAGTCATGGTTTCGTAATAACGAGATCATTATTCACAATTCTATCGTGACATGTTTCAACTGCGATCAACAAGTTCTGGGAAAATATATTCTAATATAAAATATAAAACAACTTAGATTATTCCACGTATTGTGCTACAAACTGTGACACGTTTTTACTATTAATTACACGAAGTTATTTTATATTAAAACGAACGTCCAAAAATCTACCGCCGAATCCATCGAAAGTATAAAATATATTCTACATTAATGACTTTATTTTTTTTTCTAATACTAATTGATATCCCTTAAAGAAGAGTATGTTTTCGACCGGTGTTGGAAAAAAAAATGGAATAAGTATTGATCAAATATTAAATTAAGTCAGACCCATAATTAAAATTTATCTTAGAAAGAGCACGTAAGATGCCTAAAAAGCAATAATTTTTCAAAGTTTGAGAGTCATTTGATACAAATAAAAATATTAAAATACATAAGGAAGATAATAAATGGTAAAAAATGAGTAGCTTGGATTTTTTTTTAAATAGAGTCATTAATGAAGGAAAAGAATATAAAATAACAATATAAATCAGATCACAATTGTTAAATTTATTTCCATTAAGATTTACAATACTTAATGTAGTTAATTAGTTTATAATTAGTACTATCAAAGATTGTATTTAACTTTCTCCTTGCGTCCAGTAAAAATGGAAAAACTTTTACTTTGTAGTTTATAATTTTAGAATTAATTTTTAGTTTATTTCTATACCTTGCGATGTAAAGTATGATGATGCTTCTCAACGAGACGAAGCACGTGTCACATTTTGTAGCACAACAAGTGGAATTACAAAGTTATAAAATTTAATTTTATATAAATAAAGTGCATTGCTGTTTTCATGGTGGTGCTGAACCATTAGACACCATCCTTTGCTACGTCTCTGTTTTCGACTGTTACGGTGAAAAAAGTAAATGTGTTTTATAAAATGTTTTTTATTTGTCAATAATGGAATGACAGTTTTATAAAAAATGAAAATATTTTACTTTTTCCTCTTTATTTACATTCAAAAAAAGTTTGGTTTACTTCTAATAGTCCTCGTTAAGCATATTCTGTTGGTTATTGCCAATAGATATTTTAATTTCCCAAGTCATGCGAGAATATTTAAAAAAAAAATGTATACATACTCACAATTTTCTCGTAAAGATTTTTTTTCTACGACAATTGATTGTTTTGCTGGACTCAATTTTTCTTTTTCGTATTAAAGAGTAACGATAGATGAATAGATCTAGGACAGGACTTGTGACTACAAATCACTCTTACTACGCCTCAAATAATGTATTTGAATTTTATTTAAATACTGAATTCTAATTCATTTTTTTTTTGATAAATACATACAATAACTCATCGGTTTATAAATGACAGTTTTATTTGACAAAAAAAAATTCTTGTGAGTAATAAATTCAATACATCCAAGAATTAAAAAGTTCTTTATTTAAATAAAGCATTTCTCCTTAAATGAACAAGTAAGAATTTTAATCATATCTAACAAATACCAGTATTTTCACGTGTATTAGTTAGAAAAATGTATTCTTATTATCTATACGTGTATGCATGTGTGAATTGGTCATGTGGAGATTAGTATGCATGTGCACACATACTGGCTCAACACCCTAAGTTCTTTTTTTCATTATGCTCGCAAGGAAAACGTTTTCTTATAGTCTGTTCGATGAATTTAGTAACGCTTAAAAAAATTTAATACTGTAAAAATAAAACTGTGGTATTTTTGTTTGTATCAGCGGTCATGTAGCTGAGTGGTCAAGGCTCTTGGGCATTCTGTTTGCTTACGCTAGCCACGTGCTCAATTTTTAAGTAATTCAAAGGGACTGTTGAAATGATGTTTACATTGCAGCACACCAAATAATGGGATATATTAGCTATCTACTGGTCACTTCAACTTACCGTAATGCGGAGCTTAAGTCACCGTACGGACATTTTCACTAATTGCTCAATCGATTTATATATTATATATGATGTTCTCAAAAGTATGAATTTCTATAATGCTTTAAAATACTAAAACACATTTTTATAGCTACTATCTTTCTCTCTAGTTCCATTTTTTATTCCTAACATTACGAAAATCGAAAGATGTAGTGACCGAATAACAACATGTTCTCATAAAAAGTACTTTTGATAAAAAGCTCCATTAGAATTTGATTTGCTGTTGATTGAGTGTGGACTAAGTTGTTTTTTCACCAAGTCCGCATCTTAATGTAGAGCATATATAGACTTCTAATAGATTTATACTCAACATAAGTGTTTCTACGAAAACTAATCGTTATTCAGCTACTCAATTTTTTTTTTCCAAAAAAGGCAGAAATAAAAGGATAGAGCTAAGACAAGGCTAATTGTTAGCTAATTGCTCTCGCTACTCACCTGTCTAAAGATATTAAGAATTCAAGATATCACATAAGTCAATCAATTTTTAAATCGATTGAAAAATCAACTTTAAAAGTTTATGTACTAGGATTTGAACCCGTGACATCCGTAATCAAAGCTAACGACGTTGACTACTCGACCACGTATCCGGTAATAATGATAGAAGAACAAAAATATGTTATTCTAAACTGCATAAATGAAACTGCGGTAATTACATAAAAAAAATATGTAACACGTTTAAGAAATTCACTTAATAATTCATTAAATAATAAATTGCTTAAAAAATAAATTTGAATCGTTGAAATTATACACAAGTTTTGTCACTAACAATCCGGCTTTCGCCTTTTGGCATCTTCAGGCGTTTGAGTGCACGGATAAACTTGAACTGACGCTTAGTAAATGAATGTATCGTGTAGATACATAGTGACAAAACTTGTGTTACATAATTTTGTACGATTCAAATTTAATATTCAAATTCCACCAAGCACCTTCAGTCGAAATCTTAAATTAAAAGCTTAAAAATATTTTTTAAATGTTTCAGTCATTCGAACAGACTTTACCCATTCTAATTTACATGATGAACAAAAATGCGATACCAACACATACACATGCGAAAAATTCTCGCGATATCATCTTCCGCGTGCACACACAACACACGCACGCGCACACATGTGAAGGAGACTCCCTCACACTCGGATGCGATGCAATACTTGCACACATTGAGAAATGAAAGTAAAATATAATAGATTTTTTAATAAGCTTCAGCCCTTATGGGGATGTGAGGCACGTATACGCAAATGAGAATTAAGAACACGTGTGCGCTTAACGAAGAATTTGCAATGCAATAAGGGTGCTGGAGCAACAGCATTTTTTTTTTTTTTTCTTACTCGCAAGAAAGATTAAAATATTTTCCATTTAGATCTAGGCAAGAATTCTAGATTGCGTTTTGACGATCAGTTAATATTTTCGCAGGATTATAAATCTAATACTTTAAATGCGTTTAACAATGACTTTATACTTTTGGATTTGATGTGATAAGAATTTATTTTGTAGAGCATGAAATAAGTTTTTAAAAAAATTAAAAGTGTCTATGTATTGTGAAAATAATTCTTGCATGAATGTCTGAATTTTAAGTGGGGTTTTCATAAAGTTGTTCTACAATAACTGTTAAGAGAAAATTAAGTTAATATAATAGGGCTAGAACAGGATTAGTGGTTTGCTGATCACCCTCGTTTATATAATGAGATGGGTGTATCGAAATTAAAAAAAAAAAACACTGGTATGTACGCATAAATCCGGAAATCGTTGGAAATAATAATTTAAGGAAACATAGGACTCGAGCCTGTGGACACCCCAACTGAAGTTAACAACGTTGAACACTTGGCTTAATGCTCTGCATAATTCAAGACAGCCATCTATATTGACATGTGTACATAGTGTAGTATACCTTTCTTCCAGTGATATTGAAGAAAAAAACTTCAAGTATGATCAAATGAATGATCATTACAAATAGTAAAAGAAAACTTGTGTTTTTCAAAGATAGATTCCATATAATTTAAGATTTCGACTGAAGGTGCTTGGTGGAATTTCAATATTCAATTTGAATCGTTCAAATTATGTACACTGCCACAGACCACAGACGTTAGTTGTCACTAACGACCTGGGTTTCGCCTTTCGGCATCTTCATAGATTCTATAAAAAAAATTTGAACAATCATAGGAAAAAACTGCAATTTTTGACATAATTTACCAACCATGTTTATAAATATACTCATATTTTTTAATCAATTTTTAGATTTACTATGGCATTCATGTCTGTACTGTCCAAAATTCTTTTTCACCGAAAATTCTATCCTCAAAGTGGGCGTAGTGAGAGCAATAAGCTAACACTAGTCCTGTCTTAGCCATATCCTTTTATCCCTACTATATTGATAAAGAGAGATTTAAAAACTCACCACAGAATAATTACGCTAATATTATTCACTTCTGAGTTTTGTAATTATATTTTAGAGGTAATAAACATTGTAATTTTAGTCACTCTTCATATTTTGTACCTTTATTTGTAAATTCATTTCAAAACCAATTTTATTTTATTTTGTATAAATAACAATGTAACACTATATTCTCTTTTCAGTTGATAATGGTTGCCATGAGCAAAACCAGTCCTGATCTTATTAAATAAAAGTGGAATTAGTAAAAATAAGTTTTTTTTTTTATTCTGGAATACTTTATAATTATAATACTTTCTGCATATTATTTTACTGTAAAATTCCGTACTAACAACAACTAAAGTTTTTTTAATATTAAAAAAAGGAATAAATCGCCCACAACATATTTAAACATGTCACTTTGATTGCAATATTTAAATTGTTTATATTGCCAACTAAATGACATTTATACCAGTTTTAATGGTATGGATTATTTATTTTATTAATCAATTTAAAACTATTTAATCGAAAGTATTCCATAGATATTGTTAGTAAATAAAAACAAACATATAAAGTGATATTATCCGCAATTGCAATTTGTATTCGATATAAACCACAATTTAATCAATAAAAATAACTTTCTTTCAAAAACAAAATCACAACTATACATTCAACATTTTCCCTCCTTCCGCAACGATTCTTATCCGAGAATATGAAATTTTTAATACGCGCCCTGCGTAAATTAAAATTATTACCCTGCGCCATATCTCCTTGCAAACTTTCATACATGCATGACATCCCGTCTTGAGACCCACCCCCACCTATTATTGCCTCCTTCTTAGCCCCCACAAAACACACACAAAAAAGTTGCCAACATACATTAAAAAAGAATCCATGCGTGTTTGTGTCTAAGAATTTTCCATATCTTATAGTGCAATTCATCAAAACTGATCGGTTACCAATTTATCTATGAACAATTTAAAAAAAAAAAATCTGAAACATTGGATTCTTATAATATACCACTAGTGTTTAACTGCCGCATATCATAATGCTATCGAAAAGAAAAATATGTGTACCGCTTACAATTGCATGAAGACATGAGTGTTTGTGATGTCTAAAAATTCTCTCCCATTCTTTTGATCCTTCAATAATTGGGCATGGCGAGAACGATTAGTTAACCATTGGTCTTATCCTATCCTTATCATCCTCTTTCGAAAAATAGAGTTTGAGCGACTGAGTAACAAACAGTTCTGGTAGAAAAAAAATGTTGAGATAACTCCATTAGAAGACCATATACTCCACATTGGGAGCGGACATGACTTTAAAAAATACAATTATGGCCCGAGAAGAGTGTACGAGACTGGTTTTGAAGAATGATACTGCACTGTCATTTCAAAATAAATTATTAATAACATTTTAAATAGGACGCCTGTCCACCATCGTTGAATGTATGGATTTCACTTTACGCCATACGTGTAATTAATAAGTAGTTAAAAAGGACGTCACCCACAGTTTTTCCAAAACAGCTTTTTTTCGATAATCACAATGTATTCAACTTGATACACGTTCTATCATAATTATGTAAGCTGCAAATGCCGAATTAGTATCTAAATTATCTTTTGAGATTGAAATAAGGTGGGCCTGTGAAAATTGCAACCAGGAAAAAAGACCTAAAAAAAGATTTTTCTACAATTTATTAATTAGGCTAAATCAATAAAAAAAACAATCATTGTACACTTCAAAGTTGTGTATATTTAAATCATAATTTGTCAAAATCATCAGAAAACGTTTTTTGGGTCTCCTGTAATATTTGTTATGTGTGGGTTACGTCCTTTTTCCTTTCCACAGTCGATATATAAATAAACTCTATTTAAGTAAGTGACTCTTAAAAACAAAACATTAAATTCTAAGAAACAAAACTTGCATAGTATTAATAGTCAAACATATAAAATCACAGCTCAACTCTCAGGTTACCATTTTTTTCATGCATAAGCATTTATACGTATAAACATGTATGTCGTAGATATTTATAACAGTGTACGTGTGTGGGTATGGGTGTGTTAATTTTAAGAATACATATTATGTATGGTGTATGTCCGTATGTGTATGATAACCCAAAAAAAGCGCCCTTTTCTCTCTTAAGTCAGTCAGCCGTCTCATTTTACTCCCACCCCCATCCCCTTTATAACACCCCCACTCTCTTATGAGTCGAGGGACGTTCACAATAATTAATTTAAGGCTTTGAGATATTTTCGTCATATTTCGCTGATGTCTTTAAAATGAGCAAAATGAATATTTCTTACTGTCTCAGCGAAGTTTTTCTGAAAAGCTATACGTAGCCTCTCAATACGACTCGGAATTGTATACATTTCACTAAGGCTATATAGACACGAAACTATTTTATTTAACATTGTAATTTGTAACAAATATTTATCACTTTTAGGGTGTCCACTGTCAATACTTGGGGGAAGGGCATTATATTAATGAAACACAATATTCCTTTGTACTTTATTCCACTTTATTTAAAAGGTCATGACCGGTTTCGCTCATTGCGAGCATTGTCTACATAATATAAGTGTATTGAGTAACAATCAATTGCTTATTTAAATATTGCATATAATTACATAGGAGTGTTCAAAAATTCACTCCTTCCCCGGAACACTGATATTGGAGATTAATCGAACCCCTTGTTAATATATTGGAAGCCCACCGCTGTTTAAAAAGTGTAAAGTGTGAGTAAAATATTACAATGCTAAAAAAATATTAAATGGTCAAAAAATAGAGCGCTACTTCATGTTTAAAAATCATTTATTTTTTGTATTGGAATATGTAAAACATTTATTTGCTTGTTCGCCAGGTAATCTATGGGAATGGTCATAATAGGAGCTGTAGAATATTTTTTTTGATGATGATGCTGTATACTCAGGATTAAATCAGCATCCTTAACTTTGACTACGCAATCTTTCTATGCGTACCAATACCCGGGAAACATTTCCATTTTAAAATAGCTTACGTAATTAAGAATGTAAAAACTCCAGCTAAATACAAAATATCCGCCCCCTCCCGCCCCCTAAAGAATAAGACGACGTAGAAAAGGATAGAAAGGGGGGCAGGGGTGTGAGCCGGGGCACTAAGATAGGGGGGTAATCAACGCACGAAATCTTTTCAACCCTTAAAAGTTTAGAGTAGGCCCCTACTAACGGTCGCTGGTTTATCTGGGCAGAACGGCGCAGCACGCCGCTGGAAAAACAAATTAAAATGAAAATTTTGATGCCGTTAAAATCGAAGGGCATTTGTTTTACGCTTACGCCTGTTCCTTTTCTGCACGCCAATGCATATAAAACTTTTGACAGTCCTGTGACAAACATGTCAAAATTCTTACAGATTTTTTTTCGACAGAAATAATAATCCAGCAAGGTAGAGTCTTATTAATTTTTTCAAGACTAAATATTATAAATAATGATAAAAATTAAAAGTGCATGTCCGTGTACACGTATTTGATATACATACATTCTGAATTTCTTGATAGCAAAATTGCATAGTCTTACCAGACGTGGGAAACCTTTATTATTTTTGGGACCAAATTATTAAATAATATATAAGTATATTGGTATTGTTAAATAATAATCGTACAAAGTTTTCGTTCGTTGACCACTTTGATGCAATAAATAGTTCAGGGCTGTACTCAAAGTAGTAATAGACCGGGTTTTAGCCTGCGGACTGGGAGTTCCCCATGTTTGGTAAAATTAATTGTTTATCTACTAAAGAAAATCAATAAACTTTTCTCGTTCTTCCTTTTTTTAACGAAGATGTCTAAATAGTACACATACCTTCTAATCATTTACATTTCTCTGTATATTTAATAAATACTCGGCCTAAAATTCAGGTATTCCTCCCTTATACATTTACGCATTGAGTAATGCAATAATAGAAATATTCTAGTAGTGTTATATAATTGTCATGATTCACTTCCGTTTCCTGATGTGTAACGGATACACAGCTCAAGAGCGCGTGTTTTTTTTTGCATAGTATGGAAAAGGTTAAGGTAGGAAAATCCATTTATTAAAACTATTTGACTAGATTATGTTGCACTTTGATAAGATTAATTAACAATTGTTTCTGATTTTTTTTTAATAATTTATTAATATCTCTATACCACGGGTTCCCAACCTGAGGGGCGCAAAGGGTTTTCAGGGGGGTCGCCAACTTTTTTCGATTTTGGATTTGAACAAAAAAATAACGAAAAAGTATAGCAAATCGAGGATTTCAAATTCCTCGGGGGTTCGCCTAGTCACATGGCTTTATAAAAAGGGGTCGCCACCCGAAAAAGGTTGGGAACCTATGCTCTATACTAAAAAAAACTGTACTGTTGATTTGAACAGAATTTTATAAATTAATAACATTTTGTATAAAAGCTGTTATATTGATAAGAATAAAAAAATATTACAAAAGTTGTCATATCCGCTCCTTGGTGAGAGCATATGACCACAACACAGTACTTATTTAAAAAACGTTATTAATAACAAACAGAATTCATAAAATAAATATCAATAAACCATTTATGTTGGGTTGATCAAAAAAATAATGTATCCATGTCCATTTAATTGTTCAAATTATGTTATACATTCACAAAAATTTTGTCACTAACGACCGGGTTTCGGCTTTCGGCATCTTCAGGCGTTTAAGCGCACGGATGAACTTGAACTGACGCTTAGTAAATTAATGTTTCGTGTTTATATAAGAAATAAATGTATCATTGAGTTTAAAGCCATTGCTGGTAAAAAGCCCTTTTTTTGCCCTTTTTTTGCCATGTCTGCTCCCAATGTGGAGCATATGGACTCTCAATGGAGTTTATCTCAACAGATTTGTTTCTACGAGAACTAATTGTTACTTAGTTGCTCAACCTCTCTTTTTACAAAGAGAGTAGAAATAGAAGGAAAAGGCTATGACAGGACTAGTGGTTAGCTAATCGCTCTCGATAGGCCTTTTCGTGGGATAGAATGGGTAGGAGGTGGGAATTCAAGACATCACGCACATCCATGCCTTTGAACAGAAATTCATAAATCGAATGAAAAATCAATTTATAAAACTGTCCGTACTGGGATTCGACCCCGTGCCCTACGTAGCCGAAGCCAACGCCGTTGACCACTGGACCACACAGGCGGCTGGCTCTTTTATACCCTAAATGAATATAATCATAAAACCTTTTCCAACAAACGAAAATAAATATAATTCTTAAAACTACTCACCATTCAAATCTGTGGGCATTTCCATGGGCTAATCCTTTTCGCCAGCAACTATTGCAACAGTTCTTTTTGTATAACTTAATTAAATTTAGATTTATTTTAATTATAATTTAAAATTAAAAAGTTTAAGAAGCTTTAATATTTTGCTTAGATTTCAGTGGCGTAGGTGTCACGATGCTTGATTTTCTTCCTCGTTTTAATTTTTTTGGAAGGAGTGGAGTGTAGAAAAAAACTCTGATAAGGATAAGAAAAATTAATGTATGGCAGGTGCTGTAATGTCTTGAAAGCTTTCTCAGAATATGTTTTGTTTAATATAATTATATTTTTTATGTTGACAGATTTGCAAAGTAGAAGATACGCTTTTGAGATTATAATTATTTATACTTCTTACATGTATTATTAGATAACGTTTAATATTCCGTTTTTAGGTAACAATTTTTAATTTAAGGCAAAAGTGTATATTAGAGATTTTTTTAAACTATAAAAAGGGAGC
The DNA here is from genome assembly GCA_031772345.1 of Himalopsyche anomala. Taxonomy (NCBI): domain Eukaryota; kingdom Metazoa; phylum Arthropoda; class Insecta; order Trichoptera; family Rhyacophilidae; genus Himalopsyche; species Himalopsyche anomala. The sequence continues at coordinate 38,064,804 of CM062822.1, read as the reverse complement.
GCTAATAATATCAATACATTGATTATAATACGAGGCCGATGTAATAGTAAGCAAATTAGTTTTGTGGCTATTAAATACTTAAATTTGAATCGTTCAAATTGTGTACACTCAAACAAATTTTGTCACTAACGACCCGGCCCTTTCGGCATCTTCAGGCGTTCAAGTGCACGGATGAACTTGAACTGACTAAATGTAATTCTTGAAACTACTCACCATTCAAATCTGTAGGCATTTACGTGAGTTTATCCTTTTCCCCAGCTTTAAGCTCAATGATACATTTATTTCTAGTATAAACACGAAACATTCATTTACTAAGCGTCAGTTCAAGTTCATCCGTGCACTTGAACGCCTGAAGATGCCGAAAGGCGTAATCCGGGTCGTTAGTGACAAAAATTGTGTGAATGTAGATAATTTGAACGATTCAAATTTTATATTGAAATTTCATCAAGCACCTTTAGTCGAAATCTTAAATTATTGAATACTTCTTAAAGGATAAAAAATAACCATATTTACTTTATTTTTTAGATAAGGTAATAAAGTCAAAAATAAAACACTTTTTTGTACTAATATGTTCATTTTTTTAAATCATGAGCATAACCGGTCCTGATCATAATAAAGTAGAGTGGCATTAGTACAAAAGAGTATTTTATTTTTTTAGTATAATGAGTTTTCACCAATTATTGATATTGAACACGATATTTTCGATGGATTCGGTGGTAACTTTAAAACTTTATTTTTAATTTTATATTGAGTGAAGCTTATTTCATTTACGTTTCACTAACTATAACTAGAATAATTTTAAATATTTATAATAAGGTGCGCTAGAAAAAAGTATTAGGAAGCACTTAAAAGAAAATTAGTTATAGATTTACACTGGGTGAATGTCAGACGCTTTTTTCAATACACACACATATATATATATATATATCGACTGTGGAAAGGAAAAAAGATGTAACCCACAAATAGCAAATTTTACAGGAGGCACATAAAACGTTTTTTGATGATTTTCGGCCATATGAAAATTATGAAATATACACAACATTGAAGTGCACAGAGACTTCTTAACTGGTTTTTAATCGGTATAATCTAATACTAATTAAAGAAAATGTCTAGCAAAAACCTCTTTTTCAGTCTTTTTTCTTGGTTTCAATTTTCACAAGCTCATCTTTTTTCAACTTTAAAGCTACATTTAAATACTAATTTGACATTTTCAGCTTACATCTTTTTGACAGAACGTGTATCAAGTTTGATACATTGTGTTTATTGAAAAAAGCGGTTTTGAAAAAACTGTGGGTTACGTTTTTTTTTCCTTTCCAGAGTCGATATGTATAATAAATAATAATTGTAGTACTAAAACATATTAATATCGTTTTATCTTAATTTGAAAGACAGTATGTTTAAAGAATTTAGGCGTAGTTTGATGAAGATATATATATATTTAAAATGAATAAAAAATAAATATGTGTGGTATAATATCATAATGATTTACTTCCAGAAACCATAATCGTAATAAAAAAAGCGATTTCATTACCATAATAAATAAATGTGATGTTTTCATACACTGCGCATTTTATATGAGGGTTTTTTCCTCTTTTAAAAGATATACATATTATTACTATGAAGAAAACGACAAAAATAAAGCAATGAAAAAAGTCTTTAAAAATAATCAGAGAGACGGCCGTCTTAAAATTTATTACACACGTAATAATATATACTACATTCTCCCTATACGGAGAGCTTAATCCTCGATTTAGTCTTATTCCGAGAATCCGTGTACATTCGTGCCATCCCTCTGGTGGAAAAGCATCCCTTGGATATCGTTAGAATGTTACCATTAATTCGGCGAGTGACGAGCGTGCATATCGCGTTATCTCCTTCGTGATTACGTATGCAAAAGAAGACGCGGTCTTTTTTTTAACTTCATACATATTCGTATAATCACCCCCTACCCCCCTCTTCAGTTTTCCCTGCTATGCTATACTTCAAGTCTTAAGCTTAGTTTTCACAGTATAATTAATTAGAGTGAGCTTTCAGTTATATTTGCTTACATAAATAAAACATTTGAATTTTAAAAAAATATGTAAAACTTATTTATACATAAATTTTATTATTTATCGTTATCAAACAAATGTGCGTATCTCTATTTGGACTAACATCGTGTCATCAATGAGCGAATGGTAAATATAATACAATTGAATAATCCGCTAATTAGGTGTTAAAATTTTTGCATACTTTCATCTATCTGAAGTTTTCATCGAAGGATATTTTTTTGATTACTCTTTAAATAAAATAATATCACAGTTTGGTAATAAAAGAGTTATTCGTTATTATTATTACTGTTTCGTTAATATTCTATCTTTATTGGACTAATGACATATGTATTTAATTTTTCAGTCATGTACGATTATTTATAATGTTTAGCTATTTGACACTTTCTTTATTCTGACCTGTTTTTCATCTTTCATATTTTTCTATTTTGTTCTGTTAAGTACAATTTCTTTCTAAATTTCGGATGCCCAAGGTCCCAACTCCATCTAAAAGTAAACCATACAAATCGATTTCATGACCGTTTTGATTTTTCATAATCTTGTATTTTTATATAAACTATTATTATAAACACAGTATTACCGGCATTGGTTAAAATCTTTGATACAGAAAAAATATAGTAAAAATACGTCACATGGAACAAAATAAACTAATCATTTAATATTAAGTTTAGTTAAAAAATAATTTCCAATTATGCAGTATTATCTGTGCTTTACAAAACCCTCCCCAATCCAATCTCCCAGTTCGTCCGTCTTGTGCCTCCCTTACGCGTCCTTTGTGTCCTCCATATGTTGGGTTGGCTCCGTGGTCTACAGATACACTTTTGAAAGGGTAATCATTGCTTTTTATAGTTTTATAGCATGACTGGGGCTGGATTATTATCTTTAGATGGCTGTGTTTGCAAAGAAATTTCTTTATTCAATGATTAAGCATGTAATATTTTTGTTTGTTTGTCTTTCCATCCACTGTCGTCAAATGAATGAAATTTTCTTATTTTTCTGTACAAATCATACATCACTCTATTGTTAAATGTTTAACCCTTGGTATACAAATTCTTTTAGATTACTTTTTCACTTAATAGTCTATTTTAGCGTATTCACATTAAATAAATAAATAAGCTAGTTTGTCACTGTTTAATTATTAATTATGAATAATTATTTTGTTGTGTGATTATATTGGGAGTATTAGATTTTTTAAAAAACAAAACTATGACTTATTTTATTGTTGGCATTATAGCTCTTAGCAAGATTAATCCTCGCAACATAATCTTGTCAATCTAACGCAACTTTTTCTTACTTTTAACCATCAAATTGTGGGCATCTAAACCATATTTACTTGGAAGAGTAACTGCAGACGCTTTGCATATATGTTATGCTACATATCATACCAATTGTATCTTTAAATTTTTGTTACAATTGTAACATATAAATTATTCTTTTATGTTGTTGTACGAATCCACATTTATCACAACACATAACATGACAATTATAATATCGTCGTAACGTTTTTAAAATTCGCTGTGTTTTTTTTTTCAAAACATTGCTGAAGTCTCAAGACTAAAAAAGAAGAGTAAAATATAGCAATTCAAGAAAACTTTACATTATAATCGTTTTTATTTTTTTTTGAGGTGCGGTGAATTATTATAACTTTTTTAAAGCAACAATCCGATTTTGTAAAATTTTCATATTTTGAAATTGCAACGGCAATGTGTTGAATAAGTAACTATTTATTTAGATTAATAATTGTATTATTGTATTATCAATTATTCTTTATCGCGAAAGTTGTTCACATTTATGTAAATAAAATTTTGTTCGTAAAAACATATAAGAATAACTTTATTTGTTTTCTCAATATTGTGTTGGTTTATTGAAAGGATAAATTCGGATGTACATGACACAATCGGCAATTTAATATAAATCTATAAGTGAGTCGATTTTTTATAAACGGCTTCATAAGCTTTTATCAGGCACACTTCATTTAATGAAATCAAGCTTTTACCGAATCACAAAAATGCAAAACGATCGCATTAGTGCATGCCATCGACTCTTTGAAGGAGACATTCGCAGAATACAAAAGCAAAAAACCGTTTTGAACTGTGGAAATTACTTTGTTTTCCATACTTTACCGCTTAATTTGCGCCATAAAGAGTAATGTTCCAGATGTGTAGAGGTTGTTGTCCCCCTTGAGAAAATTCATTACCCCCTTTACTCCCCACGAAAACCTTTTCTTCTTACCCCCCACTCATTGAAGCGAGGGGGGGTCAGGGAGATTGGGCTCAGTTTTCCCTGCGTAAGTAAAATAAGAAGTTTCTCTGGCGATGGATCATATATTTTTATGCGTGTTTGTTTCCAGCGCAGGGGTGGGAATTAAAATCTATCTTAAGACATCACCTCTGTCCATTATCAAGGGGATGGTGTTGCTAACATAATATGTATTTTCTTCAATGGCTTTGTACCTTTTTCAAATCATAATCCAAAAGGGTCAGTATCTAATTGAAAGTATCAGTAATTAGCAAGGTTTTCAACAAAGAATAAAAATCAATCGATTGTTTATTTAAATATTGCATATAATTGCATAGGAGTGTTCAAAAATTCACTCCTTCCCCGGAACACTGAGATTGGAGATTCGATTCCCTTGTTAATGTATTGTCGGTCCACCGCTGTTTGAAATGTGTAAAGGGTGGGTAAAATATTACAATACTAAAAAATCATTAAATGACCAAAAAATAGAGCGCTACTTTTATATATTTTTCTTATCAATTGATAATGCTCGCAATGAGCGAAACCAGTCCTGACCTTTTAAATAAAGTGGAATAAAGTACAAAGTAATATTGTGTTTTTATTAATATAATGCTTTTTCACCAAGTATTGACAGTGAACACCCTAAAAGTGATCTATAAAGATACTATAAAGATCTTTTATCTGTACATAATATAAGAAATAATTTAAGATTTTGACTGAAGGTGCTTTGTGGAATTTCAATATTTAATTTAAATCGTTTAAATTATGTACATTCACACAAGTGTTTTCACTAACGACCTGGGTTTCGCTTTTCGGCATCTTCAGGCATTCAAGCGCACGGATGAACTTGAACTGTCGTTAAAATATTCGAGTACAAAGTACAAAAAAATATAGTGTTTTTATTAATATCTACATAGAGATGAAGATTGCAAAGAGGCTGTGAAAACTTCCATTTGATTGATTATCAGAAATAGTTGATGATATTTATTGATGCGCACCCCTTAACCTGTTTATGCCGATCACATATCTGAACGAAAATATTCATCGACCTTTAAAATTGAATGCCGGTTAAAAATAAAGCTCCAATCAATACACGCTTTGGCAAAGAAAAGCTATTATTTGAGGAAAACAACCGACTAACATTTGAATTTACATACATACTGTCACTAAATTATCAATCCTGTTCAGTTTGATTTCGCTACTTATATTATGTTTTGTTTATGTGTTTTGCTACTTTTATGACTTGCCTCGTGTTGAGAATAAAAATTTAGAAATTTTTATCGACTTTATTGGGTTAACGTTAGCTCGTGTATTTGATTATTTTTTGTATAATTTAAAAAATGATTAACTTTCGATTCGACTTTTTTGCTTCGCGGCACACTGGTGAATGGGACATGTTCCGTAGCATAGCAAATAAAAATGCTTTAATAAACGGAAATGTGTCGAATTGACCACTATATATGTACGTATATGCGAACGTGACAAATATTTATTTGAATACGTAGATGTTGAATAAATTTAAAATTGAAGAAAAATTAAATGAATAGACATTATTTAAAATTATCTTTTTTAAGGCGTCTTCCTCCGCGACACACCTGAGACTTCTTGCGGCACACTAGTGTGCTGCGACACACAGTTTACACACACTGGTCTAAAGCAATCCATCTATATCGACGTTGGACAAGTAAAAAAGGCGACCTAGTTGTTTATGATATATAGAATTTACATTCTTCCAGATTATTTAAGTTTTACCCATTTCACATTGATAAATTGTCATACTGGGCACATCGCGTTGCGCAATGACGTATTACGCTTTCAAATGATTGTCACGATTGTCTTAGGCGCTATCATGAGAGATTATACAGCTATTCACTTCAGTGTAAAGTGAACAACTTCAATAAATCTATACGTACGACGCTAAAAACCGGACATATAATTTTTAAAGCTTTACTATAAAGAAACAGATAGTTTCAGTCTTAAAATTCGGCCAGTCAAATATTCAGGGGGGGCTTGGAGGGGCTCATGCGAGCTCCTCGTTAAATTCTACTACGTACGGCGACTTCTTTGTTAATTTAAGAGGAAACAATAATCTCAGATCAAACGAGTACATAACTGCAATATCTGACTTATATATTATCTAGGACAGCCTAAGTATACATATTAATACATTTTTGGCTATTTACATTGATAGTTTTACGATAAATTGCATATTTTAACATACTATAAGTGTATTAAGTAACAATCGATTGCTGATTTAAGTATTTTATACAACTCCATCGGAGTGGAAAAAAACTCATTGCTCCCCAGAACACCAAGAATTACTTTGATATAAAGCGAACCCCTTGTTAACGTATTATCAGCCCACCGTTGTAAATATTAAATCAATACTTCTTAGCATTTTTATGACAAATGTATTAACTGCGGATATGTTTACTGTTGTTGTTATAGTGTAATTTACTTGGTTGTTTTGGTTGTTCTGTCAAACACATACGATGTACTGGTCTACAGCAGTAGTTACAAAAAAACCCAATATTGTTTTATTATTTAAAATTGTTAATGTCCATATAGTAAATGATCACTTCTTCTGAATTTGTATGCGATTAACAGATCGACTGTAAGAACTATAGTTACCTTTGTGATAACTACAGTTTGACAAATAATATACGACAACCATGAACATAGACTTATTGATCACTTTTAGGGTGTTCACTGTCAATGCTTGGTGGAAAGGCATTATATTAATAAAAACACAATATTCTTTGTACTTCATTCCACTATATTGAATAGGTCAGGACCGGTTTCGCTCATTGCTGACAATGCTCGCAATGAGCGAGACAACTTAATACCTTGATATTTTTTACCTTATGAAAATAGACGCAATTTTGCTATACCAACCGTGAAAAACAAATGCAAAGTTATTAATTTTACTTTGACAGTGTTGCATATTTCAGACTGTTCAAAATAAGTGTCAAGATTATTTTACTTATTAGATCCGATCGACTAAAAAAATACATCATCAAGTTTGGCAGTCAATTATAAGCAGATATGCAGTAATTTAGCCGCCTGTGTGGCCGAGTGGTCAACGTCGTTGGCTTCGGTTACTGAAGTCACGGGTGCGAATCCCAGTACGGAGAGTTTTATAAATTGAATTTTCAATCGATTTATGAATTTCTGTTCGAAGGCATGGATGTATATAACGTCTTGAATTTCCCCCTCCTCCTCATCCTATCCTATGAACGGGGCGTATCGAGAGCGATTAGCTTACCACTAGTCCTGTCCTAGCCCTATCCTTGTACTCGTACTGTCTTTGGAAAAAGACAGGTTGAGTAACTGAGTAACTAGCAGTTCTCGTAGAAACACTTTTTTTGATATAAACTCCATTAGGAGTCCATATGCGAGTATATTGGGAGCGGACATAGTAAAAAAAATACAAAATGTTAATAATCTTGACACTTATTTTGAACGGTCTGAAATATGCAACACTGTCACAATAAAATTAATAAATTTTGTATTTGTTTTTTACGGTTATTTGAAATTTTTAAATTGTTCATTTAATTTAACACTACATGAGGAAATATTTCTAGTCGTTTTCCATTGTCAGAAACATTCCCAAAGTGGATGAATTTTATTGTCAAATTTACAATATATTCTGGTTGTAGTTTTTCATCAATGATATAATTGAAAAATTGTTGTATCACGCCTAATTACAGATTAACGTTGTTATAAACTGCTATGTAACTATTGTAATTCATAATTTTTATCGAAACCGGCATTAATAGTTAATTAATAACATGTTCAGGGGAAAATTATATTTTTAGCATCAAAGATAATCTTTAAAAACGACATTCAGTTGCAAGACAAAACAGGTTACTGTTTAGTTGCAATATTTTACACTTCCACTTCGTAGATATTCAACATGTCACACAAATAATATGATATTATTGCGAATTCACTTCAAATTCAAATAGTCTAGTTGCGTGGGCTTCATAATGGTATTGTCATGCAAATAAAAAAACAGTTTGAACACCATTTCAATGAGTCGCAAACTAGTTGTCTTATTCCAGATGTAAAAACACGACATTTATTTCATATTGATTTTTTTCAAAGTATTATTTTTTTTATTATATTATATTATATGTTACTAACCGGTTTCCGGGAATCGTTGCAATGCCACTCAAAGAATGTTTTAATTCGGTTTATTGAAGTGCATGTTTTCTTTTTCTGTCTGTTTATCGTTTGACGTTTGCTACCGATTGTCTATGGTACGACACACGCGCCAACTACTGTAAGTTAATTGTACTATAACCTTCGCGCAAGTGCAAGCATACGTTATCAAAATGAACTGTATGGCAGACATACAAACATTGATTTTTATATATAAGACCTACTGTAAGTTAATTTTGCTATGCATATGACTTTTCCGAAAGTTCAACCAAAAAGTTTGTCAAAGTTTTCTTGCAATCGGATGAGTAGTGTATAAAGTACGAAAAAACAAACATTCATTTATATATATATGTGTGTACATATGTTATATATAAATAATTTGGTGATTTATTAAGATTAATCATATTTCCGTGTAGAATAATATTTATATCACTAAACAATTTAATTAAAGTTTATAATGTCTAACATTCGACAAAATAGCCTGTTAGGAAGAATAATCGAAAAAGAATATTTAAATACATTAATTTAAATAATTTCAATACTTGATAAATAAATTTTACTATTAAATTACATTATTTTATAGAACAATATAACGTTTGGAGTGTTGCAGTGAGTGTAAAAAGCATTATAAAAAATAAACGTTCGTAAGCAATTAATTACTACAGATTAAAAAATATATCAAAACCAAATACAAAGAGCGAATAAATATGAATGTAACAAGACAGTTGCCCGCAGATCCATCCAAATGGTTTCCTCTGATTCCTTTTATATGTAGAAATTGAAGACATATACGCTTTTTCTTTTTAATTAATCAATGTTGTCTCCATCGCTCTCAACTCTCTTGGTAGCATGTTGTGTCTACACTAACTCCCCATTTCTTTACTCCCCCTGTGCACCCTCTTGCCCATACTCACCCCCATTACACTCGATGTAAAAATATCGCCAGTGAAATACTATGTTTATTTTACGCACTTTTTTGTAGACAATAATAGGAAATATCCCTAATTTTATGAAGAAGGTCAAAAACTACACACAAATAACAGGATGCATTGATTTTCAATGGTTTTTGTCATTTAATTACATATTTCGAAATGTCGTCTTTGTAATTTTAATGTTATAGTGATTTAGCTTTAAAATGGCATTTTTGCTTACCGTAAGTTTTTGAAGAAATAATCTTTATATTTTTTTAATACTAAAATTTCCTTTCCTCTAAACAAAAATGAATGGTGCCTTTTCCCATCATAATATTACGTTTAATTGCACAGAATATTCATTGTTAATTGTTGTTTACACCTTTTTATTTTCAATTTATTTTTGTATAAATAGCACTGTTTATATATTATTTTTATCAGTTGACAATGCTCGAAATGAGCGAAACCGGTCGTGACTTATTAAATAACGTGGAATAAAGTACAAAGGAATATTGTGTTTTTGGTAATTTCTTTTAACCGTTAGCTGTATTTTTACACGAAAGACTAATGAGTTTTATTATTTTATTTTAAGATTTTTAGTGAAGGTGCTAGGTGAAATTTCAATATTCAATTTTAATTGCTTAAATCCTGTAGACTCTCACAAGTTTGGTCACTAACGACTCGAGTTTCACTTTTCGGTATCTTCAGTCATCCGTGAACGCTTGGAGTTGCTGAAAAGTGAAACCTTTATCGTTAGTGACAAAACATGATGGTGTGTAAAAAATGTGAACGATTCAAATTTGAAAAAAAAAATACTTATAAATACAGCCAGCATTTTTTGTCCTAGCTTTTTTTCAATTGCTTAAACTCTTTTTCGTTTTTTTTCTAAGGATTCTGATGAAACGAAGAACTTTTAATAAGTTAAGCCTTTTAAACATGACTCATCTGTAAGATATAATGAGTGAGAGATATTTGCATTATCTTTCACTCATCATATCCTACTCCTTCTCACTCATCACAGACTTCTTCGTCTTTTAACAAAAATCTATAAATCGATTAACAAATCAATCAATAATAGTGTTCGTACAAGGATTTGAGCTCATGGACACCACAAATTAATAGGACAAAAGACAACTTACATTAAACACTTGAAATAACATGAGTTAACCGAAAAAAACTTTCCGATATTGTGTGATGATTATCATACTTACATGAACATAATGAAAATAACTTGATCAGACAGTGTAAATGCCACCCCGTTTTCCAGCTATCCACCACCCTGTATAATAATATGTAAAATGGAAAGAATGAAGGAGAGGAGAAGAATGTAAGAAGGTGTGAGTGAGACGGCGGGCTAATTAGCGCCGGCGAGTGTGAGAGGGATGGAGCATTACTAATTAAGAATCCAGAAAGAAAGGGAGCAGCGATATAAGAAGCAGAAGAAGAAAACGAAGATTTGTGATTGTAGTGGTGGGGCGGACGTGTAAATTACATGCGTGTGAGTAAACATACAGCGTGTTTCATTTAATGTTATTTTTATAAACAATATCGACAATTACCATTGCTATTTCAAAACACCACGAATACTAAAACTAACATTAATATAACACACTACAATATTTTTATGTAAAAACTTTGTTATTTTATTTTATTTTTGTATATGCATTTGCAAATAAGCCAACGATAACGTGTAACAGGAAATACAAATGCAGTCTTGGGCTATTTCACTTTAAATGCGTTCAATGTCAATTCTTGTTTTACTGGTATTATATTTAAAAATACAATACCTTTTTGTACTAAATCTACATTTATTTATAAATATCCAAACCGGTTTTGCTCGTCACAATCATATCCAACTAATAAAAAGAGTTAATAATGCAAAACCACGTAAGACTGATAAAGGTTTAATAATGCTTTAGTAACATAAATGTGATTTACTTCCCACTATGTCTGTTCTTTTAACAACCGGGCGTAGAGAGAGCGATTAGTTAACCACTAGTTCTGTCCTAGCCTTATCTTTCTATCCCTTCTACTCTCTTTGAAAAATAAAGGTTGAGCGACTGAGTAATAAACAGTTCTCGTAGAAAAACGTCTGTTGATATACCTCCACTAGGAAGTCATATGCTTCACATTGGGAGTGAACATGGATAAAAAAAAAATGAAATACAATTGATACATGCTGTCTTTTTTACAACAAAAAAAAATATATTAAGTCGCACAAAATTCTTACGTAAAATATTTTAATCGTGAGCAAAAAAATAGTTTCACGAAGGCTTTTTTCACTTTATCCATAATTAAACTCTTTTTTTACAAGTTGGTTCGTCTCTTAAATCGTTTATACATATTAATTTTGTTAATGAAACAATTTTGAATTATGAATTAAATCGATTTTTTTCTTATTTTGTTTTCATTATTAATCATATCAATATTTTATCACATACTAAAACTGTGTGGAGTGTGCAAAGTAAGTTTTCAATACTGTACTGTTTGCACAAAGCTTCTGTCAACCAAACATTTGAAATATAAGACAATTTATAAAACACTTCAAAATATTTAATGTGGGTGTTTAATATCAGGGAAGTGAGAAACTGAGGACCAGTTCGATTACGAGAGGTGATGTAGACCTGCTTGTTTCATTATTAGAATTATAATGATGGATGATTTTTATTTTCTTATTCGCTTAAATATATCAATATATGTTTAACGTTCCATAACGATTACCAAAACAAGAGTTATTTGACGAAAGCTATTTGTTAATCAATTGTTCAAGCTCTTTGTGCATTGTTTTCTACATCATGTTTTTTCGGTATTTGGAAAGTGTAGAACGATATAAAGAATATTTGGAATCACAAAAGTAGCTGTTGAACCAAATATTTTCGATTTGAATGCAATTTAGATGATTACAAAGAAAATTAAAGATTTTTTTTCAAATTAACTTAATTAATGATCACCTAGTTTCTTAACATAAACCATTATTCAATATTTTACCTAGCTAGTATTTAAGTTAAAAACCATCTGACCACTGACCACTGACCACTGGCAAACATCAAGATTGCTTATTAGGAATATAATAGTTTGGCAATTATTTAAAAAAGGGTGAGATGATTGATTCACTTTGTAACGTCATGTATATAATATGTGTGAACGTATATTTTTGAAGGATTGTTTACGTAGACGTGTACGTGTGTTTGTGTGTATTGGTTTTTCGGTGTGGCTAAATTCGTTTTTTGGCAAACGACTCAAGTGTCCTGACGTTGGCATGTTGTCTTACTCTTTATTCAATATGTGCCCCCCTTTTACCCCCTTTTCCCCTTCGGCACTTGCTGGCTCTGATGTTTATACAAAATAATTTCATACCTACAAATATTATATAATATAATATATACCTATTTATTAAATATTCAATTTAGAATACGCAACTCTGATAACAAATGAGCTAAATAATTATTGTATTCAATCTCCCATGTCTTGGCTGAAAATAAAATTGATTAGAACTTTTTTAATGTTAGTAATTGGCAAACTGTTAAATATTTTTTCTGTTATCAATTATGAATTTATTACCCACAGTTTGACATTAAAGTGAAATGCAAATTATTGCAACACAACCAGCGGTGGGCTACCAATATGTTAACAAGGAGCTCGCTTAATCTCAAAGAAATTCTCGGTGTTCTGGGGAAGGAGTGAATTTTTTATCACTCATAAGCATTTATATGTTTTATTTTTTCATTCAAAATAAACTATTACTTAATACACTTAAAAAATGTAACGATATGCAATTAACCGTAAATTTATCAATCTAAATAGCCAAAAATGTACTACTATGTATACTGAAGCTGTCGCAGATAATATATGTTTAAATCAGAAATTGCAGTTATACACTAATTTGAATGCGAATATGTTTTCTCTTAAATTAAGAAGGAGCTCGCCGGCCTTAGTATAATTTAACAAGGGGATCGCTCGATACCCTCCGACCCCTTTCCAGCCCACCCCTGAACACAACACTTCGACTTTTAAGCCCTGTGAATCCTCGTTAAAAAAAGATGTTTTCTTTTTCATATATATATTTTATCAATTTGTCATTAATTTCTTACTTATTCTTGAAAACAAACACTTACTAACGAAATAATAATAACATGTATGTAATTGTGTTTATATAATAACGTTCTTTCTAGCATTAAATAATATAAATAATTACATTTTCAAAGCCAAAAAAATTGCAATAAAGTTTGTCATAAAATAATTACATTTATTAGCACACATATAACAAAAATTATTTTATAAGCTAATTGCGTTCATGCATTCAATTTTACAAAGCAATAATCCAAATGTGACACTTTTTATTCGATTAATAATTGTTGATTTCAATTTTGGATTCCCACATCTTCCCCGTCTGATAAATAAATGAATTATTCTTATTAATCTGTTGACAGCAGATAACTCAATTTCGACTTCATTTCCGATTAAGTAATGTGATTATTTATCACAAATATATTGCCAAAGGAATCGCAAAAACGGGTTTATTAAGTCATTCCTTATTTTGAACCAACGACATTATAAGGTAAGCAATGATCGTATTTTCTCGTAGTATTGAAAACAATTCACTTTAATCAAATGTCATATTTATTGTTAATCATCTAATATTTAAAATATGTCTAGTTTATTTTATGGTAAACTACAATTTTGTCTGCCAAAATATTGATCAACTTTTTTACCGTTAATCAATCTATATAAAATCTAGATTTCAACCGATTTTTTATGATCAAACGACAAATATCTTTTTAAGATATTTGACAAATACAACACAATCTCATAATAAAGCTGAAAAAATAGTTTTCGCTTCTTTTCAGCATTCCTGACAGTTTTTCGGAAAATTCTTATCATAAATGATACAGCCTAATCGCATGACACACATGAACATTGGTTCAGTTTGTAATTTAAATTGAAGTTTAAAAAAGAAATAATTACCTTGCATCAAAATGTTGACCACTGGGCGTTAAACGCCAAATGAGAAATATCCCTTTAATTCACATAATTGGAAAACAAGTCTTAGTCTTTGACTTTTTTCGATTGGGAATCGGATTTTAAAATTAGGTGATAAATCATATAACAAATAGTAAGAAGATTCTTCGCTGTAAAAATCATTGTCCTGTATACAGTGGCAGATTTAGCACTTTGGAGGCCCTAGGCGCAATAAATTTTCGAGACCCTGTTTTTCGAATAGCATAAAAGTGTTTAAAAACATGAATATTGAAAACTGAAATTAAAACATAAGGATTTATACAATTTATGCTATTTTTGAGGCCCCTAAAATTTGGAGGCCCTAATCGCGTGCCTCTTGCGCTTATGGGGTAATCCGCCACTGACTGTATGGGTCGGTAAATGTTTTTGGAAAAGGCCAAACCTCGCCACAGGTTGTCGAGAAAATCACGATGATGATTATAATACGTTGAGTGTTGAGTAGAAAATAATTTAATTCAATGAGCATATAATACACCAAAAGCAGTAATAAACTGCACACGAAGACAATAGGCCGTTCCATTGAAAGCCCGGAACGCAAAAATCATTGAAGTTAACTATCCATTGAACCTGTTTTGGTATCATATAACATTATTCGTGCGTTTTCCATTTGCGGCTCACTTTGTATGCGAATGGTTCGATTCGAAAATAATACCAAACGTAAACATTTCATCATGTTTTCAATTATTGCCGCAATATCATACAATTGGACTCCATAATAATAATATTGCCAACATAATATGTGAGTTCATAAATTACCAGGTGGGAGACGTGGAAAGATCGTGCAACACGAATATGTGAATGTATCCTTCCGCTGCAGGATAACCTTCTCTCGCATTATTGTGTTCTAAGATTAATATTTCATAGAATTTCATACAAACAAGTGATAATGGATTATAAATTATCTCGAGCTCTGCGCTGGAACGAGTTATATGTTATCTTCGGTGAGTGTGTGTCGGCCTTTACCTATAGAGGAAATCATACGTCGGCAACCTTTTAGTATGTTTTTATAGATATCTTTTACCTATCAATAGATATATCACTTACATGTATGTGTGCGCATATGTGTGTGCATTAGAGGTCTGCACGGGCCAAAATTTTACAAAACTACCCGGTCCGAGCCCGAAAAACTCACGCCCGACCCGGCCCGGGCCCGAGTCTAATACCGCACTTGTTACCCGAACCCGACCCGAAACTCTTTATTTTAGCTCACTGAGAAATTTGAAATCCTCGATTTGCTATACTTTTTTCCCAGATTATCTCCGAAAGTCTTTTTTTTCTTTTTTAGCTCACCGAGAAATTTGAAATCCTCGATTTGCTATATTTTTCCCCAGATTATATCCCAAATTCCAAAGCCCGGCCCAGCCCAGCCCAAGCCCGACTCTCAATTGCGCTTACCCGCCCGAGCCCGGCCCACGGGCCGAGTCGGGTAAGAGCCCGTGGGCCAGGCCCGGGCCCGTGCAGACCTCTAGTGTGCATGTATGGATATAGTATGAGAAGAAGCAAATGAATGCAATTCAATAAATAGGTTTGCAATTTATTTTTCACGCCAGTAAATTTTCTGACTTTTTAAAAATGTAACAAAAATCCCCCTGATGGCAACGGGCTAACAGCTAATATATTTAAAAGTACGTTAATATTATAAAAAAAATACTAAAATACAAACTGAATACAAACGTACAATGGCGGAAACTTTTTTATTATTATTACATATGAAAGTAAATCGGAAAGAATGTAAGAAATATATATATATATATATATATCTTTGTTAATTTTCAAAGAATTACGAGGCTTAAATATTGACCGGTATTGTTGTAAGCAGTGACACGTTTTCTTTATTTTTATAAATTTAAATGTACAGTTCAATTTTTTTAAATTTCATCAATCTGAATATTTTTACAAAAATATCTTGTCACGCATAGTTACACCATTTTATTTTTTTACCATTTCCGCTCCCACGGTGGAGCATATCGACTCCTAATGGAGTTCATCTCAACAGAAGTATTTCTACGAGAACTGCTTGTTACTCAGTTGCTCAACCTCTCTTTTTCCAAAGAGAGAAGGAATAGAAGGATTGGGCTAGGACAGGACTAGTGATTAGCGAATCGCTCTCGAAACTCCCCGTTTATAGATATGATGGGTGGGAGGGGGGAATTCAAAAATGCCTTCGAACAGAAATCGATTGAAAAATCAATTTATAAAACTGTCCCTACTGGTATTCGAACCCGTGACCTCCGTAACCGAAGCCAACGACGTTGACCACTCAATCACACAGGCGGCAAAAAATAAAACAATTACAAACATTTGAATTTCATTTTGTATAAAATATTAACGCCTAAAGTTTCAAACCACTGAGCAAATACAGGATGCTATAAAAATTATACGTTAATAAATTTGCAATTGGTAATACCAATCATAATATATGATTATGGCCTCCATCCATATATTGGGTTTTAAATATACATGTGGAATTTAATTGTTTGATTTATCGATACTAAAAAAAGTGTATTCCGTGGCCGAATCAAATATAATAAATAAATGTAAACATATGAATATTTTATTAAAATTTACAGCATCTATGAAAATCGAAGGCAGCCCACACGTTAAAAGCGAACATCCGTTTCCCGTAGATTTGTGGCTCGTCACATATTCCATATTGCGTAATAAATTATTATACTCAAAAACGAAATTAACTTGTTATTTCTCGATGGAGAGCGTTTAATAACCTTTTTCGGAATATTAATTAAGTAGTCATAAAACATACGCCATGGCCAGCTCATTGTGCCAATCAATCAACGGTGGATTCAATCAAAAACCATACGTATCCAGCATCATACCAAAAAAATGGGTTGCTCATGATTCCATCATTCTCAAGATTTTTCTGTTACATTTGTTCTGTTCAAGTCGTTTGTTGCTTATTCAAGATAAGGGGTGGGGAACCTTTTCATTTCTAAAGGCCGCATTCATTTATCTGATTCAACATAAGCCCGTTGTTAAAGAAAACGTTGACGCCCTCCCCTTTTTTTTCGACTGTTGAACTGCGTTGATTACGCTCTTTTGATGCCAAATGATTGCGTATATATGGCCTTAAGGCCGCCGGTTCCTCTCCATTGTTCTAGACCATTTCTTATTTCTTTTTTTTCGGTCCTAAGTAAATTTTAACTTTGATTTTAATAAACAATAACAATTCTCAAATTCTTTTTTCAATCAAATGTATTCGTTGACGAAAGCAGTAAAAAAATATAAAAGTGGTCGGTTTTTGAAAATTCAAGCAAAAATAATGTTTTTGTTTTAACAAGAGCAACTTCAAATTTAAGGGCTATAATAAATTTGTGTTTTTCGAATGATGCAATCTTTATTCAGAAAGCAGCGATTGTCGCAAACTTTTTCAACATCACATATTATTACGTGAAAGAGTCAAAATAAATCGGTTCATAGAAATTTTAGTTATTGTTCTAAAAAAATTGGGCCTCAAATTTATAAAGACTAAAATTGCACAAACCTTTGAATTATTACATTAAGATTGCTTGCAAAAAAGCATTACAAATGTTGGGCTTTATTATCCGTACCACCAGAGTCTTTTTGGGAGTTAAAATTCTAATATTAATGTACAACGCTTTAATTCGAAGCAGACTTGAGAGTAGGTCAATTGTTTGAGCCCCAACAGGCTTATGGTGGAGAAGATTCTGAAGAAATTTTTGAGACCTCTCTATATGAGGGTGTATGGATATTACCCATGGCTTTATCCAACTAACTTTCTCTTAGGCATGCCTAACTTTAATAGTTTAAACGTTCGAAGAGAAATGTATCTGGCCATATATTTCTTTCGACTTATACGAGGCCAAAATGAGAATTCTACCATTCTTGAGTGATGTGAATCTAAAATTACCTGATTATTTTTTGAGAAGTTGTGGACATGAATTGTTTGTTCTCCCAAGGTGTTGAACCAGCCTGCCAATGGAGAGAGCTTTAACGGTGTTCAACAATATTGCTTTGGATGTCAACATATTCCACGTATACGTGGGTGAGTTCCGACGAATACTATTTTTTTATGTAATAAAGTGGAGTTTGTTGGAGCTTACTCAGTTGACATCCTTGCTTTTTTTCTACTGCTTTTTTTATTAATTTGTACTATTTTTTTTCTTCATTGTAAAAGTTTTAAGTTTATAATTTGTCAACCTTGTGCAATATTAATTAATTAAATAAATAAATAACTTTGGTACATAAATATAAAATGTAGGCAAAAATATTTTACTCTAAAAACGTTTTTTGTAAATGAATCTGCTTAATTTGATCTTTTTTTAACTGCATTTTTTCATGTGGCCCATTAAAGTAAATAAGTTGTGCATGTCTGTTCTCGACAAACAAATTGTATTATATTTCTCAAATTATTTCAGATTCTCCGAAATCTCTTTACAATGACATAAAGTCAAATGTTAGTCTAATCGTGTGATTCTTGAATCAGTCTTGTAACTTGTAACCGAGTGGTAGTCGGTTACGAGGTCGAAATTTTGAAGTTATACACACTTCGAAAAGTATTACCTTATAAGTGTTGGTTTTGAATAATATTTTGCTCTAAATATGAAATTAACTCCCAACTCATGGTTAAAAAGCATAACATATTATCATAGCACTTAAACACAACGCTTTTGCAAAAATTTCTCGAAGAAAGCGTTCTCAACTGATTAGCATTTCATTTTAGTAAATTTGTAGAATTATTACATTTAGTGACTGTCCCTAAATATAATACATTGATATTTTTACCTTTACAAAAATACGTTTGTGTTTTATCCGAACATGGAATAATAAAATTTGAAGACCTCTGCTCTCAACACAAATATTGATAATAGACACTTCATTTATAAATCGATATTCTCAACTGCACCTTGTGAACAGTTATGAAATTTTAGTGTTAGCAATATAAGCTGTTAATATCAAAACCGTGTCATTATTTACCGAAAAAGTTTATTATTGATATGTAAATAATATATACGATGATGAAACAATGCCATAAAATATTTGAAATAGCAATCAATCTTAAGAGTTGAGTAGAGATCTTTACAAATACACCTGCGCCTACGCAAAATTCTGCATGTATGAAAAAAACCTATTTCGATTCATAAAATTTTGAACACTGAGAATGGTCTTGTACGTTTTAAGTTGAAGATCTTTTCATATAATAACCAATTATACAGATACAAGATAAACCGAATACTTACTATATTCGTTATTAACATTGTTGTTATTTCATTTTTAATATATATATATCGACTGTGGAAAGGAAAAAGGACGTAACCGACAGTTTTTCCAAAACAACTTTTTTTCGTTAATCACAATGAATCAAACTTGATACACGTTCTATCAAAAGGATGTAAGCTGCAAATGTCGAATTAGGCTAAATTTATATTTTAAGCTTGAAAAAAGAAGGGCCTTTGGAAATTGCGATAAGGAAAATATACTTAAAAAGAGTTTTTTTCGAAAAAAATATTAATTAATATCAGATAAAGTCAATTGAAAATCAGTTTATAAGTCTCCATGCACTTCAAGGCTGTGTATATTTCATAATTTGTATTTGGCCCAAAATCATCAGATAACGTTTTTTGGCTCTCCTGTAAAATTTGTTATGTGTGGGTTACGTCGTTTTTCCTTTCCACAGTCGATATATATTTAGTGTAAATAATATTAAGTAATGTGTACGTGAAGTGTTGTGTCGTGTGCTATGACGCAGCAGTTAGCGTTGCTGGCTTCCGTGCCGGATCACACGAGTTCGAGTCTCAGTACGAACAGTATTTTTTCGATCGATTTATCAATTTCTGTTGGAAGGAATGGGTGTTTGTGATTTTTTAATTTTCCTCCCACCTTTCCCATCATTCAATAACTGGGCGTAGCTAGAGCGATTAGTTCACCACTAGTCCTGTCCTAGTCTTATCCTTCTATCCCTAATACTCTCTTTGGAAAAGAGAGGTTGAGCGACTGACTAATAAACAGTTTTCGTAGAAAAAAAACAGTTGAGATACCACCGTTAGGAAGCCATATCTCCAAATCGGAAGCGGTTATGGATTTTTAAAAAAAGTGTTTAGATATAAATATCTGGATCCATGTATGAGTAGTGCCTACGTCTGTATGACATGTTTCAAACAATATATAAAGTACCTAAAGTAATTATGAAATTGCTTTTTCATAACAATCAGTAAAGCTGATAATATATACACCACAAATTTTCGTAAATAATATAATACATTTATATTCCGGTGTAACTTAGGATCTAGAAAAATTTAAAAAAATAAAGTTTTTTTAAATATTGAAACCAGGACCGGTTTCGCTCATATTTGACAACGATCTTCATGAGCGAAACCGGTCCCAATTCGTATTTTTAAAAAAATATATGGAAGTTATACAAAATAATGGTTCTCCACCAATAATCGGCAGTGAACATATAAAGGGATACCTTGATCAGGTTTCAAATTGGATTCCATGTTGGGTTAAAAGAAAAATTTAACATCTTGTAAACGTTGGAAGTTTTCTCTTCTTGGTTGGTAAAGGTTAAGAACTTTGACTCTGCCTACCGCATGAATGCTAATCTTTACTCATTATAAATACAGCGAATTCAATGTCCGATGTGTGCTGTAACAGGACTTTATATCGTTCATTATCTTCAATGGATGAAATAAACCATGTCTTTTTGTGATAAGTACCTGAGTCGACTCTGCCGCGGTACGTGTACGGGAAATTATAACACATTGTGTATGTGGATTAGTCGTGATAAAAGGAGCGGCATTATTGCTATAAGAGCAAAAGTGCAAGCAACCACTGCCTGGGTACCTGCTGCTGACCAGAGCTGGACTGGTCAAACAAAAATGAAACCATTTTTTGCTCACTTATTATTATAATTGCGTAGTTTTTATTTTTTCATCGAGTGTTCAATTCAGCGTTTAAATGAATCAAATTTTAATAAACGTACATAATATTTTCCAGGGCTGTGTAATCGGAGTTGGAGTTTTAAAAAATATATTTAACTTTTCCGGTTCTAAGCTCAAGAAATGCGACCCCAATACCCACATTTTCTTAAATATCTATTTTAATATGGGTGATACAATGTTTATAATTAAGGTATTCTTATATCATAGTTTTTTGGACCTTTTGTAGTTTATATAAATACGATAAGATAAGAGATAAGCGCCCGCTTATCAGCGATCGTTGGTAAGATAACTAGACTGAAGCGCGCCAGTCGCGCATTGACATTGGCATTGGAACGACGTATATTTTACGCGCAACTTAAAATATGATTATTTATTAAAAAACCAAGGATTTTTATAAAAAAATGTATGCGGAATGATGCAGAGAGATATTTTAAAGCCCGTAGACTATTTATTTTTTTGAAATTCATAAGAATAAGGCCAATAATGAGGAAACCACTGGGGTCAAAAATGACCCCCATCGCCAGAGACGTATTTTTCTAGTCTCCGAGCCGCGAGAGTTAATGATGTGTATTCAAACCACAATAGTCCATACTGATGACATTGCATGCTTGGCTGACCAAAGATGATCTGATGGAATAAATATATATAAAAGTTAAAATTAAAATTTCTTCGGAGTCATCTTTTTTTACACGCCTCCACAGCCCTGATATTTTAGATAAACTCGGAGGCGATTTTTTAAAAATCCATTATTAATTCAAAACTAAAATTGACAACATTGTTATTTTATGTTGGCATATTTGACCACATTCTAAATACAAAATTAATTTGATATTAGTTTCATTCTATTGTGTGTTACATGTGTTTCGCATCTTTGAGAAGTATCTTCAGACGTTATCTAAAATTATCAGGAGAAGAGATTTTTTTATATGTATTACACATAGTGCAGAGAGAAATGCTTTGATTTAAACTCGATAGCTGCCACAGACGTCGTCAATCAACAATCATTTTCGTGCTCAACACGCCAGAGACGAGTTATCTCGTCAACAACTAATTAAATTAATAATTGCAAATTATAGCCGTCGTGCTAGGTAAAGACGTATTTTTGTCCACGGCAGCAAAAAGGTTAACAAGGCTTAGCGTGTTGGACAGTACAATAAAAAAATCAAATCCTTCGTATGACGTATAGACAAAAAATCACAAAATTAAAAAAAAATGTTCCATTTTTACTAAGACACAAAGTATCCAACCAGTATCGTTAATTTAACTTCATTCAGCCTTCTCACGATATATATTTACAAATCTAAATTTTATTAGGGAAAATATTTTTTTAATTTTTATTTTCATAGCGTCAACTAGGGTATCCAATCCCGGAACCTTTTTCCAATACCGGGATTGGGATTAGCTCACCGAGGAATTTTAAATTCTCAATTCTCTATTTTTTTTCCTCAGATTATCTCCAAACCTTGTTTTCTTTTTAGCTCGCCAAGGAAAATTCACAATTTGCCAGTTTCGTGATAATTTTCGGGATTTGCTAAAAAAATTCTCAATCCCGAAATCCTGGGATCGCAACCATGTCAATCCCGGGATTTCGGAATCAGAAAATTGAACGGGATCCCGAATCCCGGGATTGGATACCCTAACGTCAACGTTTTGGTTTACAATGTTTTAAAGACATCTAGGATAACAAATATCCACTGATAAAATAGAGCTGTTTCAATTACTCAACAGCCTAACCCACCCCTGTCCTGGCTGCTCTACCATGTTGTATCTTAAATTGAGATCTTCATGTTTCTGCTAATAGATGGCGTACGCTAGATAGCAATGACGTAAGCAGATAACGGGTTAAATGTATGTATTATACCCAACGCTGATTTGCAAAAACTTATATTTTACACCGCTCACATACATATTATTTGCTAAAGCATCACCCATAAACTTTCACGCCGCGTCTCGTTATCAGTTATCGTGTACATAATATCAATAAATTTTACAATATTGAGCAGCATTTCGAGATGGATATTGCTTAATTAAATAGCAACACAGTGTAAATATATAAAGCAATTTGCTTTTATGGCACAGAAGATAGACTGGGATGAAATCTGTTTGAATTCACAACCATTTTTTTTTTGAATATCAAATTTATGGAGCTGTAAGTACCAGGACGCGCTGGCGTCAAGGTTCTTCTAGTCTCCTTCGTCAATAAAGTTTTTAAAAAATATAAATTGCATCCCCTTACCATCGTTTGCAGATGGAAGGGCGTGATCACTACAGAGATAAGAAGTTCACGAGAACTCCATGTGCTTCTTCCATACTATATCCGTACATGTACACACACATGCGCTTACATACATACACACATACAGTACACAAGGAATTCAAACAATGCTTGTGATGAGTGAAACCAGCCCATATCTTAATAATTAATTATGGAATTATTACAAAAGCTTTTTATTTTATAAATTGATTATTGTTAAAAAAGTTTAACTCGCCTTGTAAAACCCATCCTAGTGATTGGGGTCGTGCAACTTTACAGTCCGTAATAAGCTTCTTTGGTTTTCGTTATAATTTTGCAGTGAAGAGCTTGAATCTCTCATCTTATTTTTTTAAATTCATATATCTAATGTAAAAGGCATAATTTTTGGCGATGTTTTTACCTCTCCATTCTCTTTTTTTATATAATTAAAAAAACAACAACATATTGCGAGCATAATAGTAATATATTTCCTCTTTATTTTACATGCTGTCTTCTTTTTAAAAAAATATTTATTTCCAAAGAATAAACAATTAATATTTTTACTAAGGTCATCCATTTGAATAGCGAGTAAAAATAAATAACGCAAAGATTATTTTTGTTTTCATCTGAGCAATAAAAAATGACGTGACGACCGAAACTGTTCCTGATAATAATAAATAATTGTGGAGTAAGTAAAAAAGAGTGTTGTATTATTATTCAATACAGAGTTTCCTCAACTGTGTCCCGTGGAACACTGGTGTTCCACGGAATCTGTATAGGTATTCCGCAAAAATTTGGAATGATAATATATGCTGCAATCCAATTAAGCATATTTCTTCATATTAAAATGTGTGATGGTCAATCTCCACTGATGTTTATAAAGTTAAGTATCTAGGTACAGGCGGATGTTTTAAATCATTGAAAGCTTTTTTACTCCTATTTGAATGTATTATCTTTTTTATTGATTGACTTAGCATTTACTAGGTAGAACTCCATTGTAATATTTATTGATTTGGCATTTACTTGGTAGAACTCCATTTTAATAGGGTAAAATATCAAGGTATTTCAGTTCTACAGTTTTTAAAAAGTTAAAGGTTGATAGCTATTTCGGCTTACGCCATCGTCAGAACTATGCTTTAAACGTACATTTACTCAGCTATATATACTGTCTAAGAAGAGATACACAATGCATCATATTATTCACTCTAACATACTAATTCAAATTCTAATTACAAAATTGCACTTATTAAATGTGATTTTAGTGTTACAAAGAAAGATAAGCAGTCTGGGTTTTTAAAAACATTAATTAATTAAACAAATTTCCATTGTAATAGTTTAAAAATAGCAACGTATTTAGTTCTACAGTTTTTATATTTATTAGTTGATAGTTATTTCGTCGAAACCCTGGTTCAATATATGCAATGCAAAAGAAATGTGGTCAATTGGTTGGAAGCGGCTTTTTATATGTTTATTTTTAATCATAATCAATACTCACGTAAAAAAATCCTATTTAATAATATATAATGTTTTAAAAATATTATTCTAAGTAAGCCGCTTAAAGCCTCCCACACACACTTATCCGAGTGGCTAAGCAATTAAATCCGTTCCCGCCGTTTAATTAATTGCAGCATAGCTTTTTAAAAATGCATATCAAGTCTAGAAATGTGTTACTGTAGTGGGGTAACCCACTCGCAAAACCAGAGGTAGGCTAACAGCGATATCAATTCATAACTCGCGATCTTATTGTGTGTTTGAAAACAAGCCTTAATTTGAGGATAAAATATCTATTGATTGAATTGACATTTACTTGGTAGAACTAGATTGTAATTAAGTGAAAAAAAAAGTATTTTAGTTCTACATATAATATTATTTTATGCAAGTTTCATAGCTATTTAGGCTTACGCCCTCGTCAAAATTTATACACAATACAACCTCTCATCAATTCTTAAATACTAATTTATATTGAAAAATATGGTATTACATTTAATAAATTGACTTTAGTGTTTCCCGGAATAATAAAAAAATATTAAATTATTCAAACCATAATTGCTTAAATTTTAATCGTTCAAATTATATACATTCACACAACTTTCGTCACTAACGACCCGGGTTTCGTCTTTAGGCATCTTCAGGCGTTCAAGTTTATATGTGCACTTGAACGCCTGAAGATTCCTAAAGGCGACGCCCGGGTCGTTAGTGACAAAACTTGTGTAAATGCGCATAATTTGAACGATTCAAATTTAATATTGAAATTCCACTAAGCAGCTTCAGTCGAAATCTTAAATTGTATAATAGCTTCAATTAAATCATTACTTATAATTACTTCCATTAGCATCTTGTAAAGGTTTTAGTTACGGTGATATATTGTTATTTGTTTGGTCAGTAAGAATGTCATCGGGTTGATTATGTATATTAATTGTTGGTTGTTGTAATGCACTTAGCTTACGGCCTTAGCTACAAATATGTAAACATATTGGTCTAATAATTTATAAATATACAGGAGAACTCGGTTATTACGATCACGGAAGTAGCAAGATCTCAAATGTCATGAGGAAACATTAGTTGACATTTTAGTTTATGGCTTTCTCCATAAGTTTATTCACTTTTACCACGAGCTTTTTTTTTTATATATCAAATTTATGAAGCTTTAAGTACCAGGCCGCGCTAAGGTCAAGGTTCTTCTAGTCTCCTTCATCGATAAAGTTTTTGAAAATTTGTAAATTGCATCCCCTTACCATCGTTTGCAGACGGAAGGGCGTGATCACTACAGAGATAAGAAGTTCACGGGAACTCCATATGCTGTACTTTGCAAATCACATTCCATATGCTTCCCCCATACTATATCTGTACATGTACACACACATGCAGCGGTGGGCTACCAATATGTTAACAAGGGGCTCGCTTAATCTCAGAGTAATTTTCGGTGTTCTGGGAAAGGAGTGAATCTTTTTATCATTCCTATGGAATTATATGCAATACTAAAATAAGCAATCGATTGTTACTTAATACACTAACAATATTTAAAAATATGCTATTTACTGTAAACTTATAAATTTAAATTGCTAAAAATGTACTACTGTATACTAAAGCTGTCGTAGATAATATATATAAATAAGAAATTGTATTTTTATACTAATTTTATCTGAGAATATTGTTCTCTCTTAAATTAACAAGGGGCTCGCCGGCCTGAGTAAAATTTAACAAGGGGCTCGCGCGAGCCCCTCCGAGCCCCCTCCAGCCCATCCCTGTACACATGCGCATACATACACACATACAGTTCACAAAAAATTCAAACAAAGAGTCATTTTCTTAATACTGTATAACAAGCTACTTTTCAGGCATACCGAGCAAAAATGTCATCAAAAATTTTCTTAAAACTGTTAATGTGTCGATCGTTTGGGCTTCCTGCAGAAAATGACATAGTGGGGCTTCTATTTTGTTTGTTGCGTTTCAGGGTTGTATTGTTCAGTTTGCAGTTTTACAGTTCTCGAGGCCTGATTTAATTTACCGAGATTAATGTGTGGCCAACTCCTTTATTGTGTTTCATTAATATGAAACACATAGATAAGTTATCGCGTGCAGTGGCTCAAAATAAACATGCAAGTCGAGTGCACAACTTTTCCATTACAGCATTTTAACGATAGTTATTAAACTTAAAAGTTGGCCGCTCAATTTGAAAAACTTTTCGCCACTTATATAACTAACTGTTAACCGATAATTTGAGGCTAATTAAAAATAATTAGGCACTTTAGTTTTTTTTTAAAGTCACGTTGTTTTTATTTTTTGTTTGTATTGCACGGATTTCATTCCAATGCAGATATCATTTTCTCGTAAACAGTAAAATAGAATTGTAATATGTTTTTAAATACCGTAATTGTGGAGTTATAATGCAAAACGTACTATTTCTAAAATGAGCGATATTGAGTTATGTATGCAGATAGGGTAATTCAAGCCTAAGAAATCGACAGTCCCTATTATTTTTAATATAAAATGTCTAAATGTAAATGTTATTTTGTTTGTGTTATTCGTTATAGTATTTGACTCTACTGAAAAGTTCGAGTTTTGGAAATAGTACGTTTTGCTTTATAACCAAACATTTATTAGATTAAAATTTGTCGGGTTTTATGACGCAGCGGTTAACACTGTTGGCTTCCGAGTTGGACCACACGGGTTCGAGTACCAGCCCGGACAGCATGTTTTCGATAATCGTTTCTATTCGTAGGCATGGGTATTTGTGATGTCTAAAAATTCCATCACATCCTTCTGATCCTTTAATAACTGGGCGTAGCGAGATCTATTAGCTAATCACTAGTCCTGCCTTAACCTGGTCTTTCTATCCATACTACTCTCTTTAAAAAATAAAGATTGAGCGACTTGGAGACAATCAGTTTTCGTATAAAAACTAATGTTAAGATACCTCCATTAGGAGGCAATGTGCTCCACATTGGTAGTGGACATAGATAAAAAATATTAGAGCCTAATAAATGAAACTTATAAACTTTGATAAAAATTAATTGAAAATAGACAGAGCACTCACAATCAGAATCATACAATAAATATATAAGTGGTAAGCGGGGGTGGGGAATTTTGTGCTATACAAAATTTTTAATGTGCATTTTAACCATTATAAATGTTTTTTGTTGGTATTTCTTCGAGATTTTGGTAAAATTTCGATATTTTCAATTGAGCTAATAAATAGTTTTCTGGTTTATATTTTCATTTAAAAACACAATAATTCAATACATTACCGACTGAAAAAGTGATTAGAAATTAAGCACTCGGCTTAAGCCAGTTTTTGGAGTTTCACGAAAAGAGTAGTTCAATAAAAATAACTATTATCATAAATAAATATTAAAACGATTTAATAAATATTTGAAATATTAGATCGATTAAATAAATATTACTAAAAACTTATATTTACGGCGTAACGTTTTCTACCACAAAAACGACGAAACGTAACATGAGATAACTGTCAAAGGTTAATCACCTAATCTGAGCAGATAATAAACAGACAGCCTATTGCAGGATCAAGCGAAACTAATCCTTCGCGAATGTGTGCTCGAGCTACTGAGAAGTATACACTTTCGATACACTCGCCGAGATGTTTAATTGGTTGAATTTACCTCACATTGCTATCATTAAGTAGTAATAAATCTCGAGTGTATTTACCTGATTCAAAAGGAAATGAAATAATAGGTCATTTTAAAATATAAGACTTAATTGAACTGCCAGAATCGTATGTTATTTTGCATAGAAAGCATATCGAATTGCAATGTTTTGCAATAACATTAAGTATGAAGATACTTCAAAGAGTATTTATACTAAACACTGACTGAGTTTGCTTTCAATCGTTATAGAACATGGAAAAAGGTGTTGATTATTTTATTTACCAATATACTAGAACTTGTCGGTTTTCAGACAAAATTCGCGACATTCTAAAACCGATTTTTTCAGCTCGATTTCCAATATTACATTTTTTTTTTAAATATTCAATTTAAAACGTTAATATTTTGGCTAGAAACTACCATGGCTATAAATGAGACAATTAAAAAAAAGTAGTTTAATAGTCTAGGCCAGGGTTTCCCAAACTGTGTTTCGCGAAACACTGGTGTTATACAGAACCTGAACAGGTGTTGAACACCCGCATAACTTGAAAATCACTATTTTTCCGTTTTTTTTTTCAAAAACTAGCTTCGGAATCTATTTTTTCAGAAAAATCAGTATGCTTAATTCAGCGCAAGTAGTAATGCAAATCAGACTGATTTTATCAGTGATTCTGATATAAATGTCATTAATTTCTTTCTTGCCTTTACTTCTGTTTTTTCGACCTTTTTACGCGAAGAGAGATTTCCTTTAAATCATAGGTTCCCAACCTTTTTCGGATGGCGACCCCTTTTTATAAAGCCATGTGACAAGGCGACCCCCCGAGGAATTTGAAATACTCGATTTGTTATACTTTTTCGTAATTTTGTTGTTCAAATCCAAAATCGAAAAAAGTTGGCGACCCCCCTGAAAACCCTTCGCGACCCTCAGGTTGGGAACCCGTGCTTTAAATGCTGCAACAAAGTCAAAGCGCAGATTCGATGCCACACCATTTAAAAAGTGTTTTATTCATATTTTTGTTTGTACATATTTATACTATTTTCAATTACCCAAACAACAACAAAAATAGCCAAGTGTTCCGTTGAAATTTCCGGAAGTGTTTCATTGTAGACAAAGCTTGGGAAACCCTGGTCTGGGCACATTAATGAATGCGTTAAAAATATTATATTTAGGTTGATTTCTAAAATATGTCTGTTATGTATTTTGTCTCAGATAATTACTTCACCGTCGAACTGGCCTAAAAATCAAAGAAAAGTTGTGTAGGCCATAGAATGTTTTTGTTTTATTGTTATATTTCGTCGATGCACATCAAATATGGTCTATACGAGGTTGACCACTCGACCACACAGGCGGCTTATTCCTTATTTTATACTCGGTTATTAAATACGTTGCTATTTTTACCCTAATATTCTTTCTCATCAGCAAATCGTAGATAGATTAAATAAATATTGGTCCTATCCATTGAAATCATTGTATGGTTGGTAAAAATTGAGTAACTGAATAACAACCAATTCTCGTAGTAAAAATTTTCTTTAATATTTGTATCATTAAGAAACCAAACTTTTCATATTATCTAGAAGCGGGCATGATTGTAAAAAAGTAGTTATTTATCATGATTTGTTTCGTATAAATTACACTGTTCAATTTTATTTTTTATCAGTTGATAATGAGCGAAATCGGTCCTGATCTTGCTTAATAAATATTGTGTATTTTAATATGAAAATTTCAAATTGTGAAATAGTTCTTATTGGACATAGTATTTCTGGTGATGATTTATTTTATACTACTAGATTTCATAACAATGCCTGACACAATATTATATATGGGGAAAAGACAAGGAAACGTTTGTTGGGTAATAAAAAAAGGCTTTTAGTAGCAAAGCTGTTGTAAGTTTAACAGGTCCCCAGGGCCGGCTCTGGAGGCAAGAGAAAGAGGCGGTCAAATCGCCTTTTGAGACCGGGTCAAGTCACGAGTCACGACCTAGCTCGGGCGATAAATCCTAGTTCTGCCAGTCAGTCTGCCATAGCCTGTTTCTCCCCTCCACCACTTTATTTTATCACAATAATATCTATTATTATGCAATACAGAATGTCCCGAAAGGAATTTATTTAAATACAATCGTAATATATTTTTTAATAAAATTTAGAGCTAGATAGATTTCTTATAGTGTAAGACTTTTAAGCACTTCTGTTAAATATTGTATGTCATTATTTTGCACACACTGATTTTTTAGTACACTTTTATGTTGAACTTTAATTTCTGCTTCTGAGACTCTCCTGAAAATCTTTTGAGAGTTATTGCCGCCATTTTATTTTACAATTCACATATTATAATGAATTGTAAACAGGGATTCCAACTATTCGTCATTTTCAACTATCCGGATATCGAATAGTAAAATTGAAACTATCCGGATATATCCGGATATCCGGATAGTTTCAATAAGTATAAACATAACAAAACATTACTACATATATAAATTTATGAACTAAAATAATACATTAAAAACGGGTTCATTCGTAATATAAGTCATTTATTCATATTTTAAAAATAAGAAAGTATTAAATGTACCATATTTTAAATCTTAATTTCGTTGTAATTTGTCCTGCTGTTGAAAATACTCGTTCCTTTGCTGTTGATGTTGGTTTTATTGTTAGAAGTGTTTTAAACAACACTAATATTATAAGATTTTAGATGATTTATCATAGGAGTCGTTGAAGATCCTTTGCATCCAATAGTTTTCCCACATTTATTTATTACACACCGATGACTGCAAATTATTATCGTTTCTCATAAAATGAGTCCATACTCCGAGCGTCTTGACATGGCTAAAATATTATACAAAATTATTAAAATTGTAAACAAAATATTTTTTAACATATTTTAATAAACAAGGAATTACAGACTGCTTTTGTTCATTGCTTTTGTTCATCAGTCTCGATTGCTTGGTTTTCAGTAATGAATTGTAGAACTCGCACTCAAATGGAGATGTTTCACGATCAACTGATCCTGACTAAATCCTTTCCCACTTCTGTAATGCCTTAGATAGATAAAATACACATTTAAATACTATCACAGCATATTAAAATATTGAAAATTTGCAGCTGAATTAGATTACTGTAACGGCATTTCTTCAATTAATGAAATTTCGGCATTAAAGGTTTTTTTTGCCTCGAGTTCGAGCTGATTCGTCGAACTTTTAAGTATTAAGATTACAAGATAAGATATTAATAATACCCGAGTTTGGGGAAGGTAAAAAAAACACTACTCCTAAGTAATCGTTTCTCCCAGGTAGTAAATACCCCAGTATTCATATCATCTTTCGTCGATTTTGTAAAATATTTCATTCAAAATCATAACGAATATTATCCGGATATTTTCCCAAATATCCGGATATCGAATAGTTAAAAAGGGCCGGATATATCCGGATATCGTATATCCGGATATCCGAGTTGGAATCCCTAATTGTAAAGCCATGGTGTTAGTTCAAGCGTTGTTTACACTGAGTAGAAAAAAAATACCAAACAATTTTTGGTAGAAAGTCAGTATATATTGAGCAAATACATTTGTAAAAATAATAAAACATTTGTAGTACTTTATCCACATAAAATTTATTGGATCAGGACCGGTTTCGCTCATTGTGAGCATTGTCAACTGATAAGAAATACAATGAAAGAGTGATATTTATACAAAAGTTAAGTAAGAAAAACAAGGTATTACAACTAAGCAAATACTACTAAGCAACTATAAATAAATAGTTGAAGAAATGCATCTCTCCCATCATCCCTCTTAGCAATGCATCAAAAATCAATAAAGTATGAATTATCATTGACAACGTAAAACCAAAAATGAGTGTATATAATAAATAAATAAATCTTAATGTTTGTCAACCATAATTAAATGTGGAAATTCCAGTAGAGTTCAATCCAAGGAATACATTTGTTTGTACTTTTTCCACATTTTTTAATAAAAAAATATACCTAGTTTCGCTCATCACTAATCTAACCAATCGAATCTTAGTACAAAAAAATATTTTATATATTAGTTTTTCGCTCTTATGAAAGGAAAATTGTAGTACAAACAATATAAATAAATGTTTTTAAAAAAATCTTGATTTTTTATCAATTCCAGTATTTTTATACTATAATTTTGATTCACCGTACTCTTAGTATTATAGTTAAGCGTTTATAAACGCATAAGCAAAGTAACTGCATAATAAATATTGTTTTTTACGTGCTACATATAATAATTTAGTTATTGTGTTGTGCGTTTTTTGTCAATATTCAGTTGTCTTACAACTAACAACCAGTTGAAGTTATTTTGCGTTTGCAGGATCAGCCGCGGCGGCTATTATCTGTTGCACAATCATACCAATAGTTTACATCACGAAAGGTGCTGGTTTTTTTTAACAGAAAAAACTTTTTATCATTGACTTAACAAATATGAAAAATGGTAAAATAACAATAGTGGCAAGTCGTCTACGGTAATGAATCTCAATGGCAATGTTTTTTTATTGAACATTATAATAGCGTGATTATTTGCAGTTAATTTAAATAAGATGTTCAGTATCAAACTCGGCTAAATCATGTTTTTGCCGGTTTATTCTGGTAGAAAATTTTAAAACTTTTCCGGTTCTAAGCTCAAGAAATGCGACCCCAATACCCACATTTTCTTAAATATCTATTTTAATATGGGTGATACAATGTATATAATTAAGGTATTCTTATATCATAGTTTTTTGGACCTTTTGTAGTTTATATAAATACGATAAGATAAGAGATAAGCGCCCGCTTATCAGCGATCGTTCGTAAGATTACTAGACTGAACGCCGCTAAGCAAAGCGCGCCAGTAGCACATTGATATTTGCACTGAAACGACGTATATTTTACGCGCAACTTAAAATATGATTATTTATTAAAAAACCACGGATTTTTATAAAAAAATGTATGAGGAATGATGCAGAGAGATGTTTTAAAGCCCTAAAACTATTTTTTTTAAAAATTCATAAGAATAAGGCCAATAATGAGGAAACCACTGGGGTCCCTAAAAGACCCCCATCGGCCGAGAAGTATTTTTCTAGTCTCCGAGCCGCGAGAGTTAATGTTTCAAAATCGTACTAGGTCATGGGCTATGAAAATCAACTTTAAGGAATGATTTCACTATATAAAGTGACCAATTCAAAGGCATCTTGTTAATATACCTGCCATGTCATTGAAATCAGATAGCTGTTATAAAATCTGCTGACTGAATGAAATTCAGTATATTTATTATATGAAATATAAACGCTTAAAGTTTAATACGTTAACGTTTTCTAGTTTTTTTTTAAATTTTGAATTTTAAATAAGTAATCAAACAAACGTTTGGCTTTCTTAAAAAATAAACTGAATCTGACTTGACCGTATATGATAATGAACGCTTCGTTATATTTATACGATTTCATTATTTGATCAAACACATCTTTTTTATTTCAACGCAAATAAATGAAAATATCCACATATCCTTTTGGGAGGGATATACACAGCAAAAAAGTTATTAAGTAGGTATATGAATTTGGTTTTGAAAACAAACGAAGCATTGTTGTTTTTAAATATGGGCTTTCAAATTTCATTCGTTAGATATAAGTTAGTTAAAAAAAACACAATATTTATTTGTACTTTATTCCACTCTATTTACCTACAAAGGAATATTGTGTTTTTATTATTATAATACCTTTCCACCAAGTATTGACAATGAATACCCTAAAATTGAATAGTTAGTAAGTGACGAAAACAAAATATCGCTTAATAAGAATGAAAGCCCTAATAAACATTGATACAAATAATAAAAAAATATATAATAGAGCAGCAAGATCCATCTTTCGTGGACTAGACTATTTGTCTTTGACAAGTTTCAGCAGGTGTCTGCCTTAGATTATGATAATGTTAAAATATAATTTATTGCATATTGTTTTACAACTGACGTATTGTCGATTTATTGATTTACGACTTGAGTTTATTCGATTAAAATGGTCTCATTGTTAAGTATGCACTAGCGAAAACTTCAATCACAAAATTATATTATGTACTTTAATCGAAATAGTAAAATAGATTTTTTATTAAAATTTTCGTTTTAAAGTTTAATTCAATTTAATTCCACTTGTTATGTAACAAGTTGTAACATATAAACTACCTGTTTGAAAAGCGTTTTATTAAAAATATGTTTCATTGACTTTTTGTCGTGATTGCAATAGCACAATAGTTATGCTTTATTCTTTTTGTTTGTGTTGTCATTAGGACTGTTAGTTGTCAATAAATACTTTGACTCCTATTCTGACAACGATTCCAACATACATACTAGCCGATTACCGGCAAGCGTTGCAATGCCACTCAAATAAAGAAAGTGTTTCAATTGTGTTTATTGAATTGCATGTTTTCTTTTTCTGTCTGTTTGACGTTTGCTGCCGATTGTCTATGGTACGACACACGCACCACCTACTGTAATTTAATTGTACTACGCTTATAACCTTCGCACAAGTTACATGAACTGTATGGCAGACATACAAACATTGATTTTTATATATAAGACCTACTGTAAGTTCATTTTAATATGCCTATAATCTTCGTGCTAGTACAAGCAAAAAGGATGAGCGGTAAAAGAACGCATAAAATGCGAACAAACAATCACACCATTAGCACTGAACACATTTGAACGGAATGTCAAAATGTATACCACACGATTTGATAGATTTGAAATATTCCATTTTTTAACTTTTAATACAAAAAATCGAACATCAGATTTGAATTTTCTGAATGCTGTTTGATCGTCACTCGACGGTTGACGGTTGAATTGCATGAACGGTATGGCAGACATACAAACATTGATTTTTATATATGAGACCTACTGTAAGTTAATTTTACCATGCCTATAATCTTCCCGGAAGTGCAAGCAAAAAGTTTGCTAAAGTTTTATTGCAATCGGGTGAGCGGTGTGGCAGCGCATAAAGTACGAACAGACAAACATTAATTTTTATATATTAGGTATTTATTAAAATGCAAAATCGGGTTCGTGGTACAGCGGTCAACGTCGATGGCTTCCGTGACCGATCTCACGAGTTCAAGTTCAGTACGAATATCATTTTTTCAATAGTTTTACTGATTTCTGTTAGAAGGCATGGATGTTATCCACCCTTAAAATCCTAAAATAGCGGGGTGTAGCGAGAGCAACTTCTAATAAGATATCTTTATTGGTGAGCCGTA
Source organism: Himalopsyche anomala (assembly GCA_031772345.1). Lineage (NCBI taxonomy): Eukaryota > Metazoa > Arthropoda > Insecta > Trichoptera > Rhyacophilidae > Himalopsyche > Himalopsyche anomala. The sequence goes on along the minus strand of CM062822.1, from coordinate 38,028,939 downwards.
TACTTGACATTGAGAGCGAACGTGGATTTGAAAAAAAATATTACTCCGACTCCACAACCTTGGTAATCAACGCCTCCAAATCGTAATGTCTAAAAATCACTTTCTTAGTTTAATTTTTCATTGGATTTATTGCATTTTAGCCAAAATCAAACTGTATCTCTTTTTGCTAATATTCTGAACACGGAGAACGATTATTTAATAACATGATTTTTTCTCCGAATCTCATGTCTGTATTCTTTCAAAATATCTTTTATCGCTTTACTGAAAACCAATTCTTGCTAATCACAAGAAGTCTACATGCTTCTTTATATCACATCAATTTTCTCTACCTGTTTTACAGGTAGTATATTTCATTTATACAAAATTTAATGCGGTGGGAACATCTTGAAGAACAAAACAAACTCTCAAAGGTCAAAAAACAAGGCACTACATTTTAAAAAAATATATACTTTATAAAAAGAAAATATTGTGAAATATTATTTCATATAGTATTGCCAAATATATAATTATTACGTTACGTTTTTCTGCATTGTTATTTTTATCCCCAATATTGTTTTGCGAGTATTTTAATATCAAAAAAAATCTCGCTCCAAATACCTGCTCCCATGAATGGTAATGTGATTTTAAGTGTATTCAAATAGCAATCAAATAATTTTGAGTGCAATATAATAACGTCTTTTTGAATCCATTGGCTTTTAAGCATTACATGAAATAATTATTAATGTTTCAGAGTCGTGCAGTGGCTATATAAACACATGCTACACGTATTGTATCCACTTACACACGTTTTAACCGTCGTGTTTTTGTTTTAAACTATATATGGCATATCAGATAATATTATAAAACAAAATATCTGCGAAGCAGTAATACTGTGATTAGCTGTTTACTATTATTACTCACTGCAGATAGATTATATCTTGGATATTATTACTTATATGTTAAGTTCTTTACTCACAGCCGGAAATGTTGTAAAAGCTATAACGTTTCTGGCAATATTAAAATATATAGTTTTTATGGTGGAAACTATAAAGTTTGTCATAATCATAACTTCATAACTAATATAAAATGTTTCTATTGAGGCCGTAAAAATGCACAATAATAATATCTATATTGCATCGTATATTTTATATAACTTACAAATAAAAATAAAACAGTGTTAATTTTAAATAAATAAATCTTGGTAGCAGCAAATAAAACAAAGTATATTGCTTTATATTTCCAATAACATTAAAAATGCACCTGCATTAACGAGATATCATTTTTTTTTTTTATACATATGTAGCCTTTTGCTATCATAATTTAGTCAATAACTACTGGTTTTGATAGTAGTTCAATTTCATACGATAGTTAAATATGATATTTTATTACATGAATAATTTTTTCATTGTTACTTTTAAAAGTTTTATACTATGAATAACCTTTTTTATTATGTATATTTGCTATAAATTACTCAATTAATTAAATTTATGAAATAGGTTCCGATTTGAAAATGGAAAGCAAAATATTCGTATTTATTAGCATTATAAACGCGTAAGTTTTGGTTATATTTAACCATAAATTTTCTGGTTCTGATTAGGGTATCCAATCCCGGAGTCTTTTTCCAATCTCGGGATTTCGGGATTGATTAATTTTCAATCTCAGGATTGGGAATAGTTCACCGAGGAATTTGAAATCCTCAATTTGCTATACTTTTTCCTCTGATTGTCTCAGAAACTCGTTTTTTTTTGTTTTAGCTCACCGGGGAATTTGAAATCCTGAATTCGCTATACTATTCCACCAGATCGTAAAATTTTTTGGGATTTGCTAAAAATTTCTCAATCCTTAAATACCGGGATCGCGACCATGTCAATCCCGGGATTTCGAAAAAAATTGAACGAGATCCCGGATCTCGGGATTGGATGCCCTAGTTGTGATGCATTCATTGACTCAATATAATAACATTTTAGATTAATTCTATACAAAATTATTTTTTATTTTAGTTATAAATAAATTCAAAAGTTTTTAGTTATTGTTGTTTTATGTAACCTTTCCGAATATTCATCTCAAAATTTAACATGATAGTTTTTGTCTATTCCCGGGTTTATTTATTTTTAAAACATATTTTTTGTTCTTATTTTACAATGTGTCATATTTTTATAAATATAATACCTATTCAAAAATAAGTGAATACCAACACCATCAAAATAATCTATTTACTTATAGTCAAACAACAAATTTACGATGAACGGATTCTTCAATCCAAGAAAACTACATACACCGATTCTTCCGCACACATAAGCTTCCGTACTTATAAATCTCTCCACAGGGACGGGGAATATTCTAATTATTCAAAAAAAGGTATAGTTTTTAATTTGGATTATTATCTAAACATATAAAAATGTACGGAATATTCTGTATCCATAGTTTTTATATGTACGGAAAAATCAATTTACGGAAAATTATTCAGAAAAATCACAAAGCCAAATTTACTTGCCTAACTATGACAGCTTCAGTGAATTTATTCTTATTATCTTGTCGCCTGCTGTGGCTTAGTTGGTTAGAGCTTGCTCTACCCATCACGCAGGCTTGGGTTCGATTCCCGGTCAGATCACAGTGAATTTGAAAATTATTCAATTCAAATTTGTGATCGAAGACTGGGTGTTTGTGATGTTAATTCACATTATTTCCTCTCTTCCCGTCCTTCTGATCCTTTAATAACTGGGCGTAATAATAGCGATTAGTCAACCGCTAGTCCTATTCTAGCCTTATCCTTATTTCCCTACTACTCCCTTTGGAAAAAAAGTAATTTGAGCGACTGAGTAATAAAAAAAACATCTGTTGAGATACCTCCATTAAGAGGCCATATTCTCTACATTAGTAGCGGACATGGATAAAAAAAACCCCGCTGTGGTATTGTTGGATAGAGCTTGCAGCTTGCTCTACCGATCAGGTAGGTCTGGGTTCGATTCCCGGTAAGGTTAATATCAAATTGGATTTTTTTTCAATTTTAATTTGAGATCTAAGACATGGGTGTTTTTGAAGTCAATTCTCCTTGAGTTAATCTCATGTGACTTTTAAAAAATTCTCAACGAGTATATCTCGTATGATCTTTCAACTTCAAAATATTTGACGCATTGGCGTGAGCTGTGTTGTCAAATATTTTTTTTAAATTTAAAAATATATATATATACATATCTTTTAGCAATAAGCCTTTACGTTTAAGAATAACAAATTTCCTCACGAAGCTTATTTGTTCTGAATATCTTTCATTAGTATATCCCACTAGATATCATAAAACAAAATAAACAAACATATCTGATTTCTCAGCGTAAAGTTAGGTGTATCCCGTGTATCTAATCGATTTTCCTAGAAAGTGTTCATTATGTAAAACCATTTTACTTAGTCGATATCAAACAAGGACAAAATCAACGACCGGCAACAACGATCACAACGACATGCGTGAACACATAAATTAGCGCGCTTTGTATGTATATCGACTGTGGAAACGAAAAAGAACGTAACCCACACATAGCAAATTTTACAGGAGTCACAAAAAACGTGTTTTGATGATTTTGGGACATATGCAAATTATGGAAAAAAAACAACATTGAAGTGGACAGAGAGTTCTAAACTAGTGTTTAATTGACATAACCTAATATTAATTTAAGAAATTGTCTAGGAAAAACCTTTTTTCAGACTTTTTTTTTGGTTTCAATTTTTACAAGCCCATCTTTTTTCAAACATAAAAGTTAAATTTAGATACTTATTCGGAATTTGCTGCTTACATCCTTTTGATAGAACGTGTATCAAGTTTGATACATTGTGATTATCGAAAAAAGCTGTTTTGAAAAAACTGTGGGTTACGTCTCTTTTCCTTTCCACAGTCGATATTATTATAATAAGAAACTTGCTATATGTAGGCTGGCCGTAAGTATCTCGCGCGGACTACAATAAGCAATCATATGACGAGGAAGTTCAATACATGCTAAATGCAGGGCTGGCGGAATCATGGCCACTGTGGCAACTTTAAAAAATGTGAAATAAAAATAATCGGGTGTCCGCAGATTATTGTTTTCAGATTTAGGAGTCCGTGGCATGAAAAATGTTTGGAAACACTGAATTAGACTATATTTTCTCAACCTTTTTGGGCCTGTGGCTTTTTTTGAGTCCCATATTTTTCCGTGGCCACCTCTTTTTTTTATATCATGTAAGTTTTTCGAGATTACGTGAGTAGTTTTTTTTAATAAAAAATTTTCTCGATGTCAGATTTTACCGTGAAATTTGCAGATTTCTCAAAATGGAAAAACGCGAGCCCTTCTTTATAGTTCTTCTAGGATTTGCTAGTGGCCCCCTTCAAATTATTTTTTTCTCTGTGGTGGTCCCCGGTTGAGAAACCGTGAATTAGACAAATTTATATCAATACAATTATGCAACATAATTAATCACTGTGAAATTACAGCATATGGACACAAAGAGTTGACACACGGTGAGGCATACGAAAGATATCGATGATCAAAGTAAACACGACGGAGCATAATGTAGAGTTCATCAACGCTCATGCACAGTTCTCGTATATTGGAATTTCCTTCAACACAGTCAAGTCTCATTGCGAGTGTTATGGGAATGTTTTTTTTTTTTATATCTGTACATGGAAGAAAAACTACACTAAAACTAGCAATCAAAAATATCAGTTTCCACTTTAGCTATTGAAAGCTTTTACGAAATGTTTATGTTAGAAAATCAAAGCTTACCCTAATTGTGCTGTAGAATATTTAGGACCTCAAGAGGTGAAGTGAACAAATAAAATAGTAAACCTTTTTTCTTGGACATTTAAGTACAATCACGTATTTATTTGGTGTTTTGGTGGATTGTGTATTTTCATTCAACGGAGATAACACTTTTGCAATGTGTATTAACTGAGGTAACTTCTCTTTTACGATACTTTAAAACGTATAGAATATTACAAGGCATCTAACATTTTTTTTCTTAAAATACCACTTGGCTCACTTCACCTATAATGGCTAATTTTTACTGTACTTAAAGCGTTTCCTACAATATTACTGGAAAGATCGTCGTGAGGTACACTGTACTATGTTGATAATATCGATGATCATTGGTGCCTTTCCTATGTCTCACAGTGTGTCACCTCTTGTATCCACGTGAGGTAATTTTACAGTAATAAATTAAGCTGTATTCTTAACCAAAATTTTGTCTATCAGTATTGTATTGAAGCAGGTATTGACATATATCAATTCGGCCAAAATTTACATAGTGTATTAAAAACTGTTAAGGTTAGCTGTTTTATAATTGATAAAATAATATAACATAATTTTATTTCATGCCTGATATGATTTTTTTCAATATTAACTTTATCGAGCACTGCTATAATATATTAAATAATATTTTCCATCCGCAATTCCAAGAAGTTAAAAGCTTCCTTTCAAATGAATTATTCGATTCCTAGTAATATTCTCGCAGTGTTTCCAGCTATAAAATTAAAAAAAAAACTATCCATTTCATATTGAAACTATCGCGGGATCTTTAAACGAGACTTAATTGCTCATTTTTACTACTCATATAACGTTGAACATTAATTAACGTTCAATAGATGTTCTTCATTTCTGTTGGTTTCATACAAATTCTATATGTTCCAATACATATGAATGTATAACATTGAGCAGTATCAAAGACATATGTTCTTCAATCTTTCACAAGTCTATCATTAGACTTTGTCATTTTGTCGTATTTTTTTGTTTCGTCACTATATTATACATAATTATTTCTTTTTATTTACAGCTTGTTTTTGAATTTCTTTATACACGTTGTAGTGAAAATTTATCTAAATTCAAGTTGTGACTCTTAATTATTTATATAAATAATATGTGCAGATGGAAATTCAATTTAACAAGTTTAAATATGTACTATTTTATTACTTTAAAATTATATTTTATAAACCCAGTAAACTTTCTTAGCACTTTCGATGGTTTCGGCGGTAACTTTGTGGAAGTTCATTTTAATATAAAATTTAAAATATATATATATAACTTTGATTATTCCACGTATTGTTTAACCAACTATGACACGTGTTTCGACTCTTTCAGAGGCATCTTCAGACTTACTATCGCAAATTTTGTTGGCAAAAATTTTTACTTAAGCAAAATTTGCGATAGTAAGTCTGAAGATGCCTCTGAAAGAGGCGAAACACGTGTCACAGTTTGTTACGCAATACGAGGAATAATCAGTTATTTTAATTTTTATATTAACTTTCTAAGCATTAAAAAAAACTTGTTTTTAATCATTATTACCTTTGGCATTTTAATAACAATAAGTTACAAATATTTTGTCATTTTTCAGTATGTTTCTTTTATTAGAAATAAACTTAATTCAGTTAAAAGATAACTGTATTTTTTACATTCCTAAGATTTGTCCAATCATAGCTTTTGCCTGAATTTTACATACATTAAGTTAGCAATTGCAAATGTTTTCTTGTAAAGTAATTGAAATTAATATAGCACAAATAATATGCGTAACATATACTTTTCAAATAAATACAGTCGTTTATAAACGCGAGTTTAATGTAATATGTGTGTAGGAACTTTGTAAGGATTTTACTCTGTCCCTGATTGCAGTAGCCTATGGCGAGACATTTGGCCAGCATATTATCCAGCTACTGTTCTGAGCAATATCCAGTTCGGTCATGAGGAAGCGACTTCGTTTCGCTTGGGCATAAAACGTTACAAGTGTATAGAGAACAATATTTTATGAAAACACACGCATGTTGGTCGTAAAAGCTCACTGTACTTCGATTCAAATCGTGTTGCTTTCACTTCGAAGCGATTGCATTAAAATAATCGACAACGGAGCATGTTTGCATTGTGAAGTAATAAACGTTACTTCTTTACCCATCAGACCACCTATAGTAAGAATGTTAAGAATATGGCTAACCTAGTATATAAAGCAGTGAAAATATAAAAAGTCAATTTTAGCACTAGATTATAGGATTTATTTTGTATTGTTGACATGTCTAAGCGGTGACTTTTTATAATCGAGAACATATCTCGACGTAATTTTTTTTTTTTTTTTTTTGTATTATTTCGTGCAAATTTTATTAAGATTCACCGCTTGATGTTGTTTAAGAGAAAATAAAAAGATCTATTATGTCACTAGTGTCACATATTTCCCAAAAAAAAACAGTCTATTAGACAGCCGCGTTCCGTTATCCGACAGCGTTAATTAGTTAATTAGATGAAATTTACGGGCACACGTAATAGTGTAAGTGTCGATTTTCCAGTTTATTACGAGAAAACATGTTTGGAGTGGGCTGGCGCGCGCTGGGCACGCGGTGCCACAAGTGGCGGCCTTATCGGGCACGATCGACGCCAGCCGCGGCCCGCCCGCGCGCCTTGTGTCACCTTCACAGATACATTACATACGACCACGTTGCCAGTCCCGCTATGAAAGCTTTCCGAAGCTATCGGTAAACCGGGAATATGTATTTAGTCATACACGCATTCTATATTTTATTTCGTCTGATACTATTACAAACACTTTATAACAGAGCTACTCAAAATCAAAGAAACACGTAAAAATCAGATCATACGAATTACTCATAAAAAATGCTGTTCAATATTTGTAAGTATTTGCTGTACAGATCGATTAAGTTTTCGCTAATAAGTTTTTTTTGTAATCATCAGTTTATATCGGCGGTCGGGAAACCGGGGTAAATTACTCTATATGGGGTAAAAATGAAATTTTTGGGTGTAATAAGGAAATTTTTCTAATTTGCTATTTTATAAACGTGTTAGTATTTTTACATTTAATTGTCTCTTTTTCAAAATGACGGGGTAATATCAACTTACGCAGAAATATTTTAAAAACTTATTTTACAGCTGACAGCTGATTTGGGCTTTGTTAGGTTTACCATTTTACGCCGGAACAACGCGTGCAAATTGTGTAATTTCTTCAAAAATTATGCCGGCTAGAACGTTACTATCAATGGAGAGCGCTATAGATCCATGATTACTGACAATTAGTTCTCTAATTGATTGGTTTTAATGCCGAAAAGCTGTGGTTTTAACAAGACGGCACAACAATAAATTTCTAGAAGGAAACATTGCATATGCACTCATCCAAAAAAAAAATATTAAAAGTTGTAGTAATATGGTTTGGTATTGATCTTTAATGGTACATTACTATTAAAATTAACATTGATTTTTTGATGCTTAGTAGAAAAGTATTTTTTTAGGACATGCAACATGGAATTATTTTTGCTTCTACATATACCAGTTCTAAGGGCCGTTCGATTGATCAACTAATTACCTAGAGAAGTGGACATTTTTAACGACAGTATTTGTAAACTGTTTGTTAAGTTTTACTATTTTATTTCTTGATTTGGATGCATTATGTAGTTTTTATTTAATATTTGTCAAGTGCATGGTGAATTGGCGTCAGCTGTAATGTCATATACTGTACTTTTAATTTTTCAACAACATTAAACAGTAAAATTCTGAAAAATTAATGTTAATCGAAAGTGTATGGGCGAAAAAATACTATACGAAGAAAAGTATGACAGATAGCGTAGACGTATTTTTTCATCTAGTTCAAGATGTAATCTAGCTGCTTATAATGAATAATAACAAGAACAGATAAATAATATTACTGCTTTAATAGCACATTTCTCCAGTTATTAACATTAATAAGCAACTATATCGATAGGAAATCGAATTTAGACGATTGAATAATTGCCAATGGTCGAAGATATCTGCTAATTTTAAAACTAGTTACTGGCTTCAGTGCCCACATGTGTTTACAGCTTCAAGCATCCTGTTTCGAAAACAAGCTTTTATATGAGCTTAAACGAGGGAAAATGTCCGGTTTATTTTTAAGCCGTTCTGATTTCATGCGTAAACATCTAAATCACGACCGCATATGCCCGAAGGACTTGCCGTTTTTACTGTCAGACACAACTCGATTTTCTACATACGACATCTAAATAATAATTATATTAACAACATCACGTATTTTATAAGTTTATTTCTGGATAATGAATGACTAACAATCTATCTTTTATGATTTAAATATAATGTATAATATCAGCAATACTTTTAAGAGGGAAAAATTAATACCTACTATAATATTATTATTTTATCGAAGATAGATGAATTTATTTACATTGCGAAAATTTTGTACACTCATTTAGAAACATTTAAAAAGATTAAGTTTTACTTTGAATATTGTCATTAATGTTTTTATAATAATAACTTTTAGTGTGTTTACTGTCGATACTTGATGGAAAGGTATTATATTTTTTTTTTTTAAATACAAATTTGTACTCATTCCACTTATGACTGATTAAGTTGGATCAACTATTCAACTGAAATTCTATTTTTTTAAATTTATTATACTTTGATTTAACTTAAATTTTTCTCATTGATTTGTTAAAGCTTTCATATTTCCACACCATAATTTAATTAAAAATACACAACAATACTCTGTACAAATTCCACTTTCTTCGCGAACGTTATCAATTGGTAAGTGGTTTTTTTTTTAAATAGAAAGCTTTCAAGATTTGGCACTAAACACCTCAAAAGAAACTTATTATATGAATGTATTTTCACTATAAAGATGTTCACTGTCAATTTTTGGTGGGAAAGTATTATTGATTTTGTACACTTTACGAGTCTCTTTCTTAAAAAATTGATCTCTGAGTGGCATTTTTTAAAACAAATATGTAATATTATTTGTAAGTTGTCTTTTAACATTTATAAAATTTCATTTATCAATAAAATCGTTCTTATCTATTTTTTTCATATAAGTCACCTTATAACAATTTATATTTTCACCGATTGATAAAATTCGAGACGAGCAAAATTGGGACTGATCTTCCAAGCCGCGAGAGTTAATAAACAAATAACGGCATTACTAGTAAGTAGTGTTTTTTTTTTTTTTTAAATAAATCTGTTTTTATGTTAGTTCAATTTTATATTTATCATTGCAATTTTAATGAAGCTTTGAGTATTTTTTCCGTAAAATATAATAGTTCTATGTTTTAAGTGTTGGAAATTTAATAAGGTGTAGCTGATAGAACTAACTAGTAAATTCTTTTTGCCATTTGTTCAAATCCCGCTGTAACCATTTAAAATAAATATTTTTTTATTAGTATTAGAAGCTATAGATTAGATATTTATATTATTTTCCATTTAAAGTGGAGCGCATCAAAAGTGACTTATTCCTAGTTCTTTCCAAGCCCGTTCTTATATATTCACCATCTCCTAAAACGAGAAGAGTTGCTTGATGAGTCCATACACTTCGCATTGGCAACGGACTTAGCTCATGAATTTTGAAGTGCTTAGATTTCAAATAATACTACTATTAACTATACATTTTTCAACATTATTCATTATGTTTATATTATATATGTTGCATCGCAGATTTGAAAAAATCCCAGGTATAATATAAGTAGATACTATCGCATAAGCATTATGCCAGATTAGCTATCTGATCGAGTCGATCCAAATATGGCAGAGTGGTATAATCCTTAAATCGTATGTGCAATTTTATCGAGGAACGTCCGCTTAAAATCTTTCCCAATAATATAAAGAGCATAATAAAAGACAGTCGTTAAAAGCGGAATTAATTTAAGAATTCAGTTAATATTTTCTCTGAATAGGACTCGCTAAAAGAAACTTAAGTATAATACACAGTGTCAAAGAACACCTAGTACTTTTTTAATGAATAATAGGTTCAGACTAGAGCATCCAATCCCAGACTTTTTTGTAATTCCTAGATTTTGGCATTCACAATTTTCCCAATTCTAGGATCATATGATTGATCAGTCGACATACAATCGTGGAGAAATTTGGTATTCGGGATCGAGAGGTTGAAGGCCGCTGACAGATTTCAAAAAAATTTGCTCGCTGATTTTGAAATCCTGGGAATTTACGGATGACATTTTTATTTTACTAGTTCTTTCACAGATTTGTTTTTTTTACCACTGCCCGTTTACAAAAACCCAGGAATTTTCAAAACGAAAAAAATTGTGACCTTTTGTTTTGTTTTGGTCGCTAGCTCGTTTTTCAAACTTTTCGAGAATTTTTCACTTTTTATCTTCGATCCCAGAATTTCTTCTACGACAATTCCGGGATTGGATACAATTGTTCATACTAAAATAAATGTACTTCTAAATTCAGTGCGAATCAAACAATAAATACTTATTTGCAGGGCTTTTTTTACCCTGTAACGCGGCGGAACGGCGTTCCGGCACCTTTTTTTCGAAATTTTAATAAATGTTCATAAAATTTGAAAAATTTCGTTTATTTTCTTTGAAGCCTTTGACTGTTAATCCCTTTTGAATATATAGGGAAGCATAGGACCCATAAATTAATGTCATGCAAAAGATTATCAGGTATGTACTTTCTTGGAAAGGGCGTTTAATTTATGCACTGAATTCTATTCCTATTTCTTCAAGTGAATGTGAACGCGGGTTTTCATAAATAAATTTAATTATCAGCCCAATGAGAGCTTCGTTGATGACCAAAACAGTTTCGTCACTTTTGTTTATTAAACTCGTCGGACCACCTTTGATACTTTTTGATCCTTCAAAATACGTTAATCAATGGTTACTAAGAGGAAGACATTCGGTCACAGACACCAACACAAAAAAAAAGAAATAGGGACCATTTACCTGACGGAAATTGGGATAAACTGTGGAAATCATTGTAATTGGAATAAATTTTCATTTGAAATTTCTAAAATAAATATAAAAATATGTAAGTATATTTTGTTTTATTTTCTATGCATTATATTTTCTATGCATTATATATTATAAAAGCCGTTTTTAATTCTATCAAAATGATATTCGAATATATAATAAAAAATATACCTTTTTAGAAAATGCTCGAAAAAAGTGCGTTCCGGCATCTTTTTTTTTTTCAAAAAAAAGCACTGCATATTTGTATTACTAATTCCAGTTTATATATTAAAGATCAGGGCCGGATTTGATCATCACGAGCATTATCAACCGATATTAATCAATACAGGGATTTTTATAAAAAAAATAAGTAAAACTAATTGATACCGTGTATTGTCGAGTCCGTGGTGCAGTGATGAATGTCGTTTATATCTCGTGTTCAAAAAAGTAATTGTGACATAAGAGCAAAAGAAGGTATTCTATTTTTTTTAATAGAATGTCTCAACACCAAGCATTCACAGTAAACAAAACAGTGATAAAAGTGATAACGACTTATATTATTTGCTTTACCACGACATTTTCTTTCGGTATACCAGAAGCTTTTAGTTTTAGCTGGTCAACGAAAACAGCAAGTTTTTAAAATAAAGAATCTTTACACTACTTTTTTAAATGTATTCTGATATTTTTAGAGTAAATGTGACGGACTTAATTTTATATAATAGTTTCTATGATTTTTCAATCACCGTGTACCCGCAACCCGAGATGCAAAAAAGTGTATGTACATGTTAAATGCATTTACCGATTGCCTCTGCATTTGTTCATGCATGCAATTGGCCTTTTAACTGAACCAAAGTCATTGTATCATATTAAATATTTGCTCTTATCAGTTTTGATCTTCATGCAAGAACTTTGTATTATTTTATCGGAAAACCAGTGCATGTTACATTATGCATTTTACACTGTGCCAAATCACTCGATCCTTTAACGGAAACAGAATTCTTTTAAAGAAACTTTTAAACAAAACATTACGAATTTAGATATGTTTTTTAAAAACTAAAAATAACTTCTTCTTTATATAAGACATTTGATTGTAACTACGAATGAATTCACTTTTAGTGTGTTCACTACTTGGTGGAAAGGCATTATATTAGTAAAAACACAATATTCCTTTGTACTTCATTCCACTTTATTTAATGAGCGAAACTGGTCCTTACATATTAAATAAAGTGGAATGAAGTACAAAGGAATATTGTGTTTTTACTAATACGAATGAATTCGTTATAAATAACAAAAAAAACTTAAATTCGGTTATTACGATCACGGAAATAGCGAGATCTCTGATATAACGGGGAAACATTCAATGAAATTTTAGTTTATTGTGTTTTCTTCTAATGTGTTCACTTTTATTACGAGCTACTTCTCGGGCATACCGTGCAAAAATATCGTCAAAAAATTGAAACAATGAAAATGAAAACAATGAATTTTAAATTTTATAATAATAGTGGATTGACAGAAAAATGTATTATGCGTGTAAATAAATTCAGATTGTGTATTTTGTTTTAATTGCGACTTTTTGTCATATGTGACCGCTCTAGACACTTATTTTCTTCATGTGATGGGTATGTTTGTAAGCATTTAAAAATACATATTCTCTGATATAACGAGTTATGCTTATAACAAGCAAATTCAGTCAGTCCCATCTTCCTCGTAATAATCAAGGTTGACTGTATTTTATGTTAAATGCACAGTACGATTTGCATTGTGATTTGATTTACTCCAATATTAATGTTTGTTATTGTTACGAATTGTGAAAAATGTAATTTTTGAAAGAGGGATTTACAATATTTTTTACAAACATTTGCAATGGCTTCAGCGGTAATTTTGTGATAATTCATTTCTAATTGAAAATTTAAGTTGTTAAATTCTTTTTCCACTTATTTCGTTTCTCTGATTAGAATATCTGAAGATACGTTTCAAAAAGGTGAAACCCGTATTACAAATAGTAAGTAACACTGTAACAAGAAGAATAAAAAAATTATCAATTTCATTATGTATTGCTTTTAATTTTTTTTTTTTTAATTCTTGAACCCCACGTAATATACCTTATATTTATTTTAATGCTGGATTGTAAGCAGTCTAATAAATTCTTAGTCGACACACTACACTGCAAACTTGAGTCAAGTAAATGGAATGATGCAATGAACTTGAAGCTGCACATATTCTTGAGATTCAGATCAGGTCCCAACTTCACTTCACACACTACGAAGTGCATGCACTCTCAACATCGAATGCATTTATTTATTCACCGTATAATGTTGCGTCGACAACTGGAAATAGCATAATAATAAATTATTATTATATTTTCATACCGGTCTAAAACCATTTTAATATCATCTAATAAGTAACATCTAAGAGCATTTTCTAATTGGAATTAGCACTGGAACACAAAGGACTTTATTTATATTGTTTTCAATAATATAATAAATCTAAATTTATACGACTTAATTATCAATTAAGCCATCGTCTTAGAAAAGCCATTATTCAACAGGCTTAATATTATTTAAAAAAGTAAACTCTTTTCAATACCTAATTTTATTTTGTTTTGTATAAATAACACTGTTAAATTGTATTATATTATCAATTAAAACCGGTCCTGGGTAATAGTACAAATAAGTTTTTTTTAGATAAATTAAATACAACCTTTAATAAGGTAAGTCGTCATTTATATAAATGTGGATCCTAAATATTTTTTTACACTATGTCACTAAAGCATCTTTGTTTTTACGAGAATTTTGTGTATGTTGATGTTTTAAGTCATTCGCTCTTCATCTTCTAAAGGAAGAGTAATTGGCAAGTCTCTCAGCCTTCTCTTCTACCTCTTTTAATCGGATAGAAAAGAGTGAAGATATATAAAATTATTCGTATTTTTTGTTTATAAGGCTCGATTTTTTATAAATGGTCCTATTAGAGGTGAAGTGAGCCAAGTGGTATTTTAGAAAAAAAAGATGTGTTGTAATATTCTACAAGTATTGTAAAAATGAAAAACCTCAGTTAATACACATTGCAATAGTGTAATCTCCGTAAAATAAAAATATGCAATCCACCAAAGCACCTAGTAAAGATGTGATTTCACTTCAAGTCCAAGAAAAAGTTGTACCATTTTACTAGTTGCTACACTTCACTTCTGATGGGCCCAATTAATTTTGTAGTAAAAATACGTGACATTAAACAGAAACTTCTGCTATCAACGGAGTAAAGGCTATACCAAAATTATGATTCCTCCGTTTTCTCTCGGTAGCTACTATGAAATGTATTCCATGCTTCTCGCATACAATGTGTTAAAAGTAAACGCCCAATTCAAAATCCAAATGAATGAAAAAACGATAGGCTACTGCGGTAAACATTATTTTCCTGCAGCTATCATTTTACTTTGTTATCTTTCGATAGCGATGTTATAAAGAATTTGATAAACTGTACTTAGTAAGTTTGCTTAAAATTTAGATATTTCCAAGTCCGTGAAAGTAAAGTGAATGTTTACATCTTAAGAAATTAAATAATTTTGCAATGTTATGATATTAATGTGATACTATTTTTGTTATACAATACCAATGAAATATTGGCCATTGTTAACTGGTGCAATCAAATAACCGTTACTATTTTAGTTAGCAAGGTTCTAAGTTCACTGTCAGTACTTGATGTAAAGGTATTATATTCAAAAAATAAAACATACTTTTGTACTAATTCTTCATTTATTTAATATGAATTATTTATTTGTTTAATTAACATTGCACAAAGTTGACAAATTATAAATTTAAAACTTTTACAACGAATTAAAAAAAATACAATTTAATATTAAAAGCAGTAGAAAAAAATGGCAAGGAAGTCAATTGAGTAAGCTCCGACGAACTCTACTCTAATACATAAAAAATAGTATACGTCAGAACTCACTCAAATCTACGTGGAATATGTCGACAACCGAAGCAATATTGATGAACACCGTTAAAGCTCTCCCCATTGGCAGGCTGGTTCTACACCTTGGGACAACAAACAATTCATGTTCACGATTTCTCAAAAAATAATCAGGAACATTTAGATTCACATTCTCAAGAATGGTAGAATTCTCATTTTGGCCTCGTATAAGTCGAAAGAAATATATGGCCAGATACATTTCTCTTCGAACGTCCAAACTATTAATGTTTAGCATGCCTAAGAGAAAGTCAGTTGGATAAAGCCATGGGTAGTATCCATACACCGTCATATAGAGAAGTCTTAAAAATTTCTTATGATCAGTACCGATTTCGCTCATCTCAAGCTTTTTATTAAAAGTGATTCTTATCATATATTGAATACGTATATGGCTGGGGAGGGGGGTGTTTGTACACACCGGTGACTTCACTTGCAATTAGTGGTTAAGTGGATTAATGTTTGTTTCAAAACTTAAAAGAAGTGAATTTGAATCGTTCAAATTATGTACATTCACACAGATTTTGTCACTAACGACCCGGGTTTCGCCTTTCGGCATCTTCAGGCGTTTAAGTGTACGGATGAACTTGAACTGACGCTTAAACAATGAATATTTCGTGTTTATATAATAAATAAATGTATTATTGAGTTTAAAGCCTTTGCTGTCGAAAAGGATTAGCCCATGGGAATGCCCACAGATTTGAATGGTGAGTAGTTTCAAGAATTATATTTATTTTGTTTGCCAGAAACGGTTTATGATGATATTTATATAGGGTATAAAAGTGGAGATTCAGGCATGTGTAACATTTCATTTAAAATCGGAAGACGGTCGTTAGTGATATAATCTGTGCGAATGTACATAATTTGAACGATTCAAATTTAATATTGAAATTCCACCAAGCACTTTCAGTCGAAATATTAAATTAAAACAAGTGTGTAAAAAATGTGTGTGAGAGTTCTTTCTCGTTTTACAGAACATACACTACTCACTGACTGTTTTAAAACGAGAAAAAAATCTTAGCACGTTTTGTTTGCAACCATTTCTTTTAATTTTAAAGCATACATTTTACTTGAACGGAAGTGAAAGCACCTTACTGTGAAGGTGGCTAATGCACTCTTTCGTATCTTTGATGGACTCGGCGCTAACTTAATAAAAAAAATGTTTTTGATATAAAATTAAATTTAATATAGTATGATTAATTTATTTCGTCAGATTAAGTGACATTCGGTCAATCCCATTTTAAAACCACATCAAAGTAACTCATTGTAGTAAGAGTGACTTGCACGAAGCCGTCCCCGGGTTCGAGTCTCTCGCAAGGACACATTGTCAATTAAAACCAGTTTGTTATGTTAAACAATGTCTATATTGTAACATTAGCGTGTTTGACAAAAGGCGTGGAATGTCGGCACACACAGAAAATAATTCACTTTATCTCAGTCGCGTTCATATTTTACTCAAGATATCATTTATGGCTATCTCCATGCCACTAAAGTCGACTTTCACAGTTAAGCTTTCATCCAAATACTATTCTACTTCATGCATATATATTTTGGTATTTGCACAAATGTTTAGTGACTTGTCGATACATGAGTAAGAACTACAAGATGTTATGTTACGCTATTCAGAGCCATCCTCGGACAATCTTACTTTCACAAATGCTTGTTTAAGTACGAATGATTTTAATTTTACTATTCTGATATATTATAAAAATAGAAATAAATACGGGAGACAAGGAGAGGATGATAGAAAAACAAACAATATTTGTAATACAAATGACATTTACGTTAATAAATAATTAACTAATAAGTTGCATCAATTAGGAAGGATTAAACCGTTGGAAAATAAATTTAGCAGTAGCGAACAACCTGTTTTATTTAAGATATTATTTAATAATATTTCCTTATGGTTAATACTTTTATTTATTTTTAAAATTTTTAAGCTATTATTATTTACTCGATGAAGAATTACTACGTTACTATTCAGATTAAAATGACGATTGTCGTACATTAAAATAACGTTAATTTCATTGCATAATAACTATACAATTAATTGTAAAAGAATTTTTCTATCCAAACTACAAACAATATTAATAAACTAAAAAGTATAAAGAGTTATTTACAATTTATTATACTTATGAAATCTATCGAAACTTAATGTTTCCATAATGGTCAACATAAATAAATATCAAAGAATTATTTTTAAATAAAATATTTGTAGATGTTATCCTTTAATTGTTGTTTGATAGAAGTGAAAATAAGATATTATTTGTACTGATTCCGCAATTTTATACAGTGATCAGAACAGGTTAAGCCCATCGCAAGCGTTTCAATTAATGAATTGGAAGATAATATAGGCTTCACGCTACGGCGGGGGTCCCGGAAAACATGGATACAGTAAGATAATGAATGAAATCTTCAATATATTTATTTGAAAATTACTGTAATTGTAAATAAATATTTAAAAATATCAATTATAATTTGGTCAATCAGTGTGATGGTTTTAACTGTGAATTTTTGAAAAAAAAACATAGTAACTTGCTAGTTACGATTTTTTTTTAAATAAGATTTAAATTATTTTTTTTCAGCTAGTTAACATAATATATTTAATGTGTTTGACATAGTATGTATTTCTTATAAACACATTCGATAAATAAAAAAATAATTTTTTTGTGTTCACTTGAAATTGTTTTATGTATGAAATTGAATTGCTTGTGACCATGTTATATTGATGTTAAATTGAATAATATATGTGGTTTTGACATACTTATAATATACATATCGACTGTGGAAAGGAAAAAGGACGTAACCCACAGATTTTCAAAACAGCTTTTTTTCGATAATCACAAAGTATCAAGCTTAATTAATACACGTTCTATCAAAAGGATGTAAGCTGCGAATGCCAAATTAGCATTTGAATTTAGCTTTTAAGTTTGAAAAAAGACGAGCTTGTGAAAATTGAAACCATGAAAAAAGACTAAAAAAATGTTTTTCTTAGATATTTTTTTAAATTAACATTAGATAATGTCAATTAAACAACAGTTAAGACGTCTACGTGCACTTCAAAGTTGTATATATTTCATAATTTGCATATGGCCCAAAATCATCCAAATACGTTTTTTGTGCCTCCTGTAAAATTTGCTATGTGTAGGTTACGTCCTTTTTCCTTTCTACAGTCGATATGGTATATAAGCTTCGGAAATGATACTTAATACAATAATCGCTTACTTTATAAAATTGGAAAGAAACGACGCAGTCGGTTGAAAATAATCACAAATGAGAACATATTCTGTGTTTCGGACCGAGGACTAAAGCTATTTATTCTACAGAATTTATTGGTCGGATTTCAAATACTTTCCCATTTTCGAAACGCTTGTATCATTTTTTAAAACACATTTCTATTAAATATACATATATATTTAATATAAAATAGATAATTTGTATTCAAATCTCCTAAATAGCATCGTTATCATTTAAGATTTCCGCACTTGAATGCCTGAAGATGCCGAAAGGCGAAACCCTGGTCATTAGTGAACAAACTTGTGTGAATGTACATAATTTGAACGATTCAAATTTAGCATCGATATAGTTACCCATTTAGTATAATATGTTTTTCTGCAAATATAATTGTATATGTTTTTAAACCTTCATTGAGGTTGTTATATAAGATTTAAAGAGTAATAGAGTACTAAAATATATTGTTTTTATATTTGAGTTACTGGTACGTAAGTTTTTTATATTATTTCTCTGGTTCGCAGGCGCTGAAACGTTGGGAAGCACTGTAATATGTTATTATTAAAAACATATATTTTTTATTCATGATTGACAGTTGATGCTATTCAATTAATTATGCGTAAACGAAACCGGTTAATTTGAAATAGGTTTCCATTTTTTTTTTAAATATGTATAAATCAGTGCTTTCCAACCTTTTTCATGCCACGGACCCTTAAATTTGAAAATAAAAATCTGCGGATCCCAGAAAAAAAAATATTTCACATGTTCATATTTTATCACAAAGAATGTTGAAAGAATGAAAATTTTACAAAAAACCTGCAAACCCTAAGTTGGGAAGCACTGGTTTTAAAAAACGCATACAAAATCATCGCAATGAAGTAAAATAATCTTATCAAATGAATATAACAGCATCAAGTGAGCTGGATCAATTGATTTATTATGATAATTCCTTACGAGTATTATACCAGCTCTAATTTTCTCCGCATCATATTAATCTATCAGAATCGATCAATGATCTAATTGCATTCCGCATCGAAATGATCCAACTAATTAGATTCAAATTGAGCATCGATTTAGCTTAATTATGCAATGGCAAATTTCACCATCTGCCGACGTCTCTATATGCGATATGAGTGGTGCAGCAACAATTTAAGAGTTTTAACTTTGCGGAATAATAATTATTCAATATCTGTGCGTGCGCATAATTAAAGATAAACTTCGATAAAGTATGTAAACGCTCTGACAGGCGATAATTTAAATAAAGTGGCTCGAGCCGAACTCTCAGCTCCACTTTGCCAATGCGCGAATTCCATAATTCCTGATACACGAGCTACTTGCCATACATAAATGGATCTTTTTCTTTTTTAAGTATTTTAAAAAAACCATGTCTGCTCCCAATGTGGAGCATATGGGCTTCTATGGGAGCTTATATCAACAGAAATATAAAAAATATTGAAAATAAAAGAAACCATATATTCATTTCTACAATTTTGAAACTGGATATAACACACATCTAACGTGTATTATTTTATAAATTGATTATAAATTGATCATTTTCAAGAAAAAATGTTTTTTTTTTGTACCATGTTTGCTTCTAATTTAGAGCATATGGACTCCTAATAGAGTTTATCTCAATAGAAGTGTTTCTATGATAACTGCTTGTTACCCAGTTGCTCAACCTCTCTTTTTCCAATGAGAGTAGGAATAGAAGGATAGGGCTGGGACAGGACTAGTGGTTAGCTCATCGCTCTCGATACGCCCCGTTCATAGGATAGTATGGGCGGGAGGGAGAATTCCAGACATCACATACATCTATGCCTTCGAACAGAAATTCATAAATCTATTGAAAAATCAACTAATAAAAATGTCTGTACGGAAGTTGACCACTCAACTTATCAATTTATCGATTACTCTTCCAAGCCATGGGTATTTGTGATATCAACAAATTCCCTCCCACCCTTTCCGATACTTAAATAACTGGAGGTAGCGAGAATGATTCGTTAACCACTAGTCCTGTCCTATTCTAATCCTTATATCCCTACTACTCGCGTTGAACGACTGTGTTGTCATATAAAAACTTATTTTAAGATACCTTCATTAAGAGGCGATACGCTCCGAATTGGGATCGGACATGGATAAAAAAAAGTTACAGCGATTAGTAAACCACCTGTAAAACCACCGATAAGAAAAAACCTGTCTCGAATTGTTCCCGAGACAATCTTATTTGCCACGGGAAACGTCTGTGGAGGGAGTTGCGTAGTCATGTCTTAGTTATATCTTGTATATTATTCTTGATCTTTATCCTTTATGTCTTCGAAAAAGGGAGTTTGAGCAACTGAGTCACTAGCAGGGCTGTGGAGTTGTGTAAAAAAAGACGACTCCGACTACAAAGAAATTTTTCAATAACTTAATTTTAACTTATATATAAGGTATTTATTCCGTTAGATCATCTTTAGTCAGCCAAGCATGCAATTTCAACATTATGGACTTTTGTGGTTTGAATACATGTCATTAAATATATATATTTTTAATGGGTTTGAGTTTCTCGTTTTTCACGGCTCTGACTCCGACTCCACTGCTCTGGTAACTAGTATTTCTCGTAGAAAAACTTCTCTTAAAATACCTTGATTAAGAGGTCACACTGCCTTACATTGGGAACGGACATTGATTTTAAATAATATAAAACATTTATCGGATTTGTTTCCTTGGTATTTTAACAGTTTTGTTGTTGTATGTGCAATGCAATAAGAGTGTGTGGCTTTTTACATAAGCCTTCGACATAATGCGATTAACCCTCTTTAGGAATGAAAAGTTATGATATCAGTAATTCAACAATGGCCAATTTATAATTATTTAAGTGTATCCTTGAAAGGGGATTTATTTCAACTGTAATAATGCCTTATTATTCTGTAGCCTACATAGTTGCCTCTTTTACTAGGCAATGCCGGGTGACTTAATGCAGATTATTTAGAAGGAAATATTACAATAGTAGTGATACAAAACAGAGTAAATTTTGTAAAGAAAATTTATTTGTTTTCTAACACAATGTAAACAGTAAATATCTCATTAGACTTCATTTCAACAGTTTGACTTAGTATTACTTAATGTAGTAGTAATAATACTTGTCTTTGATGGTATAAGTTATATGTTTGTTTAATTGAGAAATTTTATATCACTACCAAGTATGTTATTTGTTGCTGCATATATTAAAACATTGCTTGATTTTTAATCTGCGTAAAAATGGAACCAGATAAACAAAATAATCGTATTATAATAATTTATGTCTTCTTAAACAGCTAAAATATAGTCGGTTAACAATCAAGCTAAGAAAGTTGCATTTTTGCGATTGCTTAAGTCAGTGGTTCTTACGGACACCCAGGGGTCTTAAAGACCACTGAGGGGGTCCGTGAGAAATTAAAAATCATTCAGGGGTGCGTGGACAACGTCGAGAGGGGGAGGGGTCTGCAAAAGAATACATATAAAGATATTCCTGACAACTTTTTCATTATTATGAGAGTTAAAATGGTAACGATTTTTACGTCGTCAGTAAAATATAACCATAGTTACTCCATCAGAAAACAAGTAATGACAATCATGGATTTGGTCGTCGAACATAAATAATCTAATATCATCCCATCAAGTTCACCCATCTCATCGAAATAAAATGTGTTTTTGTATTTTAAAACAAAATTTGTAAATTTAATAAATATGTCATAATATTAGTTGGTCAGTCAACATTCCCTCTAAGCTGCGCTTGCACGCGGCCGCGCAGCAGCTGAGAATCCCCCGCGCACTCATTCCAGGTTGGCGCGCACTACAAGACAGTAATTCAAATAATATTTGATCGGTCCGCGCAGCCTTTGAAATTTCCGCGCAGCTAATCTCTTGTCTTAGAGGGAGCAAATGGCCTTCCAGGCAAATCTATGAAAAAAGCTTGCTCTAAATTACTTTTGAATATTGGTTAATTCCATTTTCCATTTTATATTGTGGTTTAGATTAAGCTGCATGGTTAATTTCACCTGTAACACTCTAAGTTGAACATCAACCAATAGTTTCCGTGGAGCAATCCTTCAAACTCTATCATAATGTAGCTTATTTCTACATTAACAATCTCGCAGATTATACAAACACCCATACTGCGGATAAAATAACAGTAATGAAACTACTTATATTCAGTTATAAATTTTGCCATTATTTTGGTGGAATTGCGGTAATTTTGTGGAGATTCATTTTTAATATAAAATTGAACTTAATACGTTTGTATCCTACTAATTGTTTTACAAAATTTGACCCGTGTTTTGCTTCTATGGAAAGTCTGAAGATGCTTCTTAACCCTTTTAATACTCTATACTTTTCACAGATTTTCCAAAAATATCCTGAAAAATCTGTTTTTTAAGTGTTTTTGTAAATTCATGAAAAAGTATTAAAAATAAAGATATTTCGGTAATTGTTTAAATATTTGATTGAGGAATAACATGATAGACTTATTTACAGCCACGAGATATTGTTTTTAGAAAACATACAGACAGTTTGGGAAGGGACACTTCATCAAAGAAATCAAAAAATCCGTAATAACTTTTGCATTATACTTATATATTATTATTCCATAATTACTACATTACTGGGGAGGGGGGTTACAATAGTGTTTCTTTCACTTTATTTTTATCTACATCATTACATCTTGAAACAAAAATTACATTTAAAAAAATTGAAATAACAAAATATTATACATTAGAATTCAACTTTTTTTATGGAAAAAAACAACGCTTTGTGGGGCTATATTATATATCTTCGGACCTGTAAGTGGCTCGGATGTCAAAGGTTAAGTTCCCTGTGTTATGCCACTTCTGATTTTAACTTAAATTATGTTACGTAAATAAAAATGTATGTACCATTTAGAAAAGCCGATATATCGGCTCAGAATATTTTTGGCGATTATATGAAAGCCGATATATCGGCTCGAGGGTACTAAAAGGGTTAAAGAATAATAAAAATTCGTGTCACCTTTTTTACAACAATCAGTTAAATAATATTGTCATCAAATTAATTTTATATTGCGATTGGCAATTCTTTTTTTATATTCTAAAACGGATAAGACTGCTTGCCCTTTTTTATATATAGTCCATGTTCGCTCCCAATGTGGAGCATATGGCCTCCTAATGGAGGTGTCTCAACAGTTTTTTTACGAGAACTGCTTGTTACTCTGTCGCTCAACCATACTTTTTTTTTCAAAGTGAGTAGTGGGGAAAGAAGGATAAGGCTAGAACAGGACTAGTGGTTGACTAATCGCTATTGCTACACCCAGTTATTAAAGGATCAGAAGGATGGGAGGAGAGGAAAATGATGTGAATTGACATCACAAACACCCAGTCTTTGATCACAACTTTGAATTGAATAATTTTCAAATTCACTGTGATCTGACCGGGAATCGAACCTAGACCTGCGTGATCGGTAGAGCAAGCTCTAACTAACTGGGCCACTGCAGGAGAAAATTCTTGCTCTTATTGATTAATAATGATATAAATCTTGCCTACTATAAACTCTGCGTCAACCACTATGCGTGATACAAAAAATCAAAAACTTTCGTATCTGAGACAAAATTGTGCAATAATTAACAATTTTAGAAATATCTTATTGCTCAAGACTTATACCAAAGTTTCATATCGAGTGTGGAAAGGAAAAAAGTCGTAACCCACATATAAAAAAAATCATAGAAAAGACAAAAATGGTGTTTTGATAATTTTGGGCCCTATGCAAATTATTTTTTTTTATTTTTTTATTTTAAATCTCTAAAAAAAATATTTGACACTACAGCTTACGCCAATGCGTCAAATATTTTAAAGTTGAAAAATCATACGAGACACACTCGATGAGAATTTTTGAAAGTCACATTAGATTCTTCACAAACACCCATGTCTTGGATCTTAAATTAAAATTGAAAAAATCCAATTTGATACTGACCTTACCGGGAATCGAACCCAGACCCACCTGATCGGTAGAGCAAGCTCTTACCAACTAGACCACAGCGGGCGATTATGAAATATGTATACACAACCTGGCAGTGGACGGAAACTTCTAAACTAGTGTTTAATTAGTAAAAACACAATATTCCTTTGTACTTCATTCCACTTTATTTAATATTTCAGGACCGGTTTCGCTCATTACGAGCATCGTCAACAGATAAGAAATATAATTTAACAGTGCTATTTATACAAAAATGAACAGTTATAAACAACAATTGGCATTGAAAAGAAAATACCAATTACATTAAAAGTGATTCTAAAATAGCACAAAATTAAAATGTTGAACACATCTAACATATAATTTCAATTTCAAAATCAACATTTTAATTTTGTGCTATTTTAGAATCACTTTTAATGTAATTGGTATTTTCTTTTCAATGCCAATTGTTGTTTATAACTGTTCATTTTTGTATAAATAGCACTGTTAAATTATATTTCTTATCAGTTGACGATGCTCGTAATGAGCGAAACCGGTCCTGACATATTAAATAAAGTGGAATGAAGTACAAAGGAATATTGTGTTTTTACTAATATAATGCCTTTCCACCAAGTATTGACAGTGAACACCCTAAAAGTAGTGTTTAATTGACATAATCTAATATTAATTTTAAAAATTGTCTAGGAAAAATCTTTTTTTCAGTCTTTTTTCTTTGTTTTTAATTTTCACAAGCTCATCTTTTTTCAATTTTAAAAGCTATATTTAGAAACTAATTCGGCATTTATAGCTTACATCCTTTTGATAAAACGTGTATCATATTTGATACATTGTGATTATCGAAAAAAACTAGATATAGATTTTAATAAACAGTTTTCAACATATTTGTACTTGCTTCACATGCAATACAACATGTTGACTATTCGCTCTCGATTGTCACATAATTATGATAAATTAACGGTTTTCCAGTTGTAAATACCAATATTGTTATATTGGGAATAGGCTACGTTGAAAATATTGTAGTATTGCGGAGTACACGTCCAACGCTAACGAATGTAACGGATTGACTATTAAAATGTCTACTTTTATTTTATATTCGTCTATAAATTAACTACTCTGCATTCGTTAGGACTTATTTAATTGAATCCGCTGAATATGTTATTACTACGCTTGTTCAAGAAAATAGTTAAATATAGTAATAACTAAATGTGCCATACAAATCGACGTTTATGACTAGTGGCGTACATACAGAAAGTTTATATAGGATGATAGCAAATACATAAATTTGAATCGTTTAAATTATGTACATTCACACAAGTTTTGTCGCTAACGACCCGGGTTTTGCCTTTTGGCATCTTCAGGCGTTCAAGTGCACGGATGAAATTGAGCTTAGTAAATAAGTGTATCGTGTTTAAATAAGAAATAAATGTATCAATCACTAGGCTTAAAACCATCGCTAGCGAAAAGGATTGTCCCAAAGGATTAACCCATTATAATGCCTGCAGATCACTTTTAGGGTGTCCACTGTCAATACTTGGTGGAAAGGCATTATATTAATAAAACACATTATTTCTTTGTACTTCAATACACTTTATTTAATAGTTCAGGACCGGTTTCGCTCATTGTGAGCATTGTCAACTGATAAGAAAAAATTATAAACAATGATATTTATACAAAATTAAATTGAAATAAAAGGTGTAAGCAACTATTAACAATGAAAAGAATTTAGAAATTACAGTACAAGTGACTCAACAATTACACAACATGCTTAACACCTATAACATACAATTAAAAAATCATCAGACTAATAAATTATAAGTGGTGAGTGATGGCAATTATAAACACAATTAAAATTTGGGTTTTTTTTAAAAAAAGCCTACCTTTTATATTAAGCTATTAAACATTGCATATTGCTCTGTAAATGTCGATTTGAATTATGATGTAGCTTGAAAAACTGAAAATGAAAAATTATTGCGTTTATTTATTGTAAATGTTCATATCGACAGGTAACACGTAAGCGATATGCGATATTATCGACTGATACTGTTAGATAATAATTTATTTTACATCATAAGAATTTGCATTAAGAGAAATATATGATGGCTCTTAAATAATACTAGTAATATTAATTAACACACGGCGTAATACAATTATTATGTTAGCGTAGATTCGTTCCGGTCTCTACGTATCAATACATTTAATTATACTTTCTCTTATGAAACTTTCTGCAAGCTTTTAATATACACTTGTCGCGAAGTGTTTATATGCTGCCTATTATTGCAGCTGTTATAATATAACGCATTCTTATCGATCTATTATGTTAACTAGTAATAATTAATGAGTTCAGCATATGCAGAGGTCGGAAAACTTTTAAATCAAAATAATTAATCATGAGAAGCACAACAATTTATTAAATAATATTAATGATCAACTTAATATAATAATTTAAAAAATGCATTATTAATTTATTGGACGAACCATATTTTTAATACTGTTTACAAAGATTTAGGCACACTCTTATTGGTTATTGGACTTCTTACTGGATTAAACATAATTGCACTTGTGGATTGATTGGATGGTTTTTACTGGTACAAGCGAACTTAATTTTTAATTTTGTTGAAAATCTAACAAAATACATATTTAATGTATATTTTTATTTTTTTATCACAACTATCCATGCATACAATATTTTATTTTAATTTATCTTAAGTTTATTTAATAACTATTTGCTAACCGTAATCAATGTCAATGTATGTATGGCTTACAAGTTTTTTTTTTGTATAGGTTGGAAATCATCTTAATCAATAAAGAGTCAAAACTTATTTGAAAACTGATACTTAAACGTATATACCTAAACATTCGTAAAAAACAATCATTCTTAATTTTAGCTCCAGCACTCTAAATTTTAATAGTGTATAGCAAACTATATGTTTTTATACCAATTAGATAAAATATACAAAAATATAACCAATTATCTAATAATTGAAAAAAAAATACAGCTTCTTATAATTATAATTGATTGATAAATTCAAAACGTTAAAAATAATCACACATAAAAATTATATATGATATAGGTACTATCGCTTACCGTGTGTATCAATTGTATATCTTATCATATATTATGTTTTTATGTAAAATTGTGTAAAAAATATATTTTAGCTTAAAGTAAAATTATCACATACTTTTTAAAACTTTTACTGTTTTAAATACAGAAATATTATTTTAAAAGATTTTTTATCGGCGAAAGGCCCTTTATTATATTAGAATATTTGGGACTGAAACCTTCAACGGTTTTGATGCGTCTGAAAGTCACTAAGATTCAGGGCTCGAAACCAGAACGGAACCGAAAACCGCTAAAATCGTTATTTTTGCCGGAACGAAAACCGGAACCGTATTAACTAGTATTTTGGACAAATCGGTCAATTACTATAGGGTTTTGAGATTTCCAAATTGTTCGGTGGGTTAAAAAAAAAATCGAGTCACGGAGATATATTTGGCAAATCGGTAAACCACTATTGGGCACGGGTTTTCAACCTATGGGTCGCCAAATTTTTCGATTTTGGATTTGAACAACATAACTAAAACGATAGTCAACTAAAATTACCTTATTGAAAAAAATGCCTTTTTCAATTGTATTGGGGCAATGGGTCACATTGCTTTTATAAAAAGGGCTCGCCACCCGAAAAAGGTTGGGAACTGATGCTATAGATTTTTGAGATTTTAAAATTCCTCGGTGATCTAAAAAAAACGAATTCCTTTGCTTTTGGATTCGAGCTGAACCGAAAGCCGTTATTTTTGCCGGAACGAAAACCGGAACCGAACCGATATATATTTTTTTACTTGAACCGGAACGAAAACCGGAACGGATGAATAGCGGTTCGAAACCCTGCTAAGAATCGTAACAAGATGTTTACCAAAAATAATGCTTCTACAAATCAAATTCAATATCGGAAAGTTATTAAATTGATCAGTGTATTATTTCTTTTTATCAAACAGCAATCGAAATTTCATTCAATCATATATCTGACGAAGAAGGGATAATGAAATCGACATGGTGTTTGTATATTGTTATTAATATCCTTTTAAATAAACCTCTTTCTAGAGCGTAACATATATTTTTATTGGCTTTTACTCCTTCAGTTCTAAGGAGGTAAATAATAATATTGTTAATTACAATTGTAAATTGCAATATTAATAAGATATTGTTAATTAGATAGTAGAATAATGAGTGCATGTATGTCCAACGCACGCTAGTTATCATAAAATCTGAGAATGCGTTTTTAATTGGCTATTAAATGATTATTATTGCAAGCCGTGATTATCCAATATCAAACGATAAAATAATAAACAAGTTCGCTCAACTCTTATAATATATATTTCTATAACATAATATATTCTTTATTATTTATTTGCTGCCAGGTATATGTGTTAATAGAAATTGATTTTATAGCAACATGAGGCGGCCTAAATTGTAAAGCTGCAAGTCCGTTGAATGCAACTCAGTAAGAAACATTAAGAGTATATTTTAAAAGCTTGCTTTAAAAAGGAATTACCACGTTACTCATTTTAAAATGTTCACTGTCTGGTTTTCGAAGTTTTTCAAAAAATGGATAATTCAATTAAAATAGCGAGAAAAAGTTCATTTTTTTAATGTTGTTTATTTATATACATAATAATACACAGCAATAAATTATTTGGTGTTACTCTTCAGAAAATATGATTTAAGAAAACACAAAGCGTTCACTGATCGTTTTGTACCAAAATTTCCTGATATCGAAAATATCCTTTCGCTGGGTAATAATGTGGGGCATATGGTTTTTAAGCTATCAAATAAAAGATACAAATTTTCTGTCTTTTTGTTTATAGACTCGTTTAAGGAAAATTCGGTACAACCTGTAACGATGTTAAAAGCCGGTTTTTAAAACCGGTTTTTGAATACCGACAAGGCCTACTATCAACATATACTTGGTGGATAAACATTATATTTAATAATAATGAAACGTCTTTTTAAACTGATTCCAAATATGTTTATTGGGGTCTGGATCTGTTAAGCACACCACAAGCATTTTCACTAAATCACTTTTAAGCTTTACTGTATGCTTGATAAAAAGGCATTTTATTAAAAAAAAAAACAGAATGTTTTGCGATAATTCTACAATTATTTATTAGAATCAGGACCATTTTTGCACATCGCTACCATTTTCAAGCGAATGAAACTAAACGTAACTAGTATTAGTACAAGTGTTTTATTTTTTTAGTTTACAAGACATATGTTTAATATTTTGTCTTACTAACATTTACTTTGATATTGATTTGAAATATGTAATAATGTAATTCTCAAATAATCGAACGAATTATTTATTTATTTATTTTTATTTATTTATTTATTTAATTAACATTGCAAGAGGTTGACAAATTATAAATTTAAAACTTTTACAATGAAGAAAAAAAAATAGTAAGGAAGTCAACTGAGTAAGCTCCGATGAACTCTACTCTAATACATAAAATAATAGTATTCATCGGAACTCACCCACGTCTACGTGGAATATGTCAACATCCGAAACAATATTGTTGAACACCGTTAAAGCTCTCTCCAGTGGCATCCCCATTAGCAGGTTGGTTCTACACTTTGGGAGAACAAACAATTCATGTCCACGATTTCTCAAAAAATAATCAGATACATTTAGATTCACATTCTCAAGAATGGTGGAATTCTCATTTTGGCCTCGTATAAGTCGAAAAAAATATATATTATAAATTAATGAAGTCAAATTGTTGTAGGAAATTTAACAAATAGCACCCAATTATATCTCTAAAGTTAAACAGAATAAAAATAAATTTAGTGATGAATTAAAATAGTTTTTTTAATTGTCATTAATAAAATTGGCAAATGGAGAATATTACAAAAAAATGCGGGGCACTTAAATAGTTATAATAAAAAATTATGTTATATTAATCAAATCATTAAAAAGATTCTAAATACCACCTTCTCCAAGATTATTTCTGGTATGCGACAGCAAATGTGTTAGATTTTTTTTTTTTTTTAATATAAATATAACATTTTTTCTTAATTAAGAACTGGCTGTTAGTACATTAAAAGTGATAATTTATTGAATTAATTATTTTTATTATTAAGCGACACAAGACCGTGCTCATGAAAACCTTGGAACAAATAAATCCTTATAATTGTGATAATAATATGATGAGTCTTATTGCAAATCAAAATAAAAATATGGTTATTTAAATAAAGCTGATAAATGAAGTCAATGGCACTCAATAGTTATATATATATAATATTAAAACTATTTTATTATAGATAATATCAGACTTCATACAGAATTTAAATACAAGGAAATTGAAGTGATGTAGGTACTAACTAATTGCACAATGGTTAGACATCATACTACAAATCCAAAAGAGCAAAATAAATTTTTACCGAAATTTTAAAAAAAATGTTAAATTACTAATGATTTTCATGTATACTTCGTTTTATTTATTTTTTAAAATGCAATATTATCTATCAATATTTCTCAAATGCATCTGAAATTTATTTTAAATATCACTTTTAGGGTGTTCACTATCAATACTTGGTGAAAAGGCATTATACTAATAAAAACACAATATTCCTTTGTACCTTATTTAAACTTTATTTTAAAAAGGTCAGTACCGGTTTTACTCGTGGCGATCATTGTCAACTGATAAAAATAGTAAAATCAACTGATAAAAGAAAATCAGTTGACAATACTCGCAATAAACGAAACCAGTCCTGAGTTTTTAAATAAGGTGGAAATAAAGTTCATAGGAATATTGTGTTTTTATTAATGATTTTAAATTTACGAATTTACTACAAGTAAGAGTATAAAAACTGAGATGTTTTATTTCACTGAGCGTAAAGAAGGTTTAAACACAAAAATAAAAGTTCTTATGACATTATTGATTGCTTGTGTTTTTTATCCAAGTTCGCTCCAAATGTAGAGGAAATGGCCAAATATTTAAGGTAACAGCAGAAATTTTCTACGAAAACTTCATGGTATTCAGATGCTCGACTCCTTTTTTTTCGACGATATTAAGGAAAGAAAGGTATAAGGCTATGACAGATTTAACGGTTTGATAATTGCTCTCGCTAAGTCCCGTTATTTTAGAAATTTTAAGACATCACAAACATCCGAAGATTGAAAAAATCCTGGGAGATTTGCCACACTAGTTTATGGCGTTCACCACTGCGCCGAAAAGACGTCATTCCAATACAAATATGTATTTGCAACTGACGCGTTATCTTACGAACGATCGCTGATAAGCGGGCGCTTATCTCGTTATCGCATCGCGTTATCGCGTATTTATATAAACTACAAAAGACTATGATATAAGAATACCTTAATTATAAACATTGTATCACCCATATTAAAATAGATATTTAAGAAAATGTGGGTATTGGGGTCGCATTTCTTGAGCTTAGAACCGGAAAAGTTAACCACTAATCCTGTTCAAGCCTTATCCTTCTTTCCCTACTACGGAGTAGTAGGGGAGTAGTGAGGTTGAACGACTGAGTAACAAACAGTTCTTGAAGAAAAAAAAGCTTCTGTTAAGATACCTTCATTAGAAGGCCATATGCTCCACATTGGGAGCGGACATGGATAAAATAAATAAACGTCATGTCAATATTCAAAAGAATATCATGTTAAATTAAAGGATAATGGCTTCAACAGAACTAGTGATTGGATAATCGCTCTGGCTACGCCTCGTTAATTTCGAGGATTGGAAGGTTGGTCGGCAGTGAATTGTTAGACATCAAAAGACCAATGCATACAAACAGAAATTATTGATCAATCGATTTTTAAAAATTACTACTCACTTTGACAAAAGTGTGGTTGTCTAACAAACAGTTCTCGTAGAAAAAACTTCTGTCGAGATACCTCCGTTAGGAGGTCATATGCTCCACATTGGGAGTGGATATGGATTAAAAATAAATAAATAATAAAGTTATCGATTTTAATTTTATATGAAAACAAAAATCGTTTCTTAAGTCTTGTTCTCTTCTGTGTTATTTAATACATTTCCTCGCTTACGCTCTTTTGAATTAACATGTTGGCATATATTATTTTATGGCGTAAGAACATAATGGATTTATTGTTGTGTTTCGCACAATAAATACGTCATAGTTTGTTTGGGCGGGTGCGTGTCCGCACCCCATGACACTACATGGCTTTCGACTTACCTTTGTATTGTTTCAAATAATATGACTGTTACATTATTATCAGTTTGCAATACAACAAGTTAGATTCAAAACACAGACGTATTTCAATTATTTACTGCAGCCGTATGAAAACTTTGCAAATACTTCAGATAGAAAACAATAAATCTATTGGTATCATTGAATATTAAATTGAATGCCACGACAACGTATTGCGAAGAAACGTGCTTAGCTGTTAAAGATTTCAGGTTATAAGTATCATCGACACAGTAAAAGTGGAGTCGGAGTCATGAAATCGTGGTGTCAACCGACTCTTTTTATTAATTATATCAAAGTACAAACATATAAATTATACTAAGCATTTAAAAAAAATTAAAAAGACTATTTATATAAAGTTTTGTATCTTTTTTTAAATCGGATACCTAGTGGCGGTAAATGACGGGCCATTTTCATTTAAAGGTAAATTCTGTAGAACTAAATACGTTGCTATTTTTACCCTATTATAATGGAGTTCTACCAAGTAAATGCCACGTCAATAAATTATAGGTTTGTTTTCAGAATAAGAAACTGAAAACTGTAGAACTAAATACGTTGCTATTTTTACTCTATTATAATGGAGTTCTACCAAGTAAATGCCGAGTCAATAAATTAAAGGTTTGTTTTTAGAATAAGCAACACTTTTTCCAACGACAGCCAATTTGACAGCTGACAGTTGACTTTTGCTCAGTTTGGTTTGCCATTTCACGATGAATAGACTTACGTCAAAATAAAACTTTTAAATTGTACAAATTTATCTCCTGAAAAATGTTGCCGGTCAGAGCGTGACATTCAATGTGAAGCGCTGTTGATCCATGATTACTGAATTTTTCGTTGCACATTAAAGCATAAATTGTGAGTCAGTTTTAAAAATTGTCTCAAATAGACTCGTCTTTACATTTTGCCGACCCCTGTTTGTAGAGTGTTCTCGTATTAGATTGTCACAAGTAACTGATATTATTACGCCTGTTTGTAATATGCGGGTAAATTATTTGTATGTGATATTTAATTGCTAGGAGAAACTCTAGAATCCAACAGATACTATCACAAAATTGTTCTTCTTGCCTAGACTGGTGTGTAATTATTATACAGAAATAGAAGTTTGCTGTACTCTGCTTGTGTCCAGTTCTGTTATTCTCATTTAAATATTATTTATTTGTATAATTGTTACATATCTAGAACACAAGTGAAGCTTATAGATCTCGGAAAATTTATCTTGGTTTACAACGAACGCAATGTATTATATCATCATTATTGATTGTTGCTTTACTTTACTCAATTATAATATTATGAACTAGAATTAAAACCTGTCCAAACTATTGTATATTGCTTAGTTATAGAAAATAAATAATTCAAATTCAAATCACATTAATTAAGACCGAATAATCAAATACAGACTTAAAACCGTAGTAAGCTAATAAAAAAATAATATAATTTATCGACAAAAAGGATTTTTTTTTTAGATATCAAATTTATGGAGCTTTAAGTACCAGGACGCGCTAGTGTCAAGGTTCTTCTAGTCTCCTTCATCGATAAAGTTTTTGAAAATTTGTAAATTGCATCCCCTTACCATCGTTTGCAGACGGAAGGGCGTGATCACTACAGAGATAAGAAGTTCACGAGAACTCCATATGCATTATTTTGCAAATCACATTCCATATGCTTCCTCCATACTATATCCGTACATGTACACACACATGCGCATACATACATACACACATACAGTACACAAAAAATTCAAACAAAGAGAGTCATTTTCGTGATGCTAAGTTCGTTCTTAAATTGTCAATTTTAGACGACATAAGATCTATGGAGGGTCGTCGCGCAGAACTGCTCTGGGTCTAAAACGATTCTCAGGCAGTGTCTCGTCATAGTTGTGGATATTCTAATCTTCACGACAAAAATAATAGTCATATTTCACGGTTGTATACTAAAAAAATTAATGATTTACAGATAAATAGACTAGTCAAATTAAGACAAAGGTTGCGTAAAAAAATTGAAAACTTTTTTATAACACTAATTGTGTTACTAATTGTGTCACATGCTTCGTTTCTTTCGAATTTTTTCTACTTCATGAAAAAATATATTTGAAGTTATCATCACTTTTAAAGTGATTAAAAATTCTTGGCGGAAAAGAATTATATTAAGAAAAGAATTATAGAAACAGTACACGTATACTAATTTTTAATAAATAATTTAAAATTAGTATAAAAAGGCTTTTTTTTAATATTGTTAGTGATCGACCATCTGTCTAAGTTTACTTCTTCCAGTCTTGCTTTACTGTGATACACATCACTACATACTTTTTGAAATTATTATTGCATTTATGAAAGTCTTTGCAAACTTTTAGTGGGTATTAGAATTTTTTCATCGAACAGGCCATTTGTCAATTGTGGGTTTGCTGATAACATTGTACTATCTCTGATTGTCTTTAAAAGCTTTATTCGCTCCATAGTTTGAGTCATTTGTTGTTAATAATAGCATTTACAGCTACTGCAGCAATGTTTTTTTTTTTCACTTTATACCAAAAAGTGAACCTACATACGGCTTATATTTTTCTATTTAGAATATTTTTAACAACCAATTGATAAGTAATTAAATTAAATTTGGATATAGAATTATTTTAAAACAATATTTCACACTCAATCTACCTTTTATGTGGATTATTGTTTGATAACAGATGAGAAATAACATTATGTTTTGCAGGTCGTCAACATTTTAAGTATAATTTACTTATAATTATTTATGATTGCTTGTACATTTTTGACCAATCATCAGGTGATCTCTTTTACCGACTGCTTCCTATACCTTATCGTTATTCATAGATATTATTATATAAATAACGCGTTTTTCATCAGTTAAAAGTGCTCCTGAAAAACCTATCTTGATAATGACATTAAATAAGTATAAAAAATTTATTCTATTTTTATAAAATTGATGTTATTTATTTTGTAGATATGCGTATTTCAACAGTATGATAAGCTTAAGTCGAGTATTCACCACCGTTGTAAATCGTTGACAGTAAGTTTAATGCGAACAACGAAACAAACGGAGAACGGAGGACACGCGTTCTCACAAAAAGCGTCCACGCAACTTTGCGGCTTGTTGGAAAAGCTCCGGTCGAGGACTGCGACTGCTGCAATCCCAGATTGCGACCGCTCCAACCAACGGTGATAAATCTCACTGGAACAGCAAATAGCGAATAGCTCGAGCCGTCTTTCGAGAATGCAGTCCAGCCGGTGGAAAATTGCATTCCGTGACGTTGGCATTATTATTATTATCATCGTGGGGACTCAAACTGAAAGAGAAATGATTAAGTGGATCATGTGTGGCTTGGTAAACTAGCTTTATTACAGTTCTGCCAACATTAGTGTGGGTCGTGAAACGTGGATTTTACATTAAAGCTGCGGTTAAAATTTGAACCTTTTTTTGCAAACCGATATCCTTTTTCAATTCTCTACGTTGTACAATTCTATATACTCAAACTTTCATGTTTCTTTCGATGAATTCGGTGGTAACTTTGTGGAAGTTCATTTTAATATAAAACTAAACTATTGCTCATATTACAAAGGTTCCACGATACGATTTTCGCTAAGAGTTCTTTACGAAATCAACGATGTTTATTTGTTTTTTACGAACAATATAATACGATTTCCTTTTTTAAAGATTTTGACAATGAAAACTTTTTCCATATCACTGAAAAAATCATTTTAATATAAAATAACAGATTAATTTTATTTACATGTAATGTAAATATAATATTTTTATAAAAGAACAATATCTAGTAAAATCGTGCAATACGTTCAACAATTATTTGTAACAGTAATTTAAAATGAATCATGAAACATAAATATAAAATAACTTAGATTATTCCACGTATTGTGCTACAAACTGTGACACGTTTTTCGTCTCTTTCAGAGGCATCCTCAGACAATCTTACTTTCACAAATGCTTGTTTAAGTACGAATGATTTTAATTTTACTATTCTGATATATTTTTTGTGAAAGTAAGACTGTCTAAGGATATTTCTGAAAGAGGCAAAACACATGTCACAGTTTGTATCACATTACGTGGAATAATCTAATTTATTTTATGTTTCATGATTAATTTTAAATCACTGTTACAAATAATTGTTGAACGTATTACACGATTTCACTTGATATGGTTCATTAATAAAAACACAATATTCCTTTGTACTTCATTCCACTTTGTTTAATAAGTCAGGAATGGTTTTGCTAATTGCGAGCATTGTCAACTGAATCAGTTGAATCAGTTGAACGTCAGTTGAACGTCAGTTGACAATGCTCGCAATGAGCGAAGTATTTCCACCAAGTATTGACAGTGAACACCCTTAAAGTGATATGGCTCATTTATGAAAATATTATAAAAATTTCATTACATGTAAATAAGATTCACTTTTAAGGTCCTCGCTGTCAGCACTTTATTAAATGGCATTATAGAATAAAATAAAACTGTTTTTCTTTTTACTACGCATTTATTTATAATTTCAGTAGCGACTTCTGTCGTTACAAACATTTAACTTAAATGACAAGAAATCAGTTTAAAATTATCGTGACGAACAAAACCTGCTCTGGTTTTAAATAAAAGTGTTTTATGAACATGGAGGGAAACATGGAGGTGCCGCGTGGCGGCCATATGCTCCACATAGGGAGCGAACATGGCCAAAGAAGAAGAAGTTTTATTTCATAAGTAAATAATTAATTCAATTTTTAATTCGTGTCAGAGTAAAGTATTTTTTTAATTGAATATGCTAAAAATTAATTGATGATTTTGAGCAGTCTATTTTTGCAGGGCTTCAAAAACATATAATACAATATTTATCAAATATTTTTTTGACTGTCACTACACTCTGTTTAACTTTATGGTGTTATGTATTTATAAACGTCTTACAAGCACTTCCATTCTAATGGAGTCACTCTGCGTTCTTTTTAGCGCCGTCTACTCATCTCATACGAAGGCGGACAAGTGTAGTTTGGACAATGGACTTCGATGAATTTGAGTAATATGAAATAATGATAAATTATTATAATTAATTCATCAATAATGTTCAATTGATTCATCGATTTCTGTTAAAATGCATAAGTGTTTCTAATGCTAAAAATTTCCCCTTATAATTAGTTAATGACAAGTTCTGTCCAAAACATGTTGTTTAATCTCTACTGTTTTCTACAAAGAAAAGTTGAGCAACTGAGTGACTAACGCTTATCGTCGAAAAAATCTGTTGAGATACCTCCATCACGATGTCATATGCTCCACATTGAGACCTCATGGATTAAAAAATATATAAACTATTGAAATACATTTTAGTTTAATATTTCTATATCAAATGTGGAAAGGAAAAAGGACCTACACATAGAAAATTTTACAGGAGGCACAAAAAACGTGTTTTGATGATTTTGGGACATATGCAAATTTTTAAATATACACAACCTTGAAGTGCACGAAGCCTTCAAAGCTGGTGTTTCATTGACACATTATAATATTAATTAAAGAAACTTTCTAGGATAAACCATTTTTTCAGTCTCTTTTCTTGGTTTCAATTTTCAAAAACTCATCTTTTTTCAATCTTAAAAGCTAAATTTAGATACTAATTCGGCATTTGCAGCTTACATCCTTTTGATATAACGTGTATCAAGTTTGATACATTTTGATTATTAAAAAAAAAACTGTGGGTTACCTCCTTCCACAGTCGATATGTTATTTACACGCTCAAATATAAATGTTTTGAAACGAATTAACAAGTAACCAAATTCAAACCCTTGCGTCATTTTACTAGTAAAACCGACACATTTGTTGTTGGTGCAAATGTAAATGAACTTAGAATGGTACCTAATCCGTATAACTGGTTATTTTGCAGATTTCAGGAAAACTATTAACACAATTGTGGAGGTTGACCTGCTGTACCTCTTTAGAGACACTGTCACTTTCGTCCATTTACGAAATGAAAATGACAGTAAACAACAGTTCATTTTGAAACTATAAATCACAATTGATTAAACGTGTTAGTTTAAGTTTCCACAAAGACGTACTTTAAAAATAATAAATAAATCGTTTCGTATTTAATGTTTATCCGTAACCGAATAACGTAGTGAAAAATAATTTATTTAATTTTTAAGTCGCCACTTTAATATTACTAATAGGTAACTCTATTTAATAGTCACTTTTGTGTTCCTTATCAATACCTGGTGAAAATTCGTTATTTGACTTAGTTGACTCTGCCTTAAATAGTATCAAAAATATTCAAAGCAGCTTTTTAAAATCATTTTTATAATATCTTTACAGAAAACTTCGTCGGAAATTCTAGCCCATGTTAATTATACCACTAATCTTTTACAACGGTTTTTTCTAACAATGATTATTTAAAAAAAAAAAAACAGTAATTATTATACTACATACACTAGGGCTTGCAATTTCAAATTCCAATTTTATTTACCGTTAAATGAAAAAAATAGATCTATATAGATTAGATGATTAAAATATAACTGTATGCCACGTACTTTTACAAAAAACGGTATCCTAAATTGAAACCTAAATAATTTTAAATAAGTAAATAATGTCATGTAAATATATAATATGTACATCATTAATTTTTATATTTTTGTTATTTTTTGCTAACTGAAGTTTTTCCTCCAATGTTAATAGTTGGACTATTTCTATTTCATCTTTATCTCTTTAATTTGTTCAAAAATAATATTATTTTTATCTTTTGAAAAGTCATACTTAATTATATCTTTGATATTCCTTCTGCACTCTTTATTATTTTGTCACATTTTTTAAATTCTTCGGATTGGCCAGCTTTCAGTCAATTAAAATACTATACAAAACAAAATGTTTATTTAAAAAATATTTGTTATATATAATCAATATTTACAAATTTGCATTTTGCAAATAAACAAGAATGCTATATATGCAAACAAAGACGAATATGTACCAAAATAAGTATACTTTTAAAATATACTTGGTCCTAAAACAAGTATGTAAGATAAGTTGCAGAGTTTGAGCGGTCACTGCGATGGTGATGACAGTTGACACCAGTATGACCACTAAAAATCTGTGTTGCCAGAATCGAAAAAACGAATCTCATAATTTATTATGGATATCTAAAATAAACTTTCGTTATAATATGATTGTATTTATCCTTGATTCGCGGTAAATATTTTTTGTAAAATATCATATCATGTGATGCGTTTTGTATGATTTACGTTATTGCAAGCCCTAATCTACACACATGTTTTCGGGCCAAATAAAAATCACAAAATACAATTTGATTCGATTTTTATTTTTGCCACGGAAGAAAAACGCATTGTATTAAAGAAGAACAAAATAATTTCTGGTGTGTTTGCTGTCCAGACGTTTGCCATTTCTTGGAGACGCTACTGGTGGTCAGCAGGTATACGGTAGCACGCGATAGGAGCACACTCTTCCAATTAAAGGAGTCTGATAAATCTTGGCTCTGACGCATGTTCACGTTGGCTGCGTTGCGATATCGTCATAATAATTAATAATATCGATATCGTAATCTCTCACAAGCACTATTACAAAGTTCGGAAAGTATGTGATTATGTGGGGCCTTAATAGGCTTTACCATAATATGTAAAGGTGTATTAAGGATCTCTTTTATACGTAGATGAAATTATTAAGTGGATAAAATTACATGTATGTATTACTATAAAATAACATATATTACATAAATGAACTTACATACAAGTGAATAAAATTACATTTATTACTATAAGTATCATCATTTTTAAATTTATTGGAAAAACACACATTTATATTCTCGACGTCAAGTGCAAGTCTTATTTCTCTTCAAGTAATGAAAATAAATAAAAAAAACAGGTAATCACCGACTAACGATGGTTCGACTAACGACAATTCGCAGTTACGACGGAAAAAAATAGCATGTTTAAAAAAATTGAATTGCATCGAAGGCACCACAGCAGATGGTTTCAGGACTCTTTGTTAAATAAAAACAATTGTTGATTGAATTGGCATTGACTTGTTAAAACTTCATTGTAATAGGTGAAAAATATCACAGTATTTAGTTCTACAGTTTTTTTTATATAATATTAGTTTATAAGCTACCTTGGTGTGCGCCATCGTCAGGCTTAAACATACTTCAGATGGCGCAAGCCAAAGTAGCAATAACTTATATTATTAAAAACCGTATAACTAAATACGTTGATATTTTTACCCGATCAAAAATAATTGCTAAATACTAACTAAACTAAACTGAACTAAATACTCTTTAAAAAAACATATTTTATATTCTATTCTAAAAATAAATGAAATATGTTAGATTTGAATCGTTCAAATTATGTACACTCCCACAGATTTTGTCACTAACGACCCGGGTTTCGCCTTTCGGCATCTTCAGGCGTTCAAGCGCACGGATGAACTTGAACTGACGCTTAGTAAATGGATGTTTCGTGTTTATATATTAAATAAATGTATCACTGAGTCTATAGCCATCGCTGGCGAAAAGGATAAGCTCATAGGAATTCCCAAAGATTTGAGTAGTGAGTGGTTTTAAGAATTATATTTATTTGTTTGTCGGCAAAAGTTTTATGATATCACTTTATTCTTAAAACAACTACAACATTTTTTGGTAATTTTAATTTTCCAGCATTATTGGTTTTCACCATTTTTCATTTTTTATAAGAGTTTTTTTCTGCTATTATTGATATTTGTGAAATAGTTGGAAAAAAATATTATTAATCTTTTACATGTTTAATATGAAAAACGTTGGGCTGGGTGGGGTCAAAGATGTAAAAACTGATTTAAATCAGTTTAATAAAATGTATTTAAATACAATAACTGTGTTTGGCGCGGCATCACAATACACAACTTCGCAACATTTCATTTCCTCGATAATTCGGTATTTCACAACTTGAATAGGC
Source organism: Himalopsyche anomala (assembly GCA_031772345.1). Lineage (NCBI taxonomy): Eukaryota > Metazoa > Arthropoda > Insecta > Trichoptera > Rhyacophilidae > Himalopsyche > Himalopsyche anomala. Next base: position 37,986,971 of record CM062822.1, on the reverse strand, counting down.
AATGATAGTGAATGTGACAAGGGATATATTTAAATTAACCTAAGCTAAATAAATAATCATTATGTCGAAATATATGCTCAGCGGCCTGTTTCCTTTTGTTGTCAGTTCGGATTCAAATCATTCAAAGAGTCTTGCCTTTTCTTAATAGAACTTTATCTGCGCTGAATGGAAATAGTAACGGACGTGCTAAAAAAACTAAACTAAGAATATTCATCATGATCATTTTTTTGACAAATTAGAATAACAAATATTACATAATTTTTAAGCTATAATTTTTTTTTTTTAAATTGACAATTACTCACATATATAAAGACGAGATAGTTTATCCATAGTTCTTGTGACTAACAACAATTCATCCTGTGTACACATCTGTTCATTTCAGAATAAACTTTTGTGATGAAATTACAACTACATAAATAAAAAAATGTTCCTAATATTTGGAACTAAAGACAAATATAATGTTTAAATATAAGCAGCTTTTATTATCAAAAAAATTATATGAATAAACTGTACAATAAAGCTTTGTATAAAACAGAAGTTTGCAATAAATCAAAAAAATATATCAATGAATTATACAATAAATGCTTGTCATGATTAAAACCGGTCCTGATAATAATAAATAAAAGTGGAATAAGTACAAATTAGTATTATTTTTTTTTGAATAAAATACGCAAAATGTGAAAAATTAACAAATGGATGAAAATCAATTACGCCGTTGTACAACCCTCCAGAGACGAGAACTGTTTTTCGATATTTTTTAAGCCATATTGAAGTCACGGATAACTTTTATTCCTAACAATAATTTGAAAAAAAAAGTTAAGTCGTTGTATAGAAACCCCGAATGACTATATGGCCATACTCATTTTTTTATTACTGTGTAATATTGTGTACAGACAGTAGTAAGATTCGGGATTTCGGGATTGAAATATGGCTAAACGTGAAATTTTTAAAAATATTTACAATTTGACTTCTTTAGATCAACATAATTTCAATACAAATATACTAGAAAAATAACTGTAAATAATTTGAAATTTGTTTTGATAAAAAAATAACTAACAGTTTCAAAAAGTCCATTAAAAGAATTCAAAAAATCACATGTGCTTTGGTGGCCGTTTCTGTCCCTGTGGCTGATGACTTACTGAAGTCTATACCCTTCTTAACCAAATATGAGTGAAAGCAACGATATTCAGGTAGAAAAGGATGTGGGATCAATAAACAACGATGTTTACTGTGACCATGTAGTCACGCTTTTTAAAAAATAGCCATGTGTTTATTTCCATTATAAAAAATATGTGATCCACTCATATTTAGTTATGTATCTTGCATCATCGTTCTGAATTCTGATGATACCTTGATACAGTTCTTCGGTACTTTTTTCATTCATATCTATTTTTTTTGGCCATCCTGTGACTAAACTATACGAGGACAATACAAAAGTCCTGGACAATAATATCCATTCTCGACCGCCAGATGAAGTAGATAGGCAGGCACACAAGTCACGTCAGTGTGAGCGGGGAGTCGAACCCGGCCGCGTATGAAGTAGCTGCGACCAATTTGTTTATGTCACACGATTGCTATCTCGACTGGGACTTGAACTCGGTTTGCCCAGTCACTATGTGAGAACACGTAGCAACTATTCCCACAACATTGTTTCATTGAATAATGTATGCGCAATGGCGATGCATCGTATTGTTTCTAAATAGTATTAACTGATATCAATATTGCATGAATTCAATATCGTTAATTATATTTTTTAGTACTTGGTTTTAACCCAAGTATAATTGTTATTTTTTAAACCACATAGCATAAATTTTAATTCAGCACCCATATGCTTAGATCTTTGTTGTAAAGAACCTAAGCCAAATGCACTAAAACAACTTTAATTAAAAGGAACAAACAAGCCAAAAACATTCGTATTGACTAAACAAATCAATGGCCGTTGATAAAACCTTAACAAGACGATAATGTTACTAATTATAAATAACCACTTCACAATAACCAAATATTGCACCCAAATACGGACGCTCATAAACTATTTGTCCAGGAATTTTTGAAATAAATAGAGCGCAATTGAAAAGTTTTCCGATTTTAAATGAACAGGTAAATATGCCGGTTTCTTCACTTTTATACCCTATATCTAAATAAATATAATCATAAAACATTTTCCAAAAAAAAAAAAAAAAATCTTAAAACTACTCACCATTCAAATCTGTGGGCATTCCCATGGGTTAATCCATTTCGCCAGAAATGGCCTTAAACTTAGTGATACATTTATTTCTTATATAAACACGACACATTTATTTACTAAACGTCAGTTCAAGTTCATCTGTACTCTTGAACGCCTGAAGATGCCGAAAGGCGAAACCCGGGTCGTTAGTGACAAAGCTTGTGTGAATGTACATTATTTGAAGGATTCAAATTGAAGTCGATGTTCATTTTTCACAAGCCTTTACTAGAAAAACCTAATATAAATTTACTTTGATTTTTTGTGAAAATTAATACAATTTTTTATCAAAAAGAGCATTTTCCTTAGATGATAGAAATCAGTGATCAAAATAAACTTATTTTCATTCATTTACCAAATAGCTGTATTGTAAATGAACTTCTTGCACTATATTCACTCTTATGTGAAGCAAATGAGCATTACACGGCACATACATGACTGTTACCCGTCAATAGCATTGTTTCTTCCTATGAAATATCAACAATGAGGACATATGAAGAACTTACCACAAAAAATAATGCAGTGTTTGTAAAAAGATTTTTTTTTTTTTGTAATAATTAAACTTTTCTATTTTATTTTAATTCAAAACAAATCAACAAACCCACTGTACAGAAATTTAATCTTATGCATGTCACGAAATGAGCCTTAATGCGATGCAGAAGAAACGTTAAACTTTTTCACTGTTGTCATGTAAAGTAAAGTTTTTCGTTTGACAAATTGGCTACAGCAAACTTTGATATGATATGGATGGCAACTGATTGAAATCTACGAAACTTTCTACAATTCGTGGAACTAGGCGAATTGTTTGCGCATTGTAAATTAAAATAAATATCATTCCGCTGCAAAGGTCACGTCTTGTATAAATATAGCAAGGATGCTGGCATGAAATATATAAAAAGATTATGAAAATAAGAATTTGCATAATCCATAATTAATCGCTGTTGCCTATCTCCCAGACTTCTTTGTGTATCAAGGTATGTAGGCTAAGGCACAAATATTGTATGATAATTCTGGTTTTAGCTACATCATATATAAATATAGTATTTTTGATTATATTATTATTAATCGATATTCGAAAATTCGCCACTCGTAACTATTTATTTCGAAAATCAATCAAGATTCTATGTTATTCAATAAATTACTATATTCTCATTTTATTGATTGACTTGGTATAACTCCATTATAATAGGGTAAAAATAGCAACGTATTTAGTTCTACAGTTTTGCTATTTTTACCCTATTCTAATTTAAGTGTTTATTCAATTTGAATACTCTTATGTACTATAATGAACAGTTTATTACGGATTTTCAACTTCCTATCATAGATATATCGTTTACATAAATTATATTTCCAACTTCAGTAAAAACTCAATATTGACTAAGAACTGCAGCTTTATACCGCTTGTTTGATACTTGCATTATAACAGAATTGTTTTACAGTAGCGAATTATTATACCAGACGGAGATTTAGAAAAACCTTTTACTAGGCTGCAGAAATAAGTACTGAGGTCCATTAATGGGAATTAAGAGGTAATATTATTTAATATAAGAGAACAAACTAAGCAGCGTATTGTTACTCTTACACTTTTAGCAATCTTGGTAATATGTTAGATCTGGTTGGGTGTAATTCTACGGGTGTCTCCAGAATCCCTCAACTCTACTTGCGTCTTCTTCTGACCTATGGTATTTCGAAGACCTGGTCGACTGCCGGCTACTATTCATAGGGTTTACACGTGACTGACAAAAATCGTAAGCAACAATTAACAGAAAACGGTTATTTTTAAAACTTTATTTGACCTAGTATTACTAACCCCATTTCAGGAATTATTTTTGCGAACATATTACGAGGGGAAGTTAATAAAACCTGACAATTCCTGTAAAATTTTGAATTTTCGCTTACGTTTTTCCGACGATTACTGGTTTATATGATGCACGTTAGAAGTAGGAGATGTGGAGAGGCCAAAACTGTCATCTTTTTTCATCCTCAATTTTATGATGAGAGTTTCTAAGCCTGAAACAAAAACTATCCAAATTCGATTATAATATCAATTTGTGTTGTTTTATCCAGTGGAATGATTATTAAATTAATTCTCATTATAATTGTGAACAGTATGGGGACAAATCTGATTCAGTAGAAGAACAGTTAAGTTTGCTTAATATTTACAATATTTACATTGAGTACGAACACTACATTTCTTAATTACATTTTAAAGTGACAGTCGTCAACATAAAAATATTCAGCAATAATGTAGTCCATTAAATTCATTTTTTTCATAGTGACAACGAGATAATAGTTAATATGTTATGTAATGTAATTGATATTAGTTAATACTATTAAAAATCAACTTATTTTAAATTATATTACCACTTACGGCAACCGATATTGTAATAATTATCATATTGCATTATAATAATTTTAAGCTCATTTAAACATGGATCTATTTAAATCGTAAAATTAGTTTAACACTTTGAGTCCCGGAACCGTTTTTGCGCGTGATGCTCTAACGCAGTCAACTCAACTCAACCTGCGGCCCAATCAAATTCTGTGTATACCTAAAATCATTTTCATGACTACATAAATGAACGAACATTCTGGACATTTTTTTATTTTTGTGTACTTACATTTATGTTATGTTAATATATTATATTTAGTATGTTCTAAATTTACGAACTACAATGACGTATAGGTAGTGTGGCAAAAACTAGTATGCGGTCCAGACGAAAAAAAGATTGAGTATCGCTGTTCTAGCAGATAAAAAAGGTATAATCTAGCCTTTAAAATAGAGTAATATTTTTTTAGGAACATTTTTTAGAAATGTCTTATAATATCCATTAAAACAGATGCTCAAATCATTTGAAAACACTCTTTCAATTATAATTTTCTTTAACAACCAAAATTTGATTTATGCAATCATCGAGTTCATTTCAAATTGTAAATTAAAATAATCCAAAAATGTCTGGAAACACCACTAAAAATATTTTAGTACTAATAACAGCACACAAAAAATGTCCAGTAGAACCTGCAAGGGGTGCCCACCAAAAAATGGAGTAAGGTTTGGTACATTTGCAAACATTGCTGTAAGGCACTCTATAACAGGATAAACTGGCAATGATTGTGCAAAATTGAGTATTTGTATCCTTTTGAAAAATCACAAAAGGTTTCATTCGATTTGATTAAGTGGTTTCACAATTATAGTACTTTTAGAAACACCTTAAGAAAATATGCATTTCTTCCGGGCACACGGAATAGTTTCATCTGATTTGGGCCGGTGCCGAATCAGTTTAATCTGTACAAGGAGATACTACAAATTACCAATAATAATTATTAATATACAATAATAGCACGACTAAACTAAACGAGCAATAGAACGAAAAACTTGCGATATCGATCGATCGGCTGTTCCAACATAACGCGAAGTTGTGAATAATTAATTTTATAGTTAAGACACATATTAATTAACTCGGAATACCTATGTTGGTACGTTTACCTTGATTGGACTACATGTTAGTTGTTATTGCTCATATTGGTTGTTATTTAAATGGTGACATTCCAATAAGAACACTGGTTACTATTTAGGACAATGTAAGTCTTAAAATATCGCCTAGCAATAACCGTATATTTACGATCGCAGATAATATCTCTCAAATTATTTTATGAACATATTTCTAAAACGGCGGCTGTTTTTCACTCTTATACATAAATCTTCTTTCACTGCAAATAATCCTTCCTTTTCCGAGAGGTTATGCATACCGTTAAATCATCGCAAAAAAAAAACAAATATGAAGTGTTAGTTTATAAAATAAAAGTCTTGACATTTGCGATACATCAAAATATAGTGTAAGAAATAAATCATAGGTTTTGTTAGCGCTTGCGAATAATTGTACAACTAGATTAAGATAGAATTTCAATTGGCCCGGCCTTATCTTTTCCGGCATTTTCAATTGTATGGTTATATTAATTGTCTCGTGCATTTTTTGATTTGTTTTAGAGGTCCAGTACTGTTTGATACGGGTTCACGGGTCATCTTTGTGTCCGGCTACTTTGTAATACCAAAATTTAAGATAAAAAAACCGGTATTCCAAAAAAACACTACCAATCATCCAATTTCGGGATTAACGAAATTTTAGAAACATGCGCGAGAGGTGAAAAAAATCACTCGCATTTTTTTCATTTTAGGAAATCTGTAAATTCCCAGGATTTCAAAATGTCACGGTGGTCTGTGCCACGCATACAGTCAAATGTTGGCTAGCTTATGTGTATTCAACACGTGCCAGGCTATATACACGCATAGCTGGGCGTCTATCTGTGTGCGGAATATTTACTACTACAAAAACTAAATATTTCGTCCATATTTTCTTTTTGCAAAAATATTTTCTTTTTGCGAAGGGAAATCTTAGTTTTGCATTTCCGCGGTAAAAACCAAATCCCTCATTTTATATGAGATTCACATCCCCAATTATACGGTCCCGACTATAGTATTAATGGGGGTTTTACTGTGCACGATTTCTCAAAAAATAATCAGGAATATTTAGTTTCACATTCGCAACAATGGTGTAATTCTTATTTTGGCTTGGTATAAGCCTGGTACATTTCTCTTCGAACTTTCAAACTATTTTGGCTTAGCATTAGGGGTGGGCTGGAGGGGGCTCGGGCGAGCCCCTAGTTAAATTTCAGCGCGGCCGGCGACCCCCTTGTTAAGATAAGAAAGCCATTCGTCTTAGATCAAATCAACACATCACTACAAATTCTGTAGATGTTTAAATTTTATTATGAAACAAGACTTAGTTTCCACTTCATTTTTTTCATTTAGCGTTGTGAGCTTCCGTGCTAGACCTCACGGCTTCGAGTCCCAGTACGAAACACCATTTTTCGATAAATTTATCGATTTTCTGTTCGAAGGCATGAGTGTTTGTGATGTCTGAAATTCTCTCCCACTCTTCCGATCCTTCAATTTTTCTCACGTTACGTAAAAGATAAGTTTATCACTAGTCTTGTCTTATCATTCTATCTCTACTACTCTTTTTGAAAAAGAGAGGTTGAGCGACTAAGCAACAAACAGCTCTCGAAGAAAAAAAAACTTTTGTTGAGATACCTCCATTAGGTGACCATATGTTTGATGGAAGCGGACATGGATAAAAAAAATGGATAAGATTTACCGAGCCCCTTGTTAAGATATTTGCAGCCCACCGCTGCTTAGCATGCCTAAGAGAAGGTTAGTTGGATAAGGCCATGGGTAATATCAAAGCCTCTTATAGTGATATCACAATAGGCATCAAAATCTTATATAATATAGTATGAATTCGTCTTTTTACTGTTGTTTATGTAATTTATAATTAATATTCCATTTAACTGTGATACTTAATAGTGGGAAGTTAAATTTTATTTGTTTTTACCACACATCGCATTGCTTGCCATTCGCTATATTTCTTACAATCACTACTTAATTTGCATATATAGCCCTTTCAATGTTTCGTAAATTGTAAATTAATAACACCAACGAATCACAGAATATCCAAACAAGAAATCTTTCATACATACATGTTATGTCCAACGAAAAATAAGTTCATAAATTGGAATTTAGAGTTGATCTTCGTATAACCGCCATACAATTTGTTAGTAGATGCTGGGATTCCACGGACCACTCATAATTTGCTGATTTTCTAAAACACTAGTTGGAACTTAAGACTGCTATGGTAATATATCCATACACCTTCATGTAGAGAAGTCTCAAAAAATTCTTCTGAACACAATATCTTTACACCAAGACTTTACTTATTTGAAATATTTTGTATCAAAAATATTGTAACCATTTAACTATTCACCAATAGGCTCTGACAGTAGGCGTCGATTTTGATTTAAAAAAAGAGTTATAAATTTTCTTCAATGACAACACTTATCGTAAAATCCTGCAGGTTTGTCAAGTAAAACTGTAAGTGTGATATTGTCGTGGGAGGAGGAATCGACAATCGCCGCTATCCTTGTATTGGCGTGGGCAGACTGGGCAGTGTGTTCGCACTCGTCACGATTCTCTGTGTTACACAATCCGATGGCAGGCCTGCTCGCAACGGTTACCTGTATTATTCAATTTATTTATCTAATGTGATAGTTTCACCTTTCCTTTATGGTCACAGTAGGATGTGTTGTGCAAGTAACAGCTGTAAAGAATTGTCAATGTAACACGTAAGCCAGCCAGCTCGCATGGGTGGAAAGCTTACTGTTACATTTGAATCGTTCAAATTATGTACATTCACACAATTTTTGTCACTAACGACCCGGGTTTCGTCTTTAGCATCTTCAGGCGTTCAAGTGCACGGATAAACTTAAACTGACGCTTAGTAAATGAGTGTATCGTGTTTAAATAAGAAATAAATGTATCACTAAGCTTAAAGCCATTGCTGGCGAAAAGGATTAACCCATGGAAATGCCTGCAGATTTGAATATTTGATAATTTTAAGAATTATGTTTATTTTTGTTTGTCGGAGAAATTTTTATGATTATATTTATTCAGATAAGGATATAAGAGTGGGGAATTCGGTAGATATGCCTGCTCATTCAAAATTGGTGCGCTTTACAGTTGTGCTCTGTTTATCTTCTAACTGTTACTTCAAAAATGACTAGCTAAGTTGTGTCAACTGAAGAACATGTGTTTTATTTTGCATTATACCCAAATTAAATATAAAACATTGTTATTTTGAAAACAATGTAATAAATTATTTTTTATTTGATAAAAAAAAAATCTCTCTGATATTCCTTCACATCCCTTGAAAGCCTTCTTCGAAATCAAGGCAATAGATCTTCGATTAATATGACAGGATTCAGCGTAGGGTAAAAGGCTACATTATTACCTCTATCCAAGTATACCTTGATTTTAAACATTATATTTTAATTACAAAAACGAGACAAGTTTTGGTCAGGTGGTGAACATTTTTAACTCATAGAAGAAAACTACTCCACGTGTATGTATGTAAAACGGTGGCAAATTAAACAAGGAAAATACTTCAAGCTCGTTGTCGTTTAATAAATATTAAAATAAAAATATTAATATAAATATATAACCTCAAATTCTTCAGTTACTTACGAAAAATATTTACTGACATTTAAAAATAATTATTATTTGAAAATCTTTATTATATGCCCATACGATTCTAAAAAAACGGAGCATAGCAAAGGTTGATAAGCTAAACACAAGTCTTGCTCTAACCCTATCCTGATGTTCTCACTCTCTATCGAAGAAACGAGAGATTGAGCAGTTGATTAACAATCAGTTCTCGTATAAGTATATAAACTATATAATAATTTCATTTCAACATTGGTAGTGGTAATGGCTTAAAAATTTAAAATTAAAAGACAGAATTACTAATTAAATTAATATAAACAATAAATAAATATAAAAACGTACAGCAATACGAATAAAAAACGGAATTTGGATAAAATTAAAAAAGGATAGCTTTGTTATTGCACTGGTTGTGTTAGATTTTTTTATGAAAAATTAACTTCCAGAAAGTTACCATTGTATCCATTGGAAATATTCATTTTTTTTATAAATAAAACAGTTGATTTACTGATCGACACCGGTACCTTATTTTGAAAATAGTATATTAACTATGACTAGTTTTTGATTCTTTTTACTTAAATTTTTCCAACATGAATTCACAGTAAGCAAAGTGAAATTGAAAAAACAGACCTTCATAAATTAATATCGTTACTGCAGTATCTAATGATACAATTGTATATGCCCATGTGAGCTGAAACAATGTGAAAAATTTTCAGACTTGGGTAAAAGCAACATAAAATACACCAGACTTGCATGTAAATTTCAATATGGCTGTATTTTATGAGTGTAGACATTCAGTTAGTGAAGCAAAAGTTTGACAGGAATTTCGGGAGTTTAGCCAGACGGTCGTTTCTCTTATCTCTTGCTTAATCTACGTCCGCCATTTCTACCGCTTTTGATAAGCGAGTACTCGATCTTGGCATGTATATACAACCAGTGGTGGGATGGAGGGGGCTCGGTAGGGCTCGCATGAGCCCCTTGTTAAATATTACTAAGGTCAGCGAGCCCCTTATTAATTTAAGAGAAAACAATATTCTTAGATCAAATGAATATACTGCAATTTCTGTCTTATATGTTATCTACGACAGCTTCAGTATACACAGTAGTAAATTTTAGGACATTAGATTGATAAGTTTACGGTAAATTGCATATTGTTACATATTGACTGTGGAAAAGAAAAAGGACGTAACCCACACATTTTTGATTGAAAAAATGATTTTCGGCCATATGCTAATTATGGTTTAAGCCCAACCTTAAAGTGCACGGAGACTTCTGAACTGGTGTTTAATTGACATAATCTAATATTAATGTAAGAAGTTGTCTAGGAAAAATCTTTTTTTCAGTCTTTTTTCTTGATTTCAATTTTCACAGGCCTATTTTATTTCAAACTTAAAAGCTAAATTTAGATACTAATTCGGCATTTGCATCTTACATCCTTTTAATAGAACGTGTATCAAGTTAGATTCATTGTGATTATCGATAAAAAGCTGTTTTGAAAAAAACTGTGGATTACGTCTTTTTTTCTTTTCCACAGTCGATATTATAAATGTATTAAGTAACAGTCGATTGCTTATTGAAGAATTCCATATGAGTGTTACAAATATTCTCTCCGTTTCCAGAACACCGAGAATAACTTTGAGATATTGGCAGCCCACCGCCGTATACAACGTGTATGTACATATTTACCTACGCAATTAGATAACAAGACTTTTTTACTTATTTTATTATATACTGTCATTTAACATGGCGCACCAACGATCAATAAAAATAATTTACTAACATTTCATGTTCCAAAGGCTGTAAAGTTATCATTATTTGCATCATAAAATAATATAGAAAATACCACAATTAAATTGAACGCTAAACTTGTGTACGAATCACTCGACAAATGAAAACAGTAATAATATTTTCTTTCGATTTTTATTTTTTTTACCATATCCGCTCTCAATGTGCCGCCTGTGTGGTCGAGTGGTCAACGTCATTGGCTTCGGTTACGGAGGTCACGTGTTTGAATCCCAGTACAGACAGTTTTATAAATTGATTTTTCAATCGATTTATGAATTTCTGTTCGAAAGCATGGATGTATGTGATGCAGTGGCGGCCGGTCAATGTGGCATTGAATCAATGCACCTCTTGTATACGCAGGGGCGGTTATATTTCATGAAATAATATTCAAACATAACATTTATACCATTCACTCATTTTTAATCCTTCATTTATTTATTTTTTATAAATTTATTTTATTACAGAAAATTTTTAATATTTATTATAAACAATAAATACATGAAGAATTTAAAATGATTGAACGGTATAAGTGTTACATTTGAATATTATTTCATAAAATATAACCGGCCCTGCATATACAAGGGGTGCATTGATTCAATGCAACATTGACCGGCCGCCACTGATGCGATGTCTTGAATTCCTCCCTCTCACCCATCCAACCTTATAAACGGGGCGTATCAAGAGTGATTAGCAAACCACTAGTCCTATTCTATCCATATCCTTCTATTCCTACTCTCTTCAGAAATTAAGAGAGAGATTAAGCAACGGAGTAACAAGCAGTTTTCGTAGAAACACTTCTATTGAGATAAACTTCAAACATACATACATACAGCTTATTAGCCAGTAGTTGTATGCTTCGAACCAGAAAATAAACGCTGATATTATTATTATATCAAATAGATTGGGAGCCACTGCATTCTACAGATTTTTTTATTTTAAGATCAATTCAATTAAAAATTATGACTCAATACAATGTAAGCTATGTTTTGTTTCAGTTCAATCAAATTAACTATTCAAATTGCGAACTCGGGATGATTAAATGCATTTGTTTCAATTAAATTATTCAACCCTTTAATGACCGAGCGGCTCGTCACCGATTAAAAGCAAACGCATAAATATTCATTTGATATATTTTGGGAAAATAAAAGTTTAGCGTCTGAAAAAAATCGTTAATGAAGTTTAAGGGCGGCGGGCATGCACCCTGAGAGCTCCTACCAGAACGGGGAGGCAAACGATCGCGTTTTAAGGAGGGATGATAAATCACAAGGGCTGTATTAGTATCATTAATTGACATCGAAATCTGTCCCAGTTCAATCATTCCTTTATTTTCGTTACATATAATTTCGTTAATTCAGAAAGAGTTTATTATTTTAATTTTAACCAATAATTAGAGTTTTAAACAAATATATTGGGTTATTTTTCTATCAATTTTAAGTAAGATTCATGATTTTTTAAATTCTTTTCAACGGTGGCACAACCACAAAAATAAGAATTGCACTTTAATGATTTGAAAAATATATTATATATATTAAAAATATATAAAAGATATCTGAAATCAGTCTCCTTCATTGATTTAAGTTTAAAATATCGTTTTTACTTTACAAAATCATAAATTTACCATTCAATTATTGTAAATAGCGTGTGAACATCGCACGACTTCAAGTCTTGGAGCACCAATGAGTTTTCTATAAGTTATCATTGAGCTGATAAAAATTATGTACGTATTTCCATTTACATATATTTTGAAGAAATTCGTGTATTATATTCTAATAGTCATCACAATGGATGCAACAAACCAGGCCTTGGTCTCCTTCAAGGCTTTCTTTCTGTCCAATGTGGTTGTTTCCTTATTTTGCAGATTTCTAGCTATTCACTCCACAAAGCCAGATAGCGCTATGTCCTTACCTGTACGAAGTCACTGCAAACGCAATTGGAACACGGCTTAAAGCGAATCAAAATATCAAACAAACTGATCGCGGCATGCGTTTTGTTATGCGGACACTATAGCGGCGGAGACCATTTGATATTTTCGTGCCGCACTGAGTTGCTTTGATTTTTCCTCTTACGTTTTACCATAATATAGCAGAATATTCTAAGCCAGGGCTTTCCAAACCACTAGCTGGGAGCATCAACAACCCAGACATACCCGATACTCGTAAGATGATATAATGAGTTAACTAGGACTTGGCCTTCAGGACTTAGTGGAGAGATCAGTGTGGCCCTTAGGCTCAAAAGTTTGGAGACGTCTGTTCTAAACTATTTCATGTTTGGACATACGATGCTACTACTATTTCCAACTTGTATTAATTAAATGCAATTAAATCGTTGTACAACCCGTAAAAACTGAGACATTTTTTTATTGTTTTCATTTAACAAAAATAAGTTAATGTAATTTATTCGAAAACGAACTAATTTCAGATTTTCATATCCTAGGCCAATTAAATTATATCACAAGTACTAAAAATTCTAGAACAGGCAAAAGAACCTTTTTTATCGCTTTCAAATATAATTTTATGCACTCTCACATATTTAACGACGTCATTTTACAATGTTGCCACAAAATAAATTTACCTTTTCCACATGGTTAATCATGGAGCTGTAAAACTGCAGCTTAAGTGTGAGTCTCATTTTATGGCATTATAATATTCTTATGCGAAAAAAGTAATTATAATACCCATGCACGCCATTTTGTTTGCACTTGCATCTCACATGTAATTTAAAATCAGTTTCAACCACATAGTAGCAACATTAAGAGCCTGGCGTTGCCTATATGTTTATAACTTCTTACGTCTTAGTGCATAGTTAGTGAGTCATAAAATTTGAAAACAATGTATGGTAAAATAATACACCCAACAGCGACATTTCACCTTTTCTTTGAAGTAAATATTTCACCGTAACATTGTTCACTAATTATATTCTTTAGACACAATAAAATATGAAATGACTATTGTATAATTCAAATCTATACATATTCGCATAAGCAACTATGTGGTGTCCAATTATTATTAATACATTTTTTATCCATATCTGCTCTCAATGCGAAGCATATTGCTATCCTAATGGAGGTATATTAACAGAGGTTTTTTTACGAGAACTATCTATTACTCAGTCACTCAACCTAACTTTTTTTTGAAAGTGAGTAGTAGGGAAAGAAGGATAAGGCTAGAACAGAACTGTGGTTGACAAATCGCTATTGCTACACTCAGTTATTAAAGAATCAGAAGGATGGGAGGAGAGGAAATGATTTGAATTGAAATCGCAAATACGCAGTTTTTGATCACAACTTTGAATTGAATAATTCTCAAATTCACTGTGATCTTACCGGGAATCGAACCCAGACCTGCGTGATCGGTAGAGCAAGCTCTAACCAACTGGGCCACAGCAGGCGACAATAATAAAGAATGAAAATGAATTTGTTGATTGAATTGGCATTAAATTGGTATAACTCCATTATAATAGGTTAAAAATAGCAACCTTTTTAGTTCTACAGTTATTTCGGCTTATTAACAGCTAATTCAAATTTCGCCATCGTCAGAACTATGTTTACACTTACATTTTGCTCAGCTATATATACTGGTTCCGAAGATGTACACAATACATCTTGTTGTCATGTTTTCATACTCTCTAACATCCTAATTCATATTTCAATTATTGCATTACACTTATTTAATATGATTTTAGTGTTTCGAAGAACGATAAGCAATGTGAAATTTTTCAATGTTAATTAGGATAAATTAAACTGATATTTGTTATTAATTACATTACATTAAAAAAATATTCGAGTAAAGAAAAGTTATGAAACTCCGTTACAATCAATAAACTTTGGCTAAGCTTAAATAGCTTTAAAAATTATCCTTGCAATAAACGTGCAATTTAAAATATTTAGAATGAAATAAAATTAACAATTTGTTTTCAGATATTTTTCATTTATACTTCCTTTGCAGGTTTCAAACTGAGAAGCGAAATAGATTTATTGCATTAGCGCAATAAATCATTTAATAAATCAATTTGAGCATTAACTTGTGCATTTTATAATGCGGCCCACGCATCTCATGTTTGTAGAGTATAAACAAGGAGAGACAAGTTGTATAAACGGAAGATAAATTCACATGCACCCAAAACTTAACCCCCGAAAAAGCTTAATTATAGCGCTTAAAAGCCTGCAACGACTACTTCCTTACCCATACACGTCATTATGCTTGCATAGGTTAGGTTAGGTTCAAATTATACCAGCGATTTGCGACAGTAAAGCGATGAATATGTATTTATTTTATCTTAGAATAATTTGTCAACTCTTAGACGATACTTTCATCATTCATTGAGAGCACCAGGTTTCCTTATCGTGGAGTTCAGGTAAAACTAATAAGGAATCTTGTGTTTTAATAAGCGCAGCTTTTGAGTACCAATTTCAATTGTAGTTTTGCACCTCTTGAGTTTATCAAGTGAAGGAATATAAAAAGAAACAGGAATATTTATATAAAATTGAGTGTTATCAAAGACATTATATATTAAATTATACACAAAAAACTTTCTTAATCTTTATAAAATATGCGGAATTAGCACAAAAGAAGAATGTATTTTTTTTTTTAATATAATAACTTTTCACCAAGAATTTACAATAGAATAAAAGTGATTACAATCATAATTATTTTTGATAAACGAGTTGTTTTGATTAGTTTTATTTACTTGAAAATTATAATTCTTTTCAAAATGATAGAATTTTTGTATTTTTTAACGTCATACTAAGTATTATAGTATAAAGATGTTTCTATTATTTCATTTTATTACAGTTGATTTTTTTTATTTACTAACCAAAGTTTTGGGTCCGTAAAAAGCTTTCAATTTAATTATTTTGATATCATTTAATTATTGTAATGGATCACTTTTTGGGTGTTCACTGTCAATAAAACATTATAAACAAAAATTAATAAATTCATTTGTAATAATTCCTCTTTTATTTCATAGGATCAGGACTGCTTTCACCCATGAGCGAAACCGGTCCTGATTTTAACAAATTAAAGTGGAATTTGTAAAAAATAGTATTTTATTTATTATGAAAATATGTTGTGACTTGTGACTAATTTGCTGAGCCAATAAATAACTATATATTTTTTTAAGTGGGATGCTTAATTTAAAATACTAAATAATGCCAACCAGCGACCATACTTCTGAAAAAGTATCTTATATGTACAGTTAACAGATAATTGAAAATAAATGAGTAATTATTAAAAAGTTTATTTGTTAGTTCATTTGACAAAAATGCATCCATCCGGAAACAGCATATTCGTGATTTTCACCATCTTTTGGCAACCATTTGCAAAATCAAAAATGGGGCTTAGAGAATGAATAAAGATTCCATATTTTCTTTCATATTTTTAAAACCAAAAAATCGTTCACACACCTATTTTAATATTCTTTTCGATAGTCGATATCATAGATTCCCAATTGACATTGACCTTACCGGGAATCGAACCCAGACCCACATTATCGGTAGAGCAAGCTTTAACCAACAAACCACAACGAGCAACTTTTCCAACGATAACATTCTTATTTAATTTAAATTAATAAAAAAAAACATAATTATTAATAATAATAAAAAATATCCTATGTGCTGTCAGCAATTCCTTAATTTTCTAATCTTTTTTATCAGCGATAATTGTTTTTTGAAATTGACTTCCACCCCCTTCCCCTCTTTATTTAGATTTACCTCTATCACTCTGATATCACCCATTTTGGGAATCACTGGTCTACTAGTTAAGCGTAGAGGAAAAAAACATATCGGTTACTCACTCACACATTTATCACATTATGGAATTTCGGAATCAAGGTACTTTTTTCATATAATCATTTTTTTAGGAAATTTGGGTACAAGATATACAATATTAACATGGTTTGTGAGAATGAAAATGTGAATGTTAACATGTATCATATTACTAATAAGATTTTACGCTTGGAGGCATCATCTCAGTATCAGTCAGTGATACGAAACGCTTTTTAACATTGCAATATATTTTTATATGATTTGGCCATTTATAAAAAACTTTGTTAGAAACTCTGTAAAATTAGAACCAAATTTCTTTAAAAAGGTTAACACCCCGACATTTATTTTGTTATTTTTAACTTAAGAATAACAATCAATTTTGAGTGTATTCGCAAACATTACGATATTTCGTCTGTAGGTTTTTTTTTAAGAATCGAGACACGTGTCACATTTTGTTACAAAGCACGTGGAATAACAAAGTTATCAAATTTAATTTTATATCAAAAATCTTTCTTTTGAAGCATGATCTGATTCATTTTTAAATGAATCAAAATTTTCATGTTTTTTGCCTTGTAAATAAATATAATAAAAACTTGAATATTTCTTATCTAAATGCAAAAAAAAAAAAAATATTACACTACTGAAGGTAGACAGACATATTAAGGAATGAATAATTTGTCAAAAAATAAAATAAAATAACTGGTGACTAACATCCATGGTTCAGAGGTCAACGTCTTTGGCCTCAAAGACAATGGCTATTTTTGATGTCTGAAAACTTCTAATCATTTTTCCAATTTTTAAATAAAGGGGCTTAGTGAAATCGATAAACTAACTACTAGTCCTGTCTTAAGCCTATCTTGTAAATCTCTTCTCTCTTTGAAGTTGAGCAACCGAGTAAAAAGCAATTCTCATAGAAAAACTTTTATAGAGATGGTATAGTTATCAAATTTAATTTCAAATTAAGAATAACTTTAACTAAGTTACCGCCGAGTCTATTAAAGATGAAAAAGTCCATTAAAGATGATTAGTCCGATTGAAATATATTTAATACGCATTTTCTTACCAATTTAAAAATGTAATTTTATAAATAAAGAAGTATTGTATCACTGCAAAGGGAAAAAAGATTTTGAATCGCGAAAAATATACAGTATAAAAATAAAACAAGCCGTATCAAAAGTCGTTGATTGCGGAGCACTGATCTACTGTACTGGAAAAATCTTTACCCCGGGGGGATCTTCTTTTGTCGCGATCTTTTGTTTTTTCAAATTTCGAATCACTCACATATTATAATCGTATTTCCCAAGTGTATTTTATTTTTTACGTTACTTTTTGTTGATGAAATCCAAATCACTTATTCTTTGTCATTCAAGTTACCCTTGACTATACATATATAGACCCTTTTCGCCAGCAATTGCTTTAAACTTAGTAATACATGTATTTCGTATATAAACGCGATACATTCATATACTAAGCGTCAGTTCAAGCTCATCCGTGCAGTTAAAAACCTGAAGATGCCGAAAGGTGAAACCCGGGTCGTTAGTGACAAAACTTGTGTGAATGTATATAATTTAAACGATTTAAATTTAATTTTAATTTTAAGTACAATTATGTTTTTATTTAGTTTTTTTGTGGATTGCATATTTTTATTCTAGGAAGAAAACACTATTGCAGTAAACATTTACTAAGCTCATTTCACTTTAACGATACTTTAAGGCAGTGTTCCCCAACCTTTTTACATCTGTGGAACGGTGAAATAAGGGAAAAAAATCGCGGACCACTAATGCAGAGCCGCATTATTGATGTCTACTTTTCACTAGAAAGATTTCATACGAATCGTAAATATTACTAATATTGGTGTTTTAGTGCGTTTTTAAAATTAGCATGCGTATTAAATTTACCCTTTTACCCACAATAAGTTGGGTATATAATTTATAGATATTGAAAAAGGGACATAATTGGATAAAGGATATAATTTGAAATGACGTTTTCTTGGCACGTGTTTAAATTCATACCATATTATACCACACTCGAGATCGGTTGCCGGCTTCACCACATTTGTTGAGTATTTCAGTTTTCTTTCAATTCCTTGGTGTTACATCATCCTACCAATTATTATTATTTAACAATAAGTCAAAAGATAAGTAAAAGTGCAGACGAAAAAGGTTCCTATATTTATTATTTTTGAATGGCGAATTTCTTGAAATATGGCACACTGTTTGCGTAGGAAAGTTTCTGCAGACCAATGGTTGGGGAACACTGCTTTAAGGGATGTAGAATATTGTAACGCACTGAAGTCGATGATTTCTAAAATACCGATTGGCTCACTACACTTCTCATGGACTCAATTTATAATGCGATTCATTTTCTTGAGACACTCCCGCCCTTACTACAAAACTATATTTTTTTGGGATCACCAGAATCTTTTAAGTGCTAGGGGTCTCTAAAGGTCTTGATGCAATCCTGACGAAGGCACAATTACCAGGGAATTTTATTATGAATAGTACTAAAAATGCATTTGGGTAGTATGAAACGACCGGCGGAGCTGATCATAAAATAGGCTAAGGGTATTAAATGCATGTCAACAATGTCTCTATATTGTATTCAAATAGGTAGCCATTACCTGCACGCTAGTATTTCTGCGTCTCGTATCTTTGACACGTTACTAACATAAAAATTAACATATTTGTAAAAAGACCAATCAATTAATTAATGTTGAATATTTTACGACACGCAAAAGAAAAACTTGTAGTTATTGAAATTTCCCGATGAGTCATTTAGTATTAACGTTAATTTATTTAAACCTCATACAGGACGTGTAGTTTGATTTTTTTAAAATAACATTATTGACAGAAAGAATTGTTACATCACTGCTTTCTATGCCCTGTGGTAAAAACTTTCTAACAGATTGGTCTGGAATCAAGTCTTGGCATGGTCAACTCAAAATTAGAGACAATATTGAAGATCGTCAACATGGGAGTGATTATCGTAAATTTAAAATTTAAAAATATTTGCATCGTTGATAAATAAAGCCATTTTTTAATAAATAACTTATTAGTATCAACCGATCAGCTGAAAATGGTTACTTAATCGACAAAACTCGACAAACTTCACTCGGCAAAATGTTGTCCCTGAACATAATTGCTCACTTTTAGGGTGTTCACTGACAATACTTGGTGGAAAGGCATTATATTAATAAAAACACAATACTCTTTTGTACTTTATTCCACTTTATTTAAAAGGTCAGGACCGGTTTCGCTCATTGCGAGCATTGTCAGTTGTCAGTTGACAATGCACGCAATGAACGAAACCGGTCCCGACCTTTTAAATAAAGTGGAATAAAGTACAAAGGAATATTGTGTTTTTATTTATATGTAATTGCTATAAAAATAATTGATACAATATGGTTACATTTTTTAATTTAATATTATTCTACGAACAATTTATTGTTGGTAATATTAAAGTCATTATGTATGTACATGCAAAAAATGCGACAAAATAAAATCTAATAATCTAATAATAATTTTTCAAATAACCGCGTAATTGGATACAGTGTAAACCTAGACTGGAAAATTATAAAATAAAAATTTATAAATACAATATTATATTGTTATATTCAAAATGCAAACTGTTCAAAAGCAATGGAACAGTATTAAAAGAATGTTATCAATTTTATAAAAACCCTAATCAATATAAAAAATATAATATTGAATTAATTTAGCAGGACATTTTTTTTTCATAAACCGATAGAAAATAATCAAAAAATACTTCTTAAATTTAATTTAATTAAGAACGCTATATTTTTAATTTAACAATTAATGGGGTTTTTTGAACCGTGTGTAATAGAAAAATACTTTATAGTACAATTAATTACTGCATGTATTAAGGGTATTATGGTGCAGCGGTTATTGGTGTGGGCTCGAGCTCACGGATTCGAATCCCAGTACAAACGGAATTCTTCCGATCGATTTGTCGATTTATGTTCAAAAGCATGGATGTTTGTGATGTCGAAAAATTACCTCCTACCATTCTGATCCTTTAATTACCGGGCGTAGTGAGGGCGATTGGTTAACCACTAGTGCTACCCCTAGCTGGAAGTTGATCGACTTAGTAACAAACAATTCACGAAGAAAAACTTTTGTTGAGCTACCTCCATTAGAAGGCCATATGCTTCACAATGGGAGCGGACATGGATTAAAAAAAATGAATCGAGGTAATTCAATTTTAATATTATAAGTAAATTTGAATTACAGTGTTCTCATTTGACAACTTTGAATTTCCTACTAAGCCATTAATGGTATAACGTTTTATTAAGAGTGTAATGTAAAATATCAACAACGTCATTCTCAACATCAGGTAACATTTCCCCCAAATTTAAATTGTAAATCGTAGCAGGAGTTTTATCGGAGACAACCCCTATTTTGACAATCGTCATATTACATGTGTAGATATCAATACAAATATATGTGAAGTATTTAATTAATGTCGACCGGCAAATGATGCAGTGTTCTGTTTTGGCCCGTGCCGCTGTGTACCTGTCGCTGGCTGTTCAATTCTGACTCCCTGATCCCCGCCTGGCTATGCCGAACCTCACACTACAGGACCGCATTCGTGAACCATAATATTTTAATTATTGAATGGTATGTTTATGACAGCAAAGTCTGTAAATATAATTCAAAGACATGTAATTTTGTAAATATGTAAAATATTCATCTACATATTTTTTTACGTGATATAATGGTGCTTGATATTTTCGTTTTCTGATCAATTTAAAAAATGGTTTGATCTGGTATTGATTTGTAATTGACTATATATTAAAACTTTGACCTGATATGTGTTTGTACTTTTTAAAGAGAAAAGTTTTAAATTAAAAATAAAAAATTGTATAACAACAGCCATTTAACGAAATTCTTACTGTCGATGATAAGTTTTCTCAGAAATGATGCAACTTATTTAATGTCGCACGATTTATAGACACTATTTATTATGTTGCTTAATCTAATTGTACTATATTTACAAACAAAGGACGCAAGTATTTAGTTTTTAACAGTCATTAGCATTTCAAAGTATTAATGATCTAATTTAAGATTTCGACTGAAGGTGCTTGGTGGAATTTTAATATTAAATTTGAATCGTTCAAATTATGTACACTCCCACAGATTTTGTCACTAACGACCCGGGTTTCGCCTTTCGGCATCTTCAGGCGTTCAAGCGCACGGATGAACTTGAACTGATTAATGATCAATTGTCTATGGAAAAGCATCATATTTATGTTTATATCAGTTTTTAATGTTTGCAATCACCAAAACCGGTTGTGATCTTTAAAAAAAACTGTGAAATCAGTACAAGTTGCTTTTAATAATCAGAAACAGTTTTTACATAAACATCAAGACTGTAGACTTGAAATCGGAGTCGGAGTCAAGAAAAATGATTGGCTCGAATTTTCTTTTTAAATATACGTAATGATGTGTATTCAAACAAAATAGTCCAAAGTGTTGTCATTCCATTGTCAACTGATGGCATACATACATTTTTTTTATTAATACCATGTCCGCTCCTAATGTGGAGCATATGGACTCCTAATGGAGTTTATCTCAACAGAAGTGTTTCTAAGAGAACTTTTTGTTCTCAGTTGCTCAACCTCTCTTTTTCCAGAGAGAGTAGAAATAGAAGGAAAGGGCTAGGACAGGACAAGTGGTTAGCTAATCGCTCTCAATCAGTTCGGATAGGATGGGTGGGAGAGGGAAATTCAAGACATCACATACATCCATGCCTTCGAACAGAAATTCATAAATCAATTGAAAAATCAATTTATAAAACTGACCTCCGTAGCGGTAGCCAACGACGTTGACCACTCGACCACACAGGCTGCAACATACATATATATATATATAAGTTAAAATAAATTTATTGAAAAAGTCCTCAGTGTCTTTTTTTACTCTACTCCACAGCCCTGATAAATACAATCGTCTTCTTTGTGACACTTTTCATTACACAATGTGCGCTTTGAATTCCTCGAGTATTACATCCATCCATTACTATCAATGTTTTTTTTTTCTCAGGCTTCCTAAGACTTATCCTATGACATGGGTTAGTCACCTTAGGTGGCTCATTATATTTGAATTTACGATGCTAATATATTGTCAAGGAAAACTTTACTCACTTATGCAACGTTCATTTATTTTATTATAATCTGCAATTTAATAGCAGCTTTTTACTGACACAACCAACAATCGAAACAATAAACTGCACAATAATGTGTCGTAGTAAAATATCGCAAAAACGTTCAATAAGTTATTTAATAATTTTATCATAAATCACAATCCGATGTTTCGTTTACAGGTGTTTGGTTTTTTTGTTATATTTTACGGCATCAAATGTCACATTTGATCGAACAGGAAACCGCCGACTGTTTTACAGCATGCATCATTACCGTGGACTTTATTGTTTTCTACAACATTGATTTTAATGATTGCCCCGGACAAGTCAGCCGTTATAAAAACCATTGACAAACGTATCTCGGGCAATCTAAAAAATTGAAGAAAACGCACTTTGGTGGCAATTATAGCCGACTACATACTTCACTGCCTCCAGCGAATGCGGTTTCAGCAAATGTCATGTCATTCATTGCTGGGAGGAAAATCATTTTTATGAGATATCACAGAAATTTTACGTCATGTATTTATATTTTTTAGCAACATTCTACGTCTATAACAAAAAAAAGATTATAAATATAATATTATTGTTTTTTAAATCTTAAAATCACTCATTAATATTTTTTTAATTCACTATTTATTTTACCGATCGTTAAAGAAATATGACGTCACGTTTGGTATTAATTAATATTGACATCGAATATTACATTTTGATGTTTTCCTAAAACTCAAAACTGTTTGACGCAAAATTGGTTGTACAAATAAAGCAGGGCTGTGGAGTCGGAGTCGTGAAAAATGAGCGGCTCGTTTTTTTGAAAAATATATTTAATTATTTGTATTAAAGCAAAATAGTCAAAAGTGTTAACATGTCATGCTTGGCTTACTAAAGATGATCTGATGGAATACATATATATAAGTTTAAATGAAATTATTGAAAAATTTCCTCGGAGTCGGAATCGTCTTTTTTTCCCACAACTCCACAGCCCTGAAATAAAGATCATCCATGAAAAAAAAATTGTTTACTTCAGTTAAAATTTATAAATAACAGAAAGTGCTTGGTGTATTATTTGTCATTTTAATATACGCAAATAAATTTTCAAATTTAAAAAAAAGCATATGTTTATTTTATTAATCACATTTGAAACCTATAATTATATATTGTATACATATTATCATATTGTTTTATGATTAATTAATAAATGCTTCGTTTTATGAGTCGACATTTTTTTTATACTTCTAGTAAAGTATGTACTAATAATCCGTAGTTAAGCATTCTGTAGCAACAATTTAGTTAAATTTAAAATATTTTGATATGCCTTTTTCATTGAAACACAACTCATAAAAAAATCTATTATATATGTCAAAAATATAAAAGACTTTTATGAAATCTACGTTTATTTATACAACGATAAATGAAAATTATTTTCCTATAAATAAAAAAAACAGTTATTTTACAAATGTTTAATTATTAATTAACCGATTCGGCACTTGTGCATCAGTTACATGATAATTGCATGTTGGATATAAATAAGCCGGTATCGACGTCAGACTCATTTTGGGCTAATGGCCCATGTGTACAGTGTATGATGTGGTCTCTATACAGCTATGCCAAAAGTCACTGAAAAGTATTAATATTATTCTTATTAATAATTATTGACAGACCAAAAATGTACATTTCATAGTAATTACATGACTTGCACTTGCAAGTTTTAGGTCATGTCCGCTAACAATGTGCAAAATATGGCCAATCCTATTTCAGGTATCTTAGCAGAAGCTTTTATACGACCATTATGTATTACTTAGTTGATCAACACCTCTTTTTCAAGAGAGTAAGGATTGTAGTATAGGGCTAAGACAAGACTAGAGGTTAATTAATCGCACTCGCTGTGCGCCGTTATTTTAGGATCGGAAAGATGGGAAGAGAATTTTTTGACATTACTAACACTCATACTTCGAAAAAAAATCGGTTAAATAAATACTGTTCGTAACAGAACCCGTAAGATCCGTCACGGAAGCCAACGTCGTTGACCGCTGCGCCACAGACCTGATTAAATACCTGTATCTACTGTTCTTGTTAGGAAAGAAGCATAGAGTTAGGATAAAACTAAGTTGGCCAATCATTTTCTCTATGGCCTGTTTTCATGTGAGGACACTGAACAAGTGAGGAGTAATGATATCATCATATACTTGTATCCTTATTAATATTAATTTTGTTATAAGAACACTAGTGCATGGTTCAAAAATATTTCCCGTGCTGCTCTGTATCGGGTCAAAAATATAAAAATCAAATCTGTTTATTTTCTTGATCGTTATTGTGTTATGGAAGGCGGCCGTAAAACAGCGGTGGTAGACGCATAACGAGCGGTAGTAGGACAATCAAACCTTTGGATGTAAACCATAAGTCGATAGAATAATCAATGAATTAAATGTTCAGTCGTGGATTCGAACACTTTTCCGCGCATCCAAAGTCCGCGACACAAGCGAACAAGAAAGTATAAAAAATGTACAGCATTCGTATTTTTATGGGAACAAATTAAGTGGTCAGAATTTAAATCAATTTTTGGTCAGAATAAAAATATTATACGGTCAGAATATTTTATAACCATTTTGGTTGGGTTAGGTTTTTTTTTCCTTCATTTAAATTATGACTATTTACACTGACCGATATATTATGAGTATTATGACCATTTAATATAAATTCTGACCAATTTTATATAAATACGAGCCTATTTTAATTAATCGCAAGACAAAAGACTTTAAAATATCAATTCATTGAATATTTAAAATGCCAAAGAAGTGAAATAAAATTTAAATTAATTGATATTAGGCCCTTTATAACATTTAATCTGTCACGTGACTATTTTCATTGTGTGTATGTATATATACGTTATATTAAAGTAGAATTGTGAAAATGATTTGAATATTCAACGGAATTCATGTTTGCTTTAAACTTTACCTATGTTAAGCGAATGAGGATCGCTCACAATTTTCCATACCAATTGTCATTGTAACAAAAAAAAAGTAGCATCATGGCTTAATAGAAAAAAATTCAAATGTAATAAAGAACTAGTTATAAATAAAAATACTTCTTGAAATAATAACTAATATTCTTCCCAAATTGGTACGTATCCCAAAAAAAGGCAAATCCTACAAATAATCAAAATATAAGAAAACCTAATCAAGTAAAAATTAACTCACCGCTCAAAGGGTTAATAAAGTTATGAATATCCATATTGTGTACTATATATATTTTTATTCGATCTTTTTAAACGAATTTCGACGGCTTTGTGGTAGGACTTCATTCATTTAGAAAGAAAAATAATAGCTATTTTCCGCAATTCTTTCGTGTAACTAAATACATTGCAAATTTCTATTGTGAGTTCAATTAGCAAGACTTTTTATATGCGATTTATTTAAAAATAAGAACATTACGATTTTGTGTTATAATTATTTCTTATATAAAAGAAAAGTTTATGTGTTGTTTAAAATGATTGTTACTAATCCACTGTTACTAATGCTGTGAAGTTGTCAGTAATTGGCTAGTTATAAATAAAATTGTATCGATGTTTTATACTTATCACAAAAAAAAATACCTCGAGGTAAGAAAGAGTGTTTTCAAACTAGCTTTTAACAATAATATAAAAAATAGAAAACAATACTTAATACAGATAAAGAGATATTAAATAGAAGTAAATGTGCAATGATTTCAAAGTTATATCTTGCAATTATCACCAATCAATTCTGGCTTATGCCAAGAATATACCCCAGGATAATCTAAATTATAACTGTTTCTTCATCCCATCAGATAGATTGCTTTTGAAAGCTGTTTATGGCCACATAGAGCTCTCTGAATCTTGGATGACTAGACAAGCAAGATAAAAGCTGTAAGAAGACAAAGAATCTTAAATACATTAGTCGTTGACCAAATATTAAATAAGAGAGCAAAGATATTTACAAAAAAAAAGCAAACAAACCCTATAGACTTATCAAATTATTTGTCAAGTAAGTGATGGTTAAATCGAACATCCCTTCTACCTGTTTAACTTGCTTGTAACTGATTCAATAATTCTGTCTTTCATAGTCTACTTTAAAACGTGGATTTATTGTCGTTTTATCATAAACTCATTAATAAACTACGCTTTGAGGCTTAATATATAAATATACAAATAGTAATATGACATACATATACAATGAACAATATATCATTAATTATTAGTGATCAAGATTCTATACATGGCATTATAAATCGAAACAAATTGGATTTGAATGTTTGATAAAAGTTTAACCATGTACACTTCTAACTTTTGAATCTGAACATCAAATGAAGTATTGCAATTAGGGATTCTGAAGTCTCGGGGTTTTTAAAGTCCCGGGACTTCCCGAGACTCGAGACTTTTTTCCCCTTCAATAAAATTATAAATTTATTAAATTTAAATATTTGTATTAAATATTTGTGTGTATGTATTACATACACTCGGCGCCTTTTGAATGTACGCACTAGTAAAAATCTAGAAGAAATTCCAGTTCCTTCACTGCGAAAATATTTCAAGAAGGTCTCCAACTTTTCAGTAAATTAGAAGATCATTTCATTCTAAATGATTAAAATTCTGAACGCGCATTCAAGTTTTTAACGATAATTAATTAAAGAAAAATAAAATCTAAGCAAACCATGATCACTAATTTCACTGTTTAAAAAAAAATATATAGTTTTATAAAATTGATGCGCTAACTATTTCTTTAATAAAAGAGTGATTTAGAACCACATGCTTTAAAACACACTTAGAATTGTCATACAGCGACTGAATATTTTTTAATATTTTTACGCCGTGTATTTCCTTTAATTTTCCCATAATTTGCGATTTAGTGAATATTTTAACTCGCTGTTTCAAAGTTATGCGGGTTTTAAAATTTATGTAACGTATCCCCACTTTTTCTATGGAAGTTAAGTTTTTTTTATGCGATTTTTGGTATATTTTGACACACTGTTTCAAAGTGATGCGGATTTTAAAATTCATGGAACGCATCTCCACTTTTTGTATGGAAGTCGTGTCTTTTTTTTATGCGATATTTCGTGGAACGCATTTACCGCATAAAAACAGGATTGACTGTACATGTACATTTCCACTATATATTGACGGCGAACAGCTTAAAACAAAAAAAATAAAAAGTATTACAATGGATTAATATTTTCCATAAAATGTCATGACAACAAAGTTGTCTTTGAAAAAATCTTTTGTATGATATATTTAGCCGATTCAAAGTTTGATATCATTTACCTCGTGAACTTTTAATAACCCCATCTTATTATATATGCTAATGGTGGATAAACGACTCGTGTATTATAAATTCAGTATATTAACCGTGAAATATGTTTTGTAGTGTGCTCGCTTCCATATTATCTGATTAGAGTTATGACAAGAGACGAGTTGTCATTATAAAAACATGGCATGCCAAAACATGGATGCCCGTTAACTGTTTTTAACTTACTTCTATACCGTTTCGTATACGACAGTTCATAAAAGTTAAGCTCTGGCAAATCGCGCTCTCCTCTACATTTTTTTTTTATATATAAAATTTATGGAGCTTTAAGTACTAGGAATGTTCTTCTAGTCTGCTTCATCGCTAATGTTTTTGAAAAATTGCATTCCCTTAGCATCGTTGCAGACGGAAGGGCGTGATCGCTACAGAGATAAGAAGTTCACGGGAACTCCGTATGCATTATTTTGCAGATCACATTCTATATGCTTCTCCCGATACTATATCGTACATTTATACAGATATGTGCAAGAAGTCAACCAAAGAGAGTCATTTTAATGATGCTAAGTTCGTTCTTAAATTATTTATATTAAAGCAACAGTGGGATAAGTGAAAAAAGTTGACTTTAATGTAAGTATTCTAATCAATTGCTGAAAGGTAAGCCTTCATAATAAAACACGAAAATATTTTTTAATTTGAATCGTTCAAATTATGTACATTCACACAAGTTTTTTCACTAACGACCCGGGTCTTGCCTTTCAGCATCTTCAGGCGTTTAAGTGCACGGATTTCAGTTCAAGTTCATCCGTGCACATCCTGAAAATGCCGAAAGGCGAAACTTGTGTGAATGTAAATAATTTGAACGATTCAAATTTAATATTGAAATTCCACCAAGCACCTTCAGTCGAAATCTTAAATTTTAAAATATTTTTATTTTAAAGAAAATGCCCCATTTAAAAGAAAAAAATTACATTTACAATTATTTACATATATTGCCTTGTAACTTTAAAGCAAGATTGGTAAAATAACTAGATACAGATTATAATGTACAAAAAAAACTATTATTTTCTTTTATCATAAACCGTAAAAGAAATAATATAATGCCAAAATTCGCTTTTTAAAAAGTACAACACAAACCTTAAAGTTCAGTTGTATCGAAACACTTATGGCAAAGAAAAAATCATCGAATATTGAAAACACATGAGCACTGATAATGTGATTTAAATATGTGAGATTCGAATAAAATAATAGTTATATATGTACGAGTTTCTATCACGTAGTAACTCAGTTATTGAGAATTCACCTGAAGTGAGCGATACATCATGAAGCGTGCCACATGCCAACGAAATTCATTCGACTTTAAATACTCACATTTATAAGTAAAGGTAGTTCGCTAAGTTACTTAAGAACATAATTAATTATAGTATAGGGCTACCACATATTTCAAACGAATGTATTATTATATAATATTATATATAAAACATAATACATCTTAATATTAAAGTTTTTAATTATTATTTTTTTAATGTCTCGTCCTAGATAAAGTGCGGTCCGAAGCGCAGCGGTTAACGTTTTTGATTAAAATCATAACTATTTCCATCTGTTTTCATATCGTAATTTCTGATCGGAGCCAAGCAGGGGTGGGCTGGAGGGGGCTCGGAGGGGCTCGCTCGAGCCTTTTGTTAAAATTTACTAAGGCCAGCGAGCCCCTTGCTAATTTAGGAGAAAACAAAATTCTCAGATAAAATTAGTATAAAACTGCAATTTCCGACTATATATCTACGACATCTTCAGTATACAGAGACGTACATTTTTAGCCATTTACATTGATAATTTTACGGTAAATTGCATATTTTTTCATATTATAAGTGTATTTGTTAACAATCAATTGATTATTTAAATATTGCATACAATTGCATAGGATTAATAAAACAATTAATTCCTTTTACAGAATACCGATAGTTGTTTTGAGGTTAAGCGAGCCTCTTGTTGACGCATTAGCAGCCCAGCGCTGGAGCCAAGAGTGTTTGTGATGTCTAAAAATTATCTCTCACAAATTCCAATCTTTAAATAACGATTAGTTCATTACTATTCTCATCCTAGCTCTATCTTTCTATCCCTACTCAGAAAAAGTGAGGTTTAGCAATTGAAAAACAAACTAAAGAAAAAAAATATGTTGAAATATCTCCATTAGGAGGTCATATGCTCTACATTGGAAGTAGTCATGGATTTTAAAAAAGTTGTAGACAATCTTTTTTTAAAACAGTATAATAAATATTTACTTTATATCAAAATCGTGTGGTACAAAGATATAGAACATAAAATTTGAAAGGAGCAATTTGTTTTTTGAATCTAGTAGCAAACAGTGACGTGTATTCTTGTTAGTTAAAAATGCTCGACATGAGCGAAACCGATCATAATCATATTTAATAAATGCGGGATTAGTAAATATATTTTTTTAAATCATTTAAATAACTCCATAAAGTGCACCATTTTAAAATCAAGTACTACTTTAACAATGTAAAAAAACGCTCAATTGAAGAAAAATTTCCTACAATTTCATACTAATTTGCTCGTCATATTGCATAAACAAGCTCAACAGTATTAAATTACAATACGTATCCATTAAATATATTTTTTAATTAAATTACAAATTAGGATGACTTGTCGCAGCGAGCTCAAAACCCATACTAAATTTACAGCTTCTCGCTTCATTATAATGACAATGTAAATAGTACATGTACGCGGAATAAGAAATGTTTTTGTTTCTACCAGTAAAAATAATTGTTGCTAAAATTCTTATAAAATTCACTTCAGTAAAATAAACTTGTTGTGATTATATACCCTTTGCACATCACTGATATAACTGAATGATGTTTATTATTCAGAATATTTATTACTATATTAGATATTGTTTTAATAAAAACCTTAACGTGCCCCTGCAAAATTGACATTGGGAGTAATTTGGCAAATGACAAATAATACCAGAATGATTAACAACCTATTTGCATCGTTTACGAATGTTAAACAGTCGTCGGGACGTAAGAATTATTTTAATGTCAATTTCGTGGTTCACTTTTAGTGAAAAGGCATGCAAACAAAACGCACACCGCAACTTCGGTGACAATTCTTTGTTCGCTGCCAAATTGATGGCGTGTTATTGAATATTTAAAGTTTACGATTTTATGAACAACCGAGGTATGGTAATTCGCGTGGAGCCACTGTGAATAGCTTTAATTTTTTTAAGAATCAGTCAAGAAGAATGGTTTTATAAAGATTGGCAACATTGTCATTGTTAGAAAATGTTGTACAGAATTGTACAATGCTTGTACAATGTCTAGTAAAGCTTTTTTTCTAATCCATGTCCGTTCACGATGTGAAAAATATGGCTTCCTAGTGGAGGTATATCTTCAGAAGGTTTTTACAAGAACTGTTTGTTACTCAGTTGCTCAACATCTTTTTCTTTTTTTAAAGAGATTATGGATAGAAGGACATGGCTAAGACAAATCTAGTGGTCAATTATTCACTCTCGCTTTGCCCCATCGTTTTAGGATTGGATGGCTGGGTGGAAATATTTTAGACATCACAGACATTAATGCCTTTGAACATAAATCGATTGAAGAAAATTCGTTCGTACTGGTACTCGAATCTGTGAGATCCGTCACGGAATCCTCGTTTTCCTCTAAGTGACTTTAAAGTGTATTTTAAAGGATTGATTATGTCTATGGTGCTACGACGAGTAAAAGTAAAAAAAAATAGAATATTTCAATAAAAAAAGAACTGTGTAATATAAAAATATAATATCTCTTCACTAGAAATTGACACTGTATCAGTAGGAATCATTCTGCGCAATACGGATGGTTGTGTAACTATCGTTGCTTTTTTTGACGTTTGGCTTGATTCCTGTAAATTTCAGACAAACGGAGGTCGTACAGGGGTGAGCTGCAAGGGCGCACGCGAGCCTTTTTTTAAATCTCACTAAATCAAGCGAGCCCTTTGTTAAATTTAAAAAAAGTATTCTCAGTTAAGCTGGGATTTTTTTGATGTTTTAAATGTATTATGAAATAAGAGACTTACATTTTAACTTAATTACATTTGTAAATTTCTCGTAAAATACATTTTTTTCGGGTGCATACTAAAACATATCATGAGTTTTTTTAATTTATGTAGCATTATATGTTTACATAATAAAAGCATATTAAGTAACATTCGATTGACTACATAATTATTGCGAATCATTCTAAAAGAGTGATAAAAAAACTATAACACCGCGAATATGTCTCAGGTTAACCGAGCCCTTTATTAACATTTTAGCACCGATGGCTATTCCTTTCATTTTCTAGAAGAGTCATTAACCAGAAATCGGTTATTAAAAATATAGTTTAAATCAAAGCACAATGATGCAGTCCACATGATCTAATTAGTGAGCACACAGAGTGAATAATAAATACTTAAATGACGTATACCTTTGTGACATTGACCAAGCAGGTGACACTGGTCCTATTGCGTGTCGTTTAATTATTTGAATTTTCTTTTGAATTACCATGTAACAAACAGTTAACCTCTGTATAGTCAATAATTATTACGGTTAGATGATGCAGAGATTATTAATTTGAAGTATTAAAACGTTTTATTCACCAACTTTAGCACCTGCCAGGCCATAGCCGTTTACGAGCACAACTAAATTATATGCTTTTATGGCCACTAAAGCATTGCATGTATGAACAAAGTTGTAAAAACGAAGTGAGATTTCATAACCTCACTTTTTATTCAACCATAGACAAACTTTAATAAAATTTAGTGCTTATCAATTTCAATAGATATGTATAAAAATTACGATATCACTTTCGATTTTTTCATTGATTTCGTGGGATCGACTTACAAATTATTAGTATAAATTGTATACATATGAGTACTGTAGTAATCAGTGCCGGCGCGAGGTTATTTGGCGCCCTAGGCAACGGTTATTGGTGCACCCCTTTTTTAACAAATCGTTCATTTTTTTTTAGAAATAATGAAAAAAAACAATTTGGGATCAATAGAAATATTTTTTTATATGTGGAGCATATGACCTAATTGAAGTATCTCAACAGAATCTTTTCTACGCGAACTTTTTGTTACTCAGTCGCTCAACCTCTCTTTTTCGAATCATATAGAGTACGATACATAATTACATCGAACAATTAATACAAACATCAAAATAAAATAAAAAGTACTTTTATTTATTATTATCAAAGTATGTACATGAAAATTGTCGCCTGCTATGGCCCCGTTGGTTAGAGCTTGCTTTACCGATAACGCAGGTCTGGGTTCGATTTCCGGTCAGATCACAGTGAATTTGAGAATTGTTCGATTGAAAGTTGTGATCGAAATGGGTGTTTGTGATGTCAATTCACATAATTTCCTCTCCTTCCATCCTTCTGATCCTTTAATAATTGGGTGTAGCAACAGCAATTAGCCAACCACTAGTACTGTTCTAGCCTAATGCTTTTTTCTCTGCAATTGACTTTGAAAAAAAAGTGAGTTTGAGTAATTGAGTATCAAACAGTTCTCGTAGAAAAAAACTTCTATTGAGATACTTCTATTAGGAGGCCATATGCTCCACATTTGGAGCGGACATGGATTAAAAAAACATTAAAATAATTTGAATACTCTATGCGCTCCCTGATGGTTTGCGCCCTAGGCGGTTGCCTATTTCGCCTGTATGGAGGCGCCGGCCTTGGTAGTAATATGAAAAACTGTACATATTATACATATTTCGATTGAATTAAACCCGATTTACGCAAAACTCAAAATACCACATGTAGGGCTTGCAACACCGGTATTTTTTGCTTGATGTAAACTTTCTGTGATGCTGGGCCGGTATGGAAAATTACTTAAGCGGTATGGATATATATTTTTTTCATATTTCAATCAGTAACCACATATCTATGTAGATGACAGTAAATAATAATTGATATTTAAAAAAATCGCATAATACGTTCAAAGGTAAATAGTTATTCTAATTGTAATAATGAGTTTACATTTTAAATAACATTTTAACGTTCCTGTAAAAATATAACCTCGATTTTATATATTTTTATGGTATTATCAATTTTATAGCCCTTCCGATTTATTTTGACCTCAATATTACAAATAAATATTTTAATTGATATATTAAACGTCATTTACTGTAAATTTTATATAAAGATATAATTCTCTAGCTCGTAAATAATGTCATATAGATTAATGGTCGGAAATTGTGCACTAATAAATTACTGTTTTTAAATACTAGACTCTAAGTTATGTTTTAGATAATTGCTTACGTAAAGATTATTATTAAATAAATTAACTATTTTTAATTAATTTTAATAAAAAGAAAACAACTATATTTAATGGATTTATTTTATTTTCCTTCGAATAAGCCTTGGCACGATTGTTATTGTAAATTTGTTCTTAAAGTTAACCAATATAAATATGAGCATTTATTAAATTGTACATTTCCTTATTTTCCTCTTGGTGTTTTCTTGTTGTCTTTGGTCATATTTAACGGTGTTATTTTTATTTTACATAGATATTTTAATGAAAGCTTTATTACTTTTATTCCTTGTGAATCATCACTTTACGTTTTGAATTCTCGTTACTCAGTCGCTCAACCTCACTTTTTTCAAAGTGAGTAGTAGGGAGAGAAGAATAAGACTAGAACAGGACTAGTGGTTGGCTAATCGCTATTGCTACACCCAGTTATTAAAGGATAAAAAGAATAGGAGGAGAGTAAAAAATGTGAATCGACATCACAAACACCCAGTCTTCGATCACATCTTTGAATTGAATAATTTTAAAATTCACTGTGATCTTACCGGGAATCGAACCCAAACCTGCGTAATCGGTAGAGCAAGCTCCAACCAACTGGGCCACAGCAGGTGACATATATATATCAAGCTTATATAGTAAAAACTTGTTCATCTTATGTATTAAATAAAGCTTTAATCTTCCATTAAAAACTGTAACACATTTTTTTCTTTTGTGTAAATTTTAATTTTTCACTATAATATCACAAACATGTTACGTACAAATAAATGACGATTACTTTTCTTTTTATTTCGTTTAATTCATTTTTTTTTATATAAACCAACCAAGGGTACATAATTTTCGACGGTAGATATTAATATCATATCAATCATATGTTTAGTACAACCTTTGTATCATATTTTAAATAATTCTTACAAATTATCTGACAAATCTAGCTAAATATTTTTTATAATAATCTTACCATGAGCTCTATTTTATCGACTCTTCTCTTAATCACGTTGGTTGAACCACCAGAAAAATAATAAACTAATAAGACATTGAGGTGTTAAACTATTTTTTATTATAATGAGCCCCTAAGGGGTGAAGTGAGCCAAGTGATATTTTACTTTAAAAAAATAGTTTGCTTTGTTATAATATTCTGCGTGTCTTAAAGTATCATAAAAGTGAAGTGAGCTTAGCAAATACACACTATAATTGTGTAATTTCCCTAAAATAAAAATATGCAATCCACCATAACACTAAGTGAAGACGTGATTTTATAATACGTAATGTCCAATAGATTTTTTATACCATTTTATTACTTGGGTCACTTCACTTTTCAAATGTCTATATAAGGTTTTATATAAACATTTGATGACATGACAGCGATACCGAAGAAAATTATATTTGAAGGAATTAAAGTTATATTGAATAATTACAGATTTCTTTAAGCAATGAAATTTTATTTTTGTAAACATACTGTTTTAATTGTTTTCAGATACAAAGAAAGTACTTACTCTTTTTTTTCCTGTGAGAGAATTTTTTCTGAATGTACTCAAACTGTTTCGTATTCATCGATTATCACAATGTAATTGATTACAGAAACTCACTAAATGAAAATAATATTCGGTGGGGTTACGAATAAGCTCCCGACTGGTTTTGTTTTGTTTTGTTTGTGAAATTTTCGCTTCGCTCGTGAATAATTTTTTTAGCTTGTTAGCGGACTATTATACCGGGAAAGTTTTTATATTGCATCAAAAAGTTTCCATACAATTTTTCGTACATATCTGGTGAAACGTTCAAAATTTTACATCACAATATTTGTGTACCTTAATAATTATTGTGCACAAAATCAATTGCGAACTCTTGTTATTATGCAAATGGACAAATCGTTAAAACTGTAAAATTGTTCATTTGAATTCAACACGAAAAAATATTTAATGAAATTGAAAGAAAAACTTTTGATTTAATATATGATGGCAGAAAACATTGCATGCATTCTTGAAAAAGCTTTTAGCCTGACAAGATAAGTAGTGTATTTGGTAGCACGGCAGATACGACACATGAACTAATTATTTATTATGACATCTTTTCATAAACAGGAAATAGGTAGTTTTTGTATATGACACACAGACACAGCATGACGATGACTAGCCAAGAATTAAAAAGAAATGGTGTTTTCACCATATTCGCCAAACTTTTACAGGTCATTAAAAAACGGCCTATAAAGACCAATTTAGTAAAAAAAAAAAGCGTGATAGGGATATAAAGTTTGATGAATGTATGATATTGATTGATTAAGTGGAGGAAGTCATTAACACTTAAGTATCTAAACATCGAAAATAGGATCGAGGAGCGATGGGGTACAAAGTGTGCCCATATAAATTTGAATAATATTTTCATTGCGTTTATTCTAAAATCATTGAAGATTACAATAAATATTAGTTAGATGCAGTGGTGTGGTGGGGCCAAGTCGGCGACCTGGCACCTGAAAATGAGCCATGGCGCCGCCCTGCCACCTTTTTTACTTGTCACTTAATTTTCAAGTACAAACAAATATTAAAAATACTGTTCATAAATTAAAAAAAAATATGACATATTATTGGTTAATTTGTTTTTTTTTTGTATTTTTATCATCAAATGCATCGTACAAGAAGTAAGTACAGTTTTTTTTTTAAATAATTGCGTGTTTTATTTATTGATTTAATTGTAAAGATTCGTGGTATTTTAACTTCGGACAGATATAAAAAAAATAGGGAAGAAATCAATGACCGACCTGGTACCTATTTTTTTACCACTACACCACTGGTTAGATGTTATTGGTGTTTAACAAATGGTTGAAATATGAAGAATTTTGCAATGTCAATGCACCCCATATGAACTCGATGGTTAAAAAAAACATTAGGTTCTCTTTTCATAAAAAAACACTCTTTTGCACTAATTCCACATTCATTAAATATGATCAGAACCGGTTTCGTTCCTGAGTTCAAATGCTCGTCATGAGCAAAGCAAGTCCTGGGACTAGTACAAATCTTTTTTTTTAATATAATGCCTTTCTTCGAAGTATTTAACTTAAAAATTACAAAATAAAACATAATTGTGTCACTTATTTTAAAATTTGATAGTTTATATTGCAATATATTGATTTTATTAATAAATTATAATTTAATATTTTACTTGTTTTATTCGGAAAAATATTTGGCATAATTTCTCATAAGACATTACATATCGACTGTGGAAAGAAAAAAGAACGTAACCTACAGTTTTTTCAAAGCAGGTTTTTTTCGATAATCACAATGTATCAAACTTGATACACGTTCTATTAAAAGTATGCAAGCTGCAAATGCCAAATTAGTATCTAAATTTAGTTTTTAAATTATGTCAATTAAACACCACTTTAGAAGTCTCCGTGCACTTAAAGGTTGTGTATATTTCATAATTTGCATATGGCCCAAAATCATCAAAACAGGTTTTTGTGCCTCTTGTAAAATTTGGTTTGTGTGGGTTACGTCCTTTTCCCTTTCCACATTCGATATTATAATAATACAATGATTTTTGTATTTAAAATATTTAAATGCACTGAGTATTCTGTGTACGAAGTATTCTATGTACGGAAGGCTTTTTTATCTGGAAAGTTCTGTGTACGAAAAATTCGGCGTACGGAGTATTCTTATTCAGAGAATTCGTGTTCGGAAAAATCTTGTTCGGAAGAATCACCGAACCACTACAAACATCAATGCAACCAAGTGATTTACCAACACAAGAATGAATACGTGAATGCACATTATTGTGACCATTCGTCATTTCGTAAATGTTGCACCTGATTAGATCACGTCGCGTGCTTTGGATCCAGATCAACGGTGGACTTTCGATTCGAGAGGGCAGGGTTCGATTCCCGGGCGTGGGATACAAGTCGCGGTCACGTGGTCTGATGGTCACGTCAGAGGGGGGTGAACGCGGGAAGAGACGCACGCGGTAGAGGCAGATGCGCTCGTGTTTATACGCTTCAATTGAGCCGAGATGGTTTCACTGGCGGCTCGTAGTTGTCAAAATTTACCATAAATCCCTTTTTATCAATTGCCGAAAAGTTGTTACATTGACTCTTATTATCTGACGGCTTCTAATGCTGAGCATAGTTATAATAATAAAATCGAAAGATGTCTATATCACATGTAGATATGCAGGGCTTTTTTGAAGAAAAAAAAAGTGCCGAGACTACCTTCTTGTCAAGATTGTTTTTCTAATCCAGCGGTGGGCTGGATTAGAATGGGCTCGCTTAATCTCAAAGCAATTCTCGGTGTCTTAGAGAAGGAGTGAATTTTTTGATTACTCCTATACAATTATATATATACAACACTAAAATAAGCAATCGATTGTTACTAAATGCACTTATAACATGTAACAATATGCAATTTACCGTAAACTTATTAATCTAAATGGCTGAAATGTCGTTGATAACATATAAGTCAAAAATTGCAGGTTTATACTAATTTCATCTGAGAATATTGTTTTCATTTAAATTAACAAATGGCTCGCTGGCTGTAATAAACTTTATCAAGGAGCTCACTAGAGCCCCTTCGAGCACCCTGCAGTCCACCCCTGTTTTAATCCATATAGAAATTTTATGTGATACAAATTAGTTAATAATGGATGTATTTCAACAGTGTTTTTTTCACAAGAACTACTTGTTACTCAGCTAAACAATCGTTTTGTCTCATTAAGTTTAACTTTACGAAAACACGCAGATTACCTACAGTAGCTGCAGCACATTTTTAAAATGGTCCAAATTAAGTGTCCTCTCTTCAAAAATTTGAACTAGTGTATATAGTTTTTGATTTGTGATACAAAGGTTCAAATCTTGTAGATTTTAATTCATTTTTAACAATTCTAGGAATGCGTAACACATCATATGTATATAATTATATACTTTGTTGTTGTGTACTTTATTACAATGGAGTTCTACCAATGAAATGACAATTCAATAAATAATTTCATTTCAACCATGAATTACCTAACAACATATTATATATTTTACGTGATTTGGACAAAATAAAATGGTAATAATTTTGACAATATATATTTCTTATATTCAAATCCAATTCGTTATAATTTTATTTAATTAAAAAATGTTCAAATGAATCGAGAATATCACAAAAGCTTCACGATTCCGTTTTTTTTGTAATCACCAAATTCAAATACAATATTATTAATAGAAGAATCTGTGTACCCGAACCCGTGGTCATTAAAAATATTATAAATGAGTCCATTACTAATACGCCTAAAAGATCGTCATACTATATTAAAATTTCACAAAATAAAATACAAAAAAAAAAATATTTCCACGAGTCGTCTTTTGAGTGAAAGAAAAAGAAAAAACAATCACAATATATGCACAAAGAAAAACTTTTTAAATGTGTAACGCCACTGATTGTCACATCCTGCCCAGAAGCAATGAAGCCTCTATCACGGATGTAACTGCGTCCTTTTCTTTTCCGCTTTTCACAATATGCTCCTTCTCTGTTCCCACTAACAAGTCATTTCTTGTAAAAAAATAATATCACGGCTATTTAACTTCTACTAACTGTATCTATCTTTGATTTTAAGTGCCACTATTGTGTGCACCGTGTACTCAAACTATTGGTGTTATATATAACAATAATATCTTGTAATTGGGAATTTCATTTTTTTCTTTACTCTTATTGCATGTTTCGAATTCGAGCCTTTTTTATTATTATAAGGTCAAACATATTTCTTGGTGAAACATTTTTATTTTTGATATAAAAAAAAGTAAAACCCCTATTTACACTAAAGTCGGGAGAGTGTTATTTAGGGTATTGTAATTGGGGGAGTGAATCTCGTACAAAATAAAAGATTTGATTTTTCCCACAAAAAGTGAAAAACTAAGATTTCCCTAAGTTTTGCAAAAAAAAAATATGGACGAAATATTTAGTTACTAAGTGATAAAATGCAAAGCGCGCCAAAATCCAACACATAGACAGTCACCCGGCTATACGTGTATAGCCTGGCACGTGTTGAATACACAGACGCTAGCCAACATTTGACTGTATGCGCCGCACAGACGACCGTCTCGTAGCAAAGACAATGGAATGCGACAGTGCAATTTGGAGGATTTGCGGCAAATATTTCAAGCCAGCGCATAATTCGGGGTAGTGTAATTAGAGGTTATATTGCATGTCGAATCATGTTACTTCTAGTTTCTTCATGTTTGATCAATGAGATAAAGCATATAACCAGTTTTTATAGCCGTACCTTTAAACTCTCTCCAGGGTTCAGAATCCATTTTCTGTGACCGCTAAACCAGCAGCCTTAATTAAGTTCAAGTGATTAAAAAATGTAATAAATTTAATCAGTGATTCTAAAATAATACAGTCACTTTTAATATAATTAGTAATTTATTTTCAGTGCCAATTGTTGTTTACACCTTTTCATTTTTGTATAAATATCATTGTTAAATTATATTTCTTATCAGTTGGCAATGCTCGCAATGAACGAAACCGGTCCTGACCTATTAAATAAAGTGAAATGAAGTTCAAAGGAATATTGTGTTTTTATTAATATAATGCCTTTCCACAAGTATTGACAGTGAACACCCTAAAAGTGATTTGTATTTTTATTCTTAGAATAATGAGAAATAATTAAAAAAATTACACTTATGGCTGTAAGCATTTTATATTTTTATTTTTTTTTTTAAATAGTAAGGGCGCTCGTTTAAGCCCTGCCTAGGGGCGGCACGTTATCTAGTAACGTCACTGGCTTTATACCACAATTATTACGGCAATATTTTAAAGGCTAGATAGAACATTACATGAAAACACAACTTCTTGGCTCAAAGAATGTTATCGGTGAATTAAGCCAGTACCATATTTTCAATTACCCAAAACAACGACCAAATTTTCCATCTGTGCATAGCTTATGAAATAAATGTATTTAAATAATACATATTCAAAGGCAATAAATATCTTCGTCTTTTTCACGTACTATCTACGAAATGCGTAAGTAGGTAGCAAGTGGCTGTCTTCTTTTTCTGTTTCATCGAATGCGATTTCATAGTGCAGTGATTTGAACGGTGACTGAGCAGAGAGCAGTGAACACATCTCGTGCGGTTCAATGAAATTCCACATTTATTTTATCCAAGCCACGTCAAATCGACACTCATTCATGCATACAATGTACGCCGGTTACAGAGATGGGCAAACTTTTGATGACACTATTGTCATCAATATGTTGATACAATCAGTTTTTTTTAATCAAATTAATTTATTCCACAGTCTACATTTTACTGTATATAATGTCTTTAAAGTGAAAATAAACAACATTTTATTACGTACTAGCCAGTTCCTGGCAAGCATTTCAATGCCACTCAAAGAAAGAAAGTGTGTTTTAATTGTGTTTGTTGAAGTACATATTTTCTTGTTCTGTATGTTTGACGTTTGATGCCAATTTTCTATGGTACGACACTCGCGCCACCTTCTGTAAGTTAATTGTACTATAACCTTCGCGCAAGTGCAAGCATACGTTGTCAAAAAGAACTGTATGGCAGACATACAAACATTGGTTTTTATATATAAGACCTACTGTAAGCTAATTTTACTATGCCTATAACCTTACTGAAAGTGCAAGTAAAAAGTTTGTCAAAGTTTTATTGCATTCGGGTTACCGATGTGGCAACGCATAAAATACGAACAAACAAACATTTATATTTATATATTAGAAAAAAAATAAAAAAACAAAATCATCCATTTTGAACATCACTTTTAAGGTGTTCACCGGCAATAACTATGTGGAACGGCATTATGTTT
This sequence comes from Himalopsyche anomala, assembly GCA_031772345.1. Lineage (NCBI taxonomy): Eukaryota > Metazoa > Arthropoda > Insecta > Trichoptera > Rhyacophilidae > Himalopsyche > Himalopsyche anomala. Next base: position 37,944,649 of record CM062822.1, on the reverse strand, counting down.
AAAAAATAAAATAATATTTTGTACACAAGAATATTCAATCGATTTATGAATTTCTATTCGATGGCATGGATGTATGTGATGTCTTGAATTCTCCCCTACCATCATATCCTATGAATGGTATGGAGAGGTACTAGCTTACCACTAGTCCTGTCCTAGGCGTATCTTTCTATTCCTACTCTCTTTGGAAAAAGAGAGGTTGACCAACTGAGTAACAAGCAGTTCTCGTAGAAACACTTCTGTTGAGATAAACTCTATTAGGAGTCCATATGCTCCACATTGGGAGCGGACATGGTAAAAAAAAAAGGTATTCAAGATTTATTTAATAGTATTAGGACCAGTTTCACTCATCCCGAGCATTTTCAAATGATCAGTTGTAAAATAAATACGAAATTAGTACAAAACAGTTATCATAATGACGCATCACATGCGATTCTATCGACCGAATAGAAATACTCTTTTGGTTATTCTTAAGCTTTGGTTGCCTTTTGTCGCGTTAGTTTTGTTTTCACACATTTGTTTTTAATGAAAAAATCAGGGCTGCGGAGTAGGGATTCTGTGTCGAGACGTTCCGGGACTTGTCGGGTTTTTCGCTATCTTGAGTCTCGGGACTTTGTTGTCAAATGTACTGGGACTCGGTTCCCTGTGATTTAAAAGGTGATTAAAATGATTTAAAATTTTAAGAGAAAAATATCTCCATTTATACGATTAGAAATTTGTTTAAATCAATTCATTATCGTATGAAAATATATCTGTAGCAAAAAAAAATTACAAAATATTAAAATTAATTGTCCATACCTCTTGTTGTCACAGGTCTGAAAGCTGTATTGTGAAGTTACGGTCATAAATTTACTCCTAGGAGACTGCTGCCAAATTCATTGATATTTTTGCAATACATGTACCGTTATCATCCTTTGTTAGTAAAAATCAACCGTAAACATTGTATATATCTATTACATAAGAAAAAAAAATATTAAACATTGTGTTAAAAGAACGCGATTTTTACTAGTGCTTACTTTCAAAAAGCGCAGAGTGTATGTACATAAGTGTATACATACAAATATTTAATTTTGATAAATTTGTATTTTTTTATAAAGGGAAATAAAAGTCTCAAGTCCCTGAATATCCTGGGACTTTGACTTTATCACGCCTCGAGACCCGGGACTTTGAAAATCCCGACACTTCAGAATCCCTACTGCGGAGTCGTAAAAAACGGGTAACTTCCGATTTTGATTATTTTTAATAAATTATAATACAACAAGTTTGAATATGAAGTTTTACATATTTTTTTTAATCAGAGTCAGACCATGTATAACTCCTGTAATTATTATAGGAGTCGTGGTATTTTTTCACATCTCTACAGCCCTGGAATAAATAAACCTTTCCCATTTTACGATACATATCCGGTGCTGCATGCAATATCATAATTGCAGCGATAGCAGGTGCCAATAAACATTTATTATGCTGAATCACTGACCATGTGCATCGCTGGACTCGACCTCGTCCATCAGCATATTCTTCAGGTATAGTTACTCCACGGCAAACGCTACCGCAAATCACACGAAGTCCACTGACTACCGATTGCGGCCAATGAGCCAATTTGTGGTTTCCTATAAGGTGTACATGCCAAAGCCTTCAATGCAGTCACTGCCAACCTTTTTAGTATACATTTTTTTAGATTGTATTTTAGGATTCATAAATAAATATTTTAAATTAATCGATGGCCTTGTTTTTATAACGATAAGTCAATAATATTCTCTCTTCTATAACTGAACAAAAGTGCAACTAGAAATATTTACTAGTTTTCTCTCGGTAGGCAGATCGCGACCCGAGTACTACAAGGTTCAATGTGAAAAAAATGTACAATGTATACCAATTTTTTTTTTATTTTTTATATCAAATTTATGGAGCTTCAAGTACCAGGACGCACCAAGGTTCTTCCAGTCTCCTTCATCAATAAAGATTTTGAAAAATTGTAAATTGCATCCCCTTACCGTCGTTTGCAGACGGAAGGGCGCGATCACTACAGAGATAAGAAGTTCATGAGAACTCCATATGTATTATTTTGCAAATCACATTTCATATGCTTCCTCCATACTATATCCGTACATGTACACACACATGCGCATACATACATACACACATACAGTACACAAATTGTTTTTAAACAAAGAGAGTCATTTTCGTGATGCTATGTTCGTTCTAAAATTGACAATTTTAGACGACATAAGATCTATGGAGGGTCGTCGAGCAGAACTGCTCTGGGTCTAAAACGATTCTCAGGCAATGTCTCGTCATAGTTGTGGAGAGTATACCAATAATGGTACTTGGAAGATTGCCGCATTGTTCAAAAAATCACATAGAACCTAGGTAGTGCTCAGGTCGCGAGATGTTTGAATAATGGAAAAAAAAGAACTACATATAAACAATCTCTCAGTTCCATATAAATACTACTTGAAATATCGTTCTATGATTCTGTAAACGTTGCAATAAATTTGAATTGAATTTAGATAAATGACTTAATGAAAAAATTAAACTCAGTTTAGATACGTCAAAGTTTTGATCAGAAATTTTTCGAAACTACCAATTTCTAGTTGTAGCACTATGGAACTAAGCCATCGATGTATATTATTTACTTAAAATGAACATTTATAATATTTAGTATTGTTATAAAAGTTTTTTTAGAAAACATTTAGCATCATATTTTTTTCTTTAGTTTCATCAGCCATGACCATTATTTTTGAGCTTTAAAAATTAAATATATCACAATTACTATACTTTAAAGCGCAAGTTTTGTTGTGTTCTACGGCGCAGCGGTTAGCGTTCTTGGTTTCCGTGCCAGATCTCACGGATTCTAGTATTAGTAAAAACAACATTTTTCGATCGATTTGTCGTATTTGTGATGTCTAAAAATTCCCTTTCACCTTTCAGATCCTTCAACAATTAACAAGCCGTAACAAGAACGATTAGTTAACAACTAGTTTTGTCCTGGCCTTATCCTAGCCTTATCCTTATATCTTTACTACTCTACTACTGAGTAAAAAGCAGTTATTGTATAAGAAGTTTATTGATAACTGTTAAGTCTTGCTTAAAACTATTATTTAAAAATATATATATATGAAGATTGGGGCTAATTTTACTCATTACGCACATTATTAGTTAATACCTTAGAACAATAAATGTTTTTTTTATTATATATTTTACTGTATAAATAATTAAATAAGATAATAAATTGATTGGACATGTGCTTTTTTATTTTCAAAATGTATATTGTACGTTTTTATTTTCCATGAATCATTTCTAGCGTTCTAGTTCGTATGCCAATAGTTAGCATCCGCTGTTTTCGATGATAACCACTCTCCTTGATACGGGTCGGATGTGTGGGAAATGAGAATCAAGTGTGAAAAAGACAAACACTTTGAAATGCTCCTCTGATCAAATTCAGTGATTTCGTATTGAATTATTCGACTGTGGCGCTAACTCTTGGCAAATAAAGATACCAACCAAACGTCTTCGCGTTCCTTATTTGAATTTTTGCGCTGTAATAATATTGTTTGAAGAACGATGAACTTACATTTGAGCGGTACACACATGAAGTATTTCCAAATTCATATAATTTTTGCTGATATTCAGATAAACACACCAGGAAAAATGATTTTGTATAACGAGTATATCATAATAATTCTTCTCAGCAATTATTCAGCAATTATTTTTTAATTTAACTTCCACGATATAAGTGCTTGCAATTGATAATTTTGTATCAGCTATGACAGTGCTCTGCAACCTTTTCTCACCTACGACACACCAAAATTCTTTGTAGAATTCCGCGGCACACCAAAAGCAAAAATATATAGGTATAAAATTGATACACAAATTTAAATCAATCAATTTTCGTTTTTTTTTTTTGAAAAGTATACATACATAAAACTATAATATATTTACTTTTATGCAATCTTAATAATTATTATAAAATAATAATTAATTAATGTGATACCTGCGCTTGTTTCAATGAACACAAAAATTTTATATTCGGCTCGATATTTGACAGCACAACCCGAAGTTATTGGTCAAAATAATTTTTCATTATGTATTTGACCGCGGCACACCTGTATCTGGCCCGCGGCACACCGGTTGCGGAGCACTGAGCTATGCTATCAACTATTTGAATAATTGTCTAATCATTTTCAATTAGTGTATATTGATAAATATTTTTTTTTAAGCTATTTATGAAATATAATCTGCAAACCAGTGATACAATACTATGAATGATTTACAAAGATTAAGTTTTAGGATTATCGAATAAACACCTCATACGAAAAACTTCAATCTCTATTTTATAAAATATTTTAAATGTATTGATTGTTACTTAAACCCCTAATGTAACTTATAATAAATACCAGTTAAATTTTAACTAATTATCTTGAATAACCTTTGTTGTCGTTCTTGAAAGCACTAACTCATGTTTAATAAGTGTAATAATTGTAATATAAATAAGGATGTTAGAGAAAATAACATTATGTATTGTGTACAGTGGCAGCCGGTCAATGTGGCATCAGATCAATGCACCACTTTTATATACAAGGGCGGTTATATTTCATGAAATAATATTCAAACACAACATTTATACCATTCACTTATTTTAAATTCTTTATGTATTTATTGCCTATAATAAATATCAAAAATTTTCTATTTATAAAATAAATATATGGACAATAAATACATGAAAGATTTAAAATGAGTGAATGGTATAAATGGTATATTTGAATATTATTTCATGATCACTTTTAGCGTGTTCACTGTCAATACTTGGTGGAAAGGCATTATATTAATAAAAACAATATTCCTTTGTACTTCATTCCACTTTATTAATTAGGTCAGGACCGGTTTCGCTCATTGCGAGCATTAGCAACTGATACGAAAAATATATAAACATATAATTGGCATAATTTGCCACATATAATTATTAGTGTTTGATGATTTTTTAATTGTATGTTATAGGTGTTAAGCATTTTAATTTTGTGTAATTATAATGTATTTTGTAAATCCTTTTCATTGTTAATAGTTGGTTACACCTTTTATTTCAATTTAAATTTGTATAAATAGCACTGTTTATATATTTTTCTTATCAGTTAATAATGCTCGCAATGAGCGAAACCGGTCCTGAATTAATTGATAAAGTGGAATGAAGTACAAAGGAATATTGTTTTTAATAATATTATTTCATGAAATATAACCGCCCCTGCATATACAAGTGGTGCATTGATCCAATGCCAAATTGACCGGCCGCCACTGATTGTGTATATTTTCTAAGGCAGTATATATAGCTGAATATATGCAAGCTTAATCATTGTTCTAACGATGGTGCACGCCGAAATAGCTATCTTATAAAAAAATGTAGGACTAAATACGTTGATATTTTTTACCTTTATATTTTAAATGCAGTTTTTAACTATTTCATAAAGATGATTATTATATATTTTTAAGCTGTTCATTATTTCTCTGAAATAATTCCATCCTTAAGCTGTAGCCTATTTGACATATACTCAAATCCATCTCTGATCTGACTGAAATGTTATAATAGAATAATCGAATAGAGATAGTGGATAAAATAATATAAGTAATGTGAAGAGAACGGAACGACAGAGATTACAGATCCGGCGGCAGTCTGCGTCTACGCCGGAAATGAATTGGAATATTATCGAATAAGTAAAATTACATATTGTCTGGCAGGCAACTTTATTGCGGGACTAAATAAATTTTGTGTTTACGAGAATCTTATCTTCTTGTCTGGATCAGTGTAGGATCAGCTAAGAAAGTTAGAATAATTTACAATCAAATAACCATTATCTTAATAAGTCTTATACGAATTACAAAGCATAATGTAGATTTGATATTATATGTATTTATTCAAATTGGCAATTCTAGATCTGTTAATAAATTCCATCAGAAAAATGTATAACTGTAACACAAAATTGTTTTTCTTTTTCAATAACATAGGTAGTAAAAATGGAAAAATTATATATATTTTTTAATGCTAACGGTTAAGTATTAAAAATTAAAACATTAGTAGTATCAATTTAAAATTGAATCGTTAAAATTATGTACATTCTAACAGATTTTGTCACTAACAACCCGGGTTTCGCCTTTCGGCATCTTCAGGCGTTCAAGTGCACTGATGAACTTTAACTCGGTTCAAGTTCAAGTTCATCCGTGCACTTGAACGCCTGAAGATGCCGAAAGGCGAAACCCGGGTCGTTAGTGACAAAATCTGTGGGAGTGTTCATAATTTGAACGATTCAAATTTAATATTGAAATTCCACCAAGCACCTTCAGTCGAAGTCTTAAAGTATCAATTTAATTTCAGAAAATGATGGTTGATAAATATAAAAGGTGTACCAATGTTTACCAAAACTAAAATTGTACATTTATTCTAATAAATAGTACGTTCTTCGAGTTTTATATACACTGTGATTTACAACTCATTTTTTTGGTGTTGATAATGAAAAAAGAAATGAAGTAACTTCATTTCAGAAAATTAAATAACTTTTTCAAGTCAGTTTTGAGCTGTCATTACGTTAACAAATGGCTCGCTTAATCTTAGCGTCCTTTTAAACAATTATACGTATAAAAATTATAGGTAACTAATATACTTATATTATGATTCATTAAGCAATATATTCTAAAATAATTAATATTATATAATAGTTGAAAAATGTACTAACCAATTTCGGTAACGAATTAACGAAGAAATTGGTTTCTATTTTTTTAACTGTTTTATTTCAAACGTTACACTGAAGCTGTCATAGTTAGGTATTTATTTAATCTGAAAATCGACTCGAAAGTTTAAATGTAATTTAACAAGGGGCTCTCTGAGCCTACTCCAACCCATCCTTGTTTAGAGGAACCAAAAAATATCATGGACGTAAAAACGAAGAATGCTTACAAGCCAAGCAAAATGGCTAATAATGTAATATTTTGTAAGAAACATTATTATTATATTTTATAATATAATATCTTGAAACACGGACGCTATTTTTAATTAAAGGATAAAGTTATTTTGCATCATTTATCAGTATACTCAATAATATAAAATTTAAAATAACTTAGTTTATTCTAAATATTGTGCTACTAACTGTGAAACGTGTTTCACCTCTTTCAGAGACACCTCAGACAATCTTACTTTCATAAACGCTTGTTTAAGTACGAATAATTTTAATTTTAATTTTCTATCATGATATATTATAAAAATAAAAACGGGAAGCAAGGAGGGGATGATAAAAACAAACAAACAATAATGACACTACAAATGAAATTTACATTACAAAATGATTAACTAATGAGTTGTATCAATTTGGTAGGGTTAAGACCATTGGAAATAAATTAAGCAGTGGCTTATACTCAATTATCTTGGAACTGTTTTCAATACCTTAGCATTAAATTAATGTTTTCTTATGAAATTTGAAAAAAAATACAGATGGGAAAGCTATTGAAAATATATTTGAAGAATGAGAAACTACATTAGATTATAAGTAAATGTTGAAGATGTTAGATAATTTTGAAAAACGCTATTTGACCTGTACCTACTAAAAAGATTGAATTAAATTTCAAGACAATACTGTATGACCAAAATGGCATTAACGATTGAGTGTTTTTCGCGACAATTAAAATCTTATAATTCCCAAAATAAAACCCACCAGACCAGTAAATTTACACAACGCTCTTACTCGGCAAGAACTGTGTAAGGTATATTTTATAAATTATTTCACAGTTTTTTGGGCAACGTGGTTTTTTCCGCACCGTGCACTTTTCGTCGGCATGGTGGGAAAAGAGAAATGTGAAGATCTCATGCGAAACATGTGGAACCGCTGGCGAGAGAACCGGGAGCCAATCCGAAGAAGCGAGGTTCGATGCTCGCGTGAGCGTGAAAATCGACGATTTCGCACTCGGAAACTCTACGCCGCGTTTCCAAAACCGAGTACACTTTTTTCCTGCCTTCCTGCCGCCGAAAATGCTTTAATTCGTTAATATGTTAACAATACCTACATTGTAATTTTAACGCCATTTCAGAGTGTATCGTTTTTTTTTTAAATTAACGTTCATTGGCGTAGACAAAGTTTAGTCAGAAAATATGTTTCTAAATACAATGGACAAATAATTACTTTAATTTATTAATTATAATATTATAGGGTAAAAATATCAACGTATTTTAGTTTTACAGTTTTGTTTATATTTTTTGCGTTGATAGCTATTTCGGCTTTCGCCATCGTTAGAACTATCGATGGCGAACCGATGGCTACTACAGAAAGATGGCGAAAGCCGAAATAGCTATCAACACATAAAATATTTAAAAAACTGTATAACTAAAATAGGTTGATATTTTTACCCTATTATAATGGAGTTCTACCAAGTAAGTGCCAAATCAATAAATAAACTATAATTTTACTAAAAAATAATCTTATATATCATACAAACTTAGGAAAGACCTTATTATTTGTTTTGTGATAACTACAATTTGTTTTAATTTAATAAAAACACAATATTCCTTTGTACTTTATTCGACTATATTTAAAAGGTCAAGACCGGTCTCGCTTACTGCGAGCATTGTCAAGTGATAAGAAAAATATATAAACAGTGCTATTTATACAAAAATAAATTGAAATAAAAAGGTATAAACAATAATTGATATTGACAAGGATTTACAAATTACAGTATAAGTGACTCTATAATTACACAAAATTAAAAAGGTTTAACACCTCTAACATATAATTAAAAAATCATCAAAGAATAGTAAATTTTAAGTGGTGACTGATGGTAAATACAAACTTAATTAAGATTCAAAGGAATATCGTGTTTTTATTAATATAATGCCTTTCCACCGAGTATTGACAGTGAACACCCTAAAAGTGATAAATATATTTTGACTTGAAATTTGTAGACGAGGTATGTAATATAGACACTGTGTTAATTTATTAATATGAAATAAATTGATAGTATATATTTGTCTGATCCGTGGTACAATGATCAACGTTATTCCAAGTCACAGTTCGAACAGCATTTGTTCAATCGAATTATTGATTTCTGAAGAAAGCATGGATGTTTGTGATGTCTTAAAATTCCCTCCCATCTTTCCAATCTAAAAAAAACATCGAGACGTAGTGAGAGTGATTAGCATACCATTAGTCCTGTCCTAGTCTTATCTTAAAGAAAAAAGAAAGGCATTATAGTAAGAAAACACAATATTTCTTTGAACTTAATTTCCACTTATAAAAGTACCGTAAGTTACTATCGATACTGTCTTCGAAAAAAGAGAGGTTGGACAACTGAGTAACAAACAGTTCTCATAAAAAAAATATATCGAGATACCTTGATAATGTGGCCATCTGCTCTAAATTAGAAGCGTGCATAGCTTAAAAAAATACATATTGTATTTAAAAATAATAAAAAAAAATTAGTACTTGCTCATAAGTTGATAATGCTCGCGATGAGCGAAACCAGTCCTGATCAAATAAATTTTATGTGAAAAAAGTACTAAAAATCTTTTATTATTTTTCTTATAATGCCATTCCACCCAGTATTGACAGTGGACACCTTAAAAGTGATCATATTATATTTATTTAATGTTTGCTACTTTTTACTCAAATTCGTTTTTTAACAGTTCTCGTACACTGTATAAAATTTAACAAATCGATGAACACATTAATATTTTGACCAACTGCTCCTGAGAAACTTTTAGTAATAATGTTACAGGATACGCCCAGTAAGGGCTGTATCATCAATAGCGGATAGTGAGTGGCTGGTACCACATTGAGTACGATGAAAAGTTAAAAAAATGATAATATAATGCATGACTTCAATGCCAATACCTTAACAAGGGGCTCGCTTAATCTCAAAGCAATTCTTGATGTTCTGGGGGAGGAGTGATTTTTTCAATACTTAAATGAGCAATCGATTCTTACTTTATACACATATAATTTGCAATTTACCGTAAACTTATCAATGTACTTATGTGTATACTAAAACTGTCGTAGATAATATGTGTCATAAATTGCAGTTGTATACTAATTTGATCTAAGAATATGCTTTCTCTTTAATTAAGAAGGGGCTCGCCAGCTTTAGTAAAAATTTAACAAGGGGCTCGTGCGAGGCACTCCGAGCCCTCTCTAGCCCACCCTTGCATGACTTCGACTGTTTTAAACAGAATCTAAAAATATTTTTAAACAGGAAAGATGCAGGAATATATTATTTCTCATAATATATGAGTCTAATAGTAGTCATCTTAAAAACGCTCCGTTCATCGAAACGAATTACGAAACCCAAAATGGACGCATGCTGATTGACTGACTAGAGTAACAGTTACAATAATATTATCGGCCATTCTTTATACGATTGTCGCGTATCGATGCAATTCACTATGAAAGTGCACTTTCACAAAGTTTCTAGTTGTTTTTTGAAAACGAGATCAATCCGATCGGCCAATTTTTATTTTGTTAGGCGTCGTAAAAAAATATCCGCGCACCGGTGACATCTGTTTTTTGCGCCGTTCGCCATTTCTCTTTTCCGCCAAAACAACAGCTACCTATGCCTAATCACTGGACATGTAAAATTTTTGAAAATAGAACGCGATTGTCGTTTGTCATTCGAACGGAAACATAAGAAAAGCGAATCGGTCACTGGTTGAAAAGAGCGGTTGTTTCTGTTGCGGCAAAAAGATGAACTATTTAGAACAAAGTGTATTGTATTGAATATCGACTGTGGAAAAGAAAAAGGACGTTACCCACACATAACAAATTTTACATGAGACACAAAAAACGTGTTTTGATGATTTTTGGCCATATGCAAATTATGAAATATACACTACCTTGAAATGCACGGAGACTTATAAACTGGTCTTTAATTGACATAATCTAATATTAATTATAGAAATTGTCTAGGAAAAACCTTTTTTCAGTCTTATTTCTTGGTTTCAATTTTGACAAGCTTATCTTTTTTCAAACTTAAAAGCTAAATTTAGATACTAATTCGGCATTTGTAGCTTACATCCTTTTGATAGAATGTATATCAAGTTTGATACATTGTGATTATCGAAAAAAAGGTGTTTTGAAAAAACTGCGGGTTACGTCTTTTTTCCTTTCCACTTGGTATACTTTGGTTTACTTTAGTATACGACATTTTTACCAGGAAAAAGGACATAAAAAAGTTTTTTCTTGAAAAAAATATGTAATTAATTAGCTTAACAACCGCTGGACGCGTATTCAAGTCTTTGAAAAAAAGGTTGCTGGCTGGCGGATATGCTCATATATGCGTATAGGCGAAGTATCTGGAAGCTAAGAAAATTAAATTTGATAAAGATATTTCAATTGGTTTACAAATTATAGTGAATTTAGTAAAATTACATTTTTGCGAATTTTTCGCAAAATTGCCCGGCCGCCAGGTGAAATTTTATAAAAAAAAGACGTGCGGTAGTTAAGCTATCAATAAAAAAACCAGTGTATCAGTCACTGTGCACTTTAGGGTTGTGTATATTTCATAATTTGTTTTTAGCCTAAAATCTTCAAATGACGTTTTTTGCGTCTCCTGTAAAATTTGATATGTGTGGGTTACGTCTTTTTTCCTTTCCACAGTCGATATTATTTCAATACATTAATAATGCGTCTATACAAATCAAGTACTTTGTAAAGATGCATAACTGTTTAAAAAAACAGGAAACTTAAATTATCAGCTCACGTGTTCATTTGCCAAGTGGGCAGATAAACAGCCCCTGCAGTGTATTTCCACGAAAACAATACGTCATATCCGTCAAAACCGAGCAGGTAAACTTTTACACAAGGTTAAAGTCACTTGTCAAATGAGTCAGTCCTCAAAAATTATTTTTCCCTTACAATCGCCTGAGTAACATGTGTTTGTAATTTATGACAGGCAATGCATATATCGATTTGGGTTCTAGGATTCTAAGAATTCAATAAAATAAATTCTTTTGACTACCACTTACTCTGTATGTAATATTTGTTTATGAATTGTTAGAAAATAAATTGTAGGAACGGCAACACTATATGTGAGAAATGATATTCACAAACCCTATAAAATTATAAAGAAAACATTTTTAAAAATAAATTTAAAACAGTGAATTGATAATTCTAACTTAAATATTGAATCAATTCTCAATTAAAAATAATAAATATATAAAATGGCAAGTCTTGTATCTGTCAAGTTAGCCCAATTATACACAAAAAATATAGTTTATTTTAAGATTTCGACTGAAGGTGGTCGGTGGAACACACGTTCTATCAAAAGGATGTAAGCTGCAAATGACGAATTAGTATCTAAATTTAGCTTTTAAGTTTGAAAAATTATGGGTTCGTGAAAATTGTGATATTGTTTAATATTGTGAAAAGACTGTTAAAAAAAGGTTTTTCCTTGAAAATTTATTAAATTAATATTAGATTATGTCAATTAAATACCAGTTTAGAAGTCTCCGTGCAATTCAAGGTTGTACTTATTTCAGAATTTGCATATGGCTAAAAATCATCAAAACACGTTTTTGTGACTCCTGTAAAATTTCCTATGTGTGAGTTACGTCATTTTTCCTTTCCACAGTCGATATGATGATGATGATGATGCTAAATACTCACTATTAGAACATTTCCAGAAATAAATCAAGAATTTTCGTAAACAATTTCCGAGTTCTCAATTTTACGAAACTATTAGGTTAATTACGAACATATCACTTCGTTTATGGGAGGTGGTCATAATTCTTGTTGGCGTGGCACACACATTGATTATTATGTAGGTTGTAATCAATTTATCATGAACATGCCCGTTTGAATTTTTATATGCCTATATTTCGTAGTATACTTATCACTGCCACACATTTGAATATGCCTTTACCTTAACACATTAAGCTTCGAGAACATCGTCATAGGATACAATTTAAATCCAAAAATCATTATATCAAAAGCCAATGTCGCTATTCGGTTAGGTTCGAATCCTGGTCGCGGCAATATTTATTAATGACCAATATTTATGAAAACTTAAAACTGAATTATTAATATTAAAATCTACTTTTCTGCACACAAATGGGTTTTTCAATATGGGCCCTCTAAAGCAGTGCTACGCAACCACTGTGCCGCAACACACTAGAGTGCCGTGAAGCGATGCTAAGTGTGACGCAGCGCATTATTTTATCGAAAAAAATATCAAATAATTTGTTCAAACAATGGTCAAATCAGTAGGTACTGAGGTGGCAATTTATATTACACAATTGAGAACGATGTCTTATGCTATTTTTGCATATACTCTTATGTATATATACAAGATTGAAGTGAAATGCAAAAATCTGGAAAAAAAAAATGGTATGCAGTGGGAGAGAAAAGGTTGCGGAGCACTGCTCTAAAAGTAAAGTGAGCCAACTAGTAAAATCGTAAAACTTTTTTCTTGAACTTTTAATAAGTACAATCACGTTTTTATTTGATGCTTTGGTGAATTTCATATTTTTATTTTACGGAGATAGCACTATTACAATGTGTATTAACTGAGGTTACTTCACTTTTACGATACTTTAAGACGTGTTTAATATTACAACACACCTAACTTTTCTTTTATCTTATATATCACTCGGCTCACTTCACTTCTAATGGGCCCATATTATTGAAGAAGTTATAATATTATATCTAAACTATCTATAAATCATAACTGAAGAGATATTTTAATAAATTATTTTCGGAAAAGTAATTTAAATTTTATTAAAATATTACATTTTTATCAAGATTCTTACTAGCTGAGCAAAATTGGTAAGGTGCCAGGGTTATGCAGTCGTGAAAAAACCATGACTCTCAACTCAGTTTTTTTTTTAATTTCTCGTAAATTCCGTTTTTAATCGAGTCTCTCTTTACTTAAAACACCACAACTTCACATTCCTGGTCAAAACAATCAAAAGAATAAATGTACAATATGTAACTATTAAAAAAGTATAAGTGTATCTCATTTCCTTTTTTTTGCTTTGTCATAATTGTAATTTTCTACAAAATCTTCCACCTTAAAGTTACTAAATATCACAATAGATAACTCTATATAATTAATTGTATCATTGGAACAAAGTGTAAAATAATTACATTGTCAATGTAATATCGATGGTGTTACGAGACAAGGGTAAAATTACAAAGAAATATTTATTTATTGTTTACTTTACCATTTACAATTTTTTAAAGTTACCATACTTTTTCAAAACATCATTTTTTTAATAAAAAAAATTGATCTCGCAACATAATTAGTATTAAATACAAAATAAGCTGTTCTTCCGTTTTCCCCAAGAACATAATTTTGTAGTTTTGCTCTTGTCTCTCTAAGTCCCCCAAAATGTTCTGTTTGAAAGATAAATTGAATTATACCATAGCCGTTTTGTTAAAAATATTATGTTTATTTTTTGTCGCATCTAATTTATGTGAAAAAAAGGTGTTCGTAATGTGTTAAAGATAAAATAGAAATCTTTATAAGTATTGAAATTTCTTTTTGCATGTGAGCTTGGCGCATACTTGGACAGCATTGTTTCGGTCCTGTAGGTAACATTAACTACAGTGGAAGCGATACGTTATAAGACGTACGCAGAGCCGAATCAGAAATAAAAAATAGATTTAATTTTCAGATAATAAAATAATAATATTCCACAATAATTATATTGTTGATTAATATATTTTATTTATAAACAAGTAACTATTTTTTTTAAACACCATGGTAATTCCACCAAAAAATACTTATTTCTGAAATCAATAAATAACTCTATTTGGAAACAAATTTTCCGTTTTACATGGTGAAATATATTAATAATTCTATAGCCCAGGGGTGTGTAACCTTTTCATTTCTAAAAGCCACATTCATTTATCCGATTCAAAATAAGGACGCAGTAAAGAAAACGTAGACACCCCCCCTTTTTTTCGACTCAACGTCGAACATATAATGGGTCTTTTTCCAAACGCTTGCGTATAATTTTTTGATCAAAGTGAATATTTTGATCTGGTCAAAAGGCCGCATGACAGTAGCTATGAGGCCGTAGGTTTCCTTCCACTGTTATAGCCATTCAATTCTTTATCTTTCTTTGTTCAGAATATTCCGTTAATAGTCTACTGTCCTTGAGTAAAACAGGTCCCGATCATCATATTTTTTTTTCATTAGTACAATTTAGCTTTCTAGTGGATTGATTTAACAGTAAAGCAGCCAGTATCTAAAGAATTGTTCAAGAGACAGCAATATGTCGTTTGTCGTTGCCGAGTGATATATTCTTAACATAATTGTGACGGAATGTTTACTTGTCAGACAGTAGATCTGTCTATTTCTCGTTTTCAGTAGGCTAATAATGATTGAAAACATAATAACAACTGTTTTTAAGTAAAGTTAAACGTTCATTTAAAAGATAATGAGCAACAATTCACGCATACATAGCCTAAAACACAAAATATGCGCACAATAAAATAACAACAACCAGCATGCTTGTTTGTACTGCAAATAAACAAAATATGAGAAGATTGGTGTTTATTTTTTAGTATGGCATCAGGCGTTTCAACATATATCTATATGTTTTAGTATTTAAACAGTTTTTCCATTGGCCTATTGCTGAAAAAGATATCAAAATATAATAATATATATTCTTGTTAACAAAAAAGTTTCACATTAAATATTATTTCGCTTTTGTTTATATTTTATATTTTATATTCAAAAAAAAACTCATTTGAACTAATTTTACTTTTATTTAATAAAAACAAAACCGGCTTCGATCAGTTGGTATTTTGTTTTTGGTTTTTATCGATTGATAATTGTGGGGTTATAATGCAAAACTCAAAATTTTTAGCAGAGTCAACTACTATAACGAATAACACAAACAAAATAACATTTGCATAAAAAATATGATTTCCAATTTGAAATTGACAGTCTTGTAGACATTTTATATTAAAACTAATAGAATCAGTCGATTCCTTAGGCTTGAATTACTTTATCTGCATGCCTAACTCAATATCGCATATTTTTTTAAATAGTACGTTTTGCATTGTAACCTCACAATTCTCGTCATGAGCGGTCCTGTTCTTTTAAAATAAGAGTGGAATTATTATAACAATTGAGTATTTATTTTTTTCAATAAATAATGTTCACAAAAAATAGCCAGATGATCAAAAAGTAAGCATTTTTAAAATATGTATATTAACTCTAGTGTGGCCCTGTGCGTGCGTGTCTAGGAGACACAGGTAGAAACATGTTCAATGGTGCCAATGCGTGTAGGCTAGCACTTAATTATCAGTTAAAATCCTTAAAACTAAGCACTGACATGCCAGGAATGAACTAAATTTACCTATGGTAGACGAACACCACCGAAAACCTTCCACACGAGTCGTAAAAATTTACTGCTCAGACATCCTCACCTCTCCCAGACTAAACAGTATAATTTACATTTTATTTTATCTCTCCATAATTAAAACTTTATCAGATTTACTTGGATTTAGTGAATTTTATTTGCCAGCCTTTTATATGGAGAGTCTTTGTAACAACTACATTTCCGATGGATTCGGAGGTGTCTTTGGTATTTAAAAAAAATATAAAACTACATCTAGAGTGGAATATAAACATAGATACTTTTCCAGGACAACAGTTCAACAAATACTTTGCGCAATCAATGAGCTGAAACCCTAGAATTCAAACATTAATTTGAATTATTTTGATACTGTACACACCCGGGTTTTGACTTTCGGCATCTTCTGGTTTTATCAAGTGCACGAATACACTTGAACTGAATAATTCAATTAGATATTAAAGATCCATCAAAGTTCAGTCGAAGTTCTTAATTATATCAAACAGTAATCTTTTATGGTGTTCACTTTAAATTTGAATCGTTCCAATTACGTACATTCACACAGATTTTGTCACTAACGACCCGGGTTTCGCCTTTCAATATTTAAATTCCACGAAGCACCTTCAGTCGAAATCTTAAATTAAAAATAAAACTTTAGTTTATAATGCTTACCATGAACGAAATCGGTCCTAATCTTAATAATTAAAAGTGAGAAAAAATGTATAAATGTTTATTTAATTTTTTGAATGTATTGTCTTTCCACCAATTATTGACAGTGAACACACTAAAAGTGGTTCATCTTTTATATAAGATATCGACTGAGAGCGCTATTAGGAGAAATTAAATAAAAATTTGATGACGTTTTATTTCACTTTTTGTGCTACCAATTGTGTGTGCGTTTCGCCTTTTTAAGAAGCATTATCAGATACAACATTGCAAGGCTTACAAAAAAATAATTTTAATAATTTATAAATTACAAAATAATAGTCGGGGTTTTTTCCATTCTTAATGGACGCAGGTAAGAATTAAATAAGATGTCTAAAAAGTCATTATTTTCTACCATAATAAATCATGTTATTTATGACCTGCCTCAAACATTCAAAGTTTATTCTTTTCTTAGTATATTCAGACGTAAAATATTGTTAACACACCTAATCCTATTTTTGCGCGGATTGTTTTTAACACGGTTCCGAAATTGTATGCCACTGTGAAACGAAATGTATTTTTATTTTATTTATTTTTACAGGTGAACTTTTTTTTTTTACCCATGTCCGCTCCCAATGTGGAGCATATGGCCTCCCAATGGAGGTATATCAACAGAAGTTTTTTCTACGAGAACTGTTTGTCACTCACTCGCTCAACCTCATTTTTTTCAAAGTGAGTATTAGGGAAGGAAGGATAATGCTAGAACAGGACTAGTGGTTGACTAATTGCTATCGCTACACCAAGTTATTAAAGGATCAGAAGGAGAGGAAATAATCTGGATTGACATCGCAAACACCCAGTCTTCGATCACAACTTTGAATTGAATAATTCTCAAAATCACTGTGATCTGACCGGGAATCGAACCGAGACCTGCGTGATCGGTAGAGCAAGCTCTAACCAACCGGCCGACAAAAAAATAAGGAAACAATAACAAATAATATTCGAATATTCGATTCAAGTCCTTAATATTTTTTTTACACAAAATGAATATGTACATATTGATTGAATTGGCATTTACTTGGTAGAACTCCATTATAATAAGGTAAAAAATATAAATGTAAAAACGGTATCAACGTGTTTAGTTTTACAAAATGTAGAACCTAAATAGATAGATTTTTTTACCTTATTAATATGTACAAACTTTTATGTTTTATTTTGGTTCCTAGATACATTTTTTAGGTCTCATATTTAGACAAGGCATACATCTAACTTATGTAGACAAGGGTGCTCCTGAGACACTCGGTGAACTATAAATTATGTTTATTTATTGAAATAAGACATACTTTATATGTAAAGGTGTAAATAAGGTTTCTTTTATTGAATTGTATAAAACTCTCTTTAATAAAAAGATATTATATAATTCTTAAATAATATATATTTTTTCATTACAAAACCAAAAGATTAAAAGTAGACATTGTGCTGACTCAACAACAAGTAGGTGTGTGAACTTTTTTTGCATTAAAGAATAATGACTTAGCACTTTTCGAATTTCCTTTTGTCGGAGAGTATAAAAATAAAATATATCGGGTTCACTGAAATATAATCGAATGAATTTAATGCGAATCGGTTTGCGCGTCACGCAGTACACGAAATTATTATACTCTGAAAAAACTGAGTGTGCTAGTGAAGAAATGTGTAACATTAATCCGCATACTAACTAACAGTTTTTCTTATCATAAAAAATAAAAAATAATAATAAAAGCTATACGAATGATAAGCTTAATCATATTTTTCATTTTACTAATTATTTCTAGACAAATTTATAACTTCTAACAAAGTTAATTCCAGTAACTTGATTCATTTTACTAGAGCTTGTCGGTTTTAAAAGTCGGTTTTTTTGGCAAAATTTGTGACATTCGAAAACCGGTTTTTCAACTGCATAACCGGTTATGCCGAATTTTCCATAAACGAGTCTATAAAAAAAAGTACAGAAAGTTTGGATCTTTTATTTTACTGCTTAGAAACCATATGCCCCACGTCATTACCCAGCGAAAGAGTATTTTCGATATCAGGAAATTTTGCTACAAAACGATCAGTGGACGCTTTGTGTTTTTCTAAATCATATTTTCTAAAGAGTAACATCAAATATTTTTTTTGTTGTGTATTAATATGTACATAAAAAAACAACATTGAACATTTTCTTGCTATTTTAATTGAATTAGCCATTTTTTGTAAAACTTCGAAAACAGGATAAAACCGGTTTTTAAACAATATTGACCTTCGAAAACCGGTTTTTTCTAAAGTCGGTTTTTGTGTAAGCCCTACATTTTATGATCAATACATTTATATAGTATTTATATTTTATACAATGTAAATTTGTAATGTTCTAGGCTTTTTTATTTAAAGTTTTAACATCTTGCTGCTCATTATTTGTATATGTTTTTGAGTCGATGTTTTTATACAAAGATGCTATTTCTATAACATAATACGACAAAAGTTAAAGAGGTTGACAGAACGAAAAAGAGTGCTTGCTAATTTTTTGATATATATTAGTTCAAGCTTCATTAAAATATTTCACTGTTCATATCAAACAGACAGTAGAATACAATAGATACTTTAAAAAAACAATTGAGCTCCTGCGAAGTGAAGTGAACCAAGTGGTATTTTAGAAATAAATGAGTTAGATGCGTTACAATATTCTACGAGTTGAGCTTAGTAAGTGCACACTACAATAGTGTGTTCTCTCCAAAATAAACTGATTTTTAAGAAATTGCCCGTAGAAAACAAAACTTAAGTCTTTAAAAAAGAAGCAAAGCTTTTAAAAAAAAAATTGAAAAAAGCTCTAGTTTTTTTTTACATTTAATTTCCTTCAAAAATATATTCTCACTTAAATACGTATACATAAGTATTTTTTTGGTTCCGTAGTGCAGTGGTCTACGCCGTAAGCTTCCGTAACGAATCTCATGGGTTCAATTCCCAGTAAAAATAGCATTTTTTTCAATCGATTAATATTTGTCGCCTGCATTGGCCCAGTTGGTTAGAGCTTGCTCTACCGATCACGCAGGTCTGGGTTCGATTCTCGGTCAGATCACAGTAAATTTGAGAATTATTCAACTCAATGTTGTGATCGAAGACTGGGTGTTTGTGATGTCAATTCACATATTTTTCTCTCCTCCTATCCTTCTGATCATTTAATAACTGGGTGTAGCAATAGCGATCAGCCAACCACTAGCCCTGTTCTAGCATTATCCTTCTTTCCCTACCACTCACTTTGAAAAAAGTGAGGTTGAGCGACTTTTGTTGTAGAAAAACTTCTGTTGAGATACGTCCATTAGGAGGCCATATGCTCCATATTGGAAGCGGACATGGATTAAAAAATGTTCGAAGGCTTAGTGTTTGTGATAAAATTAAAGCAATCACCCTTTTAATCATAAATTAATGAAACGTAGCTAGAGTGGTAAGCTAATCACTTGTTCTGTCCTAGTCCTATTTTCATGAGAAACTGAGTAACAAGCAGTTCTCGAAGAAAGATTTCTGTTGAGATACTTTCATAAGGAGGCTATATTATCCACATTGGAAGTGAACACGGATTTTTAAAAAGGTGTCTAGTTTTATTTAAACCACAATAAAAACTCAGTGACATACTTTACCTTGTCCGACTCTACTCGTGGTTTCTTTCGCAAGAAATCGCGACTACTCGCTCACTTGAGGGAAAAAAGTCTTATAAATTTAATTGATTGATCGAAAACCTTAGTAAAAACAACGCGAATTTTGTATGAAGCATAAAGATTCCTATACATACAGCCAAAGCTAATATTTTATACTGACGATCGCGGTGTGTTGAGATTGTTATGAAACAAAATATTCTCACAAAACATTTTTACTAACACGAAAGATATGTTCCACTAATAACCCAACAAAGTAAATCCAGCGGTGGGCTACCAATACATTAACAAGGGGCACGCTTAATCTTAAAGCAATTCTCAGTGTTCTGGGGAAGGAGTGATTTTTTTTTTGCTCCTATGCAACTACATTTATGCAATACTTAAATAAATAATCGATTGTTATTTAATACACTTATAATATGTAACAATATGCAATTACCGTAAACTTATCAATGCTAATGGCTAAACATGTACCACTGTGTATACTGAAGCTGTCGTAGATAATATATGTATGTCAGAAATTGTAGATAGTATATACTTATTTGATCTAAGAATATTTTTTTCGTAAATTAACAAGGGGCTCGCCAGCCTTATGAAAATTTAATTTTTAATATACCGTAAAATAATTAATATCAATAGCAGAAAAGGGTACTTACCTATTTCAGATTCCAAGAGTAAGGAGTTCTAATATTGTCGGAAAAATATGCATTATTTTTTTTTGCTACAATTAATTGTTTAGAACAGCCATACTCGACCTGCAACCGCGGGCCGTATGCGGCCCAGTAAGCCATAATGTGCGGCCCAGTAAGCTTTTACCAAATGGTGGATTTCAAATTCCTCGGTGAGCTAAAAAAAAAAGGTGTATACCATTAATATGTTGCGGCCCACGTAGAGAAGCAAATATCGGAATGCGGCCCGGAGGAAAAAAAGGTTGAGTATGGCTGGTTTAGAACGTAATGTACAGCGGTGGGCTGCCAATACATTAACAAGGGGCTCGTTTAATCTCCAAGCAATTCTCGGTGTTCTGGGAAGGAGTGGATTTTTTAACACTCCTATGTAATTATATACAGTATTTAAATAAGCAATCGATTGTTACTTAATTCATATATAAAATGAAACAATATGCAATTTACCGTAAACTAATCAATGTGAATGGCTTAAAATATACTAATGTTTATACTTAAGCTGTCGTAGACAATATATATGTCAGAAATTGCAGTTATGTACTAATTTGGTCTGAGAATATTGTTTTCTATTCAATTAACAAGGAGCTCGCGCGAGCCCCTCCGAGCCCCCCCCCTAGCCCACCCCTGGTTATGTAATTGGTACGTTAACAATCGGAGATTATATAATATCGACTGCAGAAAGGAAAAGGGACGTAACCCACATATATCAAATTTTACAGGAGGCGCAAAAATCGTGTTTTGATGATTTTGGGCCTTATGCAAATTATGAATTATACACAACCTTGAAATGCACGAAAACTGGTTTTTAATTGACATAATCTAATTTAAGATTTCGACTGCTTGGTGGAATTTCAATATTAAATTTGAATCGTTCAAATTATGTACACTCCCACAGATTTTGTCACTAACGACCCCGCCTTTCGGCATCTTCAGGCGTTCAAGTACACGGATGAACTTAAACTGACGCTTAGTAAATGAATGTTTCATAATTTGAACGATTCAAATTTGACATAATCTAATAATAATTACAGAAATTGTCTCGGAAAAACTTTTATTTTCAGTCTTTCTTCTTGGTTTTAATTTTTTACAAGGTCATCGTTTTCAAACTTAAAAGCTAAATTTAGATACTAATTCGGCATTATCAGCTTGCATCCTTTTGATAGAACGTGTATATCACGTTAGATACATTGTGATTATCGAAAAAAAACTGGGGGTGAAGTCCTTTTTCCTTTCCAAAGTCGATATGTTTCAGAAATGACAGTAAGATATAAGTTTGTCCTCAGATTTTTTTTCTGAGAGTCGCTTTCAGCCCACCCTTGATACAAAGATTGAATAATAAGCTATTCTCGTAGAAAACCTTATGTTGAGATAAACTCCATCATTGTTAATGATCACTCCACACGTGTTTTGAAAAAAAAGTGTTTCTTAATCGACAAAATAAGTCAAATCATATTTCACATAGTAATTATTCAACCGCCTTTGTGGTCAAGTGGTCAACGTCGTTGGCTTCAGTTATGGAAGTCACGGGCTCGAATCCCAGTACGGACAGTTTTATAAATTGATTTGTGAATTTCTGTTCGAAGGCAATGTATGTAAGTGATTTCTTGAATTCCCTCTCTCACCCATCCTATCCTATAAACGGGGAGAATCGAGAACGATTAGCTAACTACTAGTCCTGTCTTGACCCTATCCTTTTATTCTTACTCTCTTTGGAAAAGGAGAGGTTGAGCAACTGAGTAACAAGCAGTTCTTGTAGAAACTCTCATGTTGAGATAAACTCCATTAAGAGTACATATGCTACACATTGGGAACGGACATGGTAAAAAAAATAAAAAATATTGACTTTTTTATTGATTTCTCGCTGCTGGTAAAACAGGCCGTGATAAATCATACTTTCCTACCATCCGAACATTCTATTTTTCTCAATAAAATAAGATTGATTTAGTTAAGGTTTTCCACTGTTCACTGGTAATCATTAAGCTAAAAAATAAACTATTCAGTGTAACTAAGAAAAAAAGTCGTTCATGTTCGAAGCCATATTTTCGCACGCCTCGCATTCAAAAGGATAAAGTAGTGATCGTCGAGGGCAATATTGTATGGCGGATGGAGAGCAAATTGAATCGATTCTTCGCGCTAAATCGATTTACGTTTACCAATCACGTATACACACGTTCGATTCTCTTTTGCGTTGCGTCTTTTGACCACCTTCGAAGGGCATTCGAGTCTTAATGATTAATTCGAAAAAAAGGTCACATGTTGGCGTTATGGAATTACGCTATTGCGCCATCAAATAAAAAATATTTAAATGAACGTTTATTAAATTTGAACGATTCAAATTTAATATTGAAATTCCACCAAGCACCTTCAGTCGAAATCTTAAATGAACGTTTATTAAGTTAATTAATTTAACCGTTTGAATACCACGCAAATAAATCATTAGTATGTCTCAGAGATACTGTGTGTTTTTGAGAAAAATAATTTTGACTAATATACAATCGAATTCGATATTTTAAAAACTTATATTGACTCAGTATAGAGAGCACTACATAAATTCATAAAAATATTGCTTATACTCTATTATAATAACAAGTATTTGATTTTTTAAATGTCTTGGACATCCGTGTTCGCTTGCATATGTTCCGGACACCTGTGTGCGCTTGGTATTCAAGTGGTTAATGAGAAAAACATTCTCATTATGGTGTGAGGATTATTATATTATTTTGAAATAGACTTTCATATTTACGAATATTACATACGTTAGTATTAATCCAGAAAGACTAGAAAGATTAATAACATACCAGTATCTATGTCAGAAACACCAAATGCACATCACTAGTGGGCGGTAAAGGCTTTCGTGGTGAGCGGTGGGGGATTTTTTTTTGTCCTAAACTTCTTCTGGATTTTTTTAAACCCATATACTGGATTGAAATATTCCGATGTTGGTGGGCGGTAAGGAAACTTTACCATGAAAAATAACCAAAAGTAGGCATAATAAGGTTGACGACCATTGATATAATACGTACATAGTTCTGAGAATACTGTTTTTCTTAATTTACAAACAGTTTGGCCGACGTAAGTCAAAGGGCATACGCGAACCCTTGGATCCCCTTTCCAGCCTACTCTTGCTATCAACCAATGATTCAAAAAAGAATTTATCTTCATTGGATTTACTATCCAAAAGTTTACGTTAAAAAAAATAATCTTATAAAGTTTACCATGAATGAACCAGACAGCGGTGCATGAAACATTTAGCACTATATTTTATTTTTCAGAATTATAAATCGAAAGAATATTTTACGTGACTCAAATTGGAAATATGTAAATAACAAAAATGAATAAAATATTATATTTATAATTACACTAGCATACTTATATCGATGTGTAAGAAGTATCTTGGTAAGTAGCCGATTTATCTTTTTTATTTAGTCAAAAAACATTAGGTTGAAAATAATATATTTGGGATAGTTGAAATTGATTTTTTTTTGTACATGAATAAAAAAATTCATTTGAATCGATTTATAAGATTCCAATTATAAAGGTATATGATATATAATTAGTCTTATTTATGATGTAAAGAAAGTTTCAAATTTAATTTTCAATATAAATTTGCAAAACTTCTCCAGCGAATCAATCAAATGTAAGAAGTTATTATATTTGTAAATATCCTTTCAAGGTGTTAACTGTTAATAATTATCGGTGGAAATTACTTCGTTTATTTTTTACTCTTGATGACTTAAATCGCTATAATTTTATGAAAAAAAATGTGTTTCTTTTTTAAGTAATAGCACTTGGTATTTATTTTCAAAATTGATTTTTAGTGCATTTTAATTTCAGTAAATATCATGTGTATTCTAAAGTAACCTAAAAATGTGTGTGTATAAATAGCTGAAAACAACGTTTTCAACCATGAGGGACAAATAACCTGATGTATTGTGTGTAAGGTAGAGTTTTTAGGATAAAAAAAATCATCTGTCAACATACCAATAGGGTAATAAAATATTCGTTAAAAGGAAAGCTTTACTGTTGGTATTACCCAGTTTATATCCTGTAATAAAGCATCTTTCTTTGAAATGTCGGCATAATATTTTGAAGGTGAGTATTTTTATGGCAGCCTAATCTCAAACAATTGACTTTCAAACTCAGGTAAGTGAATTAAGGTGATTTACTTAGAAAACATAATAATTGTTGTTTTACAAGGTTAAGCTTATTTGTGAGTCACATACTGCTTACCTGAATCGCCTTCTTGAAAGGTTTTTTGTCTTCAAAATAAGTTGACCGATAATTACTGTTATTTTTAACAAAGTTGTCAACATTATTTTGTAAGTAACAAATATACTACAGTCGAACTAGGTTTTTACGATCATGGAAATAGCGAGATCTCGGATGTAATGAAAAAATATTTGTTGACATTTTAGTTTATTGTTTTCTCAATACATTTACTCACTTTTATAGCGAGCTACTTCTCGGGCATACCAACCAAAAATATCGTCATTTTTTTTTAAATACAGCTACTTATCATCAATCGGGCCCCTGAGAGGTGAAGTAAGCCAACTGGTAAAATGGTAAAACTTTTTTCTTGGACTTATAAGTACAATCACGTCTTTATTTGTGTGTTTTGGTGGATTGAATATGTTTATTTTACGGAGATTACACTATTGTAATATTTAATAACCGAGGTTATTCCACGTTTACGATACTTTAAAATGTGTAGAATCTTACAACGCATCTTACTTTTTTTTCTAAAATACCACTTGGCTCACTTCACTCGTAATCGGCACATTAATAATAAAATTGTTCACTATTTTTACTACATAGTTTTACAATCGATCAACTGTTTTGAGAGTAATCTTTCATGTAAAATAATGAGGAAACAAAATTCATGCAGCACATTTGATTTTTTAAATGAGCGCTGATCTGAGATACATTAAAAAACAACCCCTCGGCGTAAAACGCACACATACCTAATGTTGGCATTAATTTACACACACTAGCATACTGTCCGCATTCACACATAACAAAAAACAGCATAAGTAAGATATACCAACACAAACAAAATTTTCACGAGTAAAACGAATGAAGAAAAACCACCCCTATCTCATGACCCACCCTCCCCCTTCTCTTCTTTCTTCCTCACACTGTTTGACGATGCCGAAAACTACCTCGCATTTAAAAATTAGACGCTCGCAAGAAGAAAGTATCATAAGGGCTTCAAATTAAGTATAATAATTAATAACTGTCTAGAAAATACATATTTTTCTTGCAAAATTATTGAATTTATTAATAATACAGTGAAACCCCGATTCTACGTTTCCCATGGGGCCATAATAAATCAACGAATAATACGGGAAACCAATAATGCGAGGAATCTTCAAATAATACCAAAAAATGTTTAATTTTGAAATAACTTATTTATTTATTTTACTATTGCTTATTAAAGAATAAATAAATATATTCCTTAATTGCTTAACACATATTAAGGTTCCGATTTATAGTTTTGTACTTAAATTTTGACAGACACCCTTCAAACTTACTTTTTTGCTACATACATATATCGACTCGTTTTTCCCCTAGATTTTTTTTTCAACTCCTTAAATTGTTTTCAGTTTCTCAGTTAGAGTTCTGGTTTTCTTCATTTAGGTATTTTAGTTTTGACTTTTGAGTTTGAAATTCACGCAACCAGATGCGATGTAAGACTATTTATGAGCGAAAAAAGAAAAATTCAACAAAAACGGCCAATCGATATATTAATTGGGACAGAAAGACAATATTTAGATGATAGATCGAGGAAATCGGTAAATCTGGGAATAATTAACGTGGAATTATTAAATATTGTTATTACGGGGTCTTGATCGAGTAAAAAATAAACAACCAATGCAAAAAAAACGAAGATAACGAGAACGGAAGATCGGAGTTTCACTGAAAAAAACGCGAAACGAGATGCGAGGCAAGAATATTTACGAGAAATATTCAACAAAAACGGTCAATCGAGATAATATTTGTGACGGGACAAAAATATTTAAACGGTAAATCGGGGAACGATTAATGCAGGATTATTTAACATTGTTCTTATGGATGTATGGCCGGGACTATGAAAAATAAACGATGCATGCGGGAAAACGAACAATGCGAGAACGGTAGATCGGTGTTCAACTGTAATGTCAATATATTTGTTTAAAGATATCGTCATACATCTCCATCCAGAAAAAAAGCATTGCAGGTGATTAACATGATTTGAAACAATAAAAATGCTAAATTCTATTATTTTTGTTATATACCAAACCATACCACGCTACAAAATAAATTCTTACACCAATCATACTACATTGTCATCCACACATAAATAGAGTGTTATTATTGCGTTTGAGTTCAGTTTAATGTATTGAATCTTTTCTTGGTCTATGCAAATATTCGATCAATTACGCATAAAAGCTTCATATTGAATGACAGACGTACAGTCACACAAAGTAGATAGATATACTGAAGAAACGCGGTAGGTGGTAATGAGCAACTGAAATATTGTAATGCCTGTGCCCCCCTCGCGTAAAAATTTCTACGCTTTTTGTCGGCGCGAGGAAGCGACCGTCAACCGCAAGCAATCTGGGAGACACCCTGCCCAACAATTATGCCAGTGGTGTGCTTATTAGAAACAAAGTAAATAATTATAATCAACTTAATAGTAAATTGAACAAAACGAGTTTGAGATAATTTTATTCCACTCGGCAATGCAAGCATTCTATAATATTATATATGTAGACAGATCAAATTTTAAAATAAAAACTTTCACACATTCCAAACGCTAAATTCAGTCGTCGGGTATGTGGTGGAGTATTAAACAGCATTGGTTTAGTTTTCTAAACTCTTCTTCTTCTTTAACCATATTCGTTCTTTATGTGGAGCAAATGGCCGCGTCGAGGCACCTCCATTTTTCCCTGTCTCCCACCAATTGCTTTTCTTCCTCACGTGATATGCCAGTATTTCTCAGTTCTGCCAAGTACATCCAATGGATAGTACCTGACGGTCGTCTGGGACACCGGAATTCTACCTGTCGTTATTGAAGTGCATGCTTTCTTTTTCGGTCTGTTTGACGTTTGCTGCCGATTGTCTATGGTACGACACACGCGCCACCTACTGCAAGTTAATTGTTCTATAACCATCGCGCAAGTGCAAGAATACGTTGTTAAAATGAACTGCATGGCAGTCATACAAACATTGATTTTTATATATTTGACCTACTGTAAATTAATTTTACTATGCTTATAACCTTCCCGGCAAGTGCAAGCAAAAAGTTTGTCAAAGTTTTATTGCAATCGGATGAGTGTTGTGGCAACGCATAAATTACGCCACCATTTTTAAAACAAACCACTTTAATTAAGTGATACTGTAACACGGAAAGAAAAAAACTATAATTATTTTATTATTGTGATAATTAACTTTAAAATTATCTCATCGGTTATGTTGTGTAAAAAAATATAAATGAAGCAAATCATAAGATAAGCACGTCACTGGATTATCAGGAATACGAATGCCAACTTTTACCAAGGCAATGACAATAATAATTATTGATCAAGAATACCACACTCTCTATGACAGGCAATGTCAATTTCAGGGCATATGGTGTCATGCCATGTATTTCTCGTTGCCTAACCAGTGAGAAGCTTAAAACTCTCTTCTTTCCGAATAGGATACAAATATGTGAATTAAAACGTTATTGATATAAATAAAAAAAACAAAAACGCAACATCGTACAGAGATGCACAGAAAAGTATTGTAATATTAATAAGTTATTAGTCGAGCCTTCAATCTTGGGATTCTAGACACCGAGATCTCGGGGTTGTGATAGTAGTAATCCTGGAATTTCAAGATTGAGAAAATTTGAGTAAAATGTCTCACGTTGTCTTATTTTGGGAATTCCTAAAATTTCTGGGATTTTGGGTTCGAAAATTCTAGGAAAAGCTAAAAAAAAGTTTTGGCGTCTTTTCATTTTGGGAGTTTGTTATTTCTTGGGTTTACGAAATCGACAAAATTTTTTCAATCCCGAATTTACACACGATTTTATGATGAATGTTCAATCCCGGGATTGGAAAAATTTTCAATGCCGAACTCCTGGGAACACGGTAAAAAGGGTCCAGGATTTGATGCGAATTGTCGGACTTTGATTTTTAAAAAGACATGATATTTTATATTTTTAAAAAATACTAAGTACCACAATTTCATGGAACAAAAAAAATTGGACCATGGTTAAAATTGATTTCATTAAATCGCTAGAAATCAAAAATATTGTTTTGTCAACATCATTTATTACAAACATCCATTCCTTCGAGCAGAAATCGATACATTTTTTTGAAAAATGTTACTCATACCAGGAAACGAACCCGTGAATTCTTTCACAGAAGTCAACAACGTTGATCGCTGCGCTCTGGACCCAATAATAAATACTACAATTAAAATTTCATTGCATTAAAAATACAAAACGTAGTAAACGACGAATTGATTGTGATACAAATAACAATGGTAATGTTGAATCATTCAAATTATGTACACTCCCACAGATTTTGTCACTAACGACCCGGGTTTCGCCTTTCGGCATCTTCAGGCGTTCAAGCGCACGGATTTAGTGACAAAATCTGTGGGAGTGTACATAATTTGAATGATTCAAATTTAATATTGAAATTCCACCAAGCACCTTCAGTCGAAATCTTAAACAATGGTAATGTTTAAAAACAATGATTACCCCTGAGTTTGCTTTTCCTCCCTATGGAGTTTGGATAAATCGTGACTGTGTAAATTTTAATGCGTGAGGGTGAACGAAGAAGGTGGAAAAAGATCTGATGAAGACTGGAAATTTTCAAACTCAAGGAAATGTAATGAAAAAAAAAATACAATAAAATTGTGCATTAGCGATATATCATTCTGATAATTATGATAAGATACTTCAAAGGACAAATAATTAATTTATGTTTAGTAACTATAATATAATATTACAAAAAAAAAACAGTCTCATATATAAAAATAATAAAAGATTTTTAGTACTTTTTCCACTTAAAATTTATTTGATCAGGACCGGTTTCGCTCATTGCGAGCATTGTCAACTGATAAGAAAAATATATATATAGTGCTATTTATACAAAAATAAATTGAAATTAAAGGGTGTAAAAAACAATAATTGACATTGAAAAGAATTTACAAATAACAGTATAAGTGACTCTATAATTACAAAAAATTAAAATGTTTAACATATCGACTACGGAAAGGAAAAAGGACGTAGTCCACAGTTTTTTTAAAACAGGTTTTTTCCCAGAACGGGCAGTTTTATAAATTGATTTTTCAATCGATTTATGAATTTCTGTTCAAAGGCATGGATGTATGTGATGTCTTGAATTCCCCCCTCCCACCCATCCTATCTTATGAACGGGGCGTATTGAGAGCGATTAGCTAACCACTAGTCCTGTTCTAGCCCTTTTCCTTCTATTCCTACTCTCTTTGGAAAAAGAGAGGTTGAGCAACTGAGTAACAAGCAGTTCTCGTAGAAACATTTCTGTTGAGATAAACTCCATTAGGAGTCCATATGCTCCATATTGGGAACGGACATGGTAAAAAAAATATATATATTCCTAGGCACTAATAATAATATTCTAATGTTTTTACGTGTTACCGTATGCAGACTGTAAGCAATAATTCTTGAAGATGTATTTCTGTCGTTGAATTAAATTATTCGCAGGATGAAATAATTGCATTTTTTGTAAAACGAGAAACAGCACATTGAGTGCATTACCCCCGCGCGGTCTTAGCCCACCATCCCCCCAAAGCCGCCAACGACTGCATGTAAAACTCCTTTTCTATAACCAAACCACCCCCTAGTCTTATATTCCGAATGTTTTCCGGGATATTGCGCTTCGTAAACTTTAACAAATTAACTATAAATATATTTTATTTTTAATTATTTTTTATTCGGCAAACATTTCAATAATATTATATTTTAAGTATTTATATATTATAAGTAAATTCATACAGCTTATTCGAATTCATTTCACATATTTTTATGAAAATTATCTGTAAAAATCACGCGTTGAGTATGTCAAATTTATGATCATCGCGAAGATAATCAACTGATAAAATAGCAATTCAAACAAGGTTATAAAAGTAATCTTTCATCAGTTGATAATGATTGTGATGAGCGATACCTTTGTGTATAATAACTTTGTGGAAGTTTATTTTTAATATGAAATTAAATTGTATGTACATTTATTACTCCATTTGTTATGTTACAAACTGTGACACGTATTTACTAACTAAAACAAATATTCTCGTTTAAGAATTTTACAAATTACAAAATAAAAGTCAGGATTTTTTTCATTTTATACTGGACTTAAGGGAAGAGTAAAATACAAACATTGATGGTACTAATTACGTTTGAATAATTTACTTACATATGATAAATCCCAATGGGAATAAATTCAACAAAGATGAGCTACATATCTTATTTTAAATGTTGTTTAGTATTTATTAATGTTTCATTTCTATTAATGACTTTATTAATTATCAAATATTTCAAACTATCCATTTCTAGCCCTAACACATTAGGTATCGGGTAATTTTGTAGACACTATGTCAAAAAGATTTTTTTTAAATTGAAAAAAAAATACGTGTCCCTATGTAAAGCCCTTTAAAAATCACCATGAGTAAAAAAATCCAACCAAGTGATACACCAAAGTATGTATGATTTAAGAAAATTTCAAGTAACACCATGTAATTTTGCTGAAAAAATATTGTCTTGTGTAAAATAATTTTTATATTTGTAATAAAATGTTGAAGCGCTTGTGAAGTTTCAGCATGACTGGACGTAATATATGACGCGAGTGCAAGCATAGATGTGTGCGCGCCGCCTTACGTTTTTATTTTATCTTTTCTTCCGCGGCTCGGAAAATAAGACGTTTACGTGACTTTGATTGTACGTTGCTCGCAGAAAATAATTAGCTTTTTTATTAACTATCTTGCGCCATTTTGAAACGTCTTTTTCATGGCGCTCTTTTTTGCATTATCGACTTGCCATATTGTCTTATATAGGTGAAAGACCTCTTATATAATTATTATTTGTCTCATTTCAACGAAATAAACAACGATTCTTCACATCTTTGTAATAGTTACTCAATGCAGGTTTTTATGCCATTTAAATTATGTTATCAATCAATGGTATTTATTACTTCTTTTATGTAAAATCGTTAAATTTATACCACCTAACCAAAAATTAGAAAAAAAATATTATACTTTTGTGGATATAAGTATTTAAATATACTATATTAATACTTATTTATTTGTGATTATTTGAGTCGCCATGTTTTCTTAAACAGATTCACTTTTATTTTAAGACCTTATTTTTACTTGTAAGCATGTGACTTTTTTTTAAATCATAGATAATTCAAATTAAATAATTGGAGATGTCACAAAACGTAACAAGTTCCGAATTTAACTTGCTTTAAATTCACGTTTTTTATATGCATAGTATAATTTCAGTAGTTTTGAGTATACTTTTTTTTATTTTCCAAAGAGTTTAAAATTTTATTCTAAGTAATGTACAGTTTGATTGAAGACCCTTAAAACTTGTTTACAAGTTTTGATATCTTATATTACCTTCAAATCAATTTATCGATAAAAATTTAGATATCAGAGAGATATCGACATAACCAATTTACGTAAGTCTTAAAAAAATATCGTCAATTCGAAGAATAAAATAAGCTCTCATTATTATTTCGACGGACCTTATAAATCCTTCGATATAAGTGTTTTGATAATGGTTTCAATCAAATCAAAGAATGGCTTCGAATATAAGTGTTCAAATAACGGTTTTGATCAAAACAACGAATGACTTCGAAACAAATGCAACAAAACATCTCTGCAACAATTGCAATACACAGAAATCAAAGCAATCGATGCGACTTCGCAGAGTGAATGAAGTAAAGCAAAAAAAGGGAAAAAGAAAACATTCAGCGGGGGCGGGCCTCTCTCGAACTTAGCACCCGCGCCCGTAACGATTAAACAACCCCCCAGTTGGTAGTCGGACCCCCTACAGTACCCCCAGCTCACCGGCCACCCTCTCAGCAATCACCCCTTATAGAAATTAACAATTCGCGCAGACTTTAAAACCTAGGATTCTTCTTTCTCCCCGAACGGATAATACAGGATATACAAAAACGATGTGAGCATTTTGCGATCTGGTCTGCTTTCTTTGAATCACCGCTTTGGGGTTCGTATAAAACGCGACTTTATTATAAAATAATCAGTATTTGTATCGTAGTCATATCTCATAATAAATAGTATCCGCAATTATAATCCTAAAACTCTCGTCAAATTAAGAAAATAAAATGGAAATCAACGACTCTATTTAATGATTTTATGACAAACAAACGTATATTACTTATACAATTCCTATTTTTTCTTAAATTGGAAGCAAGATCTTGCAAAATGTTCTAATCCATTTTATAACTCGTCTTATCTATGTAGTTGCTAAGGTCTTGGAAGCGATTTCCGAACCTTAGCGACCTGATGGATTCTGGTTCGAGTTCCGATAAGTTCACCTCATTTAATTTGAAAATATCTGGAGCATTACCATTTATTATCTTAAATATTTTATTCTTCATTTTACATAATAACTTTAAATGGTTTTGTTTTTAATTGCTTGATTTAAAAGTGTCAGTATTGTATATTTTATTATAAACCGATCTTAGTTTTAATATAAACTATTGAAAGTTAAAATTACCTAGCTTTTGGTTTGTGAATTAATTTAAAAAAAAATGAATTTATTAAAAAACATATATTTTAAAACCAAAAATTAATTGCGATATCTTCTGAAAGGTGGACCTACAATATATTAAACAAGTGAATAAGATACACAAAATTCTTTCAAAATAATATTTATTCCTTCAAAAATATGCGTAACCTAATGATAATTTGTTATGAATGATATATTGTTTTTCGTAGCACTGTATCCACATATCCCCTAGGTACATTGTACAGCTCCTAAAAACTCACCCTCAAAAATGTCACCCCCTCCGGTACGAGTACTTATTTATTCGTAGACAGTGAGAGAGCTTCCTTGATTATTCTTCATAAGGACTTTCACTTTTCTGCGGACGCATACATCCAAACTTTTTTAAACCCTTTGACTTATAACTGAGTAGCACCATTTTTTGAAGAAAACTGTGACGGCACATTTTTACATATTTACACATATAAGTTTATGTTTCATTCTGGTTATAAAAACACTTATTTGTAAAGTTACTCGTAGAAAATTGAACGCACACAATTAAAACACGAACAGTTTATCGCAATAACAGTATCCGAAGCTTTATTGTGAAGACAATTCGTTTCGAGGACAATTTATTAGGCAGACAATACTTCTCACGGGCTTTTCCTTCGAAGTTATGATGGTGTTGAATAATTACTAATATGTCATTTCATTAACGAGTAAAGTCAAACATTTATCGACAAGAAAGAGTGACTTTGTTTTATAATACTTATAAAGCAGTGAATGAGCTTATCGTGCAAGTTTACTTTGAATTATTGAGAGGAAAGAAAAAAATTACAAGGACAACTGTGTAATCAAAATTGTCTCAAGTGCTTTTTATCTCGAAAGTATGATGATGTTGGACAATTTTTAATGTGCTAATTTAAAAAAAATATCGATGAAAAAGATTGACTTTATTTTTAAATACACTGCTTTGAGCTTATCATGCAAGTTTACTTTGAATTATTGAGAAGAGATATAAAACAAAATGTTTATCAAAAAAATGGTTGCTCGCTTCCAGTATTAGGAAAATAAATGCTTTAATTTTACAAACAGACTATAATTGCAGTTAACAATTAAGTTCCTACCTCGTTGTCAAATAGTTGCTTTTTTGTTGACATCATTTTGATATAGTAGCATTACTTTTACAGTTTCAGTTACTTCAAAGTTTTCGTAATTTTGTTATTTCATTTGTTGTGTTACAAAATTTAACGCACGTTACGCCTATTTGAGAAGCATCATCAGACGTAGCATCTTAAGGATTATTAATTCGTCAACCTTAGAATGCTACACCCGATGATGATTCTCAAAAAGGCCAAATACGTGTCACACTTTGTAACATAACAAGTGGAATAACATAGTTATCAAATTTAATTTTATATCACAAATCAACTGATTTTTTTTTATAATAAATACAAAATATAGTATTCTAGTGTATATTATATTTACTTTTTAAAAAAATTGCGTTACGGTATTTTTCTAAAAAACATTGTGCGGCTTGGATGAAATCACCACCCTCACACACACATTTAAAAAAATACCCCTTTTTTAATGAGACTTTCAAATGTATTTTTGTTCCTTTCTTTCTCGTCTTCCTTGCGCTGTGAACGAGCGCGACAACTGGCTGGCCAGGGACGGCGCGGGGTTAATTTGCGCAAGGGGCAATTATGATTTCTGGGCGCGCACATATACAGCGTGATCCTCTATAATACTTTGATGGTTACACTCTTGTTATTGACATGAACGCAACATTTTAAATAAACTTTTTTTACCATAATAAAAATCATAGTTTTTACGTATTCCAAAAGTTTTTAATATCCTAAGAACGGGACTTGACTAGTGAATCAGGGCTTAAAACTAATGAAAAAATACTATTTAACTAATAATTGCACTTTTTAAAAACTAAATCTGAGCACAGACAAAAACAAAAAATAAAAGAGTTTACGTTTTAAAAATAAATAACATTATTTTTTTGTGGTAATCAATAAAAACTAATCGGGTTAAAGTCACAGTACCGACAGATTTTTTAAATCGATTTATCGATTTCTGTTTGAGGGCATGGGTGTTTGTAATGACCCTCCTACCCTTTAATACTGAAATAACCGATCATAGCGAGAACGATTAGTTAACCACTAGATTATTCATCGCCTTCATCTTTCTATTCTTACTCTTTCTAAAAAAGAGGTTGTCCAACTGAGTAGCAAGCAGTTATTATAGAAAAACTTCTGATGAGATACTTCCATTAGAAGACCAAATTTGTTAATTGACATTGGAAACGGACATGGAAGAAAAATCAACAAACAAAAAAATCTTATTATTGTTTGCATCAACAAAACCTATTATTAAAAAAAAATTGAGTACGTATAATGCAATGCCTGCTGTAAAAAGCATAATTTTCTTGGTGATTTCTGATTTTCGTATATGAGCGTATTATTTTAAAAACACTGCTCATTCCAAAATGGTTAGAAAATGAAACTTGAATTTCATTTTGAAAAACAATGTACAGTAGCCTCCCGCTTAAGTACGCAAAATATGTGGTACGCATCCCGGTTAAGTACGCATGAAAAATGGCAAAAAACTTGGATCAATATTTATTATGCAAAAAATTAAAGAAAACTGAACACAATTATTTTATAAAATGGAAAACAGTTAAGATAACAATTAACTATTATACAAAGAGAAAAAAACAATTTTACATTTTTATTTATGTACAAACATATCGTAAAGTGTCAACTGCACATTGTTTTTATTGTTTGATTTTTTTGAAGTTGATGCTTTTTTTTTTTTTTTTTTTTAAGTTTTCAAAAGAGCATAGAAGATCGTTGTAATCAGCTCCTGCTGCATTTTTAACAACTGTGCATAAAAGCTGATTTTCTATATTTATTGCCATTTTACACAAGTTGTCAAAGCCTTCAAACTTGACTAGACATTCGTTGTTTTCCAGGAACGGGTGTAAAGGTCATTATCTCGGTTTTGGCAAAAGAGTTTGCGATTGTCTCTGCTGAGATGGCGTCCCATGCCTCCTTAACAAAATTGGCAGCATCTAATAAATGTGCTGCATTTCCATATGCATCCCTTGAAAGCTGTTTTCCTTGAACTGCTTTGATGCTTTTTAAACCATCATCCATTTCATAATAGTTAAGGACTTATTTGAGATACAAATATTTATATCGCTTTTTCAGGGCTGTAATAATTCCCATATCACATGGCTGTTTCCAGCTTGTGCAATTAGGTGGGAAAAATGCAACCTCCACATTATCTCGTTTAAATGCCTCAAAATGTCCTGGTGCATTGTCCATAAGCAAAAGAACTGGCCTTCCTGTTCTCTTTTTGATTTCGGGATAAAAAAACTTCATTAAACCACTTCCAACAGGTTGCCACATCTATCCAAGCTCTTGATTGATTAAAATATTTAACAGGCCATTCTCGATTTTTGATGCATGCTGGACGTTTTGGTTTCCCAATAATTGTGCAAGGGATTTTGTGAGTGCATGTTGCATTAGCACATACCGTCAAAGAAATGCATCATATTTACCATATTTTTTAATGTAAGTGGGAGAGGTGCAGAAAAGAAAGGGGGCGGGCCTTAAAATACGTAAGTACGCACCTCCCGGTTAAGTACGCACAATACCCTTTGAATCAATATGCGTACTTAACCGGGAGGTTGCTGTACATTATAAAAATGTTTTCAGTTTTACATTACTTTGGAATGGTATTTTAAATGTTATTAAGACATTCTTTCTAGAATTCTAAAAGTACTTTCAAAAATTTATTATTATCTACTAAATTACATTCATGGTTTAAATTTTAACAATTTGGAAATGAGCCGGGCTTACAAATAATAATCTCATACATATATCACTTCACTATAATGTCCAAATGGTAAATACAAATAGCCCCCTGTGTGGTCGAGTGGTCAACGTCGTTGGTTTTGGCTACGTAGGTCACGTGTTCGAATTCCAGTACAGACAGTCTTATAAATTGGTTTTTCCATCAATTTATGAATTTCTGTTCGAAGGCATGGATGTATGTGATATCTTAAATTCCCCTCTACGACTTATTCTATCTTATGAACAGGTCGTATCGCGAGTGATTAGCTAACCACTAATTCTGTCCTAGCCCTATCCATCCATTTCTACTCTCTTTGGAAAAAGAGAGGTTGAACAACTGAGTAACAAGCAGTTCTCGTAGAAACACTTCTGTTGAGATAAACTCTATTAGGAGTCCATATGCTTCACATTGGGAGGGGACATGGTAAAAAAAAGATATGGTAATTGGGAAATCTTCTAATGGGCCAATTATTGACAAAAATGAGGACACCGTGTATATGACGAATTTAACACCACCTCCCGTTCGCCATCCGCCGCTGGTGCCTCGCCTTAGTCTCCCAATAACTCCTGGCCTCCTGCTCCCCTTCCCGCTCACTTGCTTACTTGCCTCCACCCTTTGCTGCTTACTTGCCTTCACTTGCTATTCCTATGGCGGCGGTTTTCATCATGAGGATGAGAAACGAAGCGAAGGGTTTTGCAGTGGTGTCTCAAGAAAAATACACACACAAAAGAGTTATTTAAGTATTTTAGTCATATTTCGACACCCGCAACATACAAAACAGAACATCATTTTTGAACGGGTGACAAGAAATTGGATCCAGTAATAATTGATATTTATGAATTCAAATAGTTTCTAAACTTTTGTGTTTCATGAAAAAATAGAGTAAAAATAGCAACGTGTTTAGTTCTACAGTTTTTATATTTATTATTTCGCCAAAATCATCTCTGCCGATGGTTTAAGCTGAAATAGTTATCAACTAATAAATACAAAAAATGCAGAACTAAATACGTTACCATTTTTACCCTATTATAATGGATTTCTACCAAGTAAACTCTAAGTCAATCAATTCATGAAAAATGTCCAACAGTAAGTTATGGGTGTGTTATCAGAATAGGCCAATTGTTAACTTATATATTTTGTTAATATTTGTATATTAAATTAAATGGGGATCCGTGGTGCAGTGGTCCACGCTGTTGACGGGTTTGAGTCTGAGTACAAACATCGATTTTCCCAATCAATTTATATTTGAAGGCATGAGTTTTTGTGTTGTCTCTCAGTATACGGATTCTACACATGATACTTAGTATCAACTTGATTTAAGTGGCTGAGCTAGTCACACTTTTATTATTATTAATATTTTTTTTCAAGCACACTTGTGCATGGATCAGAATATTTATTGTAGAAAAACGTCTGTTGAAATACCTCATCATAAGGTCATATGCTCCACATTAGAAGCGGATACAGATGTAAAAAAATCAATAGAATGAATACATAATAATACATAAAATAATAATCAACATTCAAATTTATTTTATTTATTTTTATCATTCATATGTCCTGAAAGCTGAATAAATGTGGACAACAGATTATATAGTTTGAGTCGATACTAAACACTGCTCGAAATTACTATTTTTCATTCGTCGTTTTTAATATTGTTTATTTGTTTTATTTTTTTAATAAGGAATAAGAATTATAATGCCCTTGGTCAATCACAAAATATAATATTGTTTGCATAATAAATAATTTGTATGAATTGAATAGGTATTCTTGGCTCCACTAAGTTAAAGTATATATTGGTCATCCATGATGCAATAGTTCAATGATCACATAACTGGATGTTCAACATGGCAATGCATTGGCAAATTGAACATTGCCTGGTGATGATTTCCTCACAATGTTCATTGAAGCTTCAGCGTGTCGAATTAATGTCATTGATGACATTCTTCGTACAAAATTGTTGAAAATTCGGATCAGTAAAAATTTCACATCGTTGTGGTTAAGACAAAGCCTCTGAAGCGGATAAACCAAATATCGTCACCTGCCAGCGATATTTTTTTTATTTTCATACAGATCTTCTCAAAATTATTGTAGCTTTTTTTTAATTATCAAATTTTCAAGGTAAAAGCGTACGTTTTCTGAAAATTAGTATTATTTAGAAATCTTCGAAAAACCCTGCAGCTTAAAATATATATTTTTTAAATGTTTTCTATCTTCTATCTTAACCGTTTATCAAAGTTCTTTAAAATAAACAATGTATTAGATAAAGTTAAACATATCCAAAACAATTTCGTCACACTTCTTCCGAACGAATAAAAATTCTTTTAATATCGATGTTTTAATAAATAATGAGAACATTTCAATGAAGCGTCCTATAAAATAATGTTACGAGTTAGCTGAAAGGGTATTTAAGTAAGTTTTAATGAGAATGCAATAAAGAAAAACAATAAATGAATAATAATAATACATTTAATTGCTCTATTATTTATAATACAGGAAATAATAATCTCAATTCATAGAAGCTTTTTCTCAATTTATACTAATAAATATATATTTTTTAAATTTATAAAAACCGACTGATATACTTTTTTTCTGTTTACAATAAAAAAAACCCGTTCTGGATCTCAATAAATCACATATGAAAGTGCAATATTTAGTAGATAAAAAATGACAATCAAGAAAATTTCCAATATTCATTAAATGGATATTTTTCAGAATTATATTAAGGAAAAAATATTTTAACTATTTAGGACAGAAAAGTATAGTTAAACGGAACTTTTGTGCTGCATCAGTAGTTTGGTTGTGATCAAAATCTTTACAATCAGAAGACAAAATAAAAATAAAACAAAGTTCTGCTTAAAATTTATTTAGCAAGGATTCTCTATACTTAATAATATTTAAGAAAATAATAGCCATACGTAATTTCAATAAATACTTCCCGCACACTATGCTTACACGAAGTGTTTTTTTAATCTAATTGGAGCGATAGTCTACTTGAGTTTACGTGAATTTTCAATTATATATTATTTTTTTATAATTTACCAGATCAAAGAATTTCCATAAATAAAGGCAAGTTTATACTCAGCTGATTCAATACAAAAAAAAATGAAATACACCATGCAAATAACCATCACAATATTAAATAAAGCAACGACCTTTTTCGATCTAAACTGCGCTTTTCAAATGTTAAATACAAAATACCCCCCTCCACTCCAAGCCCACATGGGGCCTGTTTAGAAATACTTCTATTAACACTCGCGGCTCGGAGACTAGAAAAATACCTCTTTTCCGATGGGGGATCGTTTAGGGACCCCAGTGGTTTCCTCGTTATTGGCCTTATTCTTATGAATTTTTAAAAAAATAGTCTTAGGGCTTTAAAATATCTCTGCATCATTCCTCATACATTTTTTTGTAAAATCCGTGTTTTTTTAAATAAATAATCATATTTTAAGTTTCGCGTAAAAAAGACGTCATCCCAGCACACATATGAAATCGCAACTGACGTGATTCAGCCCACCCATTGCAAATGCTATTTTACGAGCGACCGCTTATCGCGCCTTCTCATGTTGCCAGAACTTATTACTCATAATAAAATAGATATTTAAGAAAATGTGGTTGTTGGGGTCGCATTTCTTGAGCTTAGAACAGAAAAAGTTAAATATATAAAAGTGTTGACTTTCTTATTGAGCGAATCGTTCTACAACAAAAAATCACACTTGCATATATAAAATGCTTTAATAATGTTGTGTAACGAATTCTACGCCCCACAGGTTGCGGGCCATGCTTTTCGCTAACGACCAGTATTGGCGTGTATTTTCATTTTGTCGAAACATCGTTAAATTAGATTTGAATTATTTGCGAATGTTCACGCCGCTTCATTTGGCTCGGTGCATAGTGGAGCGACTCCAGCTCCGTTACACGTCCATTGTCTTAAATTTGGAAGTCGTCAGCGGAAAATAAATTATATTGCAAATCATTTTCCAGTCATAAAACCCGACGGCCGACAGACCTTGACGTTCGCACTCTTGTACGGATTAGGGCCAGCGACTGTAACGACATCTCTTGCACTGTATCGCCAATATACCGTTGATTGAAATGATGAAAAACTGTGTCCACTTTTTGTAAAATCGTTTCGATGGACTTAAAACAAAACATGGAACACTGAGTGGCAGCAAAACAAATCAACTCGACCAAAAAAGTTGAATACGATATTTTTTATTACCTTCATACATACAATTTTACAGGGTTCTATGTCTTTCCATCATAGCCTTGTGTATCGTTTTTTTGATTTTTTTAAAGCTTAAGTTAATCCATTTCAAATATAAAATTTTATTTTAAGTTAAGATTATTATATTATATATGCCACTATTTTGTTCAGTATGAATTAGTTGCATCAGTAAATACACCAAGATTTATCATTTAATTTGCTGCTTATGAATTAAAAGAGTGATTGAATTCTTCCGTATCTCTACACAAATTCTGCCTATCAAATGTTTTCTGTTTATATTTAAAAGAAAGTATAATCAAACATATAATTCATTGTTGAAATAAGAAAGCATAAAAATGGATATTTTATTTATTTAATGT
The DNA here is from genome assembly GCA_031772345.1 of Himalopsyche anomala. Lineage (NCBI taxonomy): Eukaryota > Metazoa > Arthropoda > Insecta > Trichoptera > Rhyacophilidae > Himalopsyche > Himalopsyche anomala. The sequence goes on along the minus strand of CM062822.1, from coordinate 37,902,130 downwards.
TGTCAAATATATTATTTATTTAAAGGTGTGAGGAGAATGTGTCTACAAAAGAATACTAATTAAAAGCGATGTATTATCTAATTTTAATCTTAAAAATGCGTTGAGTGATGGATTCTATGTAATACAATAGTATGGACTGTGGTTAGATTATTTTTTCCAATTGTAAATCATCAAAAATATGGCTGACCAGTTTCGGTTTCGCTGAAACAGCATTATAAATAGTAAAATCAGTAGAAAAAAATCCAAACTAAATATGAGAAGCTACTACTGAGTTGGTGTGCATTTAAGTTGAACTAAAAAAGGTTAATTATTCTCACTATGAGAAAAAGGGAGTGTTTTTTAAATTCTAATTTAGTGTAATATTTTAATTGTAAACAAGAAGAACATCACATGTCAATTACGATATAGAGGTTTCAAAAACAAAAACAAACTTTTTTTACGAACAACTAAATGTTTTAAACTGAACCGATTATTTATGACTAATACGTTGTGAATTATTAAACAATAAGATTATTTGCCATTAGATGTACAAACAAAAAAAAGCACAGTAGTTTCTTTCATCTATCCAACATGTCAATATTGCATATCCGATAACCATAAATAAAAATCATTTTTAACTTTCAATGAACAAAGCATTTTTGTTAAGATCATTCGGTAGGAATCATTTGTTTAAAAGACTTAACTTGCTTAAAAAAAGTAACTTTTATACGCTGTTGTTGGTGAATGTACCATCGAGCTGATAGCACGACAAATTGTTACAATTACAATGGATTTTAAAGTGACCACATTTCTGAAAATTTAAATAAATCAGAATTAATATATATTTTTAAATCTTTCTGCGTTAAAATGTCGTATTTTCTTAAAATTTTCAAATTTACGTACAGCTTTTATTGCAATTAAAAAAAAATAGATTATAGAAAATAACTCATCATCATCTTTCACGCCACTGCAGATTATTATGCAACATTGGCAGAGAAATTTCTTAGTGCTTTAAAGCAAATATGAATAAACACAATTTCACAAGTGGTATTATGTACTATTGTTCACATTTAAAAATACTAATTTATTTGATAAAAATATATGTGAAATAAATAAACATATATGTTATTTATAGTACAAATGCACATATTCAACGCTTGCATTCTGCCGATACTGCTTTACGGTTGCGAATCATGGCACCTGACAAAGACTCAGAAAAACCGTATACTAAGCTTTGAGAACAGATGCTTGAGTCGGATAATGGGGGTGAGGTGGTTTGATTTTGTGAGGAATTCAGAGATAATGGAGCGTACAAGACAGCATGGGAGGACGCAAAGCAATTGGCGGGAGACAGGGAAACATGGAGGTGCCGCGTGGCGGCCATATGCTCCACATAAGGAGTGAACATGGTCAAAGAAAATAAGTTATTTATAGTAAAACAAAATGAGAGCAAAATTCAGCTGCAATTATCGTCATTCGTTGATATATGTATAGTAATGAAATATGTAGTCTTACATACAGTATACAAGTTATTTCATTTCAACGTACTTTATTCCAGAGTGTTTGTTTTTATCATAGTCTTAACCAGGGCTTTTTTTACCCTGTAACGCGGCGGAACGGCGTTCCGGCACCTTTTTTTCTCGAAATTTTAATAAATGTTTAATTAAATTTTTTCTATTTTAAAATATGTATATTTTGTTTTATTTTCTATGCATTATATGAAAAGCCGTCATTAATTCTATCAAAATGATATTCGAATATATAATAAATAATATACCTTCTTAGAAAATGCTCGAAAAAAGTGCGTTCCGGCACCTTTTTTTTAAAAAAAAAAGCACTGGTCTTAACTATCAAAAAAAATCACAGATAAATTAACTGATTTTCACAACCAACTTCTTTTTTTTATAGGCGCGTGCAGTTGTGATAAACTTTTTTGCTAGAAGTAGACTTATCTAATTGGCTTGATTCACCTTATTTCAAATTTCATTTATTAGATTTTAATTCTTGATAGATCGACTAAATTGTCGTTTTAACTTGATTTTTTTAAATTTAAGCTTCTTTTCATTAAAACCGCGCGATGACCTGTTCGACGTTATTCGTACCTATGTTTACAATGTACGCAGTACATATAATTAAAAAAATATATAAAACTAAATTAATTGTAAAAAAAACAAAGCATAGCAATACTTTCGTTATTTATTACTGAGAAAAATATACATACTTAAATATAATTTGTATTTATTTTTCTTGTAACTATTTACTAAATAAATGATTAACAAACGGAAAAAGTTTCCGACAAACAAAAATAAATATAATTCTTAAAACTACTCAGTACTCACCATTCAAATATGTAAGCATTCCCATGTGCTGATCCTTTTCGCCAGCAATGGCTTTAAGCTCAATGATACATTTATTTCTTATATAAACGCGAAACATTCATTTACTAAGCATCTTTACATTCTTTAAGTTTGCGTGAACATTACGAGCAATTCTTGGTAAGAATTGAACTTTTTATGATTCAAAGCCAATCATTCTCGTAAGCGGTTTTTTTCTTAATTGTTTTCCCCACACAAAGCCTTCAGCTGACAGAATCTTTTAGAAAATCATTACGTAACTAGTTTACATGCGGGAAAGGGATATAAAGACTTAGTCTGTACCCACTCTAGCAATAACTTTAGTCAGGAAACTAAGAGTCCGCTTCGCGGACACCACATGTAGTTTCAGTAGGAAAATAAAGGTAGGAAAAAAAAAATAATAAGCGTCAGTTCAAGTTTATCCGTGTACTTGAACGCCTGAAGATGCCGAAAGGCGAAACTCGGGTCGTTAGTGACAAAATCTGTGATAATGTACATAAGTTGAACGATTCAAATTCAAGACATTTCAATTTATAAAAAATGTCCATACTAGAATTCGAACTCGTAAACAAAGTAAACGACGCTGACCACTCGACCACGCAGTGGACCAATTGAAAAATGTATTTTATTAATTAATCAAAATACCTGATTTTTCTGATAACTTACTTTATAAACATTATTATCTCGGTTAAGGTGTAAACTCAATCGTTCTTTACTTCCTTTGAAAAATGGTCACCGTATTCCTATTTTTAGATCAGTCATGATATTGTCAATATACGTTCGTTTTTCCGTGACTTCATCTCACTCTCATGTCTGAAGCATTCTTTTTCTCGTGCTCACATTTGTATACCACATGATAACAATATCCTTTATCAAAGTGTAACACCTTTTATCGCGGCTTATTGGCCTTTTGTAAATCAAATAAATAAAACGAGAACGCACGACTTCGTTTCTGAGCGATTTTAATCTTTTTTCCCTACGACCAGATCGTGTATGGAAATTACTCTACAACATTTTTACACTGTAATTGGTGTTTCGTAGTCAAAAGTGTCACGTTATATTTCATTTCTGATATTTTTGACGTAAAACGTTCAAATTCCACACTATTTTGTAACTCGGTAAAACCGTAAGTTTTATCATACAAAAAGTTTTGCGTACATGTTTCAGTTAAGAATGGAAATCTTTATTATTCGATTGAAATAAAAAATAAAAAATATTCGTTACATTCGACTTAAAACTTTTATTTATAAACGTTTAGTAAATAAACAACTTTGAAATAGATAATTGTACAAGCGAATTTGAATCGTTCAAATTATGTACATTCACATAGATTTTGTCATTAACGACCCGGATTTCGCCTTTCGGCAAAATACGGATGCCCATAAACTCTTTTTCCAGGAAATTTTAGAAATAAACAGATTGCAATTGAACAGTCCCGATTTTAAATGAAAAGCTAAACATGCCCGGCTCGCCGCTTTTATACCCTTTATAAATATATTCATAAAACCTTTTCCGACAAACGAAATAAATATAATTCTTAAAACTACTCACTACTCAAATCTTTGGACATTCCCATAGGCTTATCCTTTTCGCCAGCAATGGCTTTAAGCTCAATGATACATTTATTTATTATATAAACACGAAACATTCATTTACTAAGCGTCAGTTCAAGTTCATCCGTGCACTTGAACGCCTGAAGATGCCGAAAGGCGAAACCCGGGTCGTTAGTGACAAAATCAGTGTGAATTTACATAATTCGAACGATTCCAATTTATATTGAAATTCTACCAAGCACCTTCAGTCGAAATCTTAAGTTGTACAAGCGCTTTTTTTTCAATTTAAGTTTGCTAGAGGGTTGTGGAAAAGATTTACAATACGCAATCATTTTGTGTTTTTAAAAATAAATACTTTTATTGAAGATTCGATAAATGATTTAGTCACTTAAGCGATTTGAACATTAAATTTTAAATGAGTAGGACATACATTGTAATGCAGCTTTTTTCATTATTTATTTTTTTCAATATTTAATAAACATTATATAATTCTTGATTCCGCTTATTCTCAACACAAGCAAATGAAGACTCTTCAGATTGTATACAATAAAGCATTTTAACAGATATGTAACGCATTGTGTTACGTGGAAAACTCGCTGCTTCGTAAAGGGTTAAAATACTTCGCATTCTCGAGTTCGTTCATGGAATCTCTCACAATTTTTACAGCGAGGTAGGCCATCATTACAACCAAGCGATTTCTTTCCTTTATAAGAATCTTATAATGCTGACAGTTGTTCTGCTTGGCTACGCTCTGCAAATTATATATTTTTTAGTATTCAATGACGACCCATAACATCGTAAAAATGACTTTTTTGTTTAGTTTATTTTATATTGTATTTATGGGTATATTGTGTGGAGTGTTTTTTTTATATAATACAATACGGATATGAATGCATGTGGTGTCTACGTGAAATGGATTTGCTTTGGATTGCTCATCTCTGAAGTGATCACACCCTTCTGTCATCAACGATAAAAAGAAATATAATAACCATTAAAATCAGTGATGAAGGTAGCTAGAACAAATTTCATATTAACACGGCCTAGAACTTAAAGCTTCATTAATTTGTTTTAAAAAAAACTTGATTCCATTGCTTTATTTTTCATTAATAATTTCAAAAATGCTTAAGTCATTCAATGAAAAATAGATACGTGCGGCTTTTTCAATAAATATTTTAGTCGAGGAGAAATCAACTATCGATAATCCATGGGAAGTTATCAAGTATGAAAGTATTCAAATCTCAAATTCTTTCAATATTGTCAGCTACATCACGAATGTAAACTTTTTTATTGTGTGTATTATATTATTATTTACGAAAGAGAAAAAGACCTTCGTAGAATTCTGACCACGCCAACAATGGAAACGTGATATGTACAAATGATCTGTATAATGCTTTTTCGAAAATGAATGATATATTTAGATTAATTCGTGATAAAACTTGATAAAATGTTGCATATCAAACCGTGAACCGAACAGATTTTATAAATTCAACTTTCGCAAACGATGCACTATAAAAAATTGCTTAACTTTTTTCAACATTGTTATAAATTATTACTATAGCTACTTAGTGTTACGCTGCCAAGCGTTATATACAGACCAATAAAGTTATGCTTTATAATGATTAAATAATGCACAAAAATACACAGTTTTATTGTTATTTGCTTATGAAATCAGATTGTAATATTATCTACTTAAATGGGATTTATTTGTTCAGTAAATACAGTTATGAAGTTAATCTTTTATCTATTTCACATGCAAAAAACGCAAACTTTTTTGTAAACTAACATTGTAATTTCTGCTTTAAAACGGATTATAAACAATATTCTGTTCTTTTAAGATACTAGGATCAAAATTGAAAAATCATTTAAGTATGTCATAAATGTGACAGCTGAACGCAGTTTTTAATACACTAATTCTAAATAAAATATTAATTCTTTCGATAGATTCGGAGGTAACTTTGTGGAAGTTCATTTTAATACAAAATAAAATAACTTAGATTATTCCACGTATTGTGTTACAAAATGCGACACTTGTTTCGCCTCTTTCAGAGGCATCCTCAGGCAACTATTTTTGCAAATACTTGCTTAAGTACGAATTCGTAATCTAAATTATTTTACATGAAAATATTAATCTATTAAAAATACCGTTTTAATTAGAATGTAAAGTATCAAAGGTACTAACAATTGGTCACAGCCCTCTTGAGACGAGAGCTTTTTTCCGATAAAAAAAAAATTTAAGCAATATAGAAGTCACGGATAACTTTTATTCGTAACAATTAAAAAAAAACCGCAACGTCGTTGTATAGAAACCCCGCATGACAATATGGTCATGCTCACCCTTTTATTACTGTGTAATACTGTGTAAGGACAAGCGCGACCGTATGAGCAAGCAAACATTCGGGGTTGAAATATAGCTAAACGTGAAATTTTTAAAAATATTTACAATTTGACCTCGTTAGATCAACATAATTTCAATACAAATATATTGGTTAAATGACTGTAAATAATTTGATAAAAAAATAACTAACAGTTTCAAAAACGGAAATTCAAAAAATGTGCTTTTGGTGGCCGTTTCTGTCCTCACGACTGATGATTAACTGAAGTCTGTACCCTTCTTAACCAAATATGAGTAAAAGCAACGATATTCAGGTGAAAAAAGAATGAATAGTGGGATCAATAGACAACGATGTTTACTGTGACCATATGGTTACGCTCGTCCTTGGAGGGTTAATCGATCAAAAAGTTTTGAGTCAAGCAGGTCGTTGATATTTGACAACTTTAAAAAGTGCATATATGTGATTATATGTGATAATATTATTATTAATGTCATCTCGATATGTCATATGCCAATTGTATATTAATTTTAGAAAATAATATCTAAATACAATTCTTATGTAAAAATGTTTTAACCGTTAACAAAAATAGTCCAAACGACACTAATACTGACACGCCTTAATAATCTTATAGATAAAAAAAAATAAAAAAAGTTTTTTATTTGTTTTTTAATTTTTTAAATAGATATTGTAGTTTTTATTTTCAACCTTGTTGGTATCGCTGTTAAAATATTTATTTATTGTTCAAAATGCAATTTTACTTCCGTTTCTTATTCTTAAAGCTATTCGAATCATTTTACAAAATGTACTTACTTTTATATTGATCTTTAGATATCTTAAGCCTTTAAGGCAAACGATATTGAGAAAACTAATGGAATCGATTGGCTTTAATGATCATTATTATAAAATGAGGTATTTCTTTCACACGCTTCTACTGTCAAATGCCTTCCTTGTTTTGCATTTTGAGTTTAAAAGAAATTCGTTTTTATAATATGACGTTTAATGGTCGCTATAAGATCTTTCGGCTTGTTGGGTTGACTCTGAATCAACAAATTATATAAAAACAAGTAAGTTTTTTTATGTACAGTTTTCAGTTGCAGTTATTTTTAAATTTCAAACGTTACTTTATTTTACCGGATAAATAAAAAAATAAACAACAAATCAATAACGACATTTTTGTTATTGATTGAATTGGTATTTACTTGGCAGAACTACATAGTAATAAGGTAAAAAATATCAACGTATTTAGTTCTACATTTTTTTTGTAAAATGCGTTTATAGCTATTACGGCGTGCGCCATCGTGTGCAAATGTAGAACTAAAAACGTTGATATTTTTTACCTTGTGACATCTTTGTTCTAACACAGGTGGGGGCAAACTTTTCGGGTGGAGGGTCAAATTCTGGAATTCAAAATAGGAAGAGGGCCGCAAGTAAAAAACCATTTTTATATGTACACTATTTGTTATCATGAAAAAAAAAATCTAATTAGAGGAATGGAACTGATATACGATTTACACATTTTTTTTTAAATTCAGGTGCTAATTTTATGGTTGAGATTCTTAAAACTGCTTGTAAATGTTCATCGGTGATGTTTAATCGTAAAGATTTTTTATTGAGGTTCATGATTGCAAATGTTTTTTCACATATAAAGGTTGATCCAAAAATAACGATTATTACATGTATTTTCAATATATTTTTAAAAAGGCGTTAAAAGATAAAAACGAGAATCTTTTTCCAAAATATAATATTTCTCGAGGGCCGTAGAAAAATACACGACTTTTTCGGCATGAGGTTTTCCTGTGACAACGGTAAGATTTTGCCCGATAAACAAAACTGTATTTCATTGCAATCAAAGAAAAATCTTTGATTCATAAAACAAGTAAAGTATAACACCTATAGTATCTGCTGTATTTCTATACTACAAAATAATCTCAACTAGATTGATATCATTGCTACACGATGTGTTATATAGATATGTCATTGGTAGTATCAAATCATGATGGCGTTACCTTTGTATGAGAGGAGACGCGAAGAATCCATGTCCAGGTGTTAAGTGGAGGAAGCGTGAAGAATGTTATCGCGTATCGGAAGTCAACGGCCATTCTTCATGTAAAGTGGTATTCATCGACACTCCGCGGGGTGGTGCTTGGTCAAATTTCACGCAGAGGTGAACTCAGGGAAATATCTCTGTAGTATAAAAGATTTAATTATGTATACTCATTTATTAATTGTAATTATGTAGGTAATATTATCATGCCTTTCAAACAGTGAAATGAACAAAATAGTAAGAAAATAACGGTACGAATTTGTTTGTAAAAATAATTATCAAGTAAGACTTATTTATTTTAATATAACATTATCTTCTAATAGATAAAAAATAATGTTTGTTTGTTCCTACTTTATGCGTTGCCACACCGCTCATCCGATTGCAATAAAACTTTGACAAACTTTTTGCTTCCACTTCCGGGAAGGTTAAAGGCATAGTAAAATTATATTACAATAGGTCTTATATATAAAAACCAATGCTTGTACATCGGCCCTACAGTTTATTTTGACAACGTATGCTTGCACTTGCGCGAAGGTTATGGTACAATTAACTTACAGTAGATGGCGCATGTGTTGTATCATAGACAATCGACAGCAAACGTCAAACGTCAAACAGACACATAAAAAAAACTTTCTTTTTTTCTTCGACAATTCTCAATTAATAATTGGATCTCAACCATAACATTAAATTAATAAAAAATATTGACATTAACTTTTCCGGTTCAAGAAATGCGACCCCAATACCCACATTTTCTTAAATATCTATTTTAATATGGGTGATAAAAGGTTTATAGTTAAGGTATTCTTATATCATAGTTTTTTTGACCTTTTGTAGTTTATATAAATACGCGATAACGCGATAACGAGATAAGCGCCCGCGATAAGCGATCGTTCGTAAGATAGCTGGGCTAAGCGCGTCAGTGGCAATTTCATATGTGTGCTGGGTGACGACTTTTTTACGCGAAACTTAAAATATGATTATTTATTAAAAAACCACGGATTTTTATAAAAAAAATGTATGAAGAATGATGCAGAGAGATATTTTAAATCTCTAAGACTATTTTTTTTTGAAATTCATTAGAATAAGGCCAATAATGAGGAAACCACTGGGGTACCCATCGGCAGAGAAGTATTTTTCTAGTCTCCGAGCTGCGAGAGTTAAAATAAGCTTTGAATTTTATTCACCTTAGACAGCCATTGTTAATTTAATGTTGTGATAGTTCTTTTCAAGTAGAAAAAAAATGTTAAATAATGGTATTATTAATTATTATCTGTTAGTGCTGACTATATTTGTAAAAAATAAATAGTGCGTTTTGGTTGATATTCAATTATTTATCGACGCCCCTGGCTTTCTATTAATGTTTACGATATAAGTATTAGTGGAATAGAATAAATAAAGAATGCTTTACTCAACTGGAATGTTTTAAAAAAATGATTATGCTAGATTTTATCAATTACACGAATGTTAGTAAATAAGTTACTTAACAATTTTTTTCCAGTATAGATGTCGTTGTGGACCGTTACACTCACAAAAAACTTAAATATATATTTTTTCATTATGGTATTTCACAAATTATCAAATATTTCTGAACACGTATTTTGTTTATAAATAATTAAAGCCATTAATTACTTTATTAATTAATAATACTAAATATGTCTGTGGTTAAGCCGCATCTTGTAGTTAAAATATTATTTATTTTATTTTAAAATAAAATGAAGCTTTTACGTACATTAGTCATAATTCCATAACCATCTGCATACCTGTTCTCCAGGTATCACGATGGTGAGTTATATTCTTATTTTAATTATAATTCAATTACTATTAGTAAAAACACAATATTCCTTTGTACTTCATTCCACTTTATTTAATATGTCAGTTGACGATGCTCGTAATGAGCGAAACCGGTCCTGACATATTAAATAAAGTGGAATGAAGTACAAAGGAATATTGTGTTTTTACTAATATAATGCCTTTCCACCAAGTATTGACAGTGAACACCCTAAAAAAGAATTCAATTACTTGACAAAAAAAAGTCTAATTCACCCCTGCCTTGGGTCAGAGGTCTTTTTTGGAATTCGATCGATCTTTTTAACGCGTCAATTACTATGGGACGTCATGTTCGATGAAAAAATATTTAGTTCCAATAACTCGCCTATTGTGCAAAAGCAGCGACTGACTCTGATCTTTTTTTATCTGCCCCAAACAATAATTTGATGCTTTAGTGATAAAGATAGTTTTATTTGCAATGTTTGATATCACTTTATTCCGATTGTTTGGGATCAACTGTTTGCATTACTGGTCGATTTCGGTAAATTGAACGCTGCCCCATTGTCATTACAGGTATGACTCGGCGAAATTGTGCGTGTTATTATGTTGGCATGTGAACTTTATCGGTTAAAATCAGCGATCAATTGTTATTAACTTTCGGGTGAAGATTCTCCAAACTTTTTTTCTTTACACTTTACAGTATCATCAAGATAAATAGTTTATCCAATCATATCATACGGTCACAGACATACGCTAATGTATCTGTCTTCTTCTTTTACATATTGAACAACCTTTCTAGGGATTTTGTTTTAATCAGCACATAATATAATATAAATATTTAGTTGATGAATGGTCATTTACTTTTGGTTAGTAAAATTTTTGCTATAGGATCGTTGAAATTATACAAATATTTAGTACGTTGTTTTTTTATAATTTGAATAAAAGCTGTCAAATAATCTAAAAAAATAAAAGTTTTTTTGTACGAGTTTCACAATTTTATCAAAATAATGAATAAGTTCGGTCCTCATTATTGTATACAATTGTGGACCTCAGGGTGTGGAGTTGTGTAAAGATAAAACGACTCCAACTCCAAAGAATTTTTTCAATAATTTAATTTTAAGTTATAAGTATATATTTATGTTTATCATCAGATCATCTTTAGTCAGCCTAGCATGCAGTGTTCACCCAATGAATTACTGTGGATTGAAATCATATAATTTAATATTTTTTAAGATAGTGAGTCTGAGCCGTAAGATTTTTCCCACTACAACTCCGACTCTTGACTCCGGACAAAACCCCCGACTCCACGACTCTCTACTCCGACTACACAGCCCCGGTGGGGTAAGAAAAAATGGGCTTCATTTGTATATATATTACTTTTCCGCTAAGTATTGACAGAAAAGAAATAAAAATTGTCTTTTCAATTATTATATTTTATTACAAAAAGTTTAATAATTATAATGACTATAATTTAATTTATCGTTTGCATTTTATTAATTTTAAATGCCTATTTAAATGTACATAGTATTCTTTGTACGGAGTATTCTATGTCTGGAAAATTCGGTGTACAAAGTATTCTTGATCGGAGAATTCGTGTTCGGAAGATTCTTGTACGGAAGAATCCGTTCACCGCTTAAAAATATCGATAACATTATTAATAATTAAATTAATAATGGCGCCGTTGACAGTTTTCGTCTTTGACGATACCAGAAACAAATGATTATAGACCATGAAAATCTGAATTTGTCAGATGATAATATCCGATATTTACATGAGTTGCACAAACTCGTGTAGAGATGAAAATTAATTTCAGGCATCAGTAATTTATTGGTGAGAATAAGTTGTATTACACTGTAAAATTCAAAATTCCGAAGTATAACAGTATAAACTTGTGTTGAAAATCACCAACGCTTTATACGTACATTGTTGTTAACCGCAATGGCAGCACAGCGTTCATAATCGCAACACAAAAAGCGAAGAAAAAGAAGACGAAGAAAAAAACAACATGGAGTCGCGCCTAATCGGACACACATCGGCATTTTCCCACAAAAATAACACACGACAAAATAATAATAACAATAATAGTAATAATGAATCGAGCTGGCGACTTGACAGAATTTAAACGCCATTTTGAAAACTTTCACCGCGGAGAGTTGGTAATAAAATAAGAAAATTACTAAATTTGTATCGATAGTCTTTTTTTCAGTAGTCTGTTCACGATCGCCAGCTGCTAATTGGCATATTTCTCTGTTATTGGTTCGTAAACTGCACCAGTTTACTCAAATACTGTTGCCATCATACAATCAATCGTCTTTGAGTAGTTGCCTACAATATTACAGTGTTATGACGTCAGGTCATGTTTGACATGAAGTATGCTACAAAATTGGGGCAATGTGTTCATTTTTTAAAAAATACTTCTGAACACAAAATGTTATTTAGAAAATAAAATCAATCAAATAATAATTCATATCATAGTAAGCCTACAAGCGTAAAACAATGATTTATCATCCAGACATGATAATGAATATTAGCTTCACTTTCTTAGTATTATATGCGTTTTAACAGACATCTATCTACGGACATACTAATATAATAATATAGGTATTTATAGATAACTAGCTAAAATAATATACGTCACCTACTGGTCTTTCAGAACTCGCTCTACCAATTAGGCGGGTCTGTGTTCAATTCCCGGTAAGGTCAATGTAAAATCTATATATTAATAGTCGATAATGTCCATCTGTCGGTTCCCGACTACTGAATACCGCAGGCCTGTCGATATATGCCCCGAGGTCGATTTCTGCTACGACAAAAAATGATTGTTAGCAAACTTAAAATATTATTCCAAAAATTAGATAATTTACAATTTAAATACTGTAGGGCTGTCGATATATATCCTGAGGTCGATTTCTACTACTACGAAAAATGATTGTTAGCAAACTTAAACATTATTCCAAAAATTAAAAAATTTACAATTTAAATACTGCAGGGCAGGGCTGTCGATATATGCCCTGAAATATATTTCTTTTACTTTTAGAATTTCTGGCTTATTCAATAAATAGGTTTGTAATTTATTTTTCGCGTCAGTAAATTTTCTGACTATTTTAAAATGCAACAAAAATCCCCCCGTTGAGGTCAACGAGCTTACAGCTAGTTTAGATTTGAATCGTTCAAATGATGTACATTCACTCAAGTTTTGTCACTAACGACCCGGGATTCGCCTTTCGGCATTTTCAGGCGTTCAAATGCACGGATGAACTTTAGCTGAGTTGTCAGGCGAAACCAGGGTCGGTAGTGACAAAACTTGTGTGAATGTACATCATTTGAACGATTCAAATTTAATATTGAAATTCCACCTTCAGTCGAAAAGCACCTTCAGTCGAAATCTTAAACCATTAAATTTAGACATTTTCAATTTATATTTGAGACCTAAGAAGTGGGTGCTTGAGATATCAATTCCCTTTGTGTTCAGACAATTCAATCTCGTATGATCTTTCAACTTTTAACAAATATTTGGCGCATTGACATAAGCTGTCATACCAAATATTTTTTAGTTAAAAAAATAATCAAATCTTTCAGTTAATCTTTTAGGGTGTCCACTGTCAATACTTGGTGGAAAGGCATTATATTAATAAAAACACTTTATTTAACCGATCATGACCGGTTTCGCTCATTGCGAGCATTGTCAACTGATAAGAAAAATATATAAGCAATTCTATTTATACAAAAATAAATTCAAATAAAAGGTGTAAACAACAATTGACAATGAAAAGAATTTACAAATTATAGTATAAGTGACTCTATAATTACACAAAATTGAAATGTTTAACACCTATAACATATAATTAAAAAATCTTCAAAGATTAATCAATTTTAAGTGGTGAATGATGGTAATTATAAACATAATTTCAGGTTTACTTTACATAAAAATGTTTGTATAATGATTGTAAATAGACGATTTGAGCAATCAACATTAAATCATATCTATTTTCTAACACAAGAAAAATTTATTTTGACCCGTTATAGTATAAAAAAACGTACTATGTTTAATATACAATAAAAAACTTATATTATTCCACGTATTGTGTTACAAACTGTGACACGTGTTTCGTCTCTTTCAGAGGCATCCTCAGACAACTACTTTCGCAAATGCTTGCTTAAGTACGAATGATTTTAATTTTACTATTCTGATATATTTTAATAAAAAAACAAATAAAAATGGGAGGCGAGGAGGAGTTGATAGAAAAAAAAACAAACGACATTTACAGTAAGAAATGATTAACTAATGAGTTGTATCAATAAGGACGGGTTAAACCGTAAGAAAATATATTTAACAGTGGCGAACCAACTGTTTTATTCAAGATATTATTTAATAATATGTCTTTATTGGTAATACTTTTATTTATTTCTAAAAATTTTAAACTATTCATTTTCAAGCCTTTTTTATTTACTTGATGGAGTATTTCTACATTACTGTATTAAAATTAAAATTACGTTCGTTTTCGACTAGATGATTGGCAAACTCTGAAAAATTGTTACTTTTTAGACACCATATGTATTCTTTAATTCTAATAGTAAAGTTTCTACCTGTCTGCCCATGCTGCTGTACTATGTTTATATGCCATGAATTTATTATAACTGTATAATTGATTTCACCCTTCAAATCATGTTAATCTTTAATTTATTTTTCCATAATAGTTATCCACATCGTAAATTATGCTTTTGCGCAAAAATTACTGTAAATCTGTACCCAACACGGAAAAGACGACCCGAGGGCAAAAGTTTTTCATTTATGAACTGTGTCTATCATGAGTGCCGTTTACGAGACTGTCCCGCCGTGTTCATGCTCGAAGCGCTTGTAATAAAATTTACAAAACGTGATCTATCATTTTTTATTTTTAAATTAATATCAACTCTGCTGGTCATGCACCGTATGTTGGACAATTTTGTACTAGATTCAAAGTTTAAACATTGAAAAAAAACACATGAGAATTCTATAATATTTTACAATCGTTTGTTGAATGTCTACTAAAATGTTTTTGATGTTTCTTAACTTCCATACATTATCTATACCAGCGATGGGTTGCCAATACGTAAGCAAGGTGCTTGCTTTATATCAAAGCAACTCTCGGTGTTCTGGGGGAGCAGTGAGTTTTTTTATCACTCCGATGGAATTATATGCAATACTTAAATAAGCAATCGACCCCTGATTTAAACCTGGAAATAGGGTGTAGAAAAAGTTACTTAATAACTAGCAATTACTTGTGGAAGAAAAAAACTCTTTTGCTTTTCATAAAACTAATAATCTCTCCATATACGGAGCGCATACGGTCAAATGTCGGCTACCGTATGTGTATTCAACACGTGCCAGGCTATACACGTATAGCGGGCGACTGTCTATGTGTGGGATTTTGGCGCGCTTTCAAAGTCGTTGCCTTCGGTTTCGGAGGTCACGGTCACGAATCCCAGTACGGACAGTTTTATAAATTGATTTTTCAATGTGATGTCTTGAATTCTCTCCTCCCACCCATCCTATCCTATGAACGGGGCATATCGAGAGCGATTAGCTAATCACTAGTCCTGTCGAAGCGTTATCATTCTATTCCTACTCTCTTTGGAAAAAGAGAGGTTGAGCAACTGAGTAACAAGCTGTTCTCGTAGAAACACTTCTGTTGAGATAAACTCCATTAGGAGTCCATATGCTCCACATTGGGAGCGGACATGGTAAAAAAACTAAATATTTATTTTTTTGCAAAACTAAGGGAAATCTTAGTTTTTCATTTTTTGCGGAAAAAACCAAATCCCTAATTTTGTTTGAGATTCACACCCCCAATTACACTACCCCGAATTACACTGTCTTGGCTTTAGTGTAAATGGTTGTTTTACTGTACTTAGGTTCTGCCGTGGACTGAGGGGAGTCGTAAAATAACAAAATATATATTATCGTTTAGTTATGAAGGAACAAATGAACGATCGTTCACTTTTGGCGGGCTTTGCAAAAGTCATGATTTCTATCCGCCATTACGTGTTCACACACTCGACAAAATGGAGTGAGTGATAAAATCTTGCGCGCGATTTCCTACTGCATGCTACACACAAACTATACTTAATTAAAAGGGTGACAGTAGCAATGATACCAGATAACAATTTATGATACTTCCTTCCCTTTTCAAATGCTATTTTATTATGATTGTGTTTATATTTTGTAAATAAAAATAGAGAAAATAATAAATAAGAGGAGTTAAGTACGATAGCTATTTTAGTGCCACGCCATTTTCGTAATGCTTAAATAAACTAATCAAGAAAACATTTGACAGTTTACTTACCATAATATATTTTAGTTAATATTAGTAGCATTTATCAAATTGATATGAATAATTCAGATATTTTTTTCTAGATTTTTAATTTATCATTTTAATTATTCCAATCAAAACAGTATTACAGATATATTATTAATATTATAGTAAGTAAGTTTTATATTTTTGAATAAAACATTAATGTGCAAACAATCATACTTTACCAATTTTTATGTGACCCACCCCAAAGTTGGACAAGTTAGAATTGAAGGTATTATTTGCAAACACGGCTTATTCCAAAATGGTTACAAAATGCTTTCGCTTTATTGTTAGAAGTGTTTTAAGCAACACGTATAACTTTTCTGTTTTTTTTTTTAACTGACCCAAATATATCAAATACAAAATTTAAAAAAATATTTTTTAATAAACAAGGAATAACCGGCTATTTTTGCTAGTAGAAAGTGGTTTCTATTTCTGAGTTTGTACTAAATAATCGTATAACTCGCACAAAAAAAGATATTGATAACACCACTACCTGGGGAATTCATAATTATTCTTTAAGTGTGAAGAAATTGTGATGTAATCTTTCGTAGATTTTGTAACATATTTCATTAAAAATTATTATAAATAACTATTCGGATATTTCCCCAAATAGTTGAATAAGGGCCGAATATATTCGGATATCAAATATTCGAATATCCGGATTGGAATCCCTACTCGGTATGCCCGAGAAGTAGCTCGTTATAAAAGTGAATAAATGTATGGAAAAAACCATAAACTTATATGGCAAAGAATGTTTCTTTATTACATCCGATATCTCACAATTTCCATGATCGTAATAACCGAGTTCGACTGTATATATCTTCTAAAAGTGTTAACAATATACAACAATTAAATTGTTTTTAATTGTATTTATTTTCCAATGCTTTTATTTTTAAGAGTGAAATACAATTAATTGTGACAAAAAAATAATTATGTATTCGTCACAAAAATAACATCGCATTATTTTTAAACCTTATCATCTTTTAATCCAGACTTCTTTTAAAGTAGTGATTAAATTTTTTGTTTTTCTTATCGCTATTCTTAGATTAAGTTATTTCGAAAGTACAAATTGTATTACCTTTTCAGCTTAACGTAATAAAATACGAGACACACATTACACCCAAACATGACCAATTCAAATGTTAAAAATCACACACTAAACCTTTTACAGTTTAATCCCTGACGTCTGCTTTGCATAGATTAGCTAGCAACCTTTTCAAGTAAATTGTAACATATTATACAGCATGTAGGTGATCAAGATAAGGGCGGAGAAAGAGGCACGCGACGCCGACGCCTCGGATAGACGCCCGCGCTAGCCTCCCGCGCCGCGACGTCACATTTTTCAATACTTAACCCTTCCACTGAGACGTGTACACAAAAATCTTAACCGCGTTTTTGTATGATCATATTGAAAAGATCAAAGATCAAGCCGGGTCCCGTGGCGCAGCGTTTAGCGTTGTAGGCTTCCGTGCCGGATCTCACGAGTTTTAGTCCCAGTACGAACAGAATTTTTCGATCAATTTTTGCTCGACGGCATGATGTCTTCCTTCTGAATTCTCTTCCTTTCTTCCGATCCTTCAATAACTGGGCGTAGCGAGAGCGATTAGTTAACCATTAGTCCTGTCTTAGCCTTATCTTCCTTACCCTACTACTGAAAAACGAGAAGTTAAGCAACTGAGTAACAAACAGTTCTCGTAGAAAAACTTCTGTTGAGATACCTCCATTAGGAGGCTATATTCTTTACATTGGGAACAAACATGGATAAAAAAATAAAATATTGAAAAGATTTTTAACTGAAATATACAGACCATCATTTCATTGTCTATTTTTTATTTGGAGATATTAGTATCAAATGAAAAAAATGTTATTTCATGAACATGTTTACATGAAAAAGTAAGAAGCGTTGTGAAATATTGAACAACACATAAATACGACTCCTACACAATTTTATAAAACAAACAATAGTTAATAATCAATTCATGACTTGATAGAAATCATCTAATAACTTTTATTAAAACAAATACAGAAGTTTTCCATTACTAAGCCTTTATAAGACCAGTCCTGGCGTATTTGTCTGGACGCTTAGTTCTAATGCTTTTCACATGCTACACGTGTTTGAGCATAAGATCCTGCAAAAAAAATCGGTGCTTTCTGTAAGGCTAGCATATGTGCGATGTCGGCACGACCATGAGCTTACCTCTACGATGAGCCAGACATTATCAGATTTGTTTAAACTCAACACCTTTGCTGGGCCGGACATACACACATAAACAAATGGAAAACCATGACTTTGCTGGATGGATGGATGTCACAGGAACTGCGAGTACACTATATCACCAACTGGTGTAGATGGGTGACGAATCAAGTGGAGTGGAAAAGATTAATTGACACGGCCAAGCTTCACTCAGGACTGTAGTGTCAATAAGAAGAATCAAAACAATTGTTTACGTTTTAAAAAAATCATAATCATAATAATCGACTATATAAACACTGAGCTTTCTTTTAAGTGTGGTTATTAATTAAAACATGTTTTAATGCGCTATATAGTTCCAACAAAGACGTTTCGTAATTTATTCAGTTTAAAGCTCATTTGATACAAATAATATTGTATTTTAAATTGTTTGTCTATTTTATAATTAACACACCATTTTGTTATTGTTTTAAACACATTTTCTTTTTACAAACCATCAGAAATAAATTCATATAAGTTTACTGTAGAAACAGAAATAGTACACATTTTTGATATATAAAATTCGACTCTAAAAATATGATAATGATACCAGTGCAGGAGTAGGCTGGAGGAGACTCGTGCGAACCCTTTGTTAAAGTTTACTAAAGCTGGCGAGCCCTTTGATAATTTAAGAAAAAAACAATATTCTCAGATCAAATTAGTACGTAACTGCAATTTCTGACTTACATATTATCTATGATAGCTTCAGTATACACAATAGTACATTTGTAACCATTTGCATTGATAATTTTACAGTAAATTGCATTTTGCTACATATTACAAGTGTATTGAGTAGCAATTGATTGCTTATTTAAGTATTGCATGGAAATGATTCACTCCTTCCTCAGAACACCGAGAATTGCTTTGATATTAAGCGAGTCCCTTGTTAACGTATTGACAGCCCATCGCTGTACCATTGTCAATATATAACAAATTGAAGGTGATATCTATGTCTCTAATATGAATTTATTTTGTATAGTGCTTACTCTTTATAAATAAAATCTAAAAATATTTCAAATATAAACTACCTTTGGTGACATCAAGCAATTGATGTAGCAGTTACCCGCAGCGAAAGGTTAAAAGAACTCGCCACTTTACGTCTACATACTATGGTCTCGTATTCGTACATTCGTTATCTGACCATCGCTCAACCTTCGCACCATGTTATGGATTAGGGGCCGACGGTGCGTGAGGCTACTACATCCCCAATGGCGCACATACTTGCACTAGTCTATTTAAATAATAGTTATTCTCTTCAGTGATTTTAATCAGATTAATAAACCTTCCTTTTTTTAATCATTTCAGAATACTCAAAATTATTGATATAAAAACCAAAATCAAAACATTTTTAATTTTCATTACTTATTTTTAATTTTCGAACATTTAAATAGTGTGTAATTTTCCAGCAGCTTGGTTGCAGTATATCCTTTTAAATATTATAAATTGCAGCTAATGCTAATGCGAGAAAATATTTTTTAGTTGAAAGATCATATGAGAAAAACTCGATGAGAATTTATTGTAAGTCACACGAGATCATCGCAAACACCTGCGTCTTAGTACTCAAATTTAAATTGAAAAATCTAAATTTGAGGTTGACTTTACCGGAAATCGAACCCAGATCCATCTGGTCGGTAAAGCAAGCTCTAACCAAGTAGATCACAGCAAGTGATATATTTTGGGTGGGTAGTATTTCAATATCACGTTAATCTTCATTTTACGACGATAATCATAAAATTTTAACATCTCTAATTAATAACTATAACGATGGCTTATCGTTCCAACCACTTCATGAAATTCGATAATGATAACGGATTCGACACACATATCCAAAAGCGTTAAGTTACTTTTGCCAATAGTAACTTTGAACGGAATTCACTGGTTTTTTCAGAAGATACACCGTGCTAAAATCTATATAAATATATATATATATATTAACATTCATAACTAAAAACAGCCGGGTTTTGACTGAACACCTTCTGCTAGTATTCCGATAATATATCATTATACTCTCCAAAACTGTGAGACAGAATCACTGATTAACTAATTGTTTTCGACACACTCATTTTACATTAAGAATCCATGTATTTCACATAACCCATTAAGGGTATATTTGTTAATTTAAAAGTCAATCATCTTTTTCAGTGTGCAATAGCTGTATGAATAAAAGAAAGAATATTTAAATACATTATCATGATTCACGAACCATAGAAAATAATCTGCTTATTTCATTTAAATATATTTTCTTTGCTTTGCAATATTGTGAAGATTTCAAGCAATTAAAAATAATATTTCAAAAAAAGCTCAGATGAAAATCAAAATACATCTTTCAGATTTAGCCGCATTTTGTTTAACAATAGAAAATAACCAATTCGTTTTAATAATGTTCTTGGATAGCATGTATGTGGAATTTATTATATTATAACCACGCCACTTCATTTTAATAATATGTTACAAATTCACTACTCTCGAAATGAAATTTTACATTTCTTTACACGTTTTCAAATAAATTAAATGTTCACATGAACAATCTTGTTTTGTGATCGATCAAAGGCTGAATGTGTTACTTGACTTTATCGCCCAGATATGTTAAAATTTATACCTCCCTTGTGATCACCGACTAACATTAGAAGCTTTTTTTGAGCTTTTTAACGTGTTGACATTATGTATTGGTCACTCGAATTTTACCAGTAAAAGCCCGAATCATTTCAAAATTTAAAATTAAACTACATTTTTAGATACGTAATACTTTCACGTCAGCATTTTAAGCTTATTTCATTTGTATCTTTGATACACTTGGCGGTAACTTTGTGGAAGTTGATTTGATAACTTTATTTCACTTTTTGAGCTACTACTTGTGACACTTGTTTCGCTTCTTTGAGAAGCATCATCAGATAGACTTTTGCAACGTTAACGAATAAACTGATTATGCTTTTCAAAGATGCGAAACCCGTATTACAAGTTGCAGCATAAAAATTTAAATAACAAATGTTTCAAATTTAATTTTGTATATCTATATAGTATGAGTAACATTAAATAAAGCAGGGTTTCCCAAATTTATTGTGCAATGGAACACTTGTAAATTTTACCTGAAGCATAGCTTATTGTTTAAGTGGGGTAGTTCACACTGGTAAAAATATTTTTTTAACTATATGTTTTTAAATCACTTATTATTTATTAATGAATTGTTTTAAAAACATAAATATGAATAAATAAAATTCTTGGTAATTAAGATTTATTTATTTATTATATACACTTATTTTTGGGCTTTTACTTTGTTAATGATAATTCATACTTAATTGATTTTTTATGTAATAGTTTTCATTGCTAAGAGGTCTTCAATTTTTTATTTATAGTTTATTTTTCTTGTATTTTGCTTCAATTTATTTGCTTAGTTGTAATACCAATTGTTTGTCATACCTTGTTTTTCTTACTTAACTTTTGTATAAATATCACTGTTTCATTGTATTTCTTATCAGTTGACAATGCTCACCATGAGTGAAACCGGTCCTGATCCAATAAATTTTATGTGGAAAAGGTACTAAAAATGTTTTATTATTTTTATTATAATGCCATTCCACCAAGTATTGACAGTAAACAACTTAAAAGTTACAAATATTATGTTGATTACAAATCAGATGGTATATAAAACGATCTTCTTTTCGGCGGATGAGTTGGCATTTTTAAAGAGACACTATTTCTCAATCGCTGAGACAGTTGATCGCTGTAATAAAAATCACTTCATGTTTCCCGTGTAGATAGATCATTGCAGTTGATCCATTGATGTTTCCCACCATGTTGTCGGCGTGTAAGCAAGCAAACTTCAGAGTGACAAGACCGGCTGTGGAAAAGAGAAACACAAGATGTCTTTTTTTACGGTTATTGGGAAAATGAAGTCGAATTTTAGAAAATGCACGCTTCGCGTACTGCGCTAATGTACAGACGCGTGAAATTGACTGTCGACAAATAATGCTCGACGCCGTGTTAACCAGAAGAAGTTTTACAGTCGCTGACAACTTACGGTCTTGGATACAATGAGAATTTAAACCATATGAATATAATATTAACAACAATCATTTCAACATTAAATTCTATAGAACAATTACATTTTTTTTTTAAATAAATCGAAAAAACTTGACTTAATTAATTCTGTTTTTATTATTTTTCATGCAAATCAATCATATTATAATACTATATATTATTTTTTTTAAAAAACATACTCTTATCGTTTTGTCAATAACGACCCGGGTTTTCCTTTTCGGCATCTTCAGTCGTTCAAGTGCACGGATGAACTTGAAATAAGTTCTGAGAACTGAGCCACCTCAAGTCCATCCGTGCACTTAACAACGTTCCCTCTCATTTTTCTACTGTGTGTGCGGACCATCAATTTTTGTGTGCGGTAAATTGTCACTTGAACGCCTGAAGATGCCGAAAGGCGAAACCCGGGTCGTTAGTGACGAAACTTGTATGAATGTACATAATTTGAACGATTCAAATTTAATATTTAAATTTCACCAAGCACCTTCAGTCAAAATCTTAAATTATACTCTAATCGCATGATTGAAGAGATCTAATATTTGGCTTGTACCAAATCACGAATAAAAGAAAAAAATATTTTCAATAAAATTACATACTTAACAAACATTATTGCATCGTTTCTTTTCCAACAATTATAGAAGCTCACATTAGATTTAAATACTAAAAACTTAAATACTGATTCAAAATTGACTATCGTATTATAACAAAATAAGTATATTGAATTAAATGTGACGGTGCTAGTAAGACGTTCTTTTTTGTACATTGTAGTAAACATGACTGAGTAAAAATCATTTCGAGTCCGTGGTGCAGTGGTTAACGTCTTTGACTTCCGTGACTGACCTCGTGGTCTCAAGTCCCAGGACAATATATTTTTTTCGTTTTCTATTGGAAGGCATAGGTGTTTTTGATGTCTGAAAATTCCCTCACAAACTTTCAATGAACGTGGCGAGAGTGATTAACCAATAGTCTTACTCTTGTCATAGCCTCGTCTTAGCTCTTCCCTTTTTATTCCTACTCTTGTAGCAAATAAGTAACGCGCAGTTATATGGAAAAACTTATGTTAAGATACCTCCATTAGGAGTAGTTATACTCGGTGACAGATTACCCCATAAACACAAGAGGCGCTTGTTGAGGGCCTCAGAATATTAGGGAACCCAAAAAACACATATATAATATTAGATAAAACCATTCCGTTTTAAATATTTTTTTCTGATTTAAAGTAGACTTACGATTTTATGTTATTTGAATAACAGAGCCTCCATTTTTTTTGCATCTGAGGTCTGCCATGTGCGTAATCTAACACCGCTTATACTTAAAAAAACTATGATTTTATTTTGAGAGGGATAAAAGATTTTGTTACAAATTAACGCTTTGCGATTTCATTAATTGCATGAAAAATTAATAATAATAATAAAAAAGAAGTAATTATATATATTTGATGTTCTGTTGATGGTTTCATGTCAAAAATGCTATCATGGGCTTGCAATACTATTTTTAAATTAAATAATTTGCATTTTTCATTCAATCAATTATAAAAGGAGGCCAAATTTACTATCAAGAAAAATATAGAAACTTCGTTAATATTAAGCAATATTTATTAATTACTACAGATAATGCGTTTGATTTTTATATTGATCAATTATATTTGTAATTATGTTTAAATGTAACAACGTAAAAAATGACACATTCGAAGTATTTTTTACAGTCTGTGAGATAAATTTTTAGTATAGAAAGTAACGTATTTGTTAAATTTAATGCATTTATTCATGTGTCGAAATTTTGCATTCTATTTGAGTAAAGAGTGTTCGAAATGCTACAATCAGAGGTAAAGTAATACTGGGTAACCATATTTTTTTTTATCAAAGTCGATATAAAAGTAAAGTAGCATAAGCATTATAATTTATTATTATTATTGTAAAAGTTTATGCACATACAATACATTTTACACACTTCGTGAAGAACTTTCAAAATCACTCTCAGCACTAAATTCAAATGTGGGAGAATCTCAAACTTTTTGTAACGTTACCTACTTATTTTTTTAATGTAATTTGGTGATTGATAAAATAAAACTGACAGAACAATAATATTGTTAATATAAAATGAATACATTATTATATCACTGTGTGTGCTATAGCTTGACATGTTCTTCACTTAATTGAGAATTTACGATTAACGAATACGACGTTTACGAATAAAATTAATTCAAATCGTATATTATAAATTACAAAATAACAAACGAGGTTTGTCAATTTCTACTGGACGCAGGGAGGGGGTGAGATAGAAACTTTGATAGTACTAATTACTTTCCTTATGTGTGTCACAAATTGTACCACAAAAAGTTCAATAACAAAGTTATCAAATTTAACTTTATATTAAAAATAAACTCTCACAAAGTTACCGCCGAATCTACCGAAGATAAAAATATTGTCTACTGAAACTTGTTATAACGTTAAATCTCCATAATAGCTTAGATTTCAAACTACAAAATAAAGCTTTTTTTTAGAACATTATCATTTTCAACTCAATAAACCTAAAAATACTTTACTAATAAAAAAAATCAATGTATCAAAATCAAATTAATGTATTCAGTAGAATTATAATTAAATACAAAAAAAACTCCTATCATATGCGGTGTGCTTTACTTTTGAAATAGTCAAGACTTTAATACTTAGATCCTTTAAAACTAAAGTTAACCAATATTTTTTTTAACTAATTAATATCTCAATATGATTATTTTTTTATAAGTAAACCACAATGCAATAATTGACTGCAACTTTCTTTCACTGGCTTGACAAATAATTACTTTTCGTTAAACATAAGTTATTTATTTTATATTGTAAATGAAATTATTTTCCTGTAAAGAACACTTAGGGCACAATAAAACGAACCTTCAATAATCGTTCAAACGATGTACATTTTCACATATTTTGTCACTAACGACCCGGGTTTCGCCTTTCGGCATCTTCGGGCGTTCAAGTGCACGGATGAACTTGAACTGACGCTTAGTAAATTAATGTTTCGTGTTTATATAAGAAATAAATGTATCATTGAGCTTAAAGCCATTGCTGGCGAAAATGATAAGCTCATGGGAATGCCCACAGATTTGAGTAGTAAGTAGTTTTAAGAATTACATTTATTTGTTTGTCGGAAAAGGTTTTATGATTATATTTATATAGGGTATAAAAGTGGAGATCCCGGCATGTTTAATATTTCATTTAAAATGGGAAGGCTATGCAATTATGCTCTGTTTATTTCCAAAATTTCCTGGAAAAAGAGCTTATGACCGTCCGTATTTGGGTGTAACATTTTTATCCTTTGTTCCTGATTGAACACGTGCCCTTCCGATATTAAGTGATTAGCAAAAGTAGACGTGTCTTTTTTTCAATCTAAAGGCTGCCATATGTTCTGATAGTCTGGTGTTCAGTGTCCTTTCTGTTTTGCCGATATAAAATTGTGTACAACACGGAAGGACGCGTGTTCTATCAGGAACGACCATGTCATATCCGTTTTTCTTGGAGCTCCTCTCTTATACCTGCTTTCATTCAATACACATCAGTCCTTTTGAGGGTTTCTTAACCACAAAAATTGTCTTTTTTTCAAAATTAAAATGTACATGTTATTAGCACATTATAAATCACAGTCACAATTCCCGGGACATTTTCCAAAAAAGTCCTGAGACTTAAGACCCGACAAGTCCCGGGACGTCTCGACACAGAATCCCTAGTAACAATATGCAATTTACCGTATGCTTATCAATCTAAATAGCTAAAAATGTACTGTATACTGAAACTGTCGTAGATAATATATAAGTCAGAAATTGCAGTTATATTCTAATTTCATCTAAGAATATTCTTTTCTTTTTAATTAACAAGGAGCTCGCCGGCCTTAGTAAAATTTAGCAAGGGGATCGCGCGAGCCAATCTTCAAAGCTCCCTCCAGCCCACCGCTGCTATGACACCTGTTGCCCAGTACTTAGTCTGCTTGTCACAGAATTCACGTCGCGACCCACCGTTTCGTAATCTCCGGCTTTGAGCGGCATCGTGAGATTGCGCCGCTTTCGTGTACGTTATTTATTTATTTTCATTTCGTCTTTTTTTCTTTCTTTTCTTATTGTTAAGTATTATTATTTTCATCCATTTTGCTACTGTTCGCCAGCGTCACTGTTTGCAGTGCGACCGCATTCACAGTTTGCCCTGTGTTGGTTGACTGTTCTCCGTGCTTTTTTGTTATACACTTCTACTACGTATTCAGTAATATAATACAATATGAGGTTTACGGCCTCACGCTTTCTTTATTTATACTTGCATAATTATTTATCACTATGAGCCCTTCCACTAACAAATTAAAGGGCATACCAAATTGCTATATTAATTTTTGATTGAAAAAAAAAACTATTATTTGAAAACTTTTATAAATACACATTCTAATTTTAAAATAACTTATTTTTTAATATTTTTTTTCTTTCTTTTTTTTACTATGTCCGATCCCAATGTGGAGCATATAGACTTCTTATGAAGTTTATCTCAACAAAAAACTGCTTGTTACTAAGTTTCTCAACATGTCCTTTTCCAAAGAGAGAATTAATAGAAGGATGGGGCTAGGACAGGACTAGTGGTAAGCTAATCGCTCTCGATACGCCCAGTTCATAGGATAGGATGGGTGGGAGGGGGGAATTCAAGACATCACATACATCCATGCCTTCGGACAGAAATTCATAAATCGGTTGAAAAATCAATTTATAAAACTGTCCGTACTGTGATTCGAACCCGTGACCTCCGTAAGCAAAGCCAACGACGTCGACCGCTCGACCACGCAGGTGGCATTTTTTCATTACCAAATAGTTTTCAAAATTAAAATATTGGATGTTGGTAACTAACAAAACTTTTTGAAACTGTTAGTTATTGTTTTATCAAAACATCAAATTATTTACAGTTATTTTGCTAATGTATTTATATTGAAATTATGTTGATTATGTACAGAGGTCAAATTGTAAATATTTTTAAAAATTTTACGTTTAGCTATATTTTAACCCCGAATGTTTGTGTGCCCATACGGTCACGCTCGTCCTTACTACTGTCTATACACAATATTACACGCTAACAAAAGGATGAGCATAACCATATAGTAATGCGGGGTTTCTATGCAACGACTTTGCGTTTTTTTTTTTTTAATTTTTGTAAGGAATAAAAATTATCCGTGACTTTGATATGGTTATTATTTTAATCGAAAAAAAGCTCTTGTCTCTGGAGTGCTAATGCATCTTCATATATTTTGATGTTATAGTAATCTATTTAACATTAAATGTCGATACTTGAGTTTCTTTTATCCTAAGAGTTGAATGTTTTCATGTGCTGATTACTCAGTACAATCAATCTGCAACTTACCAACTTCTTCCAGAAAGGAGACGATATACATATACTTTGATATAATTTATATGCGTCATTATTTTATTATTCGTTTTAATAATGATAAAATACTGTTCTAGAGAAAAGACACCCGTTATTTTTAATTAGTTTCGAATGCAAATACGTCCAAATATTAATAAAAAAAATGGTATTTACTGGGCTTCTGATAATGGTTTAAGTATTAAAGAGGCATTATTATTAGTTTGGTCATTAAGGAAGTTATTTCCATAATTATGTATAATTATCTCTGTTTGTTTCAGGGAATTAAGCCTTCAACCCTTTTCTAATAAGATTTACCAGTTTTCCAAAAAAATAAATCTTGAATGCTTCATAAGCAGGGGTGGGCTGCCAATACGTTATCAAGAAGTTCACATAATGTCAGAGCTATTCGCCTTTTCTTTAAAAAGGGTCAGATTTTTTATCATTCTTATCTAAAAATATGCAATAATTATTAAATCAATCGAATTTAATTTAATAAAGGTAGGTTTAATTGAGTAAAAATACGAATATACTGTTAAATAATTAATTGAACTTGAATTGAATTAAACGAAATCATCAATTTCAACATTTTCCCCGTGTTTATATAAAACATATATTTATACAGTATATTAAATATTATATACTGTATACTTATTTATTATTATATATTCTTATTTAACTTTGAAAAATTAGCATTTTGTAAAAAAAAATACGCTATAGAAAGGATCGCTAAACGTGGGACTCTGGCATACACTATGGGGGGCATGATATAGGGGCTTACTGTATATACATACATATATCATCAGGAATAAAGACTTAAAAAAAGGATTTTTTATTTCACAAAAAATATTGAATTAATATCAGATAAAATTAATTAAAAACCAGCTTATCAGTCAAGGTTGCGTACATTTCATATAATATGCCTTTGGCACAAAATCATCAAAAAATGTTTTTATGCGTCTCCTGTAAAATTTGTTTTGTTTGATTTACGTCATTTTTCTTTTCTACTGTCGATATCTATATGACAAAAATTACAATTAAGTATTGATTTGACATGATCAATTTGTTTTTCTTAATTTAACAAGGAGCTCGTACGAGCCTCTTCGAACCCTCACCTTTCACTCTTTTTTTTAAATCCATGCCCGCTCCCAATGTGGAGCATATGGCCTCATAATGGAGGTTTCTCAACAGAAGTTTTTTCTATGAGAACTCAGTCGCTCAACCTCACTTTTTTTTCAAAGTGAGTAATAGGGAAAGAAGGATAAGGCTAGAAACTATTGTTTGACTAATCGCTATTGCTACATCCAGTTATTAAAGGATAAGACGGATGGGAGGAAAGGAAATAATGTGAATTGATATCACAAACACCTAGTCTTCGATCACAACTTTAAATTTAATAATTCTCGAATTCACTGTGATCTGACCGGGAATCGAACCCAGACCTGCGTGATCAGTAGAGCAAGCTCTAACCAACTGGGCCACTGCAGGAGACAAATATCAATCGATTGAAAAAAAATGCTATTCGTACTGGGAATTGAACCCATGAGATTCGTTAGGGGAAGCTTACGGCATAGACCACTGCACTACGGAACCAAAAAAATACTTATGCTTACGTATTTAAGTGAGAATATATTTTTGAAGTTAATTAAATGTCGATCACAACTTTAAATTAAATAATTCTCGAATTCACTGTGATCTGACCGGGAATCGAACCCAGACCTGTGTGATCAGTAGACCAAGCTCTAACTAACTGGGCCACAGCAGGCGACAAAACATTACGAGAGGAAATTTTCGATGAAAAAGATTAATTTGGCTCCGAAAAAAAGTTTGTATAACTTACTCATTTGGTCACAGCAACGTCAGGTCGACATGTTATCTCGAAATATCCGAAATCGCTTATTTTTATTTCATTCACTTCCGCTATTGTGTATCTGCAGATTTTTGTCAGTTTATTCAGATTTTAAACATTTTTACTAAGTAAGTATGCAGTATTTAAATGCCGTTAAGAAATATTTCGATATATTGAGTGAAAAGTGAAAGGCCAGTTAAGTATGGCATGCGCAGAACGTAAAAAAACTATGTAACATTATTTTTATTATACTAGAAATTCATATCAATTTCTTTCGCAATAAAATTTGTTATCATATCGCATGATTTAATGTTCTCAATGTACCTACGTGAATTTCTTTACAGATATTCTATTTCAAATTATTAAAATTAAATTCGGATCCTATGGCGCAACGGTTAGCGGTGTGGGTTTCCGTGCCGGATCTTACAGGTTCAATTCCCAGTACGAACAGCATGTTTTCATTCGAATTCTGTTCAAAGACATGGATGTTGGTGATATCAAAAAGTACCCTTTCCGATCATAAAATAGCTGGGCGTAGCGAAAGCGATCGGTCAACCACTAGTCTTTTCCTAGCCTTATCTTTCTATCCCTGTCTTTGAATAAGAGAGGTTGAGCGACTGAGTAACAAAAAGTTGTCGTAGAATAACTTCTGTTGAGTTACCTCCATTAGAAGGCCATATGCTCCACATTAAAAGCGGACATGGATAGAAAAATCTTTATCAAATTATTAAAAAAGAACGTTGTAGTTTAGTCCCTGTTATCCAAATCACATAAAACTCTTTTTTTTATTTTAAACTGAGTTTTACATGTACGGGCTTTATATAAAATAAGAATTTTTTGAGACCCCTCAGATTCGAAGGCCCTAAGAGCGCGCCACCTACGCTTACGGGGTAATTCCTCATTGCATTTACATAAGGACATTTTGTATAATTGCAAAAGAAAAATAAAATTAGTTGTATTTTGAAGTAAGTTTAATTTAAGATTTCGACTGAAGGTGCTTGGTGGAATTTCAATATTTAATTTAAATCGTTCAAAGTATGTGCACGGATGAACTTGAACGCCTGAAGATGCCGAAAGGCGAAACCCGGGTCGTTAGTGACAAAATCTGTGTGAATGTACATACTTTGAACGATTCAAATTTTATAAAGTTAGGTTTTTGACGTAATTAACGAAACGTTTGTTTTAGACGATTCTTCATTTAAAAGAATAGATGTATTTTTGACAACCAAAAAACCATGCATATGTTTTGTTATTGGTTGAAAATGTTTGCGATGGTCGAAAACGGTCCCGATTATTAACTAGTGGAATCACAGAATTGTATCTTTTTTTTCTATAAATATAAAATTTCACACAATAAAAATACATAACCGTTTCTTGATCAGAGCAAAAATAATATACACAGGGATGGGCTGGAGGGGGCTCGGAGGAGCTCGCGCGAGCCCCTTGTTAAGATAAGAAAATCATTCGTCTTAGATCAAATCATCACATAACTGCAATTTCTGTAGATGGATAAATTTGAAAAATAGTTCATTTTTTCATTCAGCGTTGTGAGCTTCCGTGTCGGAACTCACGAGTTTGAATTCCAGTACGAAAAAGGATTTTTTGATCGATTTATCTATTTTCTGTTCGAAGGCATGGGTGTTTGTGATGTGATTGCCTCCCACTCTTCCGATCCCTCAATTCAACTGGACGCCACTATTAGTTAAACACTAGTCGTGTCTTATGCTTACCATTTTATCCCTACTACCCTCTTTGGAAAAAAGAGGTTGAGTGACTAAGTAACAAACAGTTCTCGTAGAAAAATAACTTTCGTTGAGATACCTTCATAAGGAGGCCATAAGGAGCGGACATGGATAAAAAAACGGATTACATTTACCAAGCCCCTTGTTAAGATATTGGCAGCCCACCGCTGAATAAAGATATTATATTTCGTAATGTACTACTTCTATAAATTATAATTGAAATGAATGTCTACTTCATGTTACTAGTAATCAAGAGACTTAATGCTTTTCATCTATCGTTTCCATTCGTATATTGATTGAAAACTGTCGTCTCGTCTAGATTCAGACAAAAAGCTAAGTAGAAAATTATACTCCACATGGTATTCTTCTCCCTCGTAGCATAATATAAGTAACAGAGCCGTGCTTTAAAATTAAAAGAAAGAGGAAAGCTCCCGTCGTTCAAAGGCGATTTCCTTACTCGGGGGAGACGTGGAGAACTTGTCCCCTTTCTCCTTTTCATCCAGATACGTTAGTCGCTGTTAGAGAAACTACCTGAATAAATCTTCCATGTACGTGAATAAGTGACTGATAGAAATAACAAAAAAAACAAACCATGCTCGTATAAATTTTCAATCTAAATTGCGTTCGGGATTATTTCTTCACAAGTGAGACCGTTATGTTGAGCGTATCCTGTAACATAGATAGTTTTTTTTTTATAAATGCTAAGAGTGTCTTAGGATCAATTACACAAGACTAAGTTTATATTCAATGTGTATAGTTGAAAAATATGCTAATAGTTTATAAAAAGCTTTTACAATATAAGGCGAGATAAACTGAAATGTAATTTTAGCTCAAAATATTTTATAAAACTTCTCTTTAAAATCGTCTTATTAAATATACGACAAACCTAAAGACCCGTTCAGTTCTATAGTATGCATGTATATATTTTTTAAATAAAACTGATCATCAGACATTTTTTTATGGCAAGAAAGTTTATCACGGCATGAATTTAACATAGCTATTATTTTTTAAGATGAATTTCCCACGTGGAAAATTACTAATTCCGTCAACTTTTCGTGTAATCAAATATCAGCGATCAATTGTCTATAAACAGAATTGCAATATGCTTAGATAATGTGTGTGTTTTTTTTTTTAAATTTATTCACTCCATGCTACCAGTTGAACAAATTAAAAGGTATCAAATTTATTTATGAAAAAAGACAACTGATGAAATAAAATATGTTTTTTGTCAAACTCAATAAACGTACTGTGCACTTGAACGTCCGAAGATGCCGAAAAGCGAAATTCAGATCGATAGTGACAAAACTTGTGTGAATATACATAATTTGAACGATTCAAATTTAATATTAAAATTCCACCAAGCACCTTCAGTCGAAATCTTAAATCTAATAAAATGTTGAATTTTATTGAAGAACCAGCGTACTTAATCTTGCTTAACTTTTTATTATGTATATTCATATTGAACTTTTATCTTGAATTTTGGAAATAAACAAGAATTGAGCAAAAGATATAATTTTTCAACCGGTGCTGGTTGCCTCTTCGTTTGCACACATTTTGTAACAACAATTATTTCGTCGCTTTTCATGTGAGATACTGAAAATTTTACCTGAGCCTCGAGGCCTTAAGAGGATAGATGTAAAAATCGACACAGAAAGAAAACACCTTCAGAAAAGTTGTTTTCATGTGACGCGAGCACAAAAAGAGTGTATACCTATTCATTAAAGAGGAGAACGGGGAGACGAGCGACGTGTGAATATATCGCAGGCTTATCATTAAATTTTAAATTGCGTCAAGCGGATGAAAAAGTTTACCCACTTGCCGAGCGCGTCGCTTTTTTTATGCGCGTCTTGTATTGCCCCGCGCCTCTTGAAGGGACGCTTTAGCCTCGGCCTCCCCAAGCATTTAGGGCGCACAGTCACTCATTACGGAAGGCATGGCACACGTGAGTGTATTAAAAACCTCGCGTTTTACCGTGTGTAGAGTCGTCTGCAGAGATGGACTGGTGAACACTGATTATTTTAAATAATCATATACATATGTATGTATATTAGAAATTTAAATTGTATATATGACGTGCTTTTGGTGGTATATCTTTAAAGTTATGAACAATATATATCGACTGTGGAAAGGAAAAAGGACATAACCCACACATAAACGTTTTTTGATGATTATTCAAATTATGACATATACACAACATTGAAGTGCATGGAGACTGATAAACTAGTTTTAAATTGGCTTTATCTAATATTAATTTAATATTTAAAAAAAAACCTTTTACAGGTCTTTTTTCTTGATTGCAATTTCTACAGGTTCTTCTTTTTTCAAACTTAAAAGATAATTTTAGACACTATTTTGGCATTTTCAGCTTACGTCCTTTTGATAGAATGTGTATCAAGTTGTACACATTGTGATTATTAAAAAAGCTGTTTTTAAAAAACGGTGGGTTACGTCCTTTTCCTTTACACAGTCGATATAGTTTGCAATTTGTTTCTTTCACCTATATTTTATAAACACAGTTGGTAATTCAAAACTCATGCAAACTAACTAGCAAATATTGCAAAAGATGACAATATTGTATTGTAAATATTTTTATTGTCTTTTACTACAAGAAATTCGTTTGTTTTTGCCGACTTTACCATTTACTTTGAAAAAAATTACATTAGGTCAGTAATTTTATGGTTATTATCGCAAGCGAACATGTGTCAGGTTATGCTAAATGTGCGTCTAACACCCTAAACATACGCCAGCAATATCTCGAGCATAAAGAGATATATTTTAAGAGTATTTGTAGGCGGTAGTAAATCGTATTATTATGTATATACAAGTCTCCCAGCTGCACGGCCTGCCAGAGCATACAACTGCATATAGTCAGTCACACAGCTGAACGGAACGAATAATATTGTACGCAACTTTAACATCGAAAGGTGACTTCTTAAGTTTCAGCACACACGTGTAATTGGTCTGGAATTTATTAAACTTTATTCATCTTATATTACAAATAATACATTTTTATTTATCAAAGTTTGTATTTGTCAGTAGAAAAAGACAAACTCCAAGTTTTATTTTCTAATTTACAACACAAGATTTAAATCAAGTTTTAGTTTATTCGTAAACGTTGCGATCGTCTGAATGCTTTTTAACCCTTTCCTTACTATACAAAAAAAATCACAAGCTTCTGAGCTGTGTATCCGTTACACATCAGGCAAACGGGAGTGAATCATGAAAATTATATAACACTACTACGGCAGTACTACATATAATTGTCATGATTCACTCCTGTTTGCCTGATGTGTAACGGATACACAGCTCAGGAGCTTGTGATTTTTTGTATAGTAAGGGAAGGGTTAAAGAGGCAAAATACATAACAATACATGTAGCACAAAAACACAATATTCCTTTGTTCTTTATTCCGTTTTATCTAAAATGTCAGGACCGGTTTCGCTCATTGCGAGCATTGTCAACTGACAGTGAACCCTTAAAGTGATGTAGCACACACATTGGAATAACAAAGTTATCAAATTTAATTTTATATTATAAAATGCAGCCTGAGTGCACCCCTTAATTTCTTCTAATGCTCAAGTTGACGTGTGCAAAGGACACGTGGAGGTTATTGCGCGTGTGTATGTATGTGTGCGTGTGCATGTGCACGTGCGGTTCGTTCAAGAAGTAAGGAGATATATTTGCATAAATAACCTAACCTCTAAGGAGGGCTTCATAATAGGGACGATTCATTGCCATAAAAGTGCGACAGTTCAAAAAGTTTGTGTTTTATACACAAAGTTAATGCGATTTTCTTTTCATCGTACTTGCAACTTAAATTTCAACATGTGAACTTAATCCAAGTTGCCATGCTATTTTTTTATTTTATAGTATGCGTTATTTTATACAACTTTCATCAAATGAGATTTAGTTTAATAATTTGAGTTAGTATTTTCTTTAAAAGTTTATCAATAATTGTTTATGAACTTAGTGTTAAAAAAAACACAATATTCCTTTGTATTTATTTCTACTATTATTTACAAAGATCAGGACCGATTTCGTTCATGGTAAGCATTATCAACTGATCAGATGACCTTTGTAAATAAAAGTCGTAATATGTACAAAGAAATATTGTGTTTTTCATAATATAATACCTTTCCACCAAGTATTGACAGTGAACACCTTAAAATATTGACAAACCGAGGATAATCGTTATTTGATTGTTGACATAATCTAGGCAGAATTTTATTATTAAATTCAATATTCTTTCAGTGTAGTTTTTTTTTAATTTGACACATTCATTGCTTATAAAAAACATTTTTTTTTGAATAAATATAGAATGGGGTGGTTATTAGGTTAAATTTTGACACCTTTCTAGTAGAAGTTGGTAATTAACAGATTGATAGTTCTGAATAGGGAATCCAATCCCGGGATCCCGTACAGTTTTTGATACATTTCAATCCCGGGATTAGAAGAGATGATACCGAAAGTTTCGGGACTAATTTTAAAACAGAAACGTATTGGTTTTCAAGTCGGCAGATCAAGCATATGCAATAAACGATGCCCAATTTTATTATTGAGACTTTATCTTTGCGATAAGAGTTTACGATAAGAGCGAGTCGCAGTCGAAAAGGTAACTTGATGCCAATTATTAAATTTCTTCAATGCATTATACGCACGTGTACTGTATTTTGAATTCATTTGTCGACGATATTTATTGTTTGTTATTTATAAAGCTTCATATTTCGCTATTTTTTAAATTTATTTTTCGCTTTGTTCTCTACATCAATGAATGTTACCATATATCAATGGTGCTTGTTTTGCGGAATTAACTGTTCATAAACATTCATTTTGTACCGTAAACCGAAACCTTTGATTAAATGGCGAAACAATCGATGCTTTGGTACTCTGAGAACATTTTAATATTTAATCTATTTACTTTATTTTAATTTAGTCTATTGACTTCAATAAAATTATTAAGAATTTATGTATAAGACAACAATTTTATAAATCTTCATTCTTGCAGTCTGAAGTAGATAATTGCCTTTTTCAGCTACCGAAATTAACCATTTCAAATTATATTTCGTATTTTTGCATATTAAGTTAGTTTAATAATGATTTCGCTTATTTTTTACGAGTAATTAAAAGATCCACTCGTTCACCTCTACATCGCGAATAACTGAGATTAAAAGAGCTTTTTGTAACGTATTGGCAGCTTACAGCTGGTAATATAATATAGAATATTTTTTTTAATTTATTTTTCACCAATATTATCATTTTTTTATTTTTTTTTTAATGTACTGAACATTTTAGCTTGCAGTTTTCATGTTATAACAAAAATATAAGAACAATATCGACTGTGGAAAGGAAAAGTAACCTAAAGTTTTTTCGATAATCACAATATATCAAACTTGATACATGTTCTATCAAAAGTATGCATGTTTGAAATGCCGAATTAGTATCTAAATTTACCTTTAAAGTTTGAAAAATATGACCATGTAAAAAATTAAAACCAAGAAAAAAGACTGAAATAAAGGTTTTTCCTAAACAATTTTTTTAATCAATTTTAGATTATGTCAATTAAATACTAGTTTAGAAGTTTCCGTGCACTTTAAGGTTGTGTATAATTCATAATTTGCATAAGGCCCAAAATCATCAAAACACGTTTTTTGCTCCTCCTGTAAAATTTCCTTTCCACAGTCGATATATTATTCAATATTTTACAAATATATACGAAACAGAATTATAAGTTATACAAATAATAATAGATATTTTAATAAATTTTGCATTAATTTAAATTAAGGCACGCACACTGAGACAAAACTATCAAAATATTATAAATAATTTGAGTAAATGTCTTTATTTTAACATATAAAAAAATCTCAATTTGTGAGCTTTTGATCCATTGTTGAAGTGGTGCGATTTGATTGCGTGGCTACTAATCTACAGTGCATACGTGGAAATCTTCATGAGGTTCGTGTATATTATAGACAGCAATAATACGTATAGCCTTTGAACGGGGCGCAGGATATGCCACCCCAACTTGTAGACATAGCCTCTGACGAGGGGGGAGGACTTAGCCACCCACCCCAAATTTAAGGTTTTTAAATTTCCTGAGGGATTGTTTTTGTGAGACTATTTTTTTATACGTAAATAAGCTTCTGGGAGACTTATGATCTACATATATGCTATAATTGTTTCAATATACAATGTTTTTAGTATTCATTCACTCTTTTTTTTAAATATTAGCTTTCAGATAATTTTAATTGGAAATTATTACCAGGGGACAGTGCCGCTTGTCAGAATAGTAAGTATATATGTATGTGCGCATGCTTTGAAAGATGGTGTGTGTGCTGCGTTAAAGATAAACTGATAAATAAAGACTAATTAGTAAATATGACGGTGTGTTTCTAAGCACGTTACCATATTATTTGATTTTTAATGCTAAATTAAAGCATTAAAGACTGATCAATTTATAATTAAAGAACAAACCAAGCTTGGTTATGAATATTTTTCGTGACACTCATGGCAACCATTTGAATGCGTTTATCGCTGCTGTGTTACGGGTTTCTACCTATATCGGGTGGGTGCTATCAATCAGCTGTAGCTATTTTGCTATTCTCAATTTTCATCTGACATCTCCGAACATAGCCGTAATTGATAATCCAATTGACAAAAATTATGTTTAGATATACTTCATATATTATCAGCAGTTAAAAAATAAATGTTTAATTATAATTATAATCGATCTCTTTTTTGTGAGATCATTTCTTATAGATCTTACGAGCACTTATTAACGTGTAAAAATAACGGTTTCTTGTATAATTGGTAAAACTTTTATGTGTTTACTTACAAAATACAAATCAGAAAATTGGTTATAAATCTAAATTTATTATTGGGTCAATTTCCGCTATAGTAGTCAATTTTTTGTATTTGTAAATGTTGTGTATTTAATTTAATTTCTTGTGTAAATGTTTATTTATGTACGATTCTCAGAACATATATCTGTCATTATTATGAAATATAATAACGTGTATGGAAACAATCCATACATTTAAAAAAAATTAAAGAATATATTTTTTAACATTATTTATTAATTTATAATTTTTTATTTTTTTTAATTGACAAGTCATTGGAGATAAGCTCGCTGAATAAATATTATTTGACTCTAGAGCAGTGGTCTTCATGTAAAATTTTACTGTGGCCGCATTTTAAACATCAGCGGTCCGATCTTATGAAAATATCACGTGGCCGCACCAAATCTCCGTTTTGAGATGTTATAAAAATTGCAGTAACATTTACTAAAAAAAAGGATCAAATCTACACAGGCCACAGTAAATTTGGTGACCACAGAAAATCTTCTGGTGACCGCACATGAAAACCACTACTCTAGAGTATAGAATTAAGATCAACTCAATGATAATGACATCATACAATCTATTGACCAAAATATCAAATTATAATTTAAAAGTTCTATATTTGATATTGACATTGCAGTACTTGAGCCTAAAACCACCTGATCGCTAAGTTAAGGTCTTATACCACAAGGCGTAAATGGCAGATTAAAATATACCATCATTTAAAAACTTTTTACCGTTTTATAAAAATACCATTGCTTAATTCATTGTTTTATAAAAATGAATATTGCTTAATTAAGCCAATCGTACTGTTTGATTATAATAATAAAAAAAAATGTATTTTAAATTAATTATTTATTGACGAATGTCTCATTTAATATTACTTTATTCAGACACATACCTTTAAAATTTGGCTGTCATATAGGCGAGTGGTCAATGGTTTTGGGATGTCACCTTACTTGGCTTTGTAGTGTCGTGCTTAAATCCCGGAATAGATTAATTTTCGATTCGAATGAATCAAATAACACATTTCTATGACATATGCATTTTTTTCCAACCACCATCCCATTCGAATAAATAAAACGCAGAGAAAATTGTCAATTACTTAATTATGAAAATTTTGATAGTAAATAAACACTTATGTTAACTGAACACCCACAATCAGTTTTCGAAAGGATTTTCTCATTTTCTCCCAACAAAAGACGATAACCAGCGTAATCTACATTACTTAGCTAGAGGACATGTGAAATATAATAGAGATACAAAGACTCTGTCAATATTCAATATAGAAATAAAAATATTCAGGCAATTGGTAGACTCTTCATTGTTCCGTAGGATAACATCAGCGATGGGCTGCCAATACATTAACAAGGGGCTCGCTTAATCTCCAAGCAATTCTCGGTGTTCCGGAGAAGGAGTGAATTTTTTAAATCTATGCAATTATATGTAATATTGAAATACACAATCGATTGTCACTTAATACACTTAAAATATGTAACAATATGAAATTTACCGTAAACTAATCAGTGTAAATGGTTAAAAATGCACTGCTGTGTATACTGAAGCTGTTGTAGATAATATATATGTAAGAAATTGCAGTAATGTACTAATTTAATCTGAGAATATTGTTTTCTCTAAAATTAGCAAGGGGCTCGCCGGCTTTGGTAAAATTCAACAAGGGGCTCGCGCGAGCCCTTTTCAGCCCACCCCTGGATAACATTGATATAAAAACACACTCAAATAATAGATTGAACAGTAAACTGCTCTTGTTAATCTTTATTTTCTAATTGGGTGAACATAACGTCGCGATTCTTACATCCCCTTCATTACAACCACCTCACATGCAATATCATGCAAAGTCAGAATAGCTTTATACTTAAGCATGTATTATACATACACAGCAAGCATTTAAGTTTCATTTATCGATCTTAATTTCATTTCAACCGCTCAAAACTTTTCAACATGTGTGTTGTTTTCGGAGATTGGGGGGGGGGACCGTAATGGGGGTGGTTTTCGGAACGGGTTGGGGTTATTTGTGTGTAGGAAATTAAGAGGGTTCGTGAGTAATCAAAAAGAAGCTATGTTTTCTCCCTTCTTTGGCAAACTCGTACAGGGACTTCCGCAACACAACATGATTTGAGACGTTTGTGCGCGATATTTCGACTACCGTTATAATATATTTAAGGTAACATTTAAATTACGATATATCATCGCTTGCTTTGCATTTGTTATTTGAACTAAGCAAGTTTTTAAATGTTTTGTACTTTATTTTAGTTTATCAGTCAATTGCCGAAGCATGCTACATATTAAATTTATACGTGTCTATTATCAATACATGATTTTTCTTATATGTATCGTATCTATAAAATTTAGTTTAATTGAATCTGTATTAAGTTATTAAAAAAAATTAAAATTGACCAAGACTATCCTGGAATAGTGTTTCTTTCCAGGATCTTGGATACTATCAAATTGTCCCGAATCTTAAAAGAAAATGAAAGTATAATAATTAAAGCTCGACCAAATAACAATGGTCTACTTCCAATACGGATCTCATGGGTTCGAGTCCCAGTACGAACAGTATTTTTTCAATCGATTTATCAATCGGATCGGGTTATTTTTTGTCTAAATAATCTTTCTCACCCTTCTAATCCTTACATAACGGGGTGTATCGATAATTATTAACCAATCTATGTCTGTCCTAGCCCTGTCATTTCCAATAAAACTCTTTTTTTAAAAGAAACAGTTTTTGTAGAAAAACTTCTGTTGAAATACCTCGACTAAGAGGACATATTCTCCACATTGGGAGCATACATGAATAAAAAAAATACAATTATAAAATTAGTTCAATTCATGATTTGCATCACTTGATAATAAATAGTTGACAATCTAGTCGTAAACCATATCTCCTTATATGGCTATAATAATATAACTACCATCTTTGCACGTGTGCTACATACATACATTATATCTACTAAATACATAGGTGGACTTTCTTTGGGTACCTGCCGTTTACTGAACTTGCCCTCCAGTAAAATAACATGTCACCGCTTAGTAATAACTATCTAATGACCATATCAACTCATACCATCTTTGATCAGGTCAACTCGGATACCGTTACTGGAAGTACTGTATCTAATTGACAAAAAAGCGGCCATCTCTATAAGCAATCTCTCTTATATCCACACCATGGTGGAAATAAGGTCTCATAAAACGAGAGGATATGACCAAAGGTATTAATTGTTCTTACAGAAGTTGGTAAGTAACAGATTGATAATTCTGAGTTAACAGCAAGTGAAACATTTCAGCTTTTGGTATAAAGCCCTTAGAATATATATTTTATGTTACATAGATAATTATATTATTAAAATATATATATACATAAATTTTAATCAGACACAAATAAGAGTTTTATATTTACAGACACTGGCAATTGCCTGCCTTAAAACCAGCATTAATAATAATTGTCATTACATATAAATAAATGTATTTTTTGCCAAACTGGTATAAAAAATAAACTTACTGATTTATTGCAGACAAATAATTGATATCAAAGATTTTTTAAATATATTTTACTAATTTTTGTTACTTTACAACATTTTCCAGATGACTGATGATTTATTCTCGTAAATATAGTTTTTCCTCCAAAATCAGTTTTCTATTATTATTACTTTTTAAAATCTTGACGAATAATAAATTGATACAATTTATTTACTCCAACTTTTGATGAAAAACCATCAATAATTGTCATGATAATAATATATGACATTCATTCTTCTTTAATAAACATATTTTGAAAAAATACATGTAATTCATTATACCGATTAATATCTTATTATTTTTCTAGAATTAACTGCATCTAATTCGATTACAATAATAACTAATAAACGATTAAATATTACTGTTACTATACTATAGTTCTTAATAACTAGGGATTTACACTAATAAATCGATAATTAATTGCTTAAGGTAAATTATTTCTTAGTAAATTTTATCATAAATGAAAACGTTTGTTTGTTCGTTGGGGTCAACCAGTCCTTCGTATTTAATTATCTTTAGCGTATACATTAAATGAATCCTAGAATCCAAATAACAAAGGAAATATATATAGTTAGTATATTTATTTAAAAAACAATAAGTAAACTTGCATGAAATTGATGTAAGTCTGCAATGATGCAAATTGCAAAGACCTTCGGGTGGAGGAATGTTAATTTGACGCACCTCAACCCCTCCCCACAAGTAGAGCATATCGATGATTGAACATTGGGAGCACATAACTGATATTTGATATTTTTGACGATAGCTCGTTAATACAAGAAAAGGAAAGACAAGAAAAGAAAAATAAAAGACAATTAAAGTAACATTTTGGCTTAAAAAGGATTGTACATACATACAGAAGTTTGAATATTTTTACATTTATTTTATTACATCTACATATATCAGACAACTGCAGAGAATAAAAAAAGACAAAACAAGTTGATATTTTACATATTTTTATTATTAGATATGAAATTTTCTGACGTTCATATGATATCCGAAAAACAAGGCCTACAAAATTAATTGCGCCTGGGGCATCCCATGTGCATAATCCGCCACTGTTTACATAACTATTTTCCTGTTATAAATATATATATATATATATGTTATAAATTTATGAAATATTTCGGTGTGTTTATTTTATTTAGGAATAAATACACATCTATCATTTTGTTACCGTTTCTAGAATTGATTGTTGAATCACAAGTTTACGACAAATGGGTTACTAAATGTTTGTAAAATGTAGAATCAATAACCCATCAGATGAATTTTTATAAAAATGGTATAATCATACAAATTTCACAACGAACGTTTACTATCACATAAACCTTCAAGAGGTGAAATGAGCCATGTGGTAAAATGGTAAAAACTTTATTTTTTTTTCTTTTATAATTACGATATCATATTTTTTTATTTAGGGAGATTACACTATTTCAGTATATATTTACTGAGCTCACTGTTCTTTTACGATACTTTAAGATATGTAGAATTTTATAACGCATCCAACGAATTTTCTCCTTAAATACCACTTGGCTCACTTCACCTATCATGGGCTCAACAAGTATAAAAATTTCAAATTAATAAATTTAAAAAAAACGTTTTACTAATAAAATATGTTTAAAGAAGTTTTTAAACACCCTGTAGCAACAGACATAAGGCAGTATTAACGTCTAATCGTCAGAACTAT
This sequence comes from Himalopsyche anomala, assembly GCA_031772345.1. Taxonomy (NCBI): domain Eukaryota; kingdom Metazoa; phylum Arthropoda; class Insecta; order Trichoptera; family Rhyacophilidae; genus Himalopsyche; species Himalopsyche anomala. The sequence continues at coordinate 37,858,465 of CM062822.1, read as the reverse complement.
TTTGATTATTTTATGCAGATAGACATAGGTAATAATATGTATGTATATCCATGTGTCAGTGTGAGTGTATCGCTCACAGGTGAACCTACCGTATGACGCACACATATTATCCACCCCACATAACGATTATGGTTTTCAAGCATGTGTAGATTGATAGAATTCCACATGCAATAAGTCAATAGCCCGAATTCTAGAATCCTGCATCAATTAAAGATTTTATGACTGCCTAATATTAGAATTCAAGAAAACGGAATCGATTTGACTTTAATGCGAAATGTTACAAACTTCAGTATATTAACGCACTGTTAAACTGAAAAACTGAACAACACTAAACTCTACGTGCTATACGGTATATCGACCCTTAACCAATGTTCCCTCTAATTTTCGGAAGGTTATGCGCTCAAAAGACATTGGCTGTGCAACTTTGACAAGACATAAAAAGATTTGTGCGCCACATAACGGTATTTAGACACACTAAACGTAAAGATTGATTTTTAATAATGACAATTATTAACAACACTATTTAATGTCAATTAATTTATTCTGATCGCGGTAGAGCTGATGTAACTTTTGTGCGCTCTGTTGTAATGTATATGCGCGCGCACACGCGGCCAGCTTAGAGGGAACACTGCCCTTAACTGACAAAAGATCTTAAGCGACTCAATGAGGTTTATTGCATTTAAATCCAATAATTGCTCAATATCGCCTAGGGCAGGCGTAGGGAACCTGCGGCCTTTTGGCTACTCTGGTGCGGCCTTCTGGCCAATTCTGTAATTCTGTATTTTTTTGTAATTTCGTAAATTTTCAGGATGTTCGATGTCAAAATCCTTGAAAGACCTAAATAAAAAAGTCCCACGCTGATCATTTTGAGAAATCCGCAAATTTCTGGGCCTTAGATTTTTTTTTCGGCCAAAAATACCCTAATCAATGTTTACTGCGGCCTTCGGGTCGAATCAGAAAAATGAAAAATGCGGCCTTTAGAGAAGAAAAGTTTCCCCACCCCTGACTTAGGGCGTCAGTGGAAACAAATTTAGAACGTTATCTCATTAACCTGATCTTTTTTAGGGCCTGTAAATTTTAGTGTTTTGACTTGTTATCGTTTGTTACTCGTGGATCCCGGTTGAGAAACGCTGGTCTAGATAACTGAAAGTAGTCAGTATAATATCCGGATAGGTATTGAGCATATCGTCGATGCACATCAAATATGGTATATGTGACTGTGGGTACACATAGTATATGATATGGATATGTTACAATTTATTAACCGGTTTTAAGGAATTCAAACTTAGTACGAGAGTAATTAAAAAAGAAACTTCTCCGTAAACCGTATTATAATAAATATACAGATGTTACTTGTCTAGGATCTGTTTGTGGAAGCTAAGGGGTCTTCCAGGATATCGTGATAATAATGTAGGTACCTGCATATGTATGAACTTTTAGAGTATTGGAAATAAAATTTCAATCAAACGAATAAAATAGATACATCATTTTTTGGAAGAGAATAATTATAATATATAATTTCACTTTTAAGGTGTTCACTGTCAATACTTGGTGGAAATGAAACATATTATTAAAAACACAATATTCCTCTGTACTTTATTCCACTTTATTTAATAGGTCAGGACCGGTTTCGCTCATTGCGGGCTTTAATTGACAATGCTCGCAATGAGCAAAACCGGTCCTGATTTATTAAATAAAGTGGAATAAAGTAAGAATAAAGTATATATGGTGTTTTTATTGACATAATTTCTTAAAATAAAATCTTAACTATTTTTTTTTAAATAAGTATATACGTAATAATTTGTAAACCAAATATTTATGATAATATAATGTTATATATATTATTAATTTTAGAAGTATTTAAAATAAAAGGACTTACTGTATAACTGCTCTCACGTTGATAGAATAATGACGTGCTCTTTAATGTAGTATATTTATAAGAGGCTAGTATTTTTCTAGTCAGAATTTAAATAGCATTGGTCAGAATTTATATTAAATGGTCATAATATATCGGTCAGAATAAGTAGTCACAATTTAGATGAAATTTAAAAAAAAACCTAACCTACTAACCAAAATTGTTATCAAATATTCTGACCGTATAATATTTTTATTCTGACCAAAAATTGATTTAAATTCTGACCATTTATTTTGTTTCCTTTATAAAATGCTTAGAATTAAATGAACTTTCGGTTAGATGATTTGCACTTATAGTCTAGCCCTCCATAGAACTCTGTTTGGCTACAATATTTTATTTTTTAATTAAAATAAAATATAATATGCACGGATGGTTGTGATAACAAATTTTAAATATAAAAAATATACATTAAATATGTATTTTGTTATATTTTCAACAAAATCAAAGTTCACTTGTACCGGTGAAAACCATCCAATCCACGAGTGCAATTATTTTTAACTCTTTATAAAATAATGGCATATTGCAATCGTTTACTTTGTGCACTATACTATTTTAAGCTGGTGGGCATCTTTCTAAAAAGACAGATTTTCGCGCTCGGAAAAATCACGTCACGGCTGTATCTTTGAAATTATTTGTGTCCATCTCCACGCGGTCTCCCCTCTATCCCCACCCTCGGAGCGCCACCCCCTCCCTCCCGCTGACTGCGCTGCCATTGGCCGCGCCGCCGGACACCGGCGAGGGCCCCCCGCCCCGGACCCGCCGCCGGCGAGCGGAGCCTCTCGCAAAATGATATTCAAAATCAAACGTTGCCCGATGGTCAGAGCGGGCACTGTGCGAGTCTTGCAACAGCCGTCAGACGCGATTCCATTGTTTACGTCAGGCCACAAGTGGCCGGCTGTCCGTACGGCGCGGGTGTCCGATCTCCGACTCACAGCTCAACGTGAGAGTACAACTGTCAAAAATTGTACGTTCCTAATTCAAAAATAAAATAACCGACGACGTTCATTTGTTTCGATCGAAAAAAAGTGTTGCATCGTTCGACTGACGTTTATTTGTTTTTATTCCGTCATTTAACATTTAAAAAGTGGCTTCGGTGAAAATTTCGCAAACGTGTCTTCTCTTTGCAATACGAATCAATATTCAAAGCAAAAAAAGTGCATACGATCGACGTTTAAAAAACATTTATTAATTATAAAACAATAGTTAAGAGTTTACGAGTGTATTTTGACTTATTTACGACAGAGACTCTGTGAAACGGCAAATGAATATTCGACTGGTGCTAACTGTTATCAATTGCTTGTAATATTTACATTACTGGACAATGAAAAAAAACATGTGAATACGCCGATAATTAAATACCAAACGACTAATTCAAAAAAAAATCAGTGTCGTGAAGATATTCAAAAAAAAAATATAATATGTTTTGCATTTTTTATATGCCAAATGGTGTTTAGTGAAACATTATTCATCGATAGTGGATACATTAGCAGCACACTTGGACACATAATACGAGAAATTTGCATGAAGAAAGTATTAACAAGTTCCAGTCGCGCTACGAAGCGCCTATCCAAATAAAATTGTGTCTCCCACAAAAAACGGCAACGAAAAAGGTATTATTTCTTTCTTACGTTAATAATTTATAATTACAACGTACTGTCACTAGAATTCGGAACCCATGTGAATGTTGCTCGAAGAACAATGTGTTCATTTTCGGCGGCACATCGGTAATTATACAGGTCCACATACATTAGCCGAAGAAATTCTAAAAAACAAATTTAATGTGAACGAGATATCAAAAACAATCCGGTCATATTATTAATTTCCGAGTGGTTTTTGTAGAAAATACCATTCATGGATAGATTTTAATTATACGACGTGTAAATGTTTCTTTTCCCATACGTACTAAAGAATCTAATTTAATTTCATTATTGCCTAATCCCTAGATGTATAAAAAAATGGCATTTAAACAATGCATATTTGTGAAATTGTATTTTAATGGATCGCACGGTGTTAATTAATTAGAATACCTGAGTAACTGATTGTTAAATATATTCTATAAACGTAATTGACAGAAACTTTGTAGAATTAACCGCCCCAAAGTTAGCAAAGTTTTAAAGTTAAGTTTGAAACAATAATTCATATTATTTCTAGCTTTTTAAAAGTGATATATAAATGAACATTGAAATTACATTAATAATAATAAATATTTAAATTATTTACTTCTAATCTGATGAGGCTATAAAAATTGAAATAAGTATATGGTATAACACAAATTCGCTGTATAAGAAATAAACAATAAATATAATAATTAGTTTGTCAAAATAATCCAGATGCAGGTTTGCTATTATACTAAGTATTGTATTTGTGTTAATTATAGTTACGCTTATCAGTGGCGTTACTCGTGTACGCATATCCTCCGAATGGACAATTACTCCCTACGTACAACGGAAATATAACATATTTGTACGAGAGTATTAAATGAAGGAATGGGCGTGGACTTTCAAAATTTAGTCAAGCCACTGCAACTTTTTTAAATATATATGTAGGTACATCAAAATTATAATTAATTGATGTAAATTTGTTTTTTTCTATAATCAAATATCATTACCACGACACTTACAATATTTGATATATTTAAAATGCAATATATTTTCATCAAAACATTTTAAAGGCGGACCACATTGTTGATAAAAACCCTTGATTTGTTATTAAAATTATGATTTTTAAAATCTGTTTTTAATAACAGCTCAAAGACTACCTTCTGAATTGTCTTCAATTTTTTCATTATATTATATAATAGATTTATAAGAAGCTTTGGATAAAAAGTGTTCAGATCCACTTTTTCCTGGATAGACAATACATCAGTTTTGACTATAATGTCATATTTTGACCCCTGATTGCATAAAAACTGGCACCGTACTAGTACTCCAATACTATGGCGATATCTCGTATGAGTTTTAAATATTAGTTAATCCTGCAGTTATTAAATTAACGGTGGAATTTTTGGTAATCTACAATCAATTATTGACATAATTATCTATTGAAAACTTATTACACGAAATTAACAATTCATTAGTGAACTTTGTATTATTCGCTTGACGATATACATATCTAAATAATTTACTAACCATACACTATGACGCAGGTATTGGAGAATATAATAATAAATTAATGATTGTTACATAAAAACTTATGATTTAAATTGTATATATAACATGCGTAAAAATAAATAAAAGTGATACGCCGAAATTATTTTTGAGTTGTGGCCTCCCGCTATCTGAGTTATTTTTGGGGTGGCAAAGTTGAATCGATATTAGCCTTCGGGCTGGATTAATTGATAAAAATAACTTTTCTGTTTCTTTTTTAAACACCGACCTAATCTTCAATTCTTTTGTACCTTAAAATAAGTGGGGAGAGAAGAGTTCTACAAGTATAAACACATAGATGTAGTTATATGAATAAATTAATCACATTTGACCTTATTGTAATTCGCTAATCATTTTCGAGAATCTAATTAATTCAGTTACTAACATTAAATGTATTATTAATTGAATTTATCATAACGTGCATTTGTAATTTAAACCTATTTTTATTAAAAATGTATTAGGATTTACGTTAACAGATAAATTCCAGCAATATTGTTTATATTCAATTTTAGAGTATTTAGTATATATGTACCAAAATCGATTTACATTAATTTGAGGTTAGGGACCAGAGCTGTTTTACATTATTTTCAGGTAGTAAAGACTTGGGAGTTTTTAAAAAGTTCACTGTCAATACTTGGTGGAAAGGCGTTATATTAATAAATCCACAAGATTCCTTTGTACTTTATTCCACTTTGCTTAAAAAGTCAGGACAGGTTTTGCTCATTGCGAGCATCATTTGACAATGCTCACAAAGAGCTTATTGACATCGCCAAGTAGATATATACCTTGTTGTCTGAATTAACATTATAATATTTTGAGTAAAATAGTGTACGAATAAATACCATATTTTATCTCCTAATCTTGCTAATCACAATCCTATCAAAGGAATTATTTATCAAATAGCCAAAAGCTCATTATCATTCTGTCAACCGTGTATTAATTCGTTTGTTCTGCCTCATCCTATCACATTTTTAATTTAGTCAACTCTTACAAATTTTACATTGATACAATATTATTAATTTGTATGTCACATGAAGTATTATCATTGTACCTACGGTTAAGTAATCTCATGCGTTTGTCAATAATAATTTGATAACATTCAAGGAATGCATTGTTTTCGTTGCATTATATAATATGAAAAGATAACTTTAATATACACCAATAATGTACATTATTGTCACTGGAAGTAATCGGCAGATATATTATTATTTCCCATGTTAATAATATACCTATCTGCGGACATTTTATTTTAAATTAAATTAACTAAATATGATAGTAACATTATTATTACATTTTAGATTAAATCAAGGTTTTTTTGGTACTAATTGAAATACATCATGCTATTAGTGTTATTCGTATTATTGTATTATAGATTAACTCTACTGGTTAATTAATGCTGGTAGAGTATATTGAAACGTTTTAATGGAAACAATATGTTTACCAAAAACTCAAAATTATTATGAAATAACATTTCCAGAACTTAACGTGTCTTTTCTTTACCGTGAGTATTGTTTCATTTAGTTGACGAGTGCTTGCATACCTGTAACCTACATATTTTTACCTGTGGTAATTTCAAGGTGCCTGTGATAATAATGTAGATATTTGGGCTCAGTCCTTCCGAGAGAAAAGCAATAAACTAAATCGAGTAGAAACTTAATTATTGCGATGAACAAGGTTATTTAAAAAATTAACAGAATACATACATACATCGATTTACCTGCACTGTCTAAAAAGCACTAGTTACATGACTATGATATGTATATTTCAATATCTTAATATCGATAGAAGCTTAGATTAAATTAAGCTGAAACAATAACGTGTAATACAGAACTTTGAGAAAGATCTTTTTCCATATTTAGTATTAATCTTTCAATAAAAAATGATTTAGTCTAGATAAGTTATAAGTAATACGTATGTGTTTTTTTTTATATACTGTGTAGAACAATAATTAGAAATGAAATGCACACATAGTGTTAGAGTAGATATTATGGATACACTGTATTATGTATTGATAAAAAAATATAATACACATTTGTACTAATTCCACTTTTGGATCAGAACTGTTTTCTCTGATGAAGAGCATTATCAATTGGATATATATCAGTTGAAAATACCCGCGATGAGCAAAACTGGTATTGATCGTTTTAATAAAAGTGGAATGAGTTTAAATGAATATTTTATTTATTATTGCTTTTCTACCAAGTATTTACAGTGAAGTAATTAAAATAAAAATAAATCCTTAAAGACTATGTGCATTAAATTACAATAAAATATTGTTGCCTACCAATTTTTCAATTCAAACATATATTATAGGCGAGTTACTAACATGCATTTAAATATTTCAACATATTGTTTAATACATTGTAAAAAAAACTCAACACTCAACTTTTGGATGTTATTACTAATATTATTAAATACATATACTAGATATTACTAAATTAACAATTAAAGGAATACCATGATTACATGTTTACTTTTTTTGCCCGAGGATATGTTATTTATTGTAGCTTGGAAATTTAGTGGCTTTTAATAATAAAAACGAATTAATTTCGACCTCTCCAGCGCGTGGAAATACGAAGAAAAACAGACATATCAAAAATATGTAGAATGAGATTCTCTCGACTACATAGCCTCCGCAAGGGTCCGATGTTCAAAGCTGTTGTGAATCTATTCTATACTACCGGCTCAGGATAGAGATATTAAATACAATTCAGTTGCCAGCCTTTGGAAGACAGCAACAGGGGAAGAAGAATAAAATTGTATTCTCTTATTCCATTCTAGTAATTGTTAAAATATTTATAACTGTAAATTTTTTCAGTCTACAAATGAGTAAGTTCGCACTCGAAGTGTTATCTCACTTAATCATAAATAATCAAGAGGTCTAATTATTTACGTGTATGACGTTAGATAAAAAAAAAAGTAATCGTTATAATAACTGTAGTCAATTCATCAAAATTAACTTTTGTTAACTGAGACACGTGTTTCGCCTCTTTAATAAGCATTTTCAAATACCGTTTCACTGCTTTAAGCCGCTAGTATTTATTATTCAAAGCTTTTATCGATTTAATATAATGTTTTTGTTGCCTGTAAATAATAGTATATCGAAATATTTTTCTTGCACCCTGATAAAAAAAAAATAACAGTGCCTATTACCGAAAAACCGGAAGAGGGTGACTACGCGGTATAGATTATAGAGCCCCGAGCATCTCTGTAGCCGTTCTAAGAAAACACACATGGCCTTCTAGAACTCACACTATCGCCGCCTCGTTTGCTGAATCACATATTGGATATGTGCTATTTATTTTTTTATAAAACCGTTTTGCACATTATACGGATGTAAACTGGGAAAAAAAAAACATAACTATTGCGTTGCATACAAATGTACAATAGCTGAGTCATTTGAATAGAGTTGGACAAAATTCGGGGTAAGACTATATTACGTGTTTTATGTTTTTCAAATATACAATAGTTTACACTATTATAATTATCATATTTAGTCGAGAGATTTTAAAATAGTGCGTTGGGACAATTATTTTAGTTAGCATCATGCAATCGCCCGACCTACAGATTTCAGAATGTTAAGTACCCTCATTGGTGGTGTTGTAGTATAATAAATATTTGACTTTCTTTATATATATAACGAAATACATACACAATGCCAAAAAAATGAATAGCTAAAAAAAACACGTATGTATCTTCCACAACTGTTGGCGTACAATGACGAACTTAACAAGTTTGTAAAATTACGCTGAAGAATAAAAAAAATTCACGTACTTTTTCAGCAAAAAGTAAATAAACCTACTTAACATTCTTTCAGTGGCGAATAAATTTGGTCAGTTCTTGACGTCACTAACATTAATTGAATAATTATTATTTATTCAAATTTATTCAATTTGAAACTTTTCACAAAAGTTTTCAAAGATTTCTTTTTCCAATAAAACAATAAGGAAGTTCAGCATTCCTGCATTAATTATTCAAACGTAGGTATGCACGTCGCTAAACTCAACTTCTTTGCTTATACATGTTATATAATTATGTAAAGTACTATAATTGTGTATATATTAATTATAACTAGGTACCGATGTAGTGAAATGTTTTTTATTATTTGAAACTTTTTCACAATGACGTATTCATCGCAGGCAAAGAAATGATAAGTTACTTCGTAATTCTTACACGACTTTTATGAATTACTTTGAATGTTATTGCTTTTAATAAGAAACAAAAAAAAATCAAATAAAAACTTTGATTCAAGGCAGCTATATAATAATATAAGCAGTGGGTTTGTCATCTAACTTTAGAAAAATATTTTAAATATCTAATATGATAATGTATTATAGTAAAATATCCAATACTAATTGATAATTTGTTCGTAATCAATGCACAAAAAGTACAAGAGATATTTGTTCTGTCTATTATGTATTCCCTCAAAAATATGAAACTACGTAGCTCAATCTAAAACAAACATTAATTAATTACTTATTTTATTGCTACTGATAAACAAGAAAAAATCGGTATACAAATTACTCTTAAAATATTTCAGTCATATTTTATAATGAATATGCTGTTGTTATTTTAGTTAAGGCATCTAAATATATTGACAAGAATTTGAGAAACTATATATTCTTTGTCGTGACGTATCTGCATTACATTCTTTTCACGTGTCAACAAATTACGTTTTTTCTACAATATCGCAGTTTTGTATATTTTTGTATAATATGCCTTGTATATTTTTGGGGAAGTTATTAAAACTCCAATATTTTACTTGCAATCTGCTCGTAAATTAAACAATTTAGATATCAATATTTTTCTACTACTCACTTTTGATAAAGCACACAATGTATTCATTGGTGAAATGTACAGTAAAATACGGTTTGAATAAGTCAATTTATAATACGGCAATTAGAGGTTTTCAAAAATTTGATGTAAATACAAATCTGGATGTATAAAGTATTTTACGAATTTATCGGAAATCATGATCTTTTTAAAGCTGATGTTTAATTGTTCTTGCTTTTGCAGCTGATGAATTGACAACATTCAAAAAAATAGAGCATAATTCACTTATTCAACATTATCTCAACTCAACAATGACAGTTTAATTTTTGGTTCTCGGGTCTGGCATATTATGTACGATTTGAATATTATACACAATTATAGAAAAATTAAAAAAAAAATAACCAATTTAGATCATTATTACAAATGTCATTGTAATAATACGTTGAAAGCGTAAAAAATTCAAATAAAATAATAAATGAACGTTTTATACTCTTCGCAATAAGCGCAGAGACATCTATGATCTGCGGATGAACGCATATTTAAATCTATGTATGTAATTTCAACGAAAAATTTTCATGGTGGTATAAATAAATGCATTGTCGTAGAACAACATTCAAAGTTCATCCAAGATTCATTATGCTCAGCAGATTTTTATAAACACATCGGTAACTATGTAGTATCGATGCATGTTCAATATTGAATGATTCATTTCATTCTCGTACTTGATAATTTTACTCGCAAGGTGTGCCGAACTAATTTATTTTCGCAATAACACAACGTGCTTATGATAGGTATACGTCTCTTTGTTTCTTGTAAGTATTTTTATTGAAATTACATGCCGGAAATCGAGGCTAAGTTTTTATGGGCCAGGATTAAAACAATATTTTATTGCACATAAATAATGTAATTAGTACATTATTATTTGTATCGCAAATTAAAATTGAAATACAGCAAAGCGTTGATGATTAATGCACTATTTATTACATTTTTTTTTTTTAAATATTTGTTGGAGAATTTTTTTAAAAATTGTAATTTCTTAACACTCAAATCTTATTTTTACGCGAGGGATGCATTTCATGAAAGCAGTCGTGCAAAAACGTGTTAAAATGAACATAACATACTTAACACACATAGATGGATTAAAGATAAGTCCAAAAAGAAAATGTTTTTTTTTTGTTATAAAATTCATTGTATACTTAGCAAATCAAATAACCATAAAATTATATGTATAAAATTGCATTGTAAAAAAACTTAAAGTTACCGCCGAAACCATCGAAAGTATTAAAATTCTATGTTTTAATATTGGTGGAGATTGAATTTTAATTTAAAAATGTAGATGAAAATTTTAATATACAAAATAAATAAACTTTTATGTTAATTTAAAATAATACTATTATAAAAAATATAATATCGTGGCAGCCCCAAAATAAGACAACGCCGAAGATGTAGAGAAGGAATTATAACGTAAAATGTATTTTTTATAAATCCATGTCCGCTCCCAATGTGGAGTATATGGACCTCTAATGCAGGTATCTCAACAGATGTTTTTCTACAAAAACTTTTTTTTACTCAGTCAGAGTAGGTACAGATAGAATGATAAGGCTACAACAGGACTAGTGGTGAACCGATCTCACTCGCTACGCCCAGTTATTAAAGGATCGTAAGGGTGGGAAGGAACTTTTAGACATCACAAACGCCCATGCCTTCGAACAGAAATCGATAAAATGCCGTTCGTACTGGGACTCGAACCCGTTAGATCCGGCACGAATGCCCACAACGCTAACCGCTACGCCATAGGCCCCGACAAATAAAAATATTAAATCATAATTTCCTCAACGTATCGCGTACAAAAATTTCTAATAAAAATGTGAATACTATTCGTCCGAATTGATTAAAGATGCACATATGAAACAAGCTTATAAATCGCCGTCGAAGTGAAAATCACTCTCGTGATATAAGGTTTGTATAAAATCAGGTGATGCTGCGTGGAAATTCAAAATCGTTTTTAATTATGCAATTCGCGGTGATCACGTCCAAGAAAAGTTAATGAGATTTTTGTTTTTTAGCTTACATAAAAGTACAAACAATCACACATTTTTTTTTGTCTGCGATGAATTTCGTTGGAAACTGTGGGCAATTAAAATGAATCGTTACGAAATAATTCACATGTTCTGATCCAGTTTTTTTTTTATTATTTCGTAATTGAACTTGCAACGTTGCCAGAAATTTTATATCTTTACAACGAATCTTTTAACAATCGAATTTTGTTAATAAAATAAATGATTTTTTTATCAGTGAAGTGTTTTATAACTAAATGAATATATTTTATTTCTCTAAATAAGTTGGACGTATTTCAAATATTTATATTAAATTATACAAATTCCGATTTTTACGATGGTATGAATACTAGAAAAATATTGCGAGAAGGCAATCATTATAATTTTCTTTACTAAAAAAACCCTTTTGCGCCTTTCAAAGCGGAAACTTACTATGCAATAAATTTCCACAAAACTCGCACTGCTGCGTTTTCTCAAAACGAAAACAGAAAAAGAATTTTCCAGCTTCTTGTACCTCCCTCTGCACATACTCCCCTTCCTTCTCCACCCCGACATTATTCTTAAACACATGCAAAGTCTTCTAGATTTTTGGCTTCGCTTCTCGCGGCGTGTATCACTCTTTCTAATTGCACCCCCTCCCCCTCGTCGGCCACCCTTTACCGCCCCCCCGCGGCGATACACCCCACATGAGAACACTCGCAATACTTTGCATACGATTCTTTTTTGCTCGGACACCATAACATATCAGACAGAGACGCCGAACCGAAGAAATTGCAATAAAACATCCGTCCGTCTTCTTCCCCCGGTACGGGGTCGGTAGGGGACGGAAGACGACGGGAGCGCGCTTCGGCGTCGCGGCCGTCGGGGCGCTTGCGTCTTTGTCTAATCGGATTCATTAACGTTGGATCCGGGAATTATGCGTCCGTTGCCAGTCCGTGGAAGGCTCCGTCAGATGCACCGCGGCCGCCGCGCAGGCAGCACGTGTTCCGTTTTCAACCCCCGACGCGAATTTCCACCGCATTGGCATATCACACTCGAGCGATACAGCTGTCAAAAGCGCCGCCGAAAGTTTGACGTTTCCCGCGCTTCGGAGATCGCCCACTGATTTTTTAAGCTCGTTCCGAAATTTAAATTGCAAATTATTGAAAAAAAAGTTTTTCGAAAGCGTGAATTAAAAATTTTCATAAAATAATTTCATTTCGTTCATCAAAGATAATAAAACAATTATAAATTACCAATTTGTACCGAATAATAGTAATTAACAAAGGTAATAATAATGAAAGTGTTGTCTAAATAATCTTAATACTTTTATAAGTTTTTTTTCGTGAAAACAAATGATCTCTGTAGATTGTATATTAGAAGTATTTTTCGGCAACCTGTTAAACATCTTTATTATATAAATTGTGAGCATATGCAACGGATTGATATTTTGAAACATTTTACTACATGGCAGTAAATAAGCCATAAGTTACAAAATAATATTTGTCTCGTGTCTGTCGCTAATCACTGTAAATAATCAAAAAATTGTGTTCCACGTTAAAGCCAACCTGCTTGTCGTTCACAGCCAAACAATTTGTGCAGTAATTTTCCAAGTAAATCGATTTGCGAACTGATTCAAATATAAAACACTTTGAGTTGATTGATTCGTCATTATTGAAATGAGACGCTAATTATAAATTTATCTGTGAGACTGTTTTCTTGAACTCGTACATTGTTGGTGAACCAGACTTTAACTTGTGTGTTGCAGCAGTCGCCCGGATCCGGTCTCTGACGGTAATGCGCGTTGGCGCCCGCAGCCTTCTCCGCTAGGGCCGCCGTCATGGCCCACCCGGAGGAGCACTACAGCCTCCGATGGAACAACCACCAGCACCATCTCCTGAGAGCGTTCGCCGCCCTGCTCAGAGCGGAAGCACTCGTCGACGTTACCCTGGTGTGCGCCGAAGGGCGCGTGCGAGCGCACAAAGTCGTTCTCAGCGCGTGCTCTCCGTTCTTCAGAAGAATATTTTCCGAAAATCCCTGCAAACATCCCGTTATTGTGCTGAAAGACTTTCACGGATGGGAAGTGCAAGCCGTCGTGGACTTTATGTACAGAGGTGAAATCAGTGTCGCGCAAGAACAGTTGAAGATGATCATCAAAGCGGGAGAAGCCCTGCAAGTGAGAGGTCTGGTAGAACAGGAAGCGACGACGGGCGAGAGAGAGACGGGAAGCCTCGAAGACGACGAGGAGACGCCGTCTCCGGAGCCGGCTCTGTCTTCGGACGGCGCCGAGGAAGTGACTGGAGTAAATATACCTGTAAATTCGTTAGCGGGAAGGCCTGGACCTTGCTGTTCTCCTCTGCCCAGGAGGAAGCAGGCCAGGCCGAGAAGGCGTTCCGGCGAAGGACCGCAAGACTTATCCTTAGGGGGCGTGAGGCGGTCCAGTCCACCGCGGGAACCGATAGGACCGACGCTCAAAGACGTCCGTCACCGACCGACGATGAAGATGGAGACAGAAGAAGTGAGACACAGTCCGGAACTGCTGCCCCCGAGACTGCCGCCGCCAGATACGAATCCTTTCTCGCACGCTCCTTCCGTCTCAGCTATGGCCCTTACACCTCCGCACAGTAAGTTTCTATTCAATTTCTTATTTATTTTGTGGTCTGATGATTTGACAGTAGATATCAATAATTAATACAAGTAGGTATATAAAAATTTACAAATGTCAATGAAGTCATCATGATAGTTTATGGTATATTTCATATATGGGATATATCATAATTCAATTGTAGAAAAACGTTTAAATTGTATCTTATAACATCATCATAACTCTAGGGAAAAAAAAATGCATGAATTATTTCAAAGAAGAGTAAATATAATTGGAGTACCATTTTTCTGAGACCAAATTAAACCCTAGAATACTTTCCAATCTCAATAAAGATATTTTATGAAAAGGAAAATAATTATTTGATTATAGTAAAAAATGCAAGCGCGGTGTTGATATATTCAAAAAGTATTATCTTGTAATTAAAATTGCGGATATAACACTAGATTAAATCCATACTTCACTATTTTTTTTCTGCGTGCAATTTGACAATTAAAATACCTATCAATATATTGAGGAAAAATTCGCTTCGAAAGTTTGTCATGGTAAAATACGGAGGCGTATATTATCCGACAAGAAAACGTTATCATTCCCTCTCCCCTTCTTTTTAAAAGTTTTTTTATTATTGGCAACTGAAAGAGCAACAATCTCGATTTTCAGCGTGGGAAGAATTTTTCAACTAACTTTACATTGAATCAAAAAAACAATCATTTATATGCCGTTATAAATTTCAATTCTTCATCGAAAGTTGTAATAAAAACGAACATTTTTCCTGTAAATTATTATGATGGACACAATATGTTAGCGTTGTTGTTTTTTATTATTATTTAAATACTGCATTTTTATTGTTTTTGTAATTTTAATTTATTTTCGTTTCTTGAAATTTGACACACTGTACATTAGATTTTTCTCGGACCAGTGAATCTATCGACCACATATTTACGTCTTCTTTCAATTATGACTTATTGTGAATACGCACAATAACCTGGACCATTTAGATATTTGACACACTATTTATTGTAATTATTATAAATAAATTATAAACTAGAAGCTGCGCAGAGAAAAGAGTATACAGGAACGGTAGGGAAGGTCAACCAACGTGAGTGGATAAAACTGTTACATTACTATGGGAATAAAATCAGACTGCTCAGTGCTCCGTTAAATATTGCGATTTTTTACTGCGATTATAATAATGAGATGTGGCACAGATATTTACAAATTGCGGATGTGTGTCGTAATATACGTCTGCCTGCGCACTTATCTATTACTTGTTCAATTACATGTTTCTCCTAATCGCCGCCGCATTGTTTACCCACTACCTTTCTCTATTAAGGGAAAATCGCCAAAGATGAACACAAATAACGTCAAAACACACCGTTGTTTATTCAATGGTGTTTCCTAGAAACATTTAGATATTATTAATTAAGCGCTTTCCGTAAGAAACCAGGCGGTATTGATCGCTCCATCAAAGCTATTATAATTTAATATATTTTACGTTACAGATATTATAAATTATACCTGAAGGTGTAATGTGCAAGTTATAATCTATTTTTGAGTGTTATCACAGTGTTCATCTCTTGTAGATCATCTTCATAACGTCTTAGTCCTTAATAATTTACAATATAACGACCTTGTATATCATTTCAGCCGCATTTATACACCTTCCCATGTATTTTTTTTTATCATGTAATATTTAGCTTCCTTGGCTTGATTTATTTCTTAAAAATAAAAGGATACAGAGAAAGGGACAGAATGTATTGTGGTCACAATAGTACACCTTAATGTATAATAGCTTATAGGCACTACTACTACTGTATGGTCCAAATAGATCGCGAAATGATTTTAAGGAGAAGAATTCTTAGTAAGCTACGAAATTATTATAAATTAAACGAAAATGGCTGCATAATTGTGGGGCTATAATGCAAAACGCACTATTTCCAAAACTCGAAATTTTCAGTATAGTCAAATACTATAACGAATAACACAAACAAAATAACATTTGCATTAAAAAAATGATTTCCAATTTAAAAACCACAATGTTATAGACATTTTGTATTAGACCAGTCGATTCCTAACGCTTGAATTACCCTAACTCAATATCGCTCATTTTGGAAATAGTACGTTTTGCATTGTAGCCCTACAATTAAGAATATGAATTATCTACGAGTTGGAATAGAAGAATTAGAAACCATTATTTCAACTAAGGGAGTGAATTTAGACATTGAAATGGAATGTCACAAATACGATATGTCCAGAGGATGATAATACTCCAAAAAAGCTGTAAACTTAATAGTTTTGAAGTATAAGCGAACGCAGCATCGTGTATTTTTTTAAAAATTATATTTCATAACAAATTGTTGAACTCCGCAAAACAAGAATAGTTTGTTACCGAAATTTTCTACGAAAATTAATACGATTTTTTTTAAAATTTATTATAAATTTTTCGTAATACTGTCTTATGCTAGTCGCTGAATATGATTTGATTGTTTTCTCATTTAATTCTTATTTTGAGAAAAAGTTATCGTGGATATATTCGTTTTAAAATTATAAGTAATATATATAAAATTAATGAATTATACCAACTTTTTATCTATCACTCAGCTTTCATCGGTTTGCTTATATTTTATAAGCCCGATAAAAATACGCGATTCGTTTTCTCAGAAAGTGCACCTGCAAATTTTGTACCGTATCCTTGTTTGTTTAATTAAAGAATTGAAGGTTTTTCCACGTCGGTACATGCTGTATGTACTATTTGAATATCAAAGGTCGAAAGAAATTGGTACGGTTTTGCTCACCCTTGATGGAATGACTGGGCAAAACTGTTATACTTTTTGTAACGTGCAGTTATTGCATATTGCAATGCATTTATTACATTGAATTACAGCACGTGTTAATTAGTTATAATTTATTCAAGTTTCAGCACTATTGCATAAATAGATTTTTCATGAAATTTAAATTACAATTTTTTATTTATATATTTTGAAAGTGTTATAACTCTCATAACTTACGGTTCAAACAATAAAATTGTACTGAAAAAGTACATTTGAAGGTCCATATTAGAGTCTGCAATGAAATTTTCGAATATTTGATAATTTATTGAAATATTATTCGTTCATAGTATTAAAGCATATCAATTCCATTGGATTAAAACAACTATCATTCAACGCAGGTAATTATTTTTATATCTCAATATACTGGCAGAAGGCGCCAAGTCAAAAATCTGAATTTACTGTCGGAAGTATTGAGCATCAGTCCATTATATTTAATGATTACATAAAAAAACGATTATTTCAAAACAAGGTTTTTTTATTTGACGCTTTTTGCCAGTATACTGACTAAAAACTCATTATACTCACTCATTACACGTGCTGACAATTAACATATAACGTGTTTACAATTAATACATGGCGATTTTTAAATCCATATAATGAAATGAATTTCTTGTCTTAAATTACCGGTGTAACATATTATTGATTTTACAATGTATTCCAAACTCGATTTTTTAAAAGAAACCAGAGCAACACTTTGACTTATTTTTTATCTAATATATTTTTACTGTTTATATTGTTCAAGTCGTTGCAAGATGATTGATTGATCAACGTGCAACGTCATATTATAGTTTTACCCGGATCGATCCGCCTTCGAATGCTTCTTCAGCGTTTTCCTACCAGCTTTTTTCATCCGGAAACCTCCATGTGATTTTTTCGTCGCTTAATAATCTATTCGATACAAAAAACATGTTTTATCTCATGGACTAAATCAACAATTGACACTATTTTTACGCGGTAGCAAAATCAGCGCAAGGATTCCGCGGTTCACTTGAAATAATAAACGCATTTGTTTGGATTATCTTTGTAAATTTTTCGACTTATCTCATTCACTGACATACAAAATGGCTGAATGACTCTTCAATACGTTTATTTCACCTTCGTATTGTTAATCGATAATTCATTGAGGTTATTGACAAAATCGGACGGCCTGTCTTGGATGAATATCCATATACTTAATATCCTACGGTATTTTACGGTTTTATGCAAAAATTCAAAACGTTGCGTTCACTTTAATTTAACTTTGATTCGTTTTACGCTAAAATAAAGTTCTCGACCAATCAGCCATATTTATGCCGTTGTAAAAAATCGACAGGCTGTAGTAATACATAAAATTATTAATTGACATTTAAATAAAATCTATATGTTTTTATCTTTTATTTTGAAGACTAACTATTATTGTCACGTATTGGATACTTGACCCAACATTCTAATTCGTAAAGATGAGACGTCCAGTAGCTTTTGACGACATTTTGCTTTTAACAAATTCTTGCAATAGCTTTGAGAAATCACGTCCGCTTATCACATTATTTTAAAAGTCGTATAGCTAGGATAGCATTTGAATCAGAATGTGCAGTCATAATTGAACCGGTCTTCATTAATCATTTCGTGTTGTGTGTCTTGAATGTTTACCACTATCTGTCATATTTATTTAATGTTTAAACACAATACAATGTATGTTCGCCTTAGCGATTGGCATACTCCAAACAAAAATGCTGCTCCTTTAAGAGATATAACTAATTCTTTTAAATGGTATCTTACACGATTACCGTATGCTTAATACAGATAGATACGCAAAGTAATTTGGTCTCAAAATTTGGCTTAACGTGAAGACGGCCAATTTATAATACATCATATTTGTATTGTTAAGATGGCTGTTTTGCCGTCAACACGACAGTCTTCTAACGTATTACAGTAAAATATAGGCCGTGGATTACACACGTAATATTGACAGTATTTAAAATATTAGAATGTTGAGGTCCAAATCGTCTAACCATGTTTAGTTGGTCATCACAATCATATTTAATACGGTCATTCAACCAGGCATCAATCATCAATAAAGGTATTTTATGATGAAAGTTTGAGGTAGATTCAAAGATCGAAAACTGTCCTTAATGTTTTATTATTCATATGTTTTGAATGTTTTGAAGTGTATAATCTTTTTCAGATTTAAAGTGTATCGAATTCATGGGAACCTCGTCCGTGTCATAACTGAATGAATATAATAATTACTAATTATTATTACAAAATGCAACATGAATAAAAAGAAAAAGAGTCGAGCTCTCAAGGTTCGGCCTTCTTTAGCTCGGCTTGTGATCATTGAAGCATCAAAGCGAGGCTGGCGTGTAAACAATCCTTGGGATAATACGTTTAAAAAATAAATGTGCGATATTTTTAAACACGAAAATATTATGTCACACCTCCTGCTTTGTGTTTTACTCCGGGTTGGATGCCTAATCTGTAAGACTATAGTGCATTATGAATTATTTTAATATTCATTTTTAAAAGATGTGTTTCACTTCCGTTTTATATGCCATATTTAAAAGAGAAAACAGTTACCGTAAATATATTGTAAGCAAAACTATAACAGGACGTATTTAAGATATTTATCAAATTGGCAAAGCGCGTTATAGAAGAATCAGAAATAATTGTTTTTGATTTTAATTTATATTTAAACAAAATCAATCCATCCCACAATTGAAAAAAATGATAATTTATTCACTAGCACATGATATGCCCACTTTATTTTTACGCATGCAGAAGAAGCATAGATAATAAAGTAAACTTTTAAAGGATTTACATTTTTTATTAATTATTTATTAATTGATTTCAAAACATACAGAGAAAACCTGTTTAGTCTCAAAACCTATTCAAATCCAAAAAGCCCACAGAAGTTTTTTTGTACTTTGCCAACAATATTGTTTTTTGGAGTTAAGAAACTGAGGCGTTTATTCATGAAAATCTAGCTGCAATCGTTTGAAAGCGTTTATATATTTTATACTTATTAAACAACATGCAACTATTAAATTCAGATTTGATCTTGACGATTAGCATGGATAGATTTTTTGCACAAACTAATACATGCCTTAATTTAAATGCATGCACGATACGTTTTTTTTTTATTAGCAATGTAATATTGTGTATGTGAGTGCAGTAACTTTATTTCATACAAAATAATAGGGGAGGTATGGCACGTAAGGCTTCAGCGTACCGTATCCCGACGCCTTTATGCACCAGTGATTGTATTTTTTTTTTGTGTGAAATCTAAAACAAATGTCAAAAGTGTTTATTGCCTTAATTATGTAGGTATTTATGTATTTGTCACTGATCCGATTGGACAACGAATCGAGATAATGGCTTTAATATTTTTTTTTCGGCAATCATTGAAATGCTTTTTTTAATGTCAACACAAACGGTAGTTTCTTTTTTCGGTTTCGAGACCACATTAAAATCTTACCGTGAATTATTGAATGATTCGCAACTTCTGAAACTAGAAATGATTTTGTGGTCTGTTTATTAGATGTAATAATTGTCAAATGTTTATCCTGCCTGCCATTTCATTAAGATGCCATATTAGAAGAGATTTCCATAAATTACCTTAGAGCTACAAGAAAATTCAATCTAACGCATGTATTTATTTAATTAACATTGCAAAAAAAAACATACTGTAATTTAATATTAAAAGCAGTAGAAGAAGAATGGCAAGGAAGTCAACTAAGTAAGCTCCGACGAACTCTACTTTAATACAGCAAAAATAGTATTCGTCGGAACTCACCCACGTCTACGTGGAATATGTCGACATCCGAAGAAATATTATTGAACACCGTTAAAGCTCTCCTCAGTGACATCCCCATTGGCAGGCTGGTTCTACACTTCATGCCCACGTACTTCGCTTAGTTACATTATCATCTCCCCTTTGCGAAATTTTGTTGAAATAAGATAATGCGTTGTTTAATAATAAAATAACGTAAAATATGTACATACCTTTATTTTCATAAGTGTTTTCGTCTTATTTTTAAATTTAACAAATCTCGCCTTAATAGATCGGTATAAAAGTTTATTGATTTTTTTTTATATTATCAATCTCAATTTTTTTGAATAAAACTACAAGTTTTCGTCGAATTGAAGCATTTGTTTGACATACACAGTCATGGAGTCAATTTTTGCGAATAAAATCTTTTTACACCAACGGATTATATCAATTTCGTTACACTTAGATTCATGTGGACTTTTCGATATATTTTTCGGTGTATATGTGTCACAAGCGGTTAAAATTTATAGTTTTTTTTTGTTTGCGCAAACGATAAAACTATTATAAGTTCTCTTATAGTAAACAGCGCAACGTGTTTGAGTAAATGACTAAATGCAATTATACAAATCGATTGTCCTACATTTACACCGCTTAAATGATTTTTCAACGAAAAAAATATGGTAGTAAAAACAAATGTTTCGGCTTACAAAAGGTTTTGTGATTAGGGTGAGACATTTCTCATATATCTTAGTTATAGTATCATACAAAATTTAATAGATGATAAATGAGTTGCCAATGTTAGTTAGACCATCGAAATGTACATAGTTTTAAAATTGAAAAAATAGGCGTATATTTGAATTCCTTTAAAAATTACTTGAATAAAGTTAGACAGTATTGTCTCGATTGACGGAAGAACAATGTAATGATCTTGCCTGCCTTTGTCAACATGAACGTTTCCTTCAATATCTCGGGCTGGCATTTGATCTAGATTCCATGCACAAAAATACATTCGTACTTCTGTATTCATTAGTTTTAATTTTATTAAGTGCTAGGCTTTAGAATGTAGAGTAATTAAATATCATTTTTTTTGTGTTTTGAATAATGAACAGATTCACACGTTTAATTTGGAAAGTATGCAAACTGAAAATGCATCACATGCCTCCCACTGAACGGGTTGCGTTAAATCATAAAAATATTATTTTAGACGGTGTCATAATAATAGACAAGATTTCTCTCCGGTTTAAGTTTCACATAAAACGGCACACACATCATAGCAACGCCGTTTGCAGGAGCTGTATTTTTAACCAAATTAATTGCTCGGATATTGCGCGAAATTTTATCTAAATTGATGCCTAATTAGAATGAAATACGTAGGTTTTTTCGCGTTGTGCAAACACGCGTTATATATTTGAGCGCTCGCTTGATTTCTTCTCTAATTAAAAAAATGTTTGATCCTATGTGATTTCGTTGTGTTGTAATTTTATTACACGGTTGATTAATTGGTACTTACATGAAGTTAATTGAATAATATCATTTCGTTTTTTTTGGGAAATATACGATGCTTCCAAAAATACTCGAATTAACGATTTCTCAGTCTTCAAATGTTTACAAAAAATGCTCGGTTGATTTTTAAGTTAACAATCTCACTAAGGAGAATTATTTCACTACAAATCGTTTAATAGAACAGCGACTGTAAAATACAAATGGCACAACAGATACTAAATAATATATTTTGCTCCTAAATCATTCTTGAAACGTTACCTAGTTTGTATTGGCAAATGTATTGACTGTATTATTATATCAGTCAAATTATTACTAATAGTGTTTCGAATTCGCTTACAGTTTTACATTAATATTTAATCGCTTAGTGTTTAATATAATAGATTTAAGTTTTGACAATCAACACAATTGATTCAATAAAATGGTAAAAAAAAAATCATTTGAAAACCTGCTATAGTACATCGTACAACGACAGCTTAATGTTTTAAATTTGTATTATTTGCAGTTTTTAGGTCACTGGAAGTCTTGATAGATTCTTCTTTTTTTAAAAAAATTGTAATATTTTGTTATCTACAATTTAAAAGTTCAACTCTTTGTGCGTACCCTTAAATATCGTATTTTCTCGATTATAAGCCACACCCTTTATTATAATAATCTAACGTCACGTCGTATATTATTACTCCATAGATTATATGAAGCAGTCCGAATACAGAAATATGAAAATAGGAAAACACATATGTCTTGTAGTCGAGGAAATACGAAATTATGGTAAAGTAATCTTTTATTCAACTCTAATTGTATCAATCCTGTAGCAAACTATTTTAATTTCTCTACCTATCGTTATCTATATTTCGTTATCAAGTGACGAACTACTGGTTACCTCCGCTTTGTTAGCCCGTACTTAATAGACATTTAATTCATCGGTAAACATCTTTAATTAACATGGTCATATGCTTACTATTTAGGAAGATAATTTTGTTAACTAATGAACGACAATGTTTATTGGATTGGTCTCTGTGTCAAAATATTGCGCGACCGAGCTGAGAGTCGCTCCGCTCTCACGATCGAATATTCCGTCGCTGAGTCGGCAGCGGCAATCATCTCCATAAAATCCGAATTAAATTAAATACATCGGCTGTGTCTACATAATTTAATTAATAAGACGTGTAGGAAAAAAATGAACACACAATGTGTGTGTTGTTTCGTGTTTATTATGTGCTATCTGCTTGTGCGCCACAAAAACCACTTTCAAATTCTCAAATCTGGATTATTATTCATGTGTGATTTGATTGTTATCCGAGCTCCCGATTCTATCTTTGTCTGCTGTTGTTACAAAATAAAGTCAGGTCTGATGTTAACCTATTAATTATAATACAGTGGAGTGCTTCGTTAGTATAATATAATTATTCATTAAATTTTTACTTAATTAATCGGAGAATCTTTAAAGACAAAAACGTGCAAGGAAATCTATTTCAATTTGAGTTGGTAGATAGTTTTATAAGTCACTTTTTCATACGAAATGATAAATTATATATGTAGGTAATTCTCGATTAGCCAGTCATTCATGGCTGAAGCATGATGGCATAAACATAAAATTGGTATTGAAGAGACGTTGTTTGTCATACTCAACATCAGACATCTTTTTCATCGTTTCATCAATACCAATTTCAACCAACTTCTCTTAGCCCATTTTAAACTTTGTATAAGTTTCTAATCAGTATAAGCTATAAAATCACGTCAATTATAATAAAATAATAGATGCTATAATTTAGCTGGTCCGTGGCGCACGGATTTGAGTCCAGGTACGAACAGCATTTTTTCAATCGGTAGCCGTTCAAAGACATGGGTGATGACTTTAAAAAGTTTCTTCTGCCTTCTCGAAAAATCTTTGATTAAAATAACTCTATTAGGAGACCAGTATACTTTATATTGGAAGCCGACACGGATTAATAAATTAATTTAAATGTTGTGTCCCTATGGATGCACCACTGCGTACTGCCAGTAAAACAAATGTAGCAGACAAAGAAATCGTGTTGTCCAGATTTTAATTTATGTGCATAGCGGGTGTAATGGAGCAGTAAAACAGCGATCACCTATCTATCTATCTGCTCATCTCACATTTCAAATGCGCGCACCACTTATCTCCGAATCTTCAAATTTATAGTTAACACGTTGAACTTACACCAACGACTGGCCTCTCGACTTGCTCCATATTGCACATCATCAGATAATACCCAAACCTTCTCTCCGCTGTGATGATTTAAGAACTGAGGTCGAGGGTTCATGAATCATCACGCTGAAGGTAACTGGAGTAACTCTATATGGAGATAAAATGATCGATTTTTGTACGTTATCTTTATTAGTGACGTGCCGTTAAAGAGAAAGGATTGTTTATTTATTTTACAGCTATAACAAAGCTTTCCCGGTTTCATTACCGTATGTCCATGAACTTTTTAAATAAATATATTTAAAGAGAAACAAAACGTTTTATTATATATCTGAATTTACTTCATCAACCTTGTAATTGGATTTATTTATTGACATTTAGAGATGCATAAGACGCCTTGTACCTATGTGTATTGAATTTTAAAAAATGGTTTCCTTGACCTTGCACGGTTTATTATTGCGCCATGTTTGATTATAAATTAAATTAAAAAACCGTTCCTTGTTTACATCACACAATAACATAATTCGTGCCCTGCGACTGTTTCAATCGTAACAAATTAAACAAATCGGCGTGTCATTAGAATGAAAAAGGCCTTTGTTTCTCTCGCATTGAAAAATCGTATCTATTTTGACATCGCGTTATTATCAAAGGCACAACCCGGCGAACATAATAGAAAAGGAGGTGTGTTTTCGCTTCAGGCCCAAATGCCAGCGGTAGCCGTTTACAATACATGCTACAATATCAGACTTATCGGCTACGGGCACGTGAAGACAAATTTCCACACTATACACGTCCTTCTCTCTCTCGTATTGACGAATAGAGAATTTTCCTCTATCATACGCACATCTTTGTCTAGCATTTTGTAACAGTGACGTGTGGCAGTATGTTGCATGTAAATTTTCCGCGAATGTTTTTTTTTATTGCTCTGCGCTATCTCTGATGATTCCATGATTGCATTTTATGAAATAAATCTTTCAACACTATTAGTAGTATCCGTTCCGTTTTCTCTTGACAAATACCTACGTAAAATTTGGTAAATCTCATTCATTAAAAGCTATCGGCTTAAAGTGTGCGTAGATTATTAGCAGGTCAATAAATTATCGATTGGGAAAATCTGGATCTCTTTGCTTTACAATATTCCTATATATTAGTAAAAACAGTCATTAGAACTGCATTTATTTTTAAGCTCAAAATATTGACGTGTCTCATCCAAGCCGATCTGTTTCAGACCAATATAAAAGTATCCAGTCTATGATAAGTATTAGAGCTAGTACTTAAGTAGTGCGTTGAGATAATCCGACCATATAAACGTAGAAGATATTCGGAAAAATAAAAGACTCTTTCGTACTAATTCCATATTTATTCATAATTATCATTACTGGTTTCTTGCATGACGAGTATTTTATTTTCCTAATACAATGCCTTTACATTTGTTGACAGTAAACACTTTTAAAGTGATATAGATAGATACTTTTTGTGGTGATTCATAATATATATATAAATATTTTTTTATTTTGTTCCGTTATACGTACAAGCAACACAATAATTATTACGATTGTTAGGTTTTCGTTTTATGACTTTTAAAATAAAATTAACTGTTCTGAAGTCCGCATATCGGTAGCAGGTAGAATCGTTAATATTAATTTATAGACACTTATACTGGCAGTTTCAAATAGATTGCAGATATAAAATCATTCTCAATGCCTAATGAATAAAACAGCGCAGATCGCCTCAGTTTGATTTTAATATCGATTGCCTAATTCCAACAGAGTTAATGGTTATTTTGTAATATCTATGGTTTTTGTCGTAAAATCAGAATTGAAACAGTAAAAACAATTTATTATGCTAACCGTTCTCTTTTCTTGTATAGGCTGGGCATTTAAACAACACATATCGAGTAAAATATTGTTTTATCGTCATTTTGAGTAGTACAAGCTTTCTACTATTGTATGTATATCAATTGTCTACCTTAAATCATCACGCGCTTAATGATTTCTCTATAAAAACTATATGGAAAAATCATGTTTGTTATTGGGTACTAAAACTTCTTTTTGTATTACATTTTAGCAAATCTTTCTTTGTCATATTTATCATCATTGCGTTTTCAAAATCTGCCATTTTTTTTTTCAAAACATTGCTGTAGTCTCAAAACAAGTTGAAATCTACATACTTGTAAAACAATTTTATAGCGTCTTATATCATAACCGTTTAATTTTCTTTGCGGGTGTGTTGAATTATTATAAATAAAACGCAACGGCGATAAATATATTTAAATGATTTTACATTATCAACTGATTATTATCGATCCTCGTAATGAACGAAACCGGTACTGACCAAATAAATTATAAGTGGAATTAGAAAAAAATTATTGACAACCTTAAAAGTGAAATAAAACATATCCTAACTGTTGTTTCCAGTAAAAAAATGTCATTTATGTATAATTGTTGAGCTCACGTTTTTTATTAACATTCTTAATACCGCAAATATTTTTAATTTATAAATACTTTAAATTTGAATAAAAAATGACTCAACGTGTCCCTTATTGTTATTTACCGATCATGTTTAATTTTAGTCAATTACTTCCGCAATGTCGTAACTATACAATCAAAGTAACCAGCTTTCATTTACTCCTGAAAAAACTTTTTTTTTCAATTTATTATTAGTCTTTACAACTTTGATATATTCCTTCAACGCCAATAATCATCCTCAATACTATTATACGACCTTCATCTTATATAATACAATCCGGAATCAAAAGCAAAATAACAACACAATATCGTAAAGTTCCACATGAAAACTATGCCAAAGTTGTTGCCGAGTCTACAAACGCAACATACCTTCGGAAGTTCTCTCTTCGCTGGCTGTATCAAACTTCTCTCTTCCGGTCCACATGTGGAGTGAAGTGTGCGCGCCTACCTACTCCGTGGCGCACGCGTGTGTATAAGTGTTTATGTAACTTCCGCTTCCCGCCTTTCACTTGCCGCAAAGCCTCCAATCGCGTCTTCTCAAACTCTGCACCCTTAAATTATAACATGCATATTTGGAAATTTATTTGTACACACTTTAACTTTGATGAACGTTCTCTTTTAGATTCTCTAAAAGTAGTATAACTATATTCCAAAAACTCATCCTTATTGTATGCATTGTATTTTCTGTGTAACTTTATTCGATACTAATAGTTTGAGTGGTCAACGTCGTTGGCTACCGCTACGGAGGGCACGGGTTCGAATCCCAGTACGGACAGTTTTATAAATTGATTTTTCAATTGATTTATGAATTTCTGTTCAAAGGCATGGATGTATGTGATGTCTTGAATTCCCCCCTCCCACCCATCCTATCCTATGAACGGGGCGTATGGAGAGCGATTAGTTAACCACTAGTCCTGTCCTTGCCCTTTCCTTCTATTCCTACTCTCTTTGGAAAAAGAGAGGTTGAGCAACTGAGTAACAAGCAGTTCTCGTAGAAACATTTCTGTTGAGATAAACTTCATTAGGAGTCCATATGCTCCATATTGGGAGCGGACATGGAAAAAAAATATAGTTTGAGTACAAAATAAACTGTTTACTAATATAATAAGCAATTTGCCGTTTGCCGTGAGTCAAAAAAATTCTATTCTGTTAATTTATAATTATATTTTTTTTATTATTTGAATTTGGGTCGGTAAGTCAGGATGTATATGTAAGTCCAGTTTGGCATAATATTAACGTTACTTGTTATGTAGTACTTAGTTCATTGATATTGTTCCATAAGCTGATTCCTTTATTTTAATACTTAGTCAAAAATAGACATGTTTTATTTTAGTATTGGGGATACTTTTAGCATTTCTATAAATAGATAAGAATATTGAAGATTCAAATTGGATTGCGTGGGAGGTTTAAATCACCGTTTACTTTCATAACACTACGATATACCTACTGTATCATAATACGTGTTTTTATTTTCATTGAACACTTGGGGAATATTGTGTTGTCAACAGGCTTCCGACGTAAATCTGTGGCATAACAAAGTTGTCCGCCCCATTACACACATTCGCCCTCGTAAAAGCCGCCACACATACATATGCGCTCGTACACACGTGCAAAAATTTTCCTTCCCACGTGCCTCTGCCACGTGGCTTTGTTTCCGTTTGCGTAACTTTCAACGCACAGTTTTGAGAAAGCCGGAAAATCATTTTCGCAATATAATTAACCGTAGGTAAGAGTGGGCAGCTATAACACACACCTTGTTGATTATTTTAAAATAGAATATTTAATGCTTTTTTTCCCATAAAAAATTACCTACTTTGAATATCTATTTGAAACGTAATTGTAATAATAAAAAAATATGTACATAAAATTCAAAGTAGATATTTCGTATTTCAAAACCACAAAAATGTTTTACAGTTTAATCGTGGACTTGTTGTTAAAATATAAGAATTATGGCTACTGAAAAAATTAACAAAAAATTGCCGTATTTTGTCTGTAAATTGAAACTCTATAAATATAAATGAATGAATATAAAATATAAAATAACTTATACTATTCCATGTATTGTGCTACAAACTGTGACACGTGTTTCGCCTCTTTCAGAGGCATCCTCAGACGATCTTAATTTATTTTATTGATTATCTTAATTAATTCGTGACTTTCACAAATGCTTGATAAAATACGGATGATTTTAATTTTTTCTATTCTGATATATTATAAAAATTAAAATAAAATAAAAACGGGAGGCAAGGAAGGAATGATAAAAAACCAACAAACAATAATGGTAATACGTCTGAGGATGCCTCTGAAAGAGGCGAAACACGCGTCACAGTTGGTAGCACAATACGTGAAATAATCAAAGCTATTTTAAATTACAATGAACTTCTTCGAAGTTACCGCCGAATCCATCGAAAGTATTGAATTTGAATGAATTTGAAACACTAATTTGCAGTATTTATTTTGTACAACTACGTTATGCTGTCACTTTAGCTGGGGGTTATTATTATAGATGCAAAAATTAACCCATGAGGTTGACTGTTTCAGTTTTTAGTAAAGACTATGTTTTTGGCTAATAATAATCGAAACGCATACGCCCACTCTATGTGGTTCGTCATTTGCTCGAGGGATGTTTGTTTGCGGAAAAGTTTTCTTGTACAAATATATGTATGAGG
This sequence comes from Himalopsyche anomala, assembly GCA_031772345.1. Taxonomy (NCBI): domain Eukaryota; kingdom Metazoa; phylum Arthropoda; class Insecta; order Trichoptera; family Rhyacophilidae; genus Himalopsyche; species Himalopsyche anomala. Next base: position 37,828,610 of record CM062822.1, on the reverse strand, counting down.
CTTAACCATCTTATGTGCTTAAACGGCACTTTAAAACGGGCTCGGGTTTTAAGGCGGCTCTCCCGTTTAACAAGGGACGCCTTAATCTGCAAAGTTAGTCGTGATAATCTAACCGCAAATAGTTATTTTATCACATGTTACGTTGAACAGCGAATTCACTGCGAGGCGCTTTCTCTCTCCTACGATATCTATTAGAAATAATTAGGCTCACATTTCTCTTTTGTGCGTATATACAAAGGGCAGAATGCATGGAGATTGTAAACAGTCGTATGTTTATTTATTTTATTGTTTAACTTTAGATAGTTAACTCTCAAACTAAGTAAATTATTTTAGCGAAACGATACCGTAAAGTTTCAGATTAGAAATCACTACTATATTTATGTGTATTTAATGTTATACGCTAATCACTTTTCGCATAATATTATTGTATTAAATTGTAAACACAGTTTTAGTAATAGTTTCTATCGAAAGTTTGAGATCAAAATTGAGGATATACCCACTAGCTTCTCGTCAATGTATCGGATAATTATAATTAGGCTTGGCAATATTTATTAGTTATTAATTTTGTTTATATGATTTTTGTTACAGTGTTCGGCCTAGACTCGGGTCTAGGGCTTTTTTCGCCAGGAATGGATCCTGGGAAGCTCTACAACCCACTGATGGAAATGTCTGATCCCCGCGCTCCTCCCCACGACCCTCACATGTTTTCTAGCGTCAAGAAAAAATGTAAGTTATCATTTTCGCGAATTAGTTTTCAAATAATAACTTAACAGAAAGAATATAGTTTTCGACATCTGAATTTTTGAAAATAATTATTACTTCCGCGCTGTTGAAAATATTTGTATAAGTTTTCTTTCCGTTACTGAATGAAATCTTAATTAGATTAGATTTATGCCTCATCATAACGACTATATTACTTGACAGATGCAATAAATACATGTATAATTTTGCGTGAGTGCAAAACATAGAGTTTTTAAATATTCACTGAGAAAATGCTAAAAAAGAATTTGATGTTTCAATGCATGGGTGTCCAGCCGGTAGATTGCGATCGACCGGTCGATCCCAAACTAAAATTTGTTCGATCCCGAAAGCTTCCGCGAATTTCGAAAAAATATATAATTTAAATATAAAATGTACAAAAATATGAAAATTTAATTATTTCGTACGCACATACTTATCTAATGAAATGTATTTCGCATTTAAAATAAACATTTCTAAGTTTGAAGAAGGGGAAATACCCTAAATAAAATTTACTCTAAGAATCATGTTAGAAGTGGATCGCGAGAAAACTTAAGATTGAAAAGTCGATCCTACGGCAAAAAAGGTTGGACACCTTGTTTCAATGTAATGTATTATCACATATTTAAACCAAATGGCATTCTATTTGAAATGTTGTGAAATCGTCAATATTTTCTCACCATATACGGATTTAATATACCCAAAACCTATGCTATGCTAAATTCACTGGTTTATCTTTACAGGGCGACCAAAGGGACAGCATAGTGCTCCCCGTGGAGGCCCCCCGCGTTCATGGACAAACGCAGAGCTTACGGAAGCTCTCCAGCATGTCTGGAACAAAAAGATGACAACCAGCCAAGCGTCGAGAATATTCGGCATACCCTACAACTCTCTCCTGATGTACGTCCGCGGAAAATACGGCAAGAGCCTCAAGCTCGAGCAACTTCGCAAGGACTGTATAGGTGGACCCCTCGACATGCTGAACATTGGACCCGGAAACAACAACAACAACCAAACGCCAAAACACCACGTGAAAGACGAACAGAACATGAACTCACTCAACCAAAGGCCGGCAAGCTCAGAGCCAGATTTGATGTCCAGCCCGATGTTCAATCCGTTCACGCAAGGCTTCTACCCAGAATTCCCGCCTGGCTTCCCCATGCCACTGAACATGCTGCATCTTTTACCCCACAATGACAAATCTCGCGACATCTACGGCCAGTCGATGCCGCTCGCCCTCGACATGCTGGCCAACAAAGAGGACGACTGCAAGAGCGACCGCTCCAAGGAGAATTCTGCCGACGAAGACGCCGACCACATGTTCAGACCGCCACCGCTATCTAGGGACGAGAGGAGAGAGATACTCCAGCAGAACGGGCAGGACTGAGACGCGCGCCGCTCTCGGGCCCGAGACTCAAACCAAAGTGTTTATTTTTTCCCCGGATAGATGTCGTCGCTCTACTGTTTTTCAATATTTATTAAAGTTAGTGTATGAAATATACTGAAAAATGGAAAATAATATGATCTCATGCCGATGCTGTTGTGAAAAATATAAATGGAAGAAAAAAAAATATATAAATTAATTAGCTTTTTTGTAAGTATGAAAATTGTGTAGTGAAATTGTGTAATTATTAAAGTTTTACTGTGTATACATGACTGCTTCCGAGGAGGGTGATTTATATTTTAAAGTTACGAAAGAATGTTGATGTACAGACACTTATTTAAATGTGATTAGATGTTAAAACGTTTTCTTTTCTTTTGTTCCTTGAGTTGCCGGAGAGGGGCGTTTCTTTAAACTCTCACTTATTCTATTGTTATAGTAATATTAAATTACATTGCACTAGGTATTTCATTTTTTCATTACTATTATTATCATTAAAAATTATAAATAAATAGTATTAGAGAATAATTAACGAAAGTTCAAAATGTCATCAAAAAGTATTTAAATCAAATATTTTAGATTGTTGATTTGATCAACGCAGTGCAATAACTTTTGGTTTTGTTTGCTTATTTTAGTTTTTGTTTTTTTTTTCCACATAACCTATTTTATAATATTTAAATGAAACAACAAACATTAAGTGATTATATTACAATATTTTTTTTCTCTTAAAATCATCACGGTTTATATGCTACTTAATTTAAGAAATAAAATATTTTTAATACCGTTAAATGTATTTTGTCACAGCAATAGAATTATTTCTATCCCACAATTTTTTTATTTTTAATTCAGTAGACCCTTACTGACTCACAAATCTTTTTCATAAAAATTGAAATGTATCCTCGAAATTACCAAAACTCAATAATGATATTGAATGTAAAAATAAATACATTATTTATATATCTATGGTATTTTTTTTTGAGGATTATTAGATGCAATCCGATGTTTATCATTTAATTTTATTAAAATAATTGAGTAATATCTCGAAATACTAGAGTAATCAAAGATGTGATTACAATTTTTCATATTTTCAAATAATGCTCTCGACGAATGAGATTATAAAAATGTGATGATAGTAAAAATAATTATTAATTTTATCTTTTTATGCTGTGTTTCGTTAGTAAGGTATTAAAAATATATATTTTTATGTTTGTTGTTCAGTGAGTTAAGTTTTCTATGTTTCTTTAACTGATAAATGATTAAATTAGTCGTAAAACATAGAATAAAACTGATTCAAAACCATCTTGCACGAAATGTTCAAATTCAAATGAGCTTTTTTCTATGTAATGAAATAAAACAAATATATCTATAAATAAATATATGTAATGTGTAAGAATACGGTGATTTTAAAACGCCAGTTGGGCGTTTTTTATCGTTTAATTATTGTTAAAATAGAATCACTATATAACCTCACAACAAACTACTTTAAATTTCTTACCGTTAATAAAATACTTAGGGTATATAAACGACGGTCTCGACCGGAGCAACACATTCATAGATTTCAACAATAAAGAAGACTGAATCGTTATTTATCTATATATATTTTTATATCACATGCAAAAGCATCTTTAACAGAACAGTTCCAAATAATCTACTTTTACTAAATACCATTACTTCTATCTATACGTTTTTTTAAATTTCATTCATTTTACAACAGTGATTTTACAAACTTACTGTGAAAGACTTTTTCTATGAATGACTATAAATCAAATACCCATTGATAGTTATCATAATACAATTAAGTTTCATTTGACACAACAGTATTAAATAATATGATGCTGGTTTTTGCCCTGCTGTAATATGTCCAACTCGCCACTTCAATTGTTTCAATTACTCGTCTCATTTTAGTTATCGTTATGATTATTATATTTTTAGTTATAATGGTGTTAACTATAACAGTTCCTCGTCGCAGTTTGAATGTGGTCTTTATTTTTTATAAGTATTTGAATTCCCTATTTTAAAGTTGTCTCGAGTACAAATTTCAATCAATATATTACTACCGATGCGACATAATGTTTCCCATTATACAAATGGCTTATTACTACCGTCATTCTAAACAATATAGATTTGTATTGACGAATTATGTATTTCATTCAATTTATAAAGAGTTTGTTTTCGAATACACAACTTTACTATTGAACGAGATTTGATGATTATTATTAACGGGATTTTATGATAAATATGTTACTTTTTTAAAGATTATATTTACAATTTACCTACAATAGTTCAATAACTATGTTTATCTTCACATAATACTTGATTAACTAGCTACACATGATATTTTCTATTTTGTTATTATAGCTGTTAAATATGGTTGTGAATTGGGGTTCATTTAAATATTTTTTTTCACTTTACACCGAAATAAAATAACGCAGATGATATTTTTTTTATAACTGTAAGGTTGTGAAATATAATTGTTTATATTGTTTTTCAAACTTTCTTTGATACCTTGAAACCATTATATTTAGTTTTAAGAGTTTATCCAATATCATGCAGGTATTTTTCATTTCAACTTGTGATATAACATAATAACGTTAATACTGAATATACAAATGCTCTGCAAATTTACAGTGAATAATAACTTAAATATATTTCACTTATTTATTTTGTTAAAAAGAAAAGAACTACGACATCTATTGTTTGAATTAATTTACTTATCGTAAATATTGCTAATAAGCAGTAGACATAAATTTAGTTTTGTCTTTTTCATTTTCGTTATTCTTTGGTGTAATTTTCTGTCAAAGCTGATTAAAAATCTTGTTGACGCAGTTTATAGAAAATGAAACAAAAATGAAATTGTACTGTACATGTGTTGAATACTGTATAAAAAAGTTGATAAATTTAAGCAAAGATATCCGATGTGCAAGTAACATAAAAAAAAATTAAATCAAATTGTAAGAATATAGTTGTATACGGTTTTTGAATATTTAGGTGTACAAAATTTAGTCAAAAAATGATGGATCGGGTTAAATTAAAAAGTATTATATCAATAGTACTCTGTTTAGGAAATGTGAAATTTTAAATTTTGTCATTTTTTATCACCAAAATATAGAAATAAATAATATGTGTCAATATTATTAATCAAAAATCTTTTGCAATATAATAATGTTTAGTGGCTATTAATAATTATTTATGTTAACTTTACATAAACCTTCCGTAATATTGATATTGTAATTCTTTTTGAATTGATAAAAAAAGTATAAAATTTTAAGGTTGTCGAATAAAAAAAACAATTTCATATTCGTTACTCGATGTGACGCAATGTCCGCCTGCGGTTTTTCAGTTTTATGCGTGTTGAAATGTGAAAATTTTTCTTTCTGATCTCAAATTAAAATTATCGATTTAAATTAAATGCAATCTATCAGGGTAAAATGACTACATACATAATTAGTAACATATTTTTCATAGATAAAAAATAATACAACAATAGGTAACTACATATATACATCTTTTTAATTTAAAATACTCAAATTGAGTTAATGAATGTTAGATTTCTTTGCATACTTCAAGAAATAAGTGTTTTATCTCTTTGTCATAGTTTACTTTAAAAAAACATTCCCTAATCTGTGATTTGATATAAAAACCTTTCATTGCTTGAATCATACATAGCATGCAAAAAATAAATTTTGATACTAGTATTCTAGTCTAAACCGAGAGTGTATAAAAATATAAAAAAAGAACATTATCACAGTTAATTTTTCATATGGCCGCTTCAAATTAATTTGTCAAAAAAGATTCGAGAGTATTGAATATTGATTCAATACTGCAGTGAAGTCTATTTGTTAAATTTTATTAGCTCTGTTTTGTACTTATTGAAAACATTTACAACAATCAATTTGATACAACAAAAGTTGTCTCTGTTTAAAAGTAAATTTTTATTTTCATTTCAGCAATTATTTTTTTAAATAATCTTATGTTATATCTAAAAATACTAATACGTTTTGTTAAACTAACAATATCTGAAAAATTATCCACGTTTGTAGTTTTCATCGGTTACATTATCTTCTCTTTACTTGCTTTATTATTTCACAATTAGTTCATTATGTTATAGCAGAACCAAAACATCAACTCGAATCTGGATATACAATCAAAATTTGAAGGAAAAAAGATCCCACGATACATATCAAAATTGAATTGAAAGTACACCCTTGCTACGTTAGATGTTTGCGTTTACGCCATTTTCATCGGTCAAAGTGTTTTGGTTCGACTACGTTGATGTTACCATTATACGATGTATTCCTATTTTCACCACGTGATTATAATCAGTGATCACCATTTTTACAATATTTTCACTCAAAATACCACTTTGTTTGACTGAAACATACAAAAAAGATCTTTATGTAAATATGAATAATCTACTTACAACACCCAAAACTCGTTTGAGAGATTTTTTTAGAAATATGACATGTTAATTACATGCTCGAAGTCACTTCTTAGAAAATGTTTTTAATGAAATGAAATTAAATCTTGAAAGCATATTATATCACGATATGGCAACACTCTTGTGATAATTAACTGTGGAAATAAACTTATTATAAGTTTATTTAATGTTTCAGAACTGAATACTCAGGTGTACCTATAAAATATAAAGATAGCCGAGCGGTGACTTCTAGCAAATACTTAACGTTTTAGTCTTTTGACTATTTGTGTAAATTTGGAAAGAGGCATTGCTGAAACAGTATTATTTTTATCATAAGTTGTATTATTATTACTGCATCGATTATTTTAAGGAAATTACACGCCTCGAAGGCGTGGGTTTGCATTCCAAAAAGATCAATTTACTTTAGTTTATTTATTGCGTTTTATTTCAATGCGCTTCATTTGCGGCATGATATCAAATATGTTCCTTTAGTTATTTTTACGACGTAAACATTTTAAGTTATATTTTAAGTTAAACGAAAAATCATTGTTCGTAAATAACGCTGGAAAGAACAATGAAAGAAAAATAATATATTGAACTCCACTGCAATCTAGCGTAAGGGCTTTGTATATTAAACATAACATAAATATATAATTATATAATATAGTATAAAAAAAGAATAAAGTTTATGTTTAGTATATTATATAAATTTGGAAAATCACGTAGACACATCATTTTTGGAATTGCCGATATATTGAGTTGTCAATTTGATGATTAAATGAATTGATGTAAAAAAATAAAAAAGTTGTTTTCTTCAATGACATTATTTTTCATGAATCCACCATTTACCCATTCCTTATTTTAAATAAGATAATGAAAATATAAAGCACCGCTTTATTCGTCGAATGAGAGTGAATTACAACATTAGTAAAAAAAGAAATGCTAGTTTTTTCTGAAAGAGCAAGTAATATTTGCAACAATAAAAAAAATCAATGAATTAAATGAATTAGCCACATTAGAAATTAAAAATGAACTATGGGCTGGAAAATAAATACTATTTTTAGCTTTACATTATTCATTATCATAAAAAAGTAAGGTCAACAAATAAAATTAAATTAAAATAAGATAACAGCTGCACATGCACCAGACTTAATTAAAGCTGGAGTTTAAGGAAGCTGAAGCTTAAGGAAGGTGACTCAGCGCAAGGTAGCACAGATCTAGTATTACATGAAGAAGCACAGAACTATGTATGCTGCAACGCAAACATGTGTGGCGTCGATATGCGTCTGCTGAGATTCCTACATGACACGTCCACGTTTGGACGTGTTCTTTTGATTACACTGAAAAACTAATGAATTAGTTCAAACTGAACATTGCTTATGTAATACTACCCACGTATACTACTCTTAAAAGACATTGAAAGAGTTGATGCAAGTCGTTATGTGTGATTCATATGTATATGTAACTTGCGTGACGTTGTCGCACATGTCTGCTTAAGAGATAAAACAAAATAATATCACATCAAGTTTGTTAATTTTATTCATTTAAATAAAATTCTACACTATAATCTACCTGCATAGATTTTTTGATTATTATCCACATAATATTATCAGATTCGTTTTTCAACATCTCTAAAATTTTGGTACAATGACATCTGTTACATTATTTATAAACTATTATCATTAGTAACCGATATCTTGTAAAATAAATGCAAAGCTTTAAGATTTTAACTTTTTTGAATAATGCTTCATACAATTTGACATAGGTGTCACATTTAATAATGTTATAATATAACATTATGTCAAATTTCGACATTATACATAAATTATCAAAATAAAATATTTTTAGTATTTATAAAATATCAGTTATAATAAACAAGAGATTGATAATAACACAGTTATGGGGGCTTTCTTAAAATGATAGTGGAAAGATATCGCCAAATAAATCGAGGCCAGGGATTGCAATACAGATTGCAATAATATCAGTGGCGGTTCCTGACCTGAAATCTTGGGTGGGCTAGAGAAAAGCATATTTCCACTTCACCTTATACATTAATCTACAAGTAAATTAACAAATATTACGACACTACTGCAATGCTTAAATTTTCATATAATAAAATCAATGCTAATGTAACTAAGAAATAATAGAATAATAACACGGAATCCTTAAATTCGTCTCTTTCAAAGTGAAATAACAAGTACCTACTAAAAGCAGTATAGAACTGTCACTTGCTGTCACTTTCATACAATACAACGATATTGGTGTTGTGTTTCAATGCATAAGTATGCGTAATGGGCTGAATCAGATCAGCCCCCAACGATCAACAGAAGCTTGACAGATTGAAACACAATCCTTTGTGATTGATGACGTTTCCGTACATACAAATACAAAAAAAATCTAATCGTGCTTGATTGCGCCCCAGTGTAATGAAATATTGTCTGTGGTTGCGGGCTTAATATCGCTAGCCCTTGAGTGGTGTTGCCAGTGACGTAACGTTCCTGTTCCCTGTGAAGTATTTATAGGGTTATTGTTTTTTTATGCCGGCTCAGTTTAAAATTGTAATACAAAACACAATCGAGAATATGATTGTAGGTAGACGTAACATTGTCTTATATTGACAGAGGAAAATTAAAACAAAGATATTATATTCATTTGGGAAAGGTTAGTTACGCTTATAAATGTATTTATTTTGTTCAGCGGCCGAATTGCTGTTCATTTTTATTCAGCCATCTAATGTTTTGGGTGAAAAATGCAGGTCGGGCTTGACCACCTAGCCCAGTACCTAGAACCGCCACTGGCAATTACCGTAAACTTATCAATGCGAATGGCTTAACATGTACCACTGTCTAGCCAGAAGCTGTCGTAGATAATATATCGACTGTGGAAAGGAAAAGGGACGTAACCCACACATATCAAATTTTACAGGAGGCGCAAAAAACGTGTTTTGATGATTTTGGGCCATATGCAAATTATGAATTATACACAACCTTAAAGTGCACGGAGACTTCTAAACTGGTGTTTAATTGACATAATCTAATATTAATTAATGAAATTGACGAGGAAAAACCTTTATTTCAGTCTTTTTTCTTGGTTTTAATTTTTTACAAGGTCATCTTTTTCAAACTTAAAAGCTAAATTTAGATTCAAATTCGGCATTGGTGGCTTGAATTTTTTTGATAGAACGTGTATCAAGTTTGATACATTGTGATTACGAAAATAAGCTGTTTTGAAAAAACTGTAGGTTACGTCCTTTTTACTTTCCACAGTCGATATGTATGTCAGAAATTGTAGATATATACTTATTTGATCTGAGATTTTTTTTTTCGTAAATTAACAAGGGGCTCGCCAGCTTTAGTATTTTTTAACAAGGGGCTCGCGCGAGCCCTTCCGAGCCCCCTCCAGCCCACCCCTGGCTCTTACCGCTATGTTACAGTGTCCGATGTAAAGTAAGGTTAGGTATGTTTGTGAAGCGGGGTGTAATTGGTAGCATCGCGTTCACCCATTCACCGACCATCTCTACGTGCGACCATGTCGCACCCCTGCCAGTCGATTCAACTCAAATAATAATAATGAGTGTTACCATGTAGGGCATTAAATTTTATGGCTCATAATTTCCAATTTGTCTCCCGGTTTCGATTATTATAATCGAACTTAATGAGCACAGCTACACTGCCGTATAAAATGGCGTCCCAAAATGAGGATAAACAAAAAAGTTTACCTAAAAACTGCATATCTTTGGAAAATATTCAAACGTAAACCACACAAAACAAATTTTACAGGAGCCAAAAAATGTGTTTTTAGCCCTAAATTCAATATGCAATTAACCTTAAACTTATCAATGTAAATGGCTAAAAATGTACTGCTGTGTTTAGTGTAGCTGTCGTAGATAATATATATAAGTCAGAAATTGCAATTATGTACAATTTAATTTGAGAATATTGTTTTCTCTTAAATTAACAAGGGGCTCACCGGCCTTGCTAAAATTTAACAATGGGCTCGCGCGAGACCATCTGAGCCTTCTCCAGCCCACACCTGATCCTATTTAATGACTACTGGTTAGTAAGCTGCAAACATATAAATACTTTATATTAAAAAAAAAACTGCAAGAATGCGAATGCAATAAAAGTTAAACCTTTAATGCATCGCTCAATAGCTATTTACAATATTTAGATGACGCTGAGATGATTCTGTTAATTTTAACTTAATGTCTGTATCACTTTTTAGGCTTGTTTGCCAGGTACGTCACTGCGATGAACTGGCCAGTAAACGCTGTAAAGCTGTGAGATTTTCATGTATGGACAGGTAGCTCAGGTAGCTGAAAGCTTTACGCGAACCTGCTTCACACGTTCATACGTGCAACGCATACCATCGATACTTAGAAAATATTATAGAATCAAAATAACAGTGATGTATTTATTAATGATAAAAAATAAATTTCATGTTACTTTAAAAGTGTTCACTGTCATTGGAGAAAATTAATTAAGCACTCTTCTGTATGAAAATAAAAATTCTCTTGAAAAACCTGTACTTATAATCTAATACAGTGTACTCTCGATTATCCGTGTATGGATAATCCGGTTTGCGGATTATTCGTGCCTAAAAATAAATGTTTTTTAATTCAAATTTAATTTGATTGATTTTTTCTATTACGATTATAGGACTCATTAATGAATCTTGAATATGCGCTTTATTCAGCGGTGGGCTGGTAAATTGTTAACAAGGGGCTCGGTAAATCTCAGCCATAATGTCTTCATACCATGGACCATGGCTTTTTTGCGACTCTTTTCTTGTCTTAACAACAAAGGCTTCTGTTTCGTATTACAATTTAAAATAAATTGCAGTTAGGTGCTGATTTGATCTTAAACGAATGATTTTCTTAACTTAACAAGGGGCTCGCCGGCCACGCCGAATTTTAACAAGGGGCTCGGGCGAGCCCCCCGAGCCCCCTTCCAGCCCACCCCTGGCTTTATTTGAAAAAAAACGGATGAATTTAGCGATGTGTTTGTGTTTACGTAACTACCCCTGATTTTTTTTTACCACTTGTATCTTTTGAATGTATGAATGTTCGCATATACCACAATAAACATCATAATTTATGGGACTAGAATGTGTCAAGAATGGAAATCCTATGTTCATATAATGTGTATATAAAAATGAATGTTTGTTTGTCCTTTATGCGCTGTCACACCGCTCATACGATTGCAATAAAACTTTGACAAACTTTTTGCTTGCACTTACGTGAAGGTTATAGGCATATTAAAATGTACTTACAATAGGTCTAATATATAAAAATCAATGTTTGTACGTATACGCGAAGGTTATAGTACAATTAACTTAAAGTAGGTGGCGCGTGTGTCTTACTATAGACAATCGGTAGCAAACGTCAAACAGACAAAAAACACTTTCTTTCTTTGAGTGGCATTGCAACGCTTGCCGGGAACCGGCTAGTATTAAATAAATGTAGGATTAGTAAAAAAGAGTGTTTCATTTTTTTTTTAATTATGTTTTAATAAGGGACACAGGAAAATCTTTCTACCGATATCATTGGTGAACATTCTCAATTGTTTTCTTACAGACACGCGATATCCGACGCTTTGAAAATATTAGAATATAAAATAAAACTTAAAAAGAGTTTACTGATATGTTTGTCTTATTTTACCCTTTAATTGATAGAAATTAAAAATGAATATACGAAAGAGTTTTTAAATGAGCGCCTGGTATTAAAAATTTTCATCGGAAAATACGTTTAGGGCTTTTATAATAACACCTAAATTCGTGTATAAATTGAAATTTATTATCAAAAAATAAAATATATATAAATTAATAATCATTCACACAATATTTGTCACTAACGACCCGGGTTTCGCCTTTCGGCATCTTTGAGTGTTCAAGTGCACGGATGAACATGAAATGCCGCCAAGCACATTCAGTCGAAATCTTAAATTATTAATAATCAATATTGTAGATGTCACCATCAAAAATGCTTCACCAAGGAAAATATAAATATGAGGTATTGATATGTTTACAAATTTCTTTAAAAAGCATTTTTTAGATACGAAAGTAAAGAACAACACTTGGCTTATTCTGGATTATACCACGTTTGATCACCACAGACATATGCAAAATTACTGAATGTGTGATAAATGTAAATAGGCAATCAAAAGTCCTGAATCCATACCTGATTAAGCTTTAACTACACACATTATGATCCACAGTAATTATTAACACTTTATAAACTGTCAACGCTATTATATTATGAATAATAAAATTAGCATTTTAAATTATTTTATCGCGTAATCATTTAATTTTTATACAATTGATATTTTTACAAACTGTTTTCGATGTATTAATTAACGGCCTTGCATAATTGAAAAAAAAATGATATACATCTAGCCTGCTATGTATATAAACGTCTTGATTTGTTTACTGCGATAGATTTCGTTATAAATGAACACGGATTCATAATTTTTTTATTATGTTTTCCGTCGATAGAATGACCAATAATTTGAGGGATCGGTAGCTCTAAAAAAATCATAGCAAAGTAATTTAAAAAATGCTCCAATGTTATACTTAAATACTTACAGAGATGGATACCAATAATAAATTTACCAATTTATTTTTATGACAATGGTCAAATCCACGATGGAAATGGTAGCACTTGCCTTGAACAGTTGTTTGGACAATTATTAGCATAATTTTTAGATTATTTGAATGACCCATAAGTAGGCCCATAGATTTTTTATCATCAAGGATAATATGTAGATGCACAAGATGGAATTATAGAAGCTTATTTTGATTGAAAACGATTTCTTAAATATTTTTAAAATATGTTACAATGTAAAAATTAAATCAATTTTTTAAAGTATTCTTTTATACTGTGATGGCAAACTATTTTAGATGAAGTCGATGTTATTTTCCAACTTTTTTTCGTATTTTTTTTTTTACCATGTTCGCTCCCAATATGGAGCATATGGACTCCTAATGGAGTTTATCTCAACAGAAGTGTTTCTACTAGAACTGCTTGTTACTCAGTTTGCTCAACCTCTATTTTTTCAAAGAGAGTAAGACTAGAAGGAAAGGGCTAGGACAGGACTAGTGGTTAGCTTATTGCTCTCGATACGCCCTGTTCATATGATAGGATGGGTGGGAGGGGGGAATTCAAGACATCACATACATCCATGCCTTCGAACAGAAATTCATAAATCGATTGAAAAATCAATTTATAAAACTGTCCGTACCGGGATTTGAACCCGGGACCTCCGTAACCGAAGCCAACGACGTTGACCACTCGACCACACAGGCGGCTGTGGGGTCGAGTGGTCAACGTCGATATAATTATGGTGCAAGTAAATATTTATTTGAAGTTCTAATAAGGTACCAATTTAATCACTAAAAAAATAATCATCTCGATGATTTTGTTTTAAATATTACTACATAAATGATAGATATATTACAAAACAGGAAAATGCATCATTTCTATAAAAGTATATTTTTTATGTTGTTATTTAAATTGTAAACTATTCAGGTGGATTGTGTAAATATTTGCAACTGCATAATATTGGCGCCCGATATTGTAAATTTGCTATAAAATTTTCGCGCGTGCTATGTTAATGAAACGTCATTTGTCACAAGTCACGCGTATTCAAATTGTGTTCGAGTCGAACATAATCGGATATTTGTTTTTACATGTCGAGAAAATTATGCAATTATAAACATGGCTTGTGTTAACCATAATATAACAAGAAATTGTATCAATGATTATTAATTTATGAAACTGTCCGTACTGGGACTCGAACCCGTGACCTCCGTAACCGAAGCCCACGACGTTAACAACTCGACTCCATAGGCGGCAATATCTCTCATTATACCCCATCATCTTTAGATTGGAATTTGTGGATGGGATTCTTTCAACATTACAAACTTTCATGTCTTCGATCAGAAAACATCCTGAAAAAATGCTGTTCATATTGGAATCCGAACCTTTAAGATGCATCACGGAATTTAATGACGTTGACCACCGCGCTACGGATCCGATATATACATACATTTTTTTTTAAAAGGACAAATTGTCTGCACTGACTCCACATTTTTATCAGGGCTCTGGTGACGGATTCGGGAGTCGTAGAGTCGGGAGTTTTTCCGGAATCGGAAAAGCCGGAGAAAAATAGCTTAGAGATTATAAAATTATTAGTTTATTTATTATATTGATTTGTGAAATGAACGGAAAACGGAAATATTTGAAAAAAACAATTCGGAGTCGGTGTTGACTTTTTTTGTCTTGCTCTACAGTCATGTTTTTTTTAAAGGTCTGGACTGGTTTTGCTCATCACGAACTTTATCAACTGATATTTTGTAAACCTAGTAAAAAGGTTTCCTTCACAATTTTGACTTTTTTTTTAAAATTGTATCAATTGTCACATAATAAATAGCGATGTGGAGTATTTTTTGAGTTTATTTTAAAAAATAAATTGAAAAGAATAATTGATTTCATTTTTTAGACTAAGTTGTACTATTTACCTTTATGCATTTAGAATCAAACGGTTGTATAAGAAAAACACATTATTATTTACAATTCAAATCTTTTTCTTGTGGCTCTTTTTCAGGACTGATATATTTTATCCCCGTTACTATTTAATACAGATAAATCGAAACAGACTGTCAGGTTCATGTATCCAGTAGTAAAAATCGTTGGCTTCCATGACGTATCTCACAGTCTCAAAAGCCCCAGTACGAACACCATTTTTCAATAATAGATCTCTGTTTGAAAGCATGGGTGTTTTTGGTATCTAAAAATTCTCTCCCATCTTTCCAATTTTACAATAACCGTGCGCAGTGAGAGCGATAAGTCCGTCCTATCATTTTATCCTTACTCTCATCGAAAATGAAAGGTTGAGCGACTGAGTAACAAAAATTCTATTAAGATACCTCCATTAGAAGGCAGTATCCTCCGGGAAGGCACCTCAAATTCGGTTAAGGATCACAGGCATATAAGCGTTAGATCACACACACGACACACGGAATGAGGCTTATGGTATATATCAGGGTTTCCCAAACTTATTGTGCAACGGAACACTTTGCAAATCTGGAAATGTTACCGGAACACAGCTAAATTGTTTAATTCGAATAATTAATAATAGTAAAAATATGTTATTATTTATTACTTCGTTAATTATATTTAAAACATTTATTTATTGATTTGGCATTTATTTGGTAGAACTCCATTATAATATGGTAAAAATATCAACGTATTTTAGTTCTACAGTTTTTTTATATTTATGAGTTGATGGCTATTTCGGCTTTCGCCATCGTCAGAACTATGCTTAAACTTAAATTTTGCTCAGCTATATATACTGGCTCCGAAAAGATACACAATGCATCATGTTGTATGCACATGCACAATGCATAATTACAATATTACACTAGAATCACATTTGATAAGTGTAATATTGTAATTATAATTTGAATTAGGACGTTAGAGTGAATAACATAATGCATTGTGTATCTCTTCGGAGCCAGTATAATATATATAGCTGAGCAAAATTTAAGTTTAAGCATAGTTCTGACGATGGCGATAGCCGAAATAGCTATCAACTCATAAATATAAAAACTGCAGAACTAAAATACGTTGATATTTTTACCCTATTATATTTAAAACATGTTACAAATGAATATACAAAGCTCTTAGTGATTTAAAATCTTCACCTTTACCTAGATATGTAATGTCTTAAACATCAGTATTCAGTAGAGGCGTATCATCATTCGATTTTTAATATGAAATAGAATATGCTTAAATGTGATGCAGCGTATATAACCATTCCAAATTTTTGCGAAACACATTTTCAGTTCCCACAGAACACCAGTGTTTCCCGGAACATAATTTGGGAAGCCCTGATATATATGATTATAGTCAGTTCATCAGCGGTAAACAGTGCATTGTGACAAATGAGATGTGTCACGAAACTATCTGCAGTATAAATACAAAAGTTATTTTATTCCTGAATTATTCATTTTATGTAAGCTATTGCGGAATCACTCTACGAACAAATCTACACAATGAAATCAAATACAGCAAATTCATATTTTCAAGGATAACAGTAGTGTCTTTTGAATTGTATTGAATATGGAATGTAAAATTTATTGTGAATACGTAACATTAAAAAACATAATTCAAATTACTTAAATAATACTTGACTATTGTTCTATTTTTTTTTTGTATTATTATCATTATGTCACACGATTTGACTCCCTTGTTCGACGTCTATGGATAAGTATGTTAGAATATTTTCTACTCAACCTCCACGTAGTCAAGAAAATACTAGATTCTTTTCCCAGTTTTGGTCGGTCAAAGATTTTCGTCTTTGACATATAAACAACTATAAATAACGTAGTATTTTAAGTATTTTACTCATTCTCCTTTATAACGTATTTTATATATTTTCTAAATTTCTTATATCACATGTACAATCAACCAGTGGTGAATTAAGACCTTAAGAGGCCCCATGCGCATTAAATTTGGAAGCCCTGATTTTTGGCGTTGCAAAATTCCATATAAAATAATATTTAATAAAATAAACTGAATTTTAAATATATGAGCTATTTTGAGAGGCTAAGATTTGGAGGCCCCAAGCTTGCCTTTCATTCGCTTATAGGGTAATCCGATATTGCAATCCAATGTCCAGGAAACAAACATTCATAAGTTAAATGTATTTAATATGTTATACAGTATACTTCAAGACTATTAAAGTTTATTTCAACATTCTGCGTGTCGTTTCATATTTTGTACTTTTCTTTCTTCCGTAAGACGTAGCTTTATTTAACTACCCCGATCATTTTTTGATCCCATAAAAACGTAATTTAGGACCTTGGCGGCTTAAATTAATTTAAAATAAAAAAAACTGATTATTTTATCTGATAGAATTATTGATTCATTCTTTCAAAAAAAAAAAATATTTTTACCCCAGCAATTTAAAAATGGTTATTTTTATCTCCCTAAAGTTTTGCTTTTCTTTTTTTATTACAATTAATCTTAAGTAGTGGAGTCATGAAAAAATTCCACGACTCCGATTTAAAAAGGATGATTTTTTTATATATTTTACATCGACCAAAATACATATTTTTTGTATTTTATTTTTTTTAAACGTCGCTCATTTTTTACGTCTCCGACTCCATTAAAAACACTACGACTCAATAACTCCGGCTTTACAACCCTGAGTTAGTAAAATATATTTTTTCATTTCGTAAAACTATTTTGCAATACTTCCCGTCCTACAGTGGTAACACACTATCGGACCTGTTCAGGTAAAATCCATTCCATCGTATAATACATAATAAATAAATATATTTAAACTACGAGCGTGCGTTTTGTCAATATTAATGAATAGTTTTATTTATAAGAACCATTTTTATTCAAAATACATTAGAGGTGTTAGAAAACAGCAGCTCTTAAATCTAAGAATTTATTACATTACAATATAACCCTGAATTTTGATTCATTGCAATTTATGTAGTACATACTTACTAAATGGAAAAAAAAACGACAGATAATCAATAAAAATAAAATAAATTCTGTCTGGTAATAAGTTTAATTCATTAAACGTGCTTTAATGCTTTCGATCGCGACAATGTCTTGAACGTATCCCCCGCAATCAACCGGCTGAGGGTTGGCTGTATTGTAAAACAAACGAATATTTACTAATTTCAAAGTGTCGGGAACTGGTTGTCCCATATTCAACTGCATCCCACATTGTGTGCTTCGGTTCATCGAGCTTACGTCATTTGAATTTTATTTAAATACAATATCTCTGAATGAAAAAAGATCTAAAAATATATTCACAAAAAGTTTATTCAAATGTATGTATACCACTTCGTTTAGGCTAATTTATTCGACAATAAATTTATTGAGATTCTTTTTGTGTTGCATGACAAACTATTTTTTATCTGTGTTACAGTGCATTACAGATGAACGTGATACTTTAATTTGTTAACCCCTTTAGACAAACATGCTTAAGTCAGTACATATCTTAGGTTGAAAATTATAAAAATAGCTAATATTTAATTGTAAAGAAATTATTATAAAAAAAAATGTTTTTTAAAACTTAATTATCCACCGTTACAATGAAAACGAAAATTGGTCAAATTAATCCCAACTAATGACAGACTACACATATATTTCGTAAAAAATTAATAGTTTATCAGCAAAAAAATCTTCTTCTTCTTAACTTCTGTTAAGATACCTCAATAAGGAGGCTATATCCCGATATCGGGAACGGACATGGGTAAAACAACAAATCGCTTAAAGATCAATTAAATTCAAATAATCAAAATATCGTAATGACGTTTATAGGCTTTTAAAACAAAAGCTTCCATAATGATGTAAAATACAATGATTATCCTAACATATCGATTGCGTTGCCGTCATCAATGAAAGTTTGAGTATTCTCGTATATTTTCATGCCACACTACAAATACAATCTGCAGTTTTGATTGCATATTTATTGTTTTCTAATTAATGATCTCATTTGATTTTAAATATCTTATTATTAGAAAGTTTTTAAGGCAAGAAATTATTTTATAATGATAAAGTTAATACCTCAAGCTTTGGCAAACACGTACAAAAATCCGAAATTGAATCATTGTACGTTAATGGGCCTTCGAGAGGTAATATGAGCCAACTAGTAAAATGGTAAAACTTTTTTCTTTTACTTTTAAGTGTAATCACGTCTTTATTTGGTGTTTTGGTGGATTGCATATTTTTAATTGACGAAGGTGACACTATTGCAATGTGTTTTAACAGAGGTTACTTGACTTTTACTATATTTTACAACGTTTTTAAGTTTTTTTTCTAAAATACCACTTTGCTCACTTCATCTCTAACGGCCCATTTGTTTTAAGTGCGTTTGGCTTTCTTATAATTTTGCATGCAAAACTTTTCTTGGATTAAATAACTCGCTTAGCTTATCATAATAATTTAATATACAAAAACCTTATAATATAACTATTATACGAAATAATGTCAGCGATACTTAAATAAACTATGGGCATGAATGAATCATTTTTTAAGCAGGTTAGGTAATAAAAAAAAACCCATAAACAATTATGCAAACGAATTTCAGTATTACAATTGAGATATTAAAAAAAAAAAAAAGAAACAGATTTTCGCAACATCCGGTTATCAATATTATGTATCTGGATCAATATTATCATTTTTTTATTTACGAAAACCTGCTTTGAGCGACAGCGCATAAGCACATTCAAAGTGTGAATGACTTTTAAAGTAACGCGATTTATTTTTTCGCAAGTTGATTCTCTCAACTTTTATTCACATCATTAAAAAGCACGCGAGTGAAATATTACATGAACGGTAAAAATGTTTGCATTGAATTATTATTAAGCCAGTGAAATCGATTACAATCACTGTATATATAACTAGGGATTCTGAAGTCTCGGGGTTTTCAAAGTCCCGGGACTCGAGCCGTGATAAAGTCAAAGTACCGGGACATCCCATGACTCAAGACTTTTACTTCCCCTTCAATTAAATTAAATATTTGCATGTATGCATGTTTTTATGTATTACATACACTCGGCGCCTTTTGAAAGTATGCACTAATAAAAATCGCGTTTTTTTAATACAATGTTTAATTATTATTATTTTTCTTATGTCATGGATATGTGCAATGCTTATGGTTAATTTTTACTAAGAATGGATGATAATGGTACATGTAATGTACACAATATAACTTTTAGATTTTTTTTTGTCCTATTGAGACATTGGTATCTTTGTGAAATAGTGAAAAAACATTTGTACATAAAACAACATCAGGTATGAACATTTAATTTTAATATTTTGTAATTTGCTTTTACTACAGTTATATTACAATATATAAACACATGGTATTTGAAACTTCTACGAAATTATAAATCCCAAACATCTGTTTTTTGTTTCTATCAGATCCATTTAATATATGCATATTTAATTTTGTTAAAACCCAGGGTAAGTGTCACGTCCCGACCATGTGGTGTCCGTTTTTCTTAGGGCTCTCCTCTTATATCTGCTTTCATTCAATAAACATAAGTCTTTTTGAGGGTTTCTTAACCACAAGAATTCTTTCAAAATTAAAATGTACATGTTATTAGCACATTATAAATCACAGTCACAATTCCCGGGACTTTTTCCAAAAAAGTCCCGAGACGCAAGACAGCAAAAAACCCGACAAGTCCCGGGACAACTCGACACAGTAGCCCTATATATAACCATTCGCCTCTCATTGCAGGGTATAAAGACTTTATATGCTCATCTCAAATGAAGTTGTTTTTACAACACCTGAATGTTGTTTTTTCGATGAATTTATCAAATTTCTGATAAAAACGGTAAGCTAATCCGTTTGCAAGAATCAAATCGATAGGAAAGATACATTCACATCACAATCTATATCAAGTATTCTCAACGGTGGGCCCTGTGAATAAAAAAATCAGTCTATAAGAACTGGGATTCTAATCCGTTACCTGCGTGATCTAAGTCAACGGCGTTGACCACTCGACCGCGCAACCGGCCAAAGTAGTTGCCAAGAAAATTATTCAGTTAATATAAATTATTGTGTAAAAACGTAATGAAATCCTGTGATTAAAAGTCGCCTTTTTTTAAACTAAGATGTAATTTAATCCCCTGTGGCTAATAGGCTTGACAAAACGGTGTTGTGGCATTAAAATATATTTGGTTTTAAAACCATGTCCGTTCCCAATGTGGATCATATGGACTCTAATGGAAATTATCTCAACAAAAGTGTTTCTACGAGAACTACTTGTTACTCAGTTGCTCAACCTCTCTTTTTACAAAGAGAGTAGGAATAGAAAGATAGGACTAGGACAGGACTAATGGTTAGCTAATCACTCTCGATACGCCCCGTTCATAGGATAGGATGGGTGGGAGGAGGGAATTCAAGACATCACATATAGCCATGCCGTTGAACAAAAGTTCATAAATCGGTTTAAAAATCAATTTATAAAACTGTCCTTACTGGAATTCGAGCCCTCCGCAACCGAAGCCAACGACGTTGACCACTCGTTATGTTATGTCATCATATTTACAGAAGAGAAAACACAAAAACTTCATTCGATAGTATTAGTAAAAACACAATATTTCTTTGTACTTTATTCACTTTATTTGATAGGTCAGAACCGGTTTCACTCATTGCGAGCATTGTCAACTGATAAGAAAAATATATAAACAGTGCTATTTATACAAAACAATAATTGACAATGAAAAGAATTTACAAATTACAGCATAAGTGACTCCATAATTATGCAAAATTAAAATGTTTAACACCTATTACATATAATTAAAAAATCATCAAAGATTAATAAATTTTATCAGGTAAATTTATTAATCTTTGATGATTTAAATAAAGTGGAATAAAGTACAAGGGAATATTGTGTTTTTATTAATATAATGCCTTTCCACCAAGTATTGACAGTGAACACCCTAAAAGTGATTCGACAATATTATTAAAAACCGATTACGTTTTTCGGTCAACCCCACATCCGACCGACAAAAGTTTGTTACCTGTATATTAAATGTGTAGGCACAGGTAGGAACAAGCCATTTCGCAAAGTTCATTGTATAATCGAGATGGTCTGCGGTCCCGCTCTCGTCAACCTGCAGCGAAAAAAACCTCTTCCAAAACCGCATAACTAACTCTGATTTATAACCACATGTCAATGATAAAGAAAAAATATATATTCTACCTACTTCGCGATAAACTTACATAATTCTTGTGCATGAAAATTATTATGTTTTTCGCTTCGGTTTTTGTCGGAACACATGTCCGCGGATTCGTTCATCGATTTTACTGCGGTCTTTTTTCCAACTCGTCCAATTATTTAAACATTTTTTTTCTTTCCATAACGAACGACAGAGAATCTTTTTTCGGTAATTGTCTTTATGACTACACTATAAAGAAAGAAAACAGCAACTTTTATATTTTTCACAATTGTGGAGTTATAATGCAAAACGTACTATTTCCAAAATGAGCGATATTAAGTTAGGTATGCAGATAGAGCAATTCAAGAACTAGGAATCGACTAGTCCTATTAGTTTTAATGTAAAATGTCTATAAGACTATCGTCTTTAAATTGGAAATCATATTTTTATGCAAATGTTATTTTGTTTGTGTTATTTGTTATAATATCTACTGAAAAGTTTGAGTTTTGGAAATAGTACGTTTTGCATTTTAACCCCACAATTCTCTTTCTAATCAATGTTTTAGTATTAATTGTTATTAATTTATATACATTCCTGTAAAATTTTATACGGATAAAAAAGCTTGCTTTAAAGTGACACATAAATCAATATCTACTAAGCACAAATCAAACATAAACAACACAAACCGTTATCAACATAATTAATATAATTATAGATTTATATTTGTGTTTAAGTTAGTAGTCTGTATGTCTGTGCTAGAATTTTTAAGTCAACATTTTATCTTACATTGTATTAACACAAGCACAATTCATGGAAATTGAAAATGCTAATTAATAAAAACTATTTTTTTGTTTATTAAAATAAAATCTATCTTTCATATATGGAAGTAGATACATTACATTATTCAATCTTCTTTACATTGTTAAAATGATCATCCGTTTTTTTTTGTAATCTTTCTTAGGGGTATGTGAAAAATCTGATTTACAAATAGTGACAACTGTTAATGAGAAACAATGTTAAATGACTTGTTCTGCAACCTTCCATGTAGGTATTCCATTAGTAAGCACTCCACCAACCATTTAATTTATAGGGTAGAAAAAACGCCCGTGGCTTGAATAAAAAATACCATTTTATTCACCTAAAACACATGTGCTTAGTACGCATCTTATTGTTATATTTCAATAACATTTATCTGTAAAAATGAACAGGGAGAAATTTTAATAAATGTTAACAAATCAAATTTTTTTCAGCTTTTATTGGACATTTATAACTAATTATTATTAGTTACTATTAAATAATTACTATTTAATAGTTACTTCCACGCGAAGAATTTTTCGCAGAAAGAAAGTTAAAATATCTAAAAATATCTATTCGATGAGAGGTTGCATAATAAAAAGAAATTGTTTTTTAAGCATCATAAACTTTCATATAAAAAAGACAGATCGGGATTTTTCTTTTTTTGATAATATACTAACACTTAAATCTTTTGATCCACAATTCGAATCCCAAAAAAGCCTCGTTCACATAATTATGCAGCTGATTAAATCTATGTAGGATATAATATCTTTGGACATTGGCTGTTGCAGATTTGAATAATATAATCACATATCATAAGATATTTGCTTCATACAATAACAGTTTTATATGATATAGTTTTATATGATTATATGAGTAATATTTTATATTA
Organism: Himalopsyche anomala; assembly: GCA_031772345.1. NCBI lineage: Eukaryota > Metazoa > Arthropoda > Insecta > Trichoptera > Rhyacophilidae > Himalopsyche > Himalopsyche anomala. The sequence continues at coordinate 37,804,690 of CM062822.1, read as the reverse complement.
CAATATAACAAAATAAATTAAAAAATCGCAATATGTAACTATTTCTATACAAAATAATCACATGCGATATCGTCTCGTTATTTTAATTTAAATCATCTTACTCTAGACCAGTGTCTGCCAAACTGTGTTCCGCAAGAAGTCTCAGGTGTTAGAAGAAGCCTCAAAACTGTTAATTTTAAATAAATTTAACACCTACATATTCAAATAAATATTTTTCACGTTCGTCCATAGTCTTCTTTTCCATCACTTGATTATCAAATGTACCAGTGGGTCATCAACCATTTGTAAGGTTCGACAGTACACACCTGACACCAACAGAGGAGGAAATTTGTATAGGTCAAATGGCATAAAAAACGGCTCCGTTTACAAAGCTTCATTTTCTAATTTAGAGTTGTCATGGAGTCAATATCTTCCATTAGCTATAATAGCAATTAAATCTCTGTTGCCGTTTGGATCGTCGTATCTATGCGAATTTAGGTTTTCAGCACACGTGTAAATAAAATTTTAAAAATAACGAGAGCGATTAGAGATGGTAGATGAGGGGTGTTTTTTTACCTAATTTAAATCAGCATTGTGACAACTATTTTTCTAAAATCAATTTCATAATTCTCACTAGTAAAATTATTACCACCTAAGGACATATATGTATACGTTAATAAAATATTACCTACTTCAAAAATTATATATTCATATTAATAAGATACATTTCCTTTTTTAATTCAGTTTTATTTGGTGTGCCGTGGAAAAATTCCCATTCAACAGTGTGCCGTGAAGTAAAAAAGTTTTGCAGACACTGCTCTAGACAAAAAGTCTTGCAAGCAACCATAGTCAAACCAAACGAATTAATTAAAAATTGTTTTTTTCTTATGATTTCTTTATCTTTCTGCCCTGAAACTTTCTCAAAAATATTGTAATTGACATCCATTTAAGGCAGTTTTTTTAGTGGTGTTTTTTTAAATGTTAATTCGACTAATAATTTTTATCACAGCGGTAAATTTTAAAGTATTTATAGTTTTTGTGAAAAATGTCCACAAAATCTCCTTAAATAATAGTTCACTATTCATTTTCAACAAAACATTCCATTCTCTTCAGTGTCTTCAAAATATAATAATTGTGATAATATTTCAATTTAAATTGTTTTTCTTAGAATGGTATGATAGCAATTGATACTGAAATTCATCATTGACAAAATCGTCTATTATCCAACTCCATTTCTGATACGCACTGTAACAAATAACAGAATATCAGTATAAATCAAACGTCACCGATCAATACATTTCCCCGAAAAACAAAAAGCGATCCGTCCATCTGACGCGAAAAAAAAATCACTAGGTTGTTAACCCGACGTTTTTCAGCAGCCGTCAGTACCACCCAGATATACAATTTGGAGGCGAACAATTGGCCGGGCAAGACTTTCTCATGAGCTTCGTTCAGCTTTTTGGGAAAATAATATCGAATCAAAAAGAAGAGCATCGCGTCGGTAAAACAGTCGACTGCGGGTGGGCCGCCGCGTCTCTCTGCGGGGACACCTGTCAATCACATCTCGAATCATCGGTTGTTTTAATACTGCTCACGTCATGTTGACAACATTTAAGTCGTATTGGGACCCTTTAATAAAATGCACGTCTTTTCAAATTCGTCGCAGGATCTTCCGCAAGTGAGCGTTGCGTAAAAGCATTGGTGTGCCGTGGAAAACTTTTTCGCAACGGATTTTAATGTTTGTGCAAGTCTTAACCATTTGAATACCGCGCAAATAAATCATTAATATGTCCCAGAGATATTGCGTGTTTTTGAGAAAAATAATTTTGCCTAATATATGTACACTCGAATTCGATATTTTAAAAACCTATATTGACTCATTATAGATGGAACTACATATATTCATCAAGATATTGCTTATATTTTATTAGAATACCAAGTATTTGATTTTTTAAATTCTTGGACATCCGTGTTCGCTTGTATATGTTCCGGACACCTGTGTCCGCTTGGTATTCAAGTGGTTAATATAGACGTTGACGGTTAATCACAAAATAAACACAGATTTTGCTCGATATTGTAAATAATATTAATTCAACTCCTCCGGTATTCTTTGAGGTAACTCTGCAAACACTAAGTCTATTGACAGTTGATCTGTTAATTCATATATCTACTTACGGGGAGAAAACTTTGAGCGCCTTAGTTTCAAAACATACCCAACTCCAAAAACCAAAATTGATGGCAAAGTGCAAAAAACTGCTGTGGACTTTTTGGATTTGAGTAGGTTTTGACTGTAACGTTCATTCTAAGCTACGCGCGTGCGCGGCCACGCAGCAGTTGGGAAGCCCTCACGCACTCATTCCGGGTAGGCGCGCACTACAAGACAGTTGTTCAATTAATATTTGATCGGTCCGCGCAGCCTTTGAAATTTCCGCGCAACTAACCTCTTGCCATAGAGCAGTGTCTGCCAAACGTTTTTTCCTTTACGGCACACTGATGAATGGAGCTAGTACCGCGGCACACCAAGATGACGCAGATTATCTCCGAAACTCCTTTTTTTTTTAACTCAACGAGGAATTTGAAATCCTTGATTTGGTACCGAATACGCATTATTTAAAATTAACATTTTTAAGGCTTCTTCCACCGTGGCACACCTGAGACTTCTTGCGGCACACAGTTTGACAGACACTGCCTTAGAGGGAACATTGGTTTTGAGACTAAACACGTTTTTTAAAAATGCGTTTTCTCTGTATTTAGAAAGGTTTTAAAATTGAACAAGTTCGCATCAAAATATGAAAGAAATCAAAAATGGTCTTTAAGTAGGTTTTTAAATTGAGATCCTCATTGTTTATGTGTTTTCTTCTTTCTATAAGCATACAATATTGCTGATAAATTGTATACAAAAACATAACACCATTTTGCTTTCTTTTATTGATTTCTTGATCAGAAATGAGCACCGTAATCATCCTGGAAAACAGCCACCATTAAATAACTGGGAATCTTCAATAGTCACAGATATCTACTTCCTTCAGCAACTGGGTGAAATATACCACGCATAACTTTTCGATCACTCCAGTGTGTTAACAATCTTCTTCCAAACTTTCCGATCTTGATATATAACGAGTATTTGTTTTTTTGAACAGTTAATTTGTAAGTATTGAAAAATTTACTCATCACAAAATCAACTATTAACTTTTCCGGTTCTAAGCTCAAGAAATGCGACCCCAATACCCACATTTTCTTAAATATCTATTTTAATATGGGTGATACAATGTTTATAATTAAAGTATTCTTATATCATAGTTTTTTGGACCTTTTGTAGTTTAAATACGATAAGATAAGAGATAAGCGCCCGCTTATCAGCGATCGTTCGTAAGATAACTAGGCTGAACGCCGCAAAGCAAAGCGCGTCAGTAGCACATTAACATTTGCACTGAAATGACGTATATTTTACGCGCAACTTAAAATATGATTATTTATTAAAAAACCACGGATTTTTATAAAAAAAAAATGTATGACGAATGATGCAGAGAGATATTTTAAAGCCCTTAGACTATTTATTTTTTTGAAATTCATAAGAATAAGGCCAATAATGAGGAAACCACTGGGGTCCCTAAAAGACCCCCATCGGCAGAGAAGTATTTTTCTAGTCTCCGAGCCGCGAGAGTTAATAAATAAAAATAGTTCCGCCTGTGTGGTCGAGTGCTCAACGTCATTGGCTTTGGTTACGAAGGTCACGGGTTTGATTCTCCGTACGGACAATTTTATAAATTGATTTTTCAATCGATTTATGAATTTCCGTTCGAGGGCATGGATCAATGTGATGTCCTTAATTCCCACATCCTATCCTAAAAACGGAACGTTTTGAGAGCAATTAACTAAATACTAGTCCTGTCCTAGCCCTAACTAATCCTTCGCTATTTGAAAATAAAAGAGAGGTTGAGTAGTTTCTCAGTCGAGTAATCAGCAGTTCTTGTATAAACACTTCTGTTGACATAAGTTCTGTTAAGAGTAGATCTACATCTTCACGTTGAGAGCGGACATGGCAAAAAAGTAGACTACATACTAAAATAAAATGTCACATGAAATCATTTTAAGAAACACATTAATCGATCAAAAATTTAATGAAAAAAACATGTTTTTAACTTAAATATGAACAATGACTTGGTTTTCTTAATACAAATTTATTTCTTAAATATAAGTGTTTAGTCTTCGAATTGTACTTAGATGAGTAGATGTCAATTGAATATCCACAGGTGGTGTACTATTTTCTCACTCGAATGCAGCGGTGGGCTGCCAATACGTTAACAAGGGGCTCGCTCAATCTTAAAGCAATTATCGATGTTCTGGGGAAGAAGTGAATATTTGTATCACTCCTATGCAATACTTAAATAAGCAATCGATTGTTACTTAATACACTTATAACATGTAACAATATGCATTTTACCGTAAACTTATCAATCTAAATCACTAAAAATGAACTTCTGTGTATAATGAAACTGTCGTTGATAACATATGTCAGAATTGCAGTTATACACTAATTTGATCTGAGAATATTGTTTTCTCTAAAATAACAAGGGGCTCGCCGGCCTTAGTTAAATTTTACAAGGGGCTCGCGCGAGCCCCTCCGAGCCCCCTCCAGCCCACCCCTGCTCGAATGTATTTTTACTCACTATATTTTATGTTATTTTCAATGCCACTTTAATTATTAAAAATGGATATTTGAAACACTATTATTATAAGTTGTTATCATATTGAATAATTATATGTTACGCCAATGGTACACAATTTGTTTCCGAAAAATAAAACGTATACGTATCAATCTGACATTGTATTATGTATCCATTTGTTTCTTCTGTGAATTAAATTATATAAATTCGTTAAAATCAATAGTATTATTTATACAATATCTGCATCACAACAAAGTTGTTTTTCGTTACAATGTAAGATTACAACAGATTAACGATTTTGGGCTAATTTATGTAACGGATGTTCTAATATAAATGCAACTGCTTAATATTTAATATTTCCAATAACTTTATGTATGCAAAATATATTTTTAAAATTTTTTAATAATGTATTTTCCATGTAAAATAATCAACATTGTAGTTTTTACGACATTTATCACAATGTAACTTATTTAAATCGTTAAATAGTTTTCAATATTTCGGCTAAAAACTCTTTTAATTTTTTTTATTCAACATTTACCTTTTGCCACTCTTTGGAGTATCTGATGTAATTTATTAACATTTTTTGTACCCACTTACTTGTTGTGAATGAACGTTTTTTTTTGTTGAGATATTTGTAAAAACTATAAAATAAAATATTTTGATGACTACGACAAATGAACAAATCCGTCCTAACTGGTTCGAATTCCTGTGCGGAGTATTAAATAAATGCATTTAAAATTAAATTTTAATCAATGTCATGAATGACTATAAAGTTTAAATTTTTTTCCACCCATTATATTCTTTAAAGCTTGACTCAATAAGAATGATTAATCAACTACATACTAGTAATTAAGCAAGAGTGGATAGTCATTAGTCTTGTCGTATCTTTATCCCAACTATTTTCTAAAAAGATTTGAGTGTTGAGGAACTTAGTAACAAGTAATTATCGTAGAAAAACTTCTGTTTAAATCAATTTCATTAGACTTCACACATTTTTCATTTCGCAATAACGCTTAAAAACTAAAAAAGAATTTACCTCGCAGATGTTCATGGCACTGATAATTTTTGATAAATCAACCGCGACTGTAATCGAAGGTTCCTATGGTACACATTTTAACGGCAGGGCACAGTGTGTACACCCTTTCGCGAGGTCGTTGAATTCAGATAGTGTCAACGATTGATTGGTCAATGAGTCGAATTCTGATAAGGTCAACACAAATCGATAGCCCGATGATGCGAGGACCGAGGATCACCGTCCACCACCCTTCATCACCCTTCACGGTCTGATGATCTTCAAAGGCTGTTAGTGACATCGCGTCATATTCGTTATCGTTCGTCAATTTAGTAAACCAATAAACCCTAATGGTACGTATTTTTAGATAGTACAGCTAAAAATAAAATGATAAAACCGCAAAATATGCATATCATCAATAAAGATTTTTTTGAATTATCACTATTAAATGTTTATTTACATACACTAATAATATAGCTACTAAGATTCTGATTAAACATGATGTAATATTTAACAATGAATGTTTGTTTGTTCGTATTTTAGGCGCTGCTTATCCAATTGCAATGAAACTTAAACAAAGGTTTTGCTTGCACTTCCGGAAAGGTTATAGGCATAGTAAAATTAACTTAGAGTAGGTCTTTTATATAAAAATCAATGTTTGTTTGTCTGCCATATAGTTCATTTTGACAACGTATGCTTGCACTTGCGCGAAGATTGAAGATTTAACAATTAACTCACTGTAGGTGGCGCGTGTGTCGTACCATAGACAATCGGCAGGAAACATCAAATGTCAAACCGACAGAAAAAGAAAACATGCACTTCAATAAACACAAACACTTTCTTTCTTTGAGTGGCATATCAACGCTTGCCGGGAACCGGCTAGTGTAATATAAATAATAATTATATTTAATCATTTTTCGGTCTTAATCTAAGAACGTATGAATTTCTTAAATTAGTGTTTTTATGCATCGACTCACTGTAAGTCATTTTGGCCTATGTATCTTTTCAGTATTATTTTCTGAAATCTTAATTTTTTTTACATAAAGTATTCATACATATTTTTTTAAATATTTTGCTTAAAATACATGTACGACAAAATAATTCATTTTAAATAGAAAATTTCAATCAATTTCAATCTTTTAAGATAATTTATTGGAATTCACTTATTTTATAACAAAAAAAACACAAGAATCTTGCTGAATATAATGTTTTTTTAAACTATGCTATAACATAATATATATAAATACAAACCATACAATAAAAAATAAATAAAAATGAATTCTTACCTCTCAATTCGGACACCTGTCTCATCAGCTGAAATTTGCGGCAACCAAAACAACTTGATGTGAATAGCCAATAATTTACACAAATTTCACCTTAAATAAAAAAAAATGCACACAAAAAATCTCAACAAACTCTGCTCTCAACGTAATAGTAGTAATTCTCGTTTAGTTTAATTCGAAGGGTCTAATTTTACGCTTTGATCTTGATTTTCGGGGCCAAGGGCCTTCGATAAAGCCTCCGTGGCCCTAATTTTAGCCTTAAGTGCAAAGGACCTCTAGCCAACAATTCAAACTTACAATAATTTCACCCATATACCAGCAATGTTACCTTATTTTAGTAACTCGTTGGGTATCGACAGCTACAATTAAATTTGATTTTACCAGAATATTTGTTTTGCAATAGAAAATATTTTATTTTAAAAAAAGATTGATTTTCAAACGACATATTATTACTTCGAAATCATTCTTTTTTTTAGCTAAATCCACTTCCTGTGGAAAGTTTCTATATGTATGATCACAACACAACATTTCCTAATTCTGTGTCAATTATCGATTGCTTTGCTTCTTCAGAGGTAATTCTGGAATCCTTTAGTTTTACATAATAAATCATACAATTGCAATATTCAAGTGTGCTAAAATCTTACCAGTTTTTTTTAAAAAAAGCCACCAAATGCGTGCTTTTTAAATAGTCAAAATGTGACAACAAGTGGAATAATTACGTCTTTAAAAACATATCATACAACATATTTAAATTTCGTTAATAAATACTTTACATGTTTTCTGAATATGTACATTCATAAAATAAATGCATAGGTTCACTAGTCAAGGGGTTTCCAACGTGTGAGGAATTTCAGAGTTCCAGGGGACGAACTCTTGAATCGATTTAAAGTATTATTTTATTATTACATAAATTATTCTTCATAAAATCATTTCAAATGCACATTGACGACATTTTTGAATACTCTGTAATTCTCTGAAGGATTTTTATTATTGAAATATATAAGTAATTTCAGTAATAAGTTAGTTAAAAATCATCTCAAAAATATATATAAAATTATGTACATAATATGTCAATATAATTAAAATTCACATTGGCTAGTCATTCTATGAATCAGCAGGTAAGTGTAAAAACTCACCGACGAGCGCTAAGCAGAATAGAAATAAGGTAACGACTTCGTTTACTTTAGTTTAGTAGAAATTACTTAGGCTAAGTTAGATATGATGAAATGACAAAAGGCCAGAATGACAACAAGACGTTGAAGTTTCTGAGGTTTTTTGAAATATCAGATGACAGTAAAACACATCAACTGCGTGATTACGCGCACATTAGCGGAGGGTGTCTGGTAGCACTTACAGTATACTCGCGATTATTTTAAAGTGCATGAACAATTTATCTTCGTCCGCCTAGTTAATGTACACATTGACTAGTTTAAATGTTAATATGTTCTCTCGTGTACACTTTATTGTGTATGCTTTAAACTATTAAAATATGAAAGTTTTCGGGTATAAAGACGTCTTGATAAAGGTCTCTTTATCCTTTCGATAGATAATAAATTTTTAATACAGATTTATATCGACTATCAACCCACAAAAAGAGTACTTACTACTTAAGTTCAATATAAAAATTACAAATAAGTAAGACTTGATAGTGAACACTTAAAGATGTATTTATTCTTGCTGTAATGATAGTGTGGCAACAAAATATATACTTTATCGTCAGCTTTGAGATATAAGAGTGAAAGTTGATGCGAAAATGGCTACAGCCTTAAAATTCATTAAATTAATATTTTTTCTCATGTTTTTTACCACTATTTTCAATTTCATTCATCCCCAAACTTATACTAACCCTATATTTTATATCGAATCTAATAATTTTAAAATTGAGGTGCGGTACTTTGATAAGATTGCAACTTTGTAAGTGATCACCTAACACGTGCCAGTAGAAAACACTTTCGGTTACCTTGGTCATTAAAACAATTGAAGTGTTATTTATTGCCTTTGCACGAAACTGTTCTTGTAATAACATACAACAAAAAAATAATAAATAATAGGGATGCCAAAGAAACTGGTTTATATATTTTATTACGTAATGTATAAACGTACTAGTATGATAAAATAAATGTAGTATTGAAAAAGTTATAAATGACACAATACATACATCAAAAAGTCATTATTTTACAAAATAATAAACAAACATTAATTTATAAATGTTCAAAGTCAAAAGAGTTTTTTTACTAATTCAATTTTTTTCAGCTTAATCCTTCTATCGCACTACTCTTACTAAAGAGAAGTTGAGCGACTGTGTAAAAAACAGTTTTCGTAGAAGAAAAAAAAAATTAAATGTATATAGCATATCTTTTTATATATTTACCTTACTAAGAATCCATTTCAAAGCGTGGTTTTTGATATTTTGACCAGTTGAATCAATTGTATAATTGTAATTTGCAATCGCTGCAAAATCCATCATGAAATAGCTTAATAAATTAATAATCACCTATTATATATAAAACAGGCATTACAAAATAATTATGTTTGTTATACAATTGAAATTGATAACACTCACATTCCAATTGTAGCGTTAGTTTGATTGGCACGTTTTTCGCTTATTAAGAAGTATCGTCAGACAAATGGTAAAATAACAAACATAGTAAAAACATAGTACAGTGGGACCCCCAATCACACTACCCCGAATTACGCGCTGGATTAAAATATTCGCCATAAAACCCCCAATTGCACTGTCACATTCCTTTGTCGTTGCTACGAGACGGTCGTCTGTGCGGCGCATACAGTCAAATGTTGGCTAGCGTCTGTGTATTCAACACCAGGCTATAAACGTATAGCCGGGCCACTGTCTGTGTGCTGGATTTCGGGCGCGCTTTGCATTTTATCACTAAGTAACTAAATATCTCGTCCACATTTTATTTTTTTTCAAAACTAAGGGGAATTATAGTTTTGTTTTTTTTTTGCGGAAAAAACCAAATCCTCAATTTTGTATGAGATTCACTCCCCCAATTACACTACCCCAAATTACACTGTCCCGACTTTAGTGTAAATAGGGAATTTACTGTATATCTATAAAGTAACCGCCGAATCAATTCAATTGATAAAAAAACTATTCCCTTTTTACTGCACAGATACTGTATTTTAATAATTAAATTTTATTTGTTGTCTTAAAATATCTGAATTAACCTTTTTAGATGTTTGTAAAATTACTATCCTATAATCGGATACTCGGGCACCGGAGAGTTAAACGTCCAAAAAGTGGAAACAATGCCCCCAGCTGATATCCTCCTGTGAAAGGATAACGACTCTGCGGTGGGAATCTCAAACCGCAGTCGCGGTCTCAAATTGGCACCTCATTTCATGCCTCTCAAATCTCTTCAGTCCCGAGATCGATACCGCCTCATTTCCTCTGCATGCAACAATGTAAGATTAGTTTTGTTCAAATGATACTATATCGACTGTGAAAAAGAAAAAGGACGTAACCCACACATCAAATTTTACAGGAGGCACAAAAAACGTGTTTTGAAGATTTTGAGTCATATGCAAATTATGAAATATACACAACCTTGAAGTGTACTGAGACTTCTAAGCTGGTATTTATTTGACATAATCTAATATTAATTAAAGAAATTGTCTAGGGGAAACCTTTTTATCAGTCTTTGTTATTGGTTTCAATTTTCACAAGCTCATTTTTTTTTCAAATTAAAAAGCTAAATTTAGATACTAATTCGACATTTGCAGCTTACATCCTTTTGATAGAATGTGTATCAAGTTACATTGTGATTATCGAAAAAAAGCTGTTTTAAAAAAACTGTGGGTTACATCCTTTTTCCTTTCCACAGTCGATATAAATTCGACAGCAATGTAGTGGCACTTGGCACACCCGGAAACAATCAATTCGTTTTGATAATTGACACGATGAAGATATTATATTACAAAAGTATAATAAATTTAATAAAACCGTTATAACTTCAACTGCATAAAGCGAAATATTTCCTTGTTATACAAAAATTACTACTGGTGTGGACCAGCGGTGGGCTGCCAATACGTTAACAAGAGGCTCGCTTAATCTCAATGCAATTTATCACTCATATGCAATACTTAAATAAGCAAACGATTGTCATTTAATACACTTACAATATGCAACAATATACAGTTTACCATAATCCAATCAATCAATGTAAATGGCTAAAAATGTACTTGCCGCCTGTGTGGTCGAGTGGGAAATGTCGTTGTCTTCGGTTACGGAGGTCACGGGTTCGAATCCCAGCACAGACAGTTTTATAAATTGATTTATGAATTTCTGTTCGAAGGCATGGATATATGTGATGTCTTGTATTCCCCCCTCCCACCCATCCTATCCTATGAACGGAGCGTATCGAGAGCGATTTGCTAACCACTAATCCTGTCCTAGCCCTCTCCTTATATTCCTACTCTCTTTGAAAAAGGTAAGGTTGAGCAACTGAGTAACAAGCAGTTCTCGGAGAAACACTTATGTTGAGAAAAACTCCATTAGGAGTTCATATGCTCCACATTGAGAGCGGACATGGTTTTTAAAAAATGTACTACTGTGTATACTGGAAGCTGTCGTAGATAATACAACCAATTCTCTTTTCGTGCGGAGGATACGTTCCATGCAGTGAAAAAAAAAGAATGGTGTTTATTTTTAAAAGAAATAATTTAAAATTTAAAGAAAAGCTTACTGCATGTTTATAGCTTGAATAAAGAACAATATGACGTATTGGCCTAAAAAAATAAATACAGAATTCTGTTTTACCATTTGGTATCTGTCAAATATTAATTACATTCACTTTGTTGTTACTGAATTAAGCCGAAATGGTTGTATTGAAAGCTTTTGATTGATTAACATAGTTTTATCTTCGAGTATAATAAATTGTCTTGTACCCTATTCCGTTTCAATCTAAAAAACAATAGATACGTGGCTTAGATATCTATAGTTTGGTGACTTGCAGATCCCTGAACCGCGCGCAGCGGTTCGTCCTTTTTTCTCTGTTTGACCGGGCAATACCGTGAACTCATAACAGCATTAATTTCGTTTATTTTTATCATATTTATTTGAGAATTAAATGCATAATAAAAAAAGGCTCACACCGGTTGTTGCAATTTGGGTGTTTGTTGCACCCCGCAATTATTGTTGTCGGCCATACTCTTTGCCAATGCATAAACACCTCAGATCAACAAAGGGGGTCCGTGGCCGCAAATTTACTGTAGTCACAATCAAACGCGGATCAATTACAGAAAAAATACAATTTAAATCTAGAGAAAGATTGTTATCATCTGATTTTCATTCATAATATGAGCGTTTCAATTCTCAGAGCACATATACACACTTACTTACTGTAGCTTTGATAATTATGTTATGAGTAACAATAAATATAATATTATTTAGTCTTACAATTAACAATCGTAGTTCTAAAAAATTTGGTCTTAACTGAATGGCTGCCACAGACGAGATCTCTCGTAAAATTCTTCGTGCTCAACACGCCAGAGACGATCTACCTCGTCAATAACTAATTAAATTAATAATTACGAATTATAGCCGGCGTGCTAGGTACAAACGTACTTTTTTCTGCGGCAGCGAAAAGGTTAAGAAAAATCAGGTCCATCACGATAAAAACATCATGGTTAACTAGCACTACAAAGAATCAATCCCAAATTTTGTGTCTCGATGAATGGTTTTTATTTCTCTGCTAGAAAATTTCAAATCAGTTTTTAAATTGTAACCTCTGTCAACGCTACGAGATGCATTCCCAACTAGATAGCTTTAAAATTGGAGCACGGGTGAACTTGATCGCCTGAAGACGCCGAAAGGCGAAACCCGGGTTGTTAGTAACAAAACTTGTGTGAATGTATATCATTTGATTCAAATTTAATATTGAAATTCCACCAAGCACCTTCAGACTAAATCCTAAATTAAATTATAGGTAAGCTCTTTTGGGAAATGAGCCTTTATTATACAAAACCAACATGACAAAATACTTCTCAACTAGTGTAAAATAAATATTGATTTTGCCTTACAACCATGGTATAAAAAAACTGCTATTTTCATTCTGTCGATTCCGTAGAACTCGTAAATTGTCAACATGCATCGTTAAGTACAAAGATTGAGGACTGCAGAATTGGAACAAATTAAATCTTTTTCTTAGTGTAAACGAAATAATAATTTAAAGTGTTTATATAAAGCGCGTTCTTCATTTTTGAATGTGTATTTTGCTTTTTAATTTATTCTAAATCACAGACTGCAAAATTTAACAAATACAATTAATATTATATCGTTTTAATACATATTTATTTGAGACTTAAATTATTTGTGTAAATATTCTAGTTTGATTTCATTGTTTATCACAAATTTTTACTCCCCAGGTGAAAATGGTTAAAAAATAAGTTTTAATTTACATCACAGCATTGGAATAGGAAATCATGTTTTACAATAAAAAGTTATTTTAATTTGAATCGTTCAAATTATGTGCACTCACACAAGTTTTGTCACTAACGACCCGGAATTCGCCTTTCGACATCTTACTCACATATAGGGTATAAGAGTGGGTATTTGGCAGATTTACCTGCTCATTCAAAATCGGTAAGCTTTTCAATTGTGCTCTATTTATTTCTAAAATTTCCTGAAACGGGTCGTTAGTGACAAAACTTGTGTGAATGTACATAATTTGAACGATTCAAATTTAATATTGAAATTCGACCGAGCACCTTCAGTCGAAATCTTTAATTATAAAGTTATTTAGTTATGTTAACATTCATGACAACGCTTAGCTCCAGAAAGTATATTTAAAAATAAAATGGGAATTGTTACGCTCAATACAAATGTTTTAGATAATTGAAGAATAATAGAATATAGTTTATAGAAAGATTAACAAGTAACTCAGTCTCAAATATATTTCAAACCTTTTTCTCGTAGCGTAAAAAAATATCAAAACATGCCATATTTTTTGTGTTCAAATTTTTTCGATGTTGCAACGTTCCGCCGCTGAATTGTAGCTAGATATCTTAACAGTGTAGCCAAAAGTGTGCAATCAATGTGCCACTATTCAGCGACAAGCGGTAACGCCCAAATCTCAAATATTTTTTCTACATGAAAAAACACCGCAACCACCAAGCGGCCACAGACCAATAACGACCCGCGCACTACACCTCATCTCAATTCATAAGCGCCGAATTCGCGATCGCTTTCATGGGGTATCAATATTTAAAAATAATAATATGTATATACGTTTGCATAATGCAACATGGGATTATTCAACAGTGCGATTCTGATACAAACAGTGGCGTACTAACCAGTACAAGTACTCATAATCCAACTGCTCTTTATATTAACTAAACTTCCTTCACTTTAGTTGGCTCACAGAAAAATTGACAAAAAAATCTTACGAAAACTTTTCAGTTAAAACCCTATCAGAAAAAATTTGCGGCACGAAAATTTCTGAAATATGATAATGCAAATTTCGTACTAATATATAAAAAAAAAACAAATATTTGAAAATATAGTCTCTCTTAATGTGAGACCCATCTCAGCCTGGTCATATTAGTATTGTGAACATATTATGGAATATATCACATTTAATTTGTTCTCGGTGAGCAATTGGTGGAAAAACGTTTGATTATATTTTAAAAAACACCTTTTTGTGTCAATTTCACATTTATTTGCTTGGATCAGGGCCACTAGCATTACAAGCATTCATATAAAATATGAAATAACTGAAAGAGGCGAAACACGTGTCACAGTATGTAGCACAATACGTTAAGTAATCTAAGTTATTTTATATTTTTTATTAAATGAACTTCCACAAAGTTACCGCCGAATCCATCGAAAGTATTATAAGCATCAGCTGGAAATGTTTATGGTGAGCGAAAGCGGGCGTGATTCAAATATATAAGTGTGTAATAATCAAAACAAAAGAGTGTTTTATTTTTCAAATTGATTATATGTATATTGACGCGATGGAAATATTCTAACAAGACAAATTAAATAAATTTTTTTTTTTTTTATTTTGTTTTGTGAAATAAACTAATGCTGATATTTAACACTATCACGTGGTCATTTTCACTAATTTTATATATGCGCCTTCGAGAGGTTCAGTGAGCCAACTAGTAAAATGATTTAACCTTTTCTTGAACTTTTAAGTACAATCACGTCTTTATTTGGTGTTTTGGTGGATTGAAGATTTTTATTTTACGAAGATAACACTATTGCAATATGTATTGACTGAGGTTACTTCACTTTTAGAATACTTTAAGACGTGTAGAATATTACAACGTATCTATTTTTTACTACAATACCACTTGGCTCACTTCACTTTTAATATGACTATTATTATGTTGTATGAAAATGACGTATTTTACATTTTTTCTTCATATTTCATCAATATTTATGAATTTTAGTGGACAGTGTTATTTGGAAATCGTGTAAAAATGAGTTAAGTGTACAAACAATACGTCGGCCAACTTTCCATAAATCGTACTTTACGTATTAAGTTTCTATTGTGACTGACTAGTAAGACAATATTTTTAACATAATAAAATATTTAAAAAATACAAAAGTACCCCACTCTTTGCACTCCATTAATCAAGTATGTTAGTGTATTTTTTTATTTGCAATTTTATGCCGCACGTACAATATGCTGGTGAAGTAGATATTTCTTGTCGAAACAAAATAAGTATGTACATACACGTTTTCTATATTATTAAATATAAAAAATCGATTATTTAAAAATGACCACATTATTACATTTTTGTATAAATTTGTTTCAAAGAAATATCACATTATAGTTCTATCTACAAGACAATTAAAATAAAATTCAGTTGCTACTTACTGGCCATTGTATAAGTGAATTAATTGACATAATATGTAAATTTTATAGCTGCATTAATTTAATATATAATAAACAGTACATAAGAAGTTTTGGAAAAATTAGAAAAAACCAATAACCAAACCAAAAACAATTTATTTTTCTACTTGTCTTGTCGATATCGATATACGATCATCCAAATTGCTTATAATATTTTCAATTATCAGTTATAAATGTGGAATTAGTACAAAAATTGTTTTCTTTTTTGATTTTTTTTTTGAATTATTGATGTAATAAATAAAAAAAATATTATTATTCACATAAATTTGAAGTGTATCGATCATTTATTGAAATCAATCAAAATACACCATTTTTCAAATATATCTGATAATTAATACATTTTATTTAAAAAATGTTTTTTAAACATATTTTTACTTTCAACATATTTGAATTCAAATGGAAATTTACCATAATATTAATTATTAAGAGGAATAAATCTTATGTTATTAATAAGTGCATCTATTATCAAGAAGAATTATTGAATCACTTTTATATCTTTATGCTTTTCTTTCAAACATCCCTTGGGATAACAATCATAGAAATAGAAAGGCGATATCCTTTAACTATAACTTTAGTGAATAAATACGCCGTAATAGACAAGTGACACCTATGGTATTTTCAAATCAATTAAATCACGAGTTTTTAGAAATGAGTAGGGCTAGGACAGGACTAGTTGTTAACTAAAAGCTCTCGCTACATCCCGTTATTTTAGTATTGAAAGAGTGGGAAAGATTTTTTGATATCACAAACACCCGTCCTTTTGAACAGATATCAATAAATCTTTTGAAAAAAATATTTTTTTACTGGGACTCGAACCCGTGAGATTCGTCACGGAAGCCAACGACGTTGACCGCTGCGCCACGGACCTAACAATCATATTAAGACACAGCTATATGTTTTTTGCCAATATATGATAAAATTAATCCTATCAATTGTACATAAACAAGGTTGCCAACATTTGAACTGGATGGATAAGAATTTTTTTCTCTTAATATTCGATAAAATAACATAATTTTTCACTTTTTTCATTAAAAAAAAAAACAGTTTTTCTCAGCCAATTAGATGTATTAACCAATATATATTATTTTCATTAAAAATATTTTTTCTTAGCGAAATCGGTACTGTTTTGTAAAATAAAAGCAGTGATTTGTATGAAGTAATCAATACATGATGAAGTTTTAATAAAATTGTGCAAAGAAAATTGTCATTTCAAAACTTATCGTCTTCTGGGAAAACCCTTAATTAAAACAGTCATAAGTATGTAGTACTATATATTTGCACTTAGTAATGTCCATTGTTGGAGCGAGTAGTCATGTCTTAAGAAGTGGACTAAGTCGACTCACTGAATGACGAATGGTCTCGTTTATTATTGTTTGCTGTTCGAAATTCAAACGTGCATCGGACGAACGCCGAACCAAATGGAGCCCCGGTGACAAACGAACTCCTGCGATCTGTCGGCGATTGCGCAAACTGCACCGCCCGACTATTTTATCTATCCGCCATGCAATCTCCATTCTCCCGCCATCGCCAGTCGGAAATCACCTCCGGCGGACGTCACTTCTTATTGCCGGATTCAAGCGTCGAACGCCGAGCTTTCAAACGGTTCAGAGAAAAGCGCGCGCTCGTGTAAAAGTTTTATTTTTTAAAACAGTCGAACAATATTTTGAAGCATTGCTATTTTTTGAATTCTGTGATTATTCTATTCAAACGTTAGGATTGTTCTTTTCATCTTCGTCTATTTTTTAAACCACAGACAAGACAAAAACGAAATAATCGATACTTTAACAAACTTATTTTTGTATCTTTGAGTAATACTTACACGTAGAATATAAAATAACTTTGATAATTTAAGTAATTGAATAAGTAAATAAATTACAATAGAACAAACATATATAATCTGTTCATTTTACTGTGCATGAACGATATTAATAATAAAATTTAATATACAATATAATTTATAGTTAACATATCACCTAAATTATATACAGAAATAAAAATAGTGAAAATCCAACGACAAAAGAAAAAAATTGGTCCACAGCTTATCAATTTACCGACGTCCGATCGACTTTTAGTTAAAAAGTAAGTAAACAAAATATCTTAATTATTGTGAAATATTTATTATGCGTTGAAAATTATTCTTTATAAATGAATTAGTCTTAATCTTTCAATTGAAAATATTGTGATATATATAACCACTGCAAATGGTATATTATCATATACTATTTAAAATATATGTGTTTCAGCATCACTCCGTCGTCAGGACTAAAGTGTTGTAATCCTGATAATAACGTAATGCTGATAGTTTTCTATTCTATTTAGTCTAAAATTCTTGTAGAATTTGAATACATTGTGTTATTTTAATAAAGTTTTATCGATAAAAATAAACTCGAATTTTAAAGAGACAAAAAACCGTAACTATTTTATTTTTCGGTCACCGTGCTTCGAATCCCCATTTATACTTAAATTCGTAAATTCAGATTCAATATTCAATTAATGTATTCTTAGCATAAAGGGCATTGATGCTTGTAATGTATTTAAAACTTCCCACGATGACAAATTCTAAAACGTTATCCCATCCTAATACATTATGTATTGTCCTACTTTGCAAAAGATATTCTAATCTATTGAGATATAACTTGACTGTGACCAATAAAAAATATTTTTTCATGAATAGATTCTGTTCCTGATCGAATAAAATAAATTAAATATTAAAATAAATAATGGAATGTATATTATATTATGAAATATTCTATCGTAATCGTGGAAAATATCTTAGTTATCTTATACTATTTTGTTAATCTTTAAAAATATCTTAAGCTCGCGACCTCAACATACATGCATACATTTTTTTGTGAATTAAAAAATTAACTCATTTTTAATCTCATTCTAAATTATTTATTTTAAATCACTTCCGATTCCGCTCATTGCAAGCATTTATAACTACTTCAATATAAAAAATACAGGGTTATTTGTACATTTTTTAAACAAGGTGTGACAAACAATTAATTAATATTGATACAAATAAAAAAATAATGACAATAAATTATTTATTAACAAAATGACTAGGAACCTAAAAATAAATACAACAAGTTTGAAATCAAAAATAGTATTAAATTAAAAATGAATTGAGTAAGACAGGTACACATAAATCAAATTTATTCGTAAATCATCATTATAACAATCAGCAAATGATATCAGATATCTTTTGGCATTTGAATCGGGAAAATATCTACATCCCCACATTTACAGTAATTATTGTTGATATTATAAAATGTATTGATTGACTTGGCACTTACTTGGTAGAACTCCATTATAATAGGGTAAAAATAGCAACGTATTTAGTTCTACAGTTTTATATTTACTAGTTGATAGCTATTTCGGCTTTTGCCATCGTCAGAACTATGATTAAACTTACATTTGTTGATAACTGAGAAAAATGTAAGTTTAATCATAGTTCTGTCGATGTGCAAAAGCCGAAATAGATATCAACTAATAAATATAAAAACTGTAGAACTAAATACGTTGTTATTTCTTTCTTATTATAAAATGAAATGTGAATAATTGTCATTTGCTTATCCATAAATACTTTTCATATTTCTTTTACCAATTGCTTGTGATTAATTGATTTTTGATTAGCCTTAGTTAATTTTGTTTAAATAACCAGCGTCGTTTGACAATAATCGCAATGGACGAAACTGGTACTGGTGTAATAAAACAAATGATGTGGAAGTACAAAAACTATTTTATATTTAAATATAATACTTTTGCACTGATAATTGACAGGGACCACCTTAAAAGTGAATATGTAGTATTGTTTTCAATTTAAAATATTTATCAAGTATTGATATGATGTATTCGATAATAATAAAATTATAAGTTACGAAATGCAAATATCTGAGGCGAAGTGTCCGATGATGAAAACTTCTTAGGACACATTCAAGATCCAGTTTTTAATGACTTGATATATTAAAGGAAATAAAAAAAAATACATATCATAATGTATGTACACGCGCTGCAATACAATTTTAATGAAAGTTACAGTGTAGTTGTTAATGACCTCTTGAAAAATATCCAGAAAAAAGGATTTGAACATCACAATATTATTCAAGACTGAAAATTTCTTACTTTGGAGACAAAGTTTTTTGGAGACACATAAATGAGCATCTTATATTCAAAACTTATTTAACTCCAAAAACCAAAATTGTTGGCAAAATGAAAAAAACTGCTGTGGGCTTTTTGGAGTAGTTGGAGAGACAAAACACTTTTTTGTTAATACGTTTTCTCTCTATTTAGAGAGATTTTGAAATCGGAAATTTATTGATTATGTAGATATATAAATAGAGAACAAGTTAGCATCGAAATTTGAAAAAAAAAACAAAAATGGTCTTTAGTTAAGTTTTGCAATTGAGTTCTTCAAATGTATTAATTATAAATAAGGATGTCATTTGTCATCCTTATTATTAAAATATGTTTTTTATACTTAAAAATAATACTTCCAAGTACTTATTTGGTCGATGTATTTTAACAATGTATGGTTTCACCCTTGCGTGCGTTTAATTTCTTATTGTTTGTGTTAATCGAATGAGCTTTATATGTACGTAACAAAGGGTTAGTATTGCAAATATCAAATGTCACAGACTTCTACCCACGTGTAATACTCACTAGAAGTAAACACAGCCATGTTATCCCCAGCTAAGCTTTCTTTTAATCCTGCTACATTACAAAAAAGGAAATCGTGGCGCATAGGATAGCGGTATCTCAAAAAAAAAAAAACAATGAAACACGAATAAATTTGAATGCTTTTTATATTAATTGCAAAATTTTCGTCAGTTATCTTGGTCACAAATTATCTATCTATATCGAACGTGGAAAGGAAAAAGGACGTTACCCACAGTTTTTTCAAAACATATTTTTTTCGATAATCACAATGTAACAGACTTGATTCACATTCTCTCGAAAGGATGTAAGCTGCAAATGCCAAATTAGTATCTAAATTTAGCTTTTAAGTTTGAAAAAAGATGAGCTTGAAAATTGAAACCAAGAAAAAAGCTGAAAAAAAGGTTTTTCCTAAAAAATTCCTTTAATTAATATTAGATTATGTCAATTAAACACCAGTTTAGAAGTCTTTGTTCACTTCCAGGTTGTGTACATTTCATAATTTGCATATGGCCCAAAATCATCTTTTTTGTGCCTCATGTATATGTGTGAGTTATGTCCTTTTTCCTTTCCACAGTCGATATGTATAAAATTGAATGTTTGTTTGTTTGTCCTTTATGCGTTCCTATACCGCTCATACGGTTGCTATAAAAATTTTGTTAGTTGTTTTGCGGACGCCTTCAAAGGTTTATAAATCAGCGGTGGGCTGTTAATAGGTTAATTTGTTTGTTTGTCCCGTATGCGTTCCTATACCATTCATCCAAATGCGATAAAACTTTGGTGAGTTGTTGTGCGGACGCCCAAAAAGTTTTATAAATCAGAGGTAGGCTGCTAATACTTTAAATGTGAGTATGCGTATCTTAAAGCATTTCAATAAACAGAATTAAAACACAAACACTTTCTTTCTTTGAGTGGCATTGCATCACATGCCGGGCACTCGCTAGTTCAAAATAAAGTTTCATAAATGACTGGCATAAAGACATTGTTAGTATTTAGCGGAAAACATCTTATTATATCGTACATATGCCAAAACTTTTTATTTAAGATTTTCTACTATGAGTTTGTGTTTAGATGAGTGTTTATAGTAAATATTCAACCCATTTTTTAAAGCAACAACGGTTTCCATCTTTACTACAATGATCTTCTGAATCACAGTTTTTAATCACCTCTCAAAAAACGACAAATACGAGAATGATATACCGAGTTTTGACTTTACTAAAATCTAGCTGCCCGATCAAGTGTTTGTATCTTTTTATACGTTAACCTTTCAGTTGATAAAAGATATGTAAACAAAGGCTATGCGTTTTGAGATATTTTAAACATTTCCCACCCATCCTTTATGACTTTATTTACGTCTTACAAGTAAAAAATCTATTGGTGCCTCCTTAACCATAGCCTTCTCTAAAAGTTTGGCATTCAAATTATCAGCAACCATGTATTGTTTCAAAAATCTGTTAAAATACTCAACATTAAATATCAATAAATAAGAGAATACAATTGTGACGAAAATTTTATTTGTAGACAATTGGATAGACAATTTAAATTACTTTTTCAAATGTATTCGTTCTGGTTTTTACGAGATTATCTAATAAAAAATGGCGGTTTATTGGCTCAAGGGGAATCCCAGAAAGTACTGATAGAAATTAATAGTGATTGAATAGATAAAGATCAACAAAGTATAGAAGCGTGAGATTTGCCACTCAGCCATGAAGCCCGTGAGAAATATTAACTGAGTTGATATTTCTTCAGGCCTTGATTATAATGCTATAAATTCAATCATTTAGAAAGTTTAAAACCACTTTAAAATACCAAGACACATGAAAATATACACATTTTTCTTAGAAGTATAAAAATATTGCTTTTAACAAGCATTGTCGTATGTGTCATTAAATATTATCAAAATAATTTACTTACATTATTTTAAGATGTTTATTTACTCACTGTTTGTTTTTTGCTTTATTTCAATGTTTTCTTAAAGTTACATATATTTGTATTAGGGATTCGGTGTCGAGATGTCTCGGGACATGTCGGGTTTTTCGCTGTCTTGAGTATCGGGACTTTGTTGTCAAATGTCCGGGGATTTTGGAAGAAAGATATCTCTATTTATATTTTTTTAAGGTGCTCACTGTCAATACTTGGTGGAATGGCATTATAATAAAAATAATAATAAAAGATTTTTAGTACTTTTTCCACTTAAAAATTTATTTGATCAGGACCGGTTTCGCTCCTCACGAGCATTATCAACTGATAGGGAAAATAAATTAAATAATGCTATTTATACAAGTTAAATTGAAATCAAGAAGGTGTAAGCAATTACTAACAATTAAAAGGATTTATAAATTACATTATAATTACAAAAAATTAAAATGCTTAACACCTATAACATACAATTTAAAAATCATCAATAATAAGTGGCTAATGATATCAATTATAAACACAATTAAAATTTGGGAAATTTTTAAACAAAATGAAACTACATTACTAAAGTGAATAACTTAATGATGATTTAGTGTTTTTCCCGCTTCCATGTAATTGATGTATGTACTTCAACAAAATCAGCAACAATGAAGATTCTGAAAAAGACATTTTTGAAAACCATATCAATTCTTACAAAAGAAATATTTTAAAATATATATATATATAAAAGATTAGATAGCAGATAACACTAAATCACTATTATTTTATATGATCAGAACCGGTTTCGCTCGATCGAATTCTAGTCCTGGAATTTGTACATTTTAGTGTTTTATCCTTAGAATTATTTTTTCAATCTTATTTTACACTTTTCTATGTTGGATTTCAGTAAGCTACCATTTTGGTTTTTGGTGTTGATTATTTATTAATTTACGTAATCGGAATATATTAAACAGTTTCAATTATAATGTTGAAGTTTACCAACATTTTCTAACTACATACATTCAATGTTCACTCTTAACACTCCTAGTCTAAAAATCATTTATTAGCCGCTTAAGGTAAATCTAAAATTATTTTGAATCAATGAAGCGAATTAAACCGAAGTGATCGATTTATTTGGAATTTATGGAATTACTAATGAGGTTTCAATATTAACTTTTTATTCATCTCTGATTCATCATATTTTTTTTTACTTTAGTAGACTTATTGATCATTTTTAAGATTTTGATACGGATTTTAAATTGTAATTCTAAATTTACTAATTTATTATAATATTGTTTCACTAGGTATACTAGAGATGTACCATTTTAACTTGACTGTGGCAGAACTCAGAACTAAAATTGTCGCCCTAGAACGTGTTGACTGTGGCAACTAGGGCTTCCAAACCGGTTTAAACCGAAACCGGTTACCCGGTTTTTCGCCTGTTTTGAAATAAACCGAAAACCGGTTTATTTCCCGCGGTTAACCGCGTTTTCATAAATTCTATATTTATAAGTGTATTGATTTTTTTTGAAAAAAAATAGAATTTCGCACTAAATTCAGCGCATATTTTAATGAGGAAATATGCATTTACACATTGCTAAATAATATCAATTGTCACGTAGGTATTCAAATTATAGACATAAATGTCTTTTCAGGAAGAAAATTAACTTTATCAAACGACGAAATGTATCTTAACTGTCTGTAATAAATTCGGCCCTTGTTACACTATGACAAATATGACTTAACTGAAAACATTGAGAAGACATCCGTATTAATCTTAAATGAATGGCGAACAAGGATAGCATGTGTATCATTATAAAAATACGCAATCATTAATCTCCAATTTATTTGTTTTCAATTACATGTATGCCTGTTTTTAGATGGATTTTGCCTATTGGAATATTATTCTTAATAATTTTCATTTTAATCAATTACTATTAAAAAATAAAAATTGTTGCTTTTCTAATAATTATTTCAAAGATACTATATTTATATATTGAGTCACTACTTTATTTTTATTTAATTACTTCATCGAAAGGTTTTACTGAACCCTTTTACGCTAGTAAAACTTGTTCCGAGAAATTTGTGGAAAAAAACGGATGTCATTTAGGCAATCAAACACTTACTTTAAAACTTTCGAAAAGTATATTAACACAATGTGTAAAGCTATTCATGTTTTTTTTTTCTTCTGTTCAACTGAGTTCAACTGAGAATTACGAACATACATTCACAATAAATCACATTTTATTGCGGTGCATTCATTGTTTTCATTTTGTAAACATCTTGAAGAAGGGCGGAAGTTGGACAAAAAAATCTGCAAACCTTATGTATGTATTAACAGTGGTCGCACGCATATTCTGTAATATACACTGCTTTGCTAAGTAAATGATGCGATGTTTTTGAAGAAACAACCAAATTAGGTTATTATTATTACAATGCCCATCGACTTGTTCCGATCACAATGTTTTTTTCAACAATACAAATAGTAAAAACTTCTGTACGAAATACAATGAATTAGGAAAAATTGGCAGCTTTGTCAATGTTATATATAGATAGAGATAAATATTATGAGCAAAATACTTAAATTCAACGAAAAAGTATTTGACCTGTTTTCAAGCAATACAAGATAAACAGATGGATTATATCATGAAATAAAAACAAAATTTTAATAATTATTTTGATTTTATTAGTTGTTAATTTTTTTAAAGTACTACTACTTTTAAAATAATAAATATACCAAAAATACATGAAATGTTTTCTTTTATATTAATGTGAAAAAAAACATAAGTTAATGTTATACGTTACCATGTTTAGTATTTTAATTAATTTTGTAAATGTGAATAATATCATCATTAATACATGAATAATACAATAAAATAGTATTTATGTTTATTATAATATTAAAATAATCATCTTTATATTGTTTGTGTTTCAATAGTTTTGCATTTTTCTATCAATGGCAATTTGTGTATAAAAGTACATAATATATCTGCATGGTTTGCTAATACATACATATGTATATGTTTGAATCGTTCAAATTATGTACACTCCCACAAATTTTGTCACTAACGACCCGGGTTTCGCCTTTCGGCATCTTCAGGCGTTCAAGCGCACGGATGAACTTGAACTGTGGGAGTGTACATAATTTGAACGATTCAAATTTAATATTGAAATTCCACCAAGCACCTTCAGTCGAAATCTTAAATTATATGTATATGTCAAAAGTTTTCAATTATTTTTTGTTTTTGTCCACAGATTGACGAATTTGAAATTAAAATATTGTTATTTTTTCAAGGTTTTTAATTAATCTTCATTATTTTTGTTTTATATTTATTTTCTCATAAAAGTAGTAAAAATGGAGTAAATTAGTTTTGACAGTTGTGTCCTCATTACGGTCAGTCATTACGGAGAACTTGCATAAAATGTTTTTTTTCAATAATGTTATTCATTTTTTTTAATAATAGTCACCTTGTTTTGTATTTAAATTTTGTAAATATAAGTCATATTACATATAGAAACATTATGTTTTAATTCAATTATTATTCATAGCATTTTATTTTTTATTAATGTATATAAATTATATTTGATACGTTTGATAAGTGTTTTTTTTTTGTATTTATAATGGATTCGAAGGTAACTTTGTGGGAGTTCATTTAAGTTGTACAATTTTACTTTTATGCGAGAATTGTTTTGAATTCATTATTTTTTTACCCTTAATAAGATTTTTTATACTTTTCATATGAAAATATTATTTAAATAAATATTTTTTTTGTAATTTTATTGCAGATATTTTGTAATTGTATTGCCGACCATTGCTATTTTCATTTTTACCTATAGAAAAAGCAAAAATAGTTTGTATGATTTTTGCATTTTTCAGCAATGACTGATATATATGTATGTAAATGAAAGATTTCGGTTTAAACCGGTTAACCGGTTTATTTTGTAAAAATAAACCGAAAACCGGTTAGTTTATATGTCCGGTTAATTGGAAGCCCTAGTGGCAACGTTAACGATGCGATGGTGGCGCCCTCGCGGGCGGTCAAGTTACGCTAGTACATCTTTAGCTATGGAATTTTTTTCTGACCTCTTTAAGAAACATCGTAAAATTAAAATAATTACGACTTACGTAAAGGGATAGGAAACAATCAATGTATAAATACGAAAGATTTAACAAAAAGTCATTCAAATTATAAGGAAATTATATTAAATTACGTAAATATTATTAAGATTATTATTCAACTACAGTTGAACTTGGTTATAACGACTAAGATAGGACCAACTGAACTTGCTCGTTATATCAGAGAATATGTATTTTTAAATGCTTACAAACGTACCTATCACATGAAAACATGTAAAACAGCGGTCACGTAACACAAAAAGTCGCAATTTAAACAAAAATACACAGCTAGAATTCATTTATATACATATTACATTTTCCTGTCAATCCGTTTTTCTTATAAAATTTAAAATTTATGCTTGTTCTATTGTTTTCACTCTGTTTGACGATATTTTTGCTCGGTATTCCCGAGAAATAGCTCGTTATAAAAGTGAATAAATGTATGGAGAAAATCGTAAAATAAAATCTAATCGAATATTTCCTCATTACATCCGAGATCTCGCTAATTCCCTGTTCGTAATAACTGAGGTTGACTGTATTATTGTTAATTTTACAACATTATAAGATTTAATGGTTGTGAATATTTTATTTGTTCTTAAATTTCTTTATTTTTATAAAATAACATATGTTTGTCAACTGTTTGACGAATAGATGGATTTAAAAAAACACCGCACTTAAGATATAAAGACCAACGACATATTTTTGAAAATATCGAACAATATGAACAATATTGTATATTGTACAATGCAATTCTCAACTCAAAGCTCTTAACTTACAAACTAAATAGGTGCTTGATTTCTGTTACTATGCTAAAATTTATATATGTATATTAGATAAATATATATTAATACGGGATACAACCAACGGCGCGTCAGATTTTACATAAATTAAATTAATGTTAACTTGCCGAGAGAAAATTATGTACCAGTTACAATACATAGTTTAAAAGTGAGATGAACTGAATTCCAAAAAATACTGTCGTCTACTATTGTGAATTCGGAGTCTGAAAAACCGGAGAAAAATAATTGGATGATTAAGATGAAATTAAGAAAAACACAATTTTCCTTTGTACTTATTTCCACTTTTATTTACCAAGATTTAGGACCGGTTTTGCTCACTGATAATAAAATTAATGTATTACATCATTTAAGATCACTTCTTTCTTCACTTCTGATCTTTGTAATTACATGTTAGTAGTGTTAAAGACTACAATTTGTGTTAGCTTAGAATCACTTATTCATAATTTTTACTGAAATTTGTAAATTCTTTTCAATACCATTTTTTTACAAAGCCTTTTTATTTCAATTTTTTTTTGTATAAATAGCACTGTTAAATTTTATTTCTTATCAATTGGTAAAGTTCGCTATGAGCGAAACCGGTCCTGATTTTGGTAAATAAAAATGAAAAAGAGTACAAAGGAATATCGTTTTTTTCTTAATATAATGCTTTCCTACCAAGTATTGACAGAAAACACCTTAAAAGTGAAATATGAAAGGTGAAATCTACTAGCATTATTCTAATAACTATAATGATCTGATGGTATACAAATATGTTAGTTAAGTAGAAATATTTGAAATAAAAATCAATTCGTAGTCATCTTTTTTTACCCGACTCTACAGCCTTGACAATTAGTTTTTTTAATGCTAAAAACAGTACCTAATTAAAAAGTTTCTCAGGCGAAAATATTTAAAAAAAAAAATTAAGATTTCGTAACGTTATTCAAAAGTTCAATAGTATTTAATAAGATTCATTATTGTACTATTTATTATTTCATGTCCGCTAACAATGAAAAGTATATGACTTTTTAATGAAGGTATTGTTTTTCTACGAGATTTTTTTTTTATTGTTTTTTTCGAAGAAAAAATAGCTATAGGAATAGAACTGATAGATGACTAATTGCTCACGTTACGTCTCGTTTTTTTAGAATTGTAATGGTGAAAGGAATCGGGTTTATATCTGAGAAGTAATCATTGTTGTTTTTACAGGTTTAAAGATCGATTCGGACAGATTCGTTCGCTTTTAAAACAACTCCTTGAAGTGATTCATCCATGACGAAAATATTCTGTTTTTAGTATTCATAATTTTAGACTTAAAAAATGTATATAATTGAATTATTTCTAGAAGAAAGAAAACTATATTTTTTAATAAGTATATTTTATATTATATGAAATAGTGAAGATTGGTCGTAATTTAGGTCGAATATGCTATATTTATTTATCAGTACAACTAAACAAAAACGTCTGAGAATTCAATGCAAACTATTCATCAATATAACGACTTTACCGAGCTAAATAAAATACAGAGACTTTCCCGAAAATACCGTGGTTTTCTCAAGAGGATGGCAATATTCGATCTACGTCTACGCGAAAAGCGTAGGATTTATATTAAGAGAAAATGTCGTTTCATCAAAATAGCCATTGCTAAGAAACAACGACGTTAGTGTGGAAACAATAAATTTAATAAATTGTCGTCCAAAATAAACCTCCCACACTCACATGTTACATAATTCCGATGGCGAACAATGTTACAGATATTGATAGGCTTACTTAATAATTTCTTTGCGTAAAAGAAAATATTTTTCACGACATTTTTTAATATGTCACTACTTATTTGTATTACTACATATTATACTATTGTTTACTGTTATTATAAGGCTCGTATTTAACCGGTCTGAATTTTAATACAGTTTCGGTCATAATTTTTATCACATTGGTCTGAATTTATATTACATTGGTCAGAATTTGTAATTAATGGTCATAATATATCGGTCAGAGTGCAGAATAAATAATTAATGGTATTTTTTTTATAAAATAGTCTTAATTTAAATGAAATTTAAAAAAAAACCTAACCTAACCTAACCTTACTAAAATGGATATAAAATCTGACCGTTCATGTTTGTATTCTGACCAAAAACTGATTTAAACTCTGGCCATTTATTTTGTTCCCTTATTTTAATTTCTCACAAGATTTTTCTGTTTTAGGTTAAAGTGTGTTCTAGTTACAATGAATAAATGTCTAAAATCAACTGTCAAAGAGTTGTACCAGCTATTTCGGCATTAAGCAATCGTCAGAAAAATTCTGAAAAATTTCTTTACTTGCTATATATAGTTCTGTCAACATTTGAGATATCTAGCGATTGACAATAATTAAGAATCATTTTTATTCAAATTTAACTTGATAACTTTTTATTACACTCTGTTACAACTTGTGACACGTGCTGGGCCTTTTTGAGAAGCATTAGTCTGAAGATGCTTAGAAGTCGTAACTCGTGTTACAGTTTGTTACACATTCCACACATAATTATGAATTTTGAATTTTGTATTAAAAATTAATTTACACAAAATCCATAAAAAAGGGATGTCCTATATAACAGAAAACATTACCGTTTTTAATCCTACAATAAAATAACTAAATGGATATGTATTATTAATATTATATGTAATTAAGTATTATATTTTTATCATATCACAGCCAATTCAAAGAAGTAAATATATTAAACCATACATTTCGTAAATACGAAAAATATATCAAAATGTGAAATTTTGAGTTATATTACCCATTATTATATTCGATTGCCTCTCATCTATATTTCCACAAAAGTACAACTAGAAAAAATATTACTTTTATCTCAGTAGGCAGATCGCGACCCGAGTACTACAAGGTTCTATGTGAAAAATTTTGACGAAACAAAAATAGCAATGTATAGACATAATGGTACTTGGAAGACTGCCTCATTGTTCCTCCTTGTAGTACTCGGGTCGGCAGATGTTTGATAAAATATAAAAACTATCTCAATTATCATTTCATGATTCTGTCAACGATTAATAAATTTGAATTGAGATAAAATAATGACTTAATGATTCACTAAAAAGATGAGACAAATAATTTGCTATTGCTTTTTTACAAACTCAGTTTAGAAGCGTCAAAACATTAGTCAATCATATCTAAAAAACTACCAGTTTCTGGTTTTAGCTTTATGGAACCAAGTCAAAGATATATATCGACTGTGGAAATCAAAAAGGACGTAACCCTCAGTTTTTCCGAAACAGCTTTTTTTCGATAATCACAATCAACGTATTCTCTAATTTTTCGATTGTTTGTGCGGAACATCAACTTCTGTGAGTAGTACATTTTCAGCAAAATAAAAAATGTGCGCAAATATAAAAATTTGGTGAAACAAACTTATTTTTACAATATTTCTATGCGCAGTCTTGTGGGGGGATAGAAAAATGTGTGCGGGCAAATTTTGGGAGGTGTGCGCACACGCGCACACCTTAGCGGGAACATTGATCACAATCTATACAACTTGATACACGTTCTATCAAAAGGATGTAAGCTGCATATGTTGAATTAGTACCTTAATTTTGCTTTTATGTTTGAAAAAGATGAGCTTGTGAAAATTGAAACCAAGACAAAATACTGAAAAAAAGGTTTTTACTAGAAAATTTCTTTAATTAATATTAGATTGTGTCAATTAAACACCAGCTTAGAAGTCTCCGTGCACTTAAAGGTTGTGTATATTTCATAATTTGCATATGGCCCAAAATCATCAAAACACGTTTTTTGTGCCTCCTGAAAAATTTGCTTTGTTTGAGTAACGTCTTTTTTCCTTTCCACAGTCGATATGTATATTGTAGCTATCAGTCTTTATTGAATAATTATCAAACTCACGAAAATTTTATTTTCAATAACACGAAAAATCTATGTTTTTATTTAGTATTCATATTTTAGAGTAAAATCATAAGCATTCTCAAAGGCGTGGTAATAAACCACATATGATATTGTCAAATAAACAAATTTGCATTTTCGCCACTATGACTAGAAACACCAATCAGTGTGTCGCACGCACACAAATTCAATTAACGTTATTATATTACAAGGAGCATAAAAATGCCTAGACCTACCACAACACAAAAGTGTGAGCGCTGGCAGCCGTCTGCGATATTATTATTATTTATTTACACTCGTTTAAAATAAGACGTCACTCTTGCCATTATGAATTTTATGAGTGACTGTGTAGTGGACTCGGTTGACTAACGAGTCCACGTGCTTTGGAGAACGTGCTCACCAAATGGTGACCCATTTATAATTAGACTACCGCGTCTGCATCGTACGACCTCAACTGAAAAATCGTCGTGGAATTCATTAATCACTGATAATATTGATACATAATCAAAGGTAATTCGATCGTAGGATCTAATTCAAACAACAAATTGATCCCAGACACCATTTTCAGAGCCTATTAACACACTGTTACAATATATATGTATAAGGTGTTAGTTTTAACATTTTAAAATTGATACCAGACAGTCTGCAATAAAAACATATTTATAATCTGTTCCTATAATTTTCAAATCATGATTGCGTTACTTATACCACATGATGAAGAATGACATTATTCTAATCTGTAAAGTTTTTTTTTTATTCGTTGAGTAACATCAACAATATTCTAATTTGTTTATCAGTGACATGCAAAATAAATAGAATAAAACAATTGTCAATCTAAAAGTCGATTAAGAGCTTTAAAGTGATAACGGTAGACTATCTTTTATTTCAATCATTCAACATGGTGCCCCTATTATTTAAATCAGAAAATGAAAGCTCATGCAATATTTTTACTGTTTTTTGTTCAAAACAGTCAGTATACGGTTTCAATCCTCTATTTTATACACATAGAAAAAACTCATAATTAGCTCTTAGGAAAAAACAATTTGGCTATTAGGTTGTCTCTAGAAAAACAATCAACGTCTAATTTCAGGGTATTAACTCTGCATTGTTTGTAAAACAAAATATGAGATTTTTTCAGGTGCTCTTTCTTTCCAAGTTATTTTCTAATGTGTCACCAATATTTATGTAGAGTAACTATAATTTAAGGTGAACAGTCCTCATATGTGTTGGATTATAACATAGATCTTGGCAAGTAACTTCTGTTTTTTTTTTTTTTTTAACCATGTCCGCTCCCAATGTGGAGCATATGGACTCCTAATGGAGATTATATCAACAGATGTGTTTCTACGAGAACTGCTTGTTACTCAGTTGCTCAACCTCTCTTTTACTAAAGAGAGTAGGAATAGAAGGAGAGGGCTAGGACAGGACTAGTGGTTAGCTAATCGCTCTCTATACCCCCCGTTCATAGAATAGGATGGGTGGGAGGGGGGAATTCAAGACATCACATATATCCATGCCCTCGAACAAAACTTCATAAATCGATTAAAAAATCAATTTATAAAACTGTCCGTACCGGGATTCGAGCCCGGGACCTCCGTAACCGAAGCCAACGACGTCGACCACTCGACCACACTTTTGTTTACTACAATATTTTTTTTTAATTTTCTTGTTCATAACCTAAAAAAATATTTGATACTCTTGATGTTGAATGTTAAACATTAGAAAAACAATATTTATAAAATATTAAAGCGTAGGTAATATTCTGTGTTCGGAGTTTTCTATGTACGGAAATGTCTGTGTATGGAAGAATTTCTTGTTCGGAGGATTCGGATTTTAGGCATTGTTTTATTCGTGCTAGTGTTACGCTATCATATTCCTCAATTTATAATTGAATTACTTGAAAATAACAAAGTAATTAAAATGAATATTATTAAGATAACAGTTGCTAGAGTATCATGAAGTCATTAATGTTATATTTATATGGAGTATTGAACAGATATAGCAGTTAATATATAATTTAATTAAGACCCTTTTTGTGAAATTTCACACATGGATGATATTTCCAAAATATAACTGTTCCGCAGTTGGTCTATGTAGACTTTTAGTGTCCAACTTGGCTTTAGCAAAGTTCTTTCGTAAGAATTGAAAAAAATACTCGTATTTTCGATGGATTCTGCGGTAAATATGTGAAAGTTTATACTTAATATTATAAAATATCAAACATAATAACTGTCTTACTCCAAAAAATCTGATGATGCTTCTTATAAAGAAGAAATACACAATTCGTGGCATAATAAAGTGGATAATATCAGTTATAAAAAATTATTTTATTTTAAAAATTACGATTTTGATTAACAGATCTTTTGTCTGATACAAAGAAAAAGTTGATATTTTTTTCGTTACAAAACATACTACTCGCTCAATATAAAATAACAAAATGCAGCAAACATAGCCAAAACAACGATGAAAAGTGAAAGCCGATTTCATGTTTTTTTTTACCTAAGAGATTTATATCTTAAAATTTATCTGAGACAATATTTTATCAAAACTTTCTTTACATTTTAAAATCAGCGGTTATTCATTGTAATGATTATTTCATTTATATCAATTAACCACTTGAATACCAAGCGGACACAGTTGTCCGGACCATATGCAAGCGAACACGAATGTTCAAGACATTTAAAAAATCAAATAATTGGTATTCTAATAGAATATAAGTAATATTTTGATGAGCATGTGTAGTTCCATGTATACTGAGTCGATATAGGTTTTTAAAATATCGAATTCGAGTGTATGTATATTAAACCAAACTATTTTTCTCAAAAATACGCAGTATCTCTGGGACATATTAATGATTTATTTGCGCGGTATTCAAACGGTTAAATTATTTATAAGAAAGTGTGAAATATTTTTAGTTTTTCCACAATACATTCATAATTATTATACAACAACGTATGAGCATACTTACATTATTGCTTAAACAAATGTATGTTTTTGAAAATGAGAAAAGTAAATAAACAGTTTACTGGCAACCCAATCATACTGCCACTAAAGGACAAAAAATCTTTCCACTTGAGTGCTAACATGCTTAAAACAAAGAAAAAACTCGTGTAAACATGCTAAGCTTAAAGGGAAACTAACGAATACATTAATTATCATACACACGTTAAAAAAGCCTTCCAATGTCGATGGTAAATATTATTGAACCAACAAGCAAATATGCCCCCTGGATAAACCTGAATTGAAGATTTTTCATATTTAAAACCGATGTATCGTTTTCTAACAGTTAAAATTACCCATAAGTTTTGATTAATTCGTTGTTCTTTAATATATACTTTTTTACCTCGATTGATTGTTTTTTTTTTCCAAAAATATTTTTCAACCCGCTCATAGTTATTTGCTACTTTATCTATCCAATATACTTATTCTATATAACCAAAAATACTGAAACTATAATTCTGTAAAAACAACATTTTTCCTTAGGCTATTATTCCGCACAAGAATTAACTGTACAAAAATATTCTGCTCACCGATTTTTCATCACAAAATTACTCCAAGCACCAGAATCTTCCGTACATACAACACTTCTGACAGAGAATAACGTACGTTTAAATGTTTCACGTTTTTTAACAGAATTATCGTCTTTTTTTAATTTAATGTTTTACGTCAAGGGTATTTTTTTGTTTGGCAACAAGCAAAATATAAATAAAAATAATATTATGCTAAACAAAAAATACTTTGACAATATCTCTTATGCAAAAAAAAACATTGAATAATTAAACAATTAAATAAAACAATAAATCAATAATTAAAAATGTTTAATATACGGAATATTCTATTTTCTGAGTTTTTTTTATCTAGTTAAGAATCTATGTACGGAAGTACCGTGTACGGAGTTGTATTTTATATTGTGACGTAGTCCCAAAATCTTCAAAAAACTTTTTTTGTGCCTCCTGTAAAAAAATGTTGTGTGTGGGTAAACGCCCTTTTGGTTTCGTAAGGTCGAATTCATCCATAGACATTCATTCACTAATGTAATTCAAAAATGATTTATTTGCTGCATCTATTAGTAGTATTTGTTTTACTGCTACGCGGTATGAAATGGTAATGTTATTTTTACATGAATACAAATGTTCTTTGTATGTATTATAATTATACTTAAAGCTATCAAGCTTTTGATAAGCTCTTAAGTTTCTTCTGACTCATTGAGCTTTGAGGAAAACCATTTTCTTTTCAGTTTAAAATTGTAATGTTAAGTGGTTCATCCGTAGTAAAATATTAATTTATTTTGGTCCGAGCAAGAATAATTGAACTCAGTTTTCCGGTTACCATTACATAAGCGCAAAATTTGGTGTAGGAAACCTTTTCATATCGTTAGATACCATTAAAAATATATGTAAATCATTTTGGAAATGAATGAGTACAATAATATGAGAAAACTAGATTCTGTTAAATGTCTGCACTTGAGTACCTGGAAAGCCACAAGTTCTTCGTTTTCTCTGTATTAATTTTAGCCTATAAAAACTTTATACGAATCTATTTACCTTTCTTTACTTTATTATTCTGTAATGTTCTATTTATAATCAGCTGGTAGTTAATAAATCACACAATTGATGCCAGCAGTAAAAAAATGATATTTTAATAATAATAAAATAAATACATTGACCTATTTTTTATAATTTCAGGATGATCCTCCGGTGGTTTTTGACTGCGGCGCTGATTTCCAGTACATTCGACCTAAACGAATGCTCTCCGTCACCTCCGAGACAAATGGCTACTGTCGCACCTGATTTAGTTTTCCAACAAACAGGAATGCTTCCAAAAGAACATCAAGTAACGATTCATTTAATGAAGGATGAAATGAAAAGGTTTGTTAACGATGTTTTAATTATTGTCTTACAGTTTTATCTAAAACTCATTGTAAACTACATAATTAATGTGTTATACTTTGTCAGTGATAACAATTTATTCTAGAAATATAAATAGACAACATAAAGGGCAACATAACGAAACGAAAGAAAACAAATTGTACCTCTTTGTCATTGCATTAAGCATAAAATCATTTAAAGTTTTTTTGAAAACAACATTTAACATTTAATAGCTAATGTCAATTCTGTAAATAGTTAAAAACTGTAAAATCCTATTAGATCAATTCAAGCAGACAAGACATCACATACATCCAACTCCATAACTTGAACTGTAAATTGGAAAAATGTAAATTCTATAATAATTAACCTTTCCAAGACTAAAGCCTAAACCCACCTGATCGCAATGACAAAACAAATGTTATCAATTTAACGCGTAACCGCATTACTCGGCGCATGCATTTTCGACTTTAAAAACGTCATTTCAACTGACATGTATGTATACATGACAAGTGAAACTAGTCGTAATCATTTGATAATTGCGTAGTGAGTCAAATATACATATGTGACTTATTTCTTTTTCGTAATGCCTTTCCACTAAGAATTGACAATTAACACATAGTAACTTATTGCAAATTTAAAGTCGAGGCAATATTTTACTATCATTTTTTTTTATTCTCTGCTCAAGTTATTTTTACATTTCATTATGATTTATTAAAGACTGGATTTATAACACAATATACTACATAAAAAGACAGTCATATATAATCTTTTCAAAAGTTACCTGTTACTTGTAAAGGTTTGTATCGGACATTTATTATAATTGTTTAGCGAACTGGGCGAACATTAAAATTTGGCATTACTCTATAAAAAAAATAGATTAATGCTCCCAAGTCTTGCCACCAGCGTTACCTCTAAACTGCACGCGCGCGCGGCCCCGCAGCAATTTCAAAAGCCTCGCGCACACATTCCGGGTTTTCGCACACACCAATACAACTAACTATCCATACATGTATTTTTAAATTGGAATAGCTAAAATTGACCGAAAAAAATAAGAAATTGAACATTTAAATAATTCAATTAGAATTATGTTTTTTATATATTATCAGAACAAGAAATCGATCGACGCCGAAGAACGACGATTATTTGTTTCATTGTGCTTATTTTTTATTAATTTAAGCTTGATTTTATTTTATGTAAAGAGTATAATGAGTTCTGTTGTTTTATTCAACACAGTTTTTAGTTAACAATCAAATGGTAATAATATTATGCAAATCAAAACAAAACAAAAACTTTTTTATATCAACTATGACAAATTAGGCCGTGCATTTGTTGGATTGGCCCGCGCACCCTTTGAATTTTCCGCACAGCTAACCTCTCGTCTTATAGAGAGCATTTCTCGGCACTGTGTTTAATGGAACTGACATATGACGCACTGCAAGTAAACATTATCAACCGACAAATAAATTAACAACTTACGAAAGAGATTTTATTTTAAAATCTTAATTTCTATGATCTGAATGAAATCTTAAAGTTTCAATACGAATGTACGTATATATAAATGCAATCGACGTGACAGGTGCGCGAAGCATATTACGCAGTCCTATAATAGACAGGGGTCGCTTTCCTGACCCTGGCACGCCGATGCAGGAGTGCGTAGCAAAAATGTGCACCTTACTTAAAAAAGGATTATTATATATGTTAGTCTTTCCGATACGACTTGCATGTCAGGAAATCATTTACATAATTGTATTTTGTTTATATTTCATCCATTTTAATTCCTGGAATTACTTGAAAGTATAACAATATTTTAACTATTTATTTTATCCTCGTATACGATACTTCGTATACTAGCGGAGCAGTAGGAAAAAACTGTTGTTTATTAAAATAAAAAATATGAGCTTTTTAAGCATAACTTTTTTTGTATGGTTCTGTAAAAAAATATTTTTCATCATATTCAAACGTTTTTAATATTCTACAGTGTTTCCTTAACTGTGTTTCGTGGAACGTGAATAGGTAGGTGTTCTGCGAAAACTTGGAATAATTTTATATGCAGCTATGAGTGCAACAAATTAAAAATTGTTCGAATTCATATCGACCGTGGAGAGGAAAAAAGACGTAACCCACACATAGTAAATTTTACAGGAGGCACAAAAAACGTGTTTTTATGACTATGGGAATATGCAAAAAAATAAAATAAACACAACCTTTAAGTGCACGGAGACTTCAAACCTGGTGTTTCATTGACATATTCTAATATTAATTAAAGAAATTGTTTAGGAAAAATTTGGTTTCAATTTTCACAAGCTCATCTTTTTTCAAACTTAAAAGCTAAATTTAGAGACTAATTTGACATTTGCAGCTTACATTCTATGATAGAAATAAAGTATATCAGTAAAGATTGTGTAAATTTCATTTTTTTCTCTTACGAACATCATTATCACAGAAGTTGTAGCCGTTCTTTTTTTTTAATATTTAATCATATTCCTAAATGTCAAATCAATCAATAAATAAATAGTGTTGGGTGGAACGTGAATAGTTAGGTGGTCTGGGAAAACTTTGAATGATTTTATATGCTGATATGACTTCAACTCATTAAAAAATGTTTGAATTCATTTTGATGATACATATTTACAAAAATACACAAGGTGTCGATTTTATAATTGGCGAAGTTATATATTGCAAGAAAAGCTTGCTCTACGGATTTTTATTTTTTTCAATTACAGTAAAGATTCTCTTACGAACATCATTATCACAGAAGTTGTAGCCGTTCTTTTTTGTAATATTTAATCATGTTCCTAAATGTCAAATCAATCAATAAATAAATAGTGTTTGGTGTAGGGATTCTGTGTCGAGACGTCCCGAGACTTGTTGGTTTTTTTGCTGTTTTAAGTCCCGGGACTTTTCTGGAAAATGTCCCGGGAATTGTGATTGTGATTTATAATGTGCTTATAACATGTACATTTTAATTTTGAAAAAAACAATTATTGTGGCCAAGAAACCTTCAAAAGGACTGATGTGTATTGAACAAAAGCACATATAAGAGGGGGAGCTCCAATAAAAATGGATACAACATGGTTGGGACGTGACACTTACCCGGGGTTTTAACAAAATTAAGTATGCATTTATAAAAGGGATCTAATAAAAAAACAGATGTTTGGGATTTATAATTTCGTAGATGTTTCAAATAACATGTGTTTATATATTGTAACATAATTGTAGCAAAAGAAAATTACAAAATATTAAAATTAAATGCTCATACCTGATGTTGTTTTATGTACAAATGTTTTTTCACTATTATACAAAGGTATTTATTGATTTGGCATTTACTTGGTAGAACTCCATTTTACTAGGGTAAAAATATCCAAGTATTTCAGTTCTACAGTTTTTTATATGTTATACGTTGATAGCGATTTCGGCTTTCGCCATCGTCAGAACTATTTAGTTCCATTTTTACCCTATTATACAAAGGTACCAATGTCTCAATAGGACAAAAAGATCTAAAAGCTGTATTGTGAAGTTACGGTCATAATTTTACTCCTGACGGCGGCTTCATTGATATTTTTTCATTACATGTACCGTTATCATCCCTTCTTAGAAAAAATTAACCGTTAGCATTGCACATATCTATTACATAAGAAAAATAATAATTATTAAACATCGTATTAAAAAAACTCGATTTTTACTAGTGCGTACTTTCAATCGCCGATTGTATGTAATACATAAATACAATGCATACATGCAAACATTTAATTTTAATAAAATTATAATTTTATTGAAGGGGAAATAAAAATCTCGAGTACCAGGATGTCCTGGGATTTTGAATTTATCGAGTCCCGGGACTTTGAAAAGCCCGAGATTTCAGAATCCCTAGTTGGGTGTGTTAACACTGCAATTTACACGAAGATAGGGGCGAGTTAGTCGTTTCCATGTGATGGTCAGGCGAGCTGTGATCACAGTGATACGGTAGATCGTGATCTCGTGGTAAAAGGAAACCGACTCGCAGTGATTTATGGCGATCGTTAAAACTAAATAACGTGTCAAAATTAGATTAGTTTGAAAATTGCCTACACTCGGAATTATTGCTGCAGCCCACTTTTGAGCCAAATTACGCGTGTACAATTTCGCACGCTCATGAAAGCCGATTATGCATCCAATTCCAATCGAATCCTTTGACGACATTAAAAAAATCACTGGCAATCCTTGATTTATTTTCGAATTTTATTATGAAGTAATAACTACTCAACAATTTTACAGTCGAAACCACAAGATCCGAATCACTAATTCTTGCTTCGATTCGACGGTAACTTTGTAAAAGTTTCTTTTTAATATAAAATTATGTTAGATAAGTTTTTTACCTCTTTGATAAGAATCATCCGACAGAACGTCGAAAAGTTTAGGTTTATTTGTTAAATAAATTCGTAAAAATATTTCGCATGTACGTTTACGAGGGGTTTGTTTTATATCAAAGCAATTCTCGGTGTTCTGGGGAAGCAGTGAGTTTTTTTATCACTACGATAGAATACTTTAATATGCAATCGATTGTTACTTAATACACTTATAATATGTAACAATATGCAATTTAACGTAAACTTATTAATGTAAATGGCCGAAAAATGTAGTATGTACTGTGAATACTAAAGCTGTCCTAGATAATATATAAGTCAGAAATTGCAGTTATGTACTCATTTGATCTGATAATATTACTTTATTTTCGCTAGCCGGCCTTTGTAAAATTTAACAAGAGGCTCGCGCGAGCCCTTCTGAGCTCCCTCCAGCCCAACCCTGCCGCAAAGTCATTAAGTATGTACAGTATAATTCGTCTTGATAGATACCATTCCAGACCTCCGCAACCATGGTCAATACCAATATAAGTAATGTATACTCTTTCTTAATAACATTGTACTTTTTCTTCACTTGGACTACATTGGAATCGTCGTACATAACGTATTCCTCAGCATGTTGCTCTCCACAATGTTATCATTAGGAAAGGCTTATAAATACAACAGAGATTTCAAAATATTCACTGCATGTTAATTTCATACAATGTTTACCTACTCTCTGCTTTCTCCGTTACGTCACAGCGCTACTTGCCCTGTCACGTGATCATTTTCATAGGGCCAGTGTTGGTTCAATATTAGTTCTAGAAACCGCCACCACTACGTCACGGTCAAAACAGCTTTGTTATAATATTTCTAAAACAAAAATCTTCAAAAGAAACAATTTTATAATTGGACATAAATACGGCTGCCAAAAATAATTATTTTCGCAACTCTATTGAAGTCGGATTATTTTTTTGTAATAAAAAATGACGAAAATACTTTCTTTGGGTTCCCAGTTAGTTGTATAGATCAGTGCTTCCCAGACTTTTTCTTGCCCATGGGTCACCAATATCTGAAAAAAAATTCACGGACCACCCAAAAAAAAAAATTTTGTCGTCGTAGTCTTTATTTGGCTTTAATTGTTACTATTGTATTAAATCATAAATGTTTACATTTTATCACAAGAAGTTAGAACTTTAGCTTTAATGAAATTAAAAAACTTCACATTTATATGAATGTTACAAGAACAATTCAACGAGATGAATGCGTTTGGATGTTTTACATAAAATATCAATCAATATCTGATTTAATCTCAGAAATGTTTGCTCACAAACAATCTTCTAGAGAAAAAGAAAGTAACTACTCTTAGAAAGACATGACCTGTAATTATTTTTTATTTAATGTAATGAAGAAAATGCTGTTTTAGGAAAGGAAAAGGAATAAATATTTCCAATTCTTCTGTTGCAATTAACCGAAATTCACTTTTTCAGTAAATTCTGCTTGAAGCAAATTAGCTGAATTTTTTCGCGAACCTCCGCTGAAAACCTGCTAACTCCCAGGGGTCCGCAGCGCATAGTTTGGAAAGCACTGATGTCGATGCATGCTGAGCTCAGTCCAATATCATTGGATTATTAAATGATCCAAGAGTTTGTTATAAATTTCAATGGAAACCGTTGCCAAAAATGCTATCAAAAAAATCTGACTAAATTTATGGCATATAAATCAAGTTGATAAAAAATGCATCTCGAAAACTTACAAGAAATACCTTGTCCGAGCATCTCAGACAAGCAAACATATGTATCATATCACAAAGTGTCCCGCCTCAGATTTTTTTCATTTTTTTTTTATATTGTGAGATTCAGAGAACGGTAAATTACGCGGTACATATTTCTCAAACAAAGGCAATAATTTATGCAGTCAACATCGTAGATGTGACATAGACTTGTATGCTGGTACAATTCTGCTCTCGGTTGTAAAGAATGCAACACTTTGGCACGCTTGGTGCAATTTCCAAGACTCTTGGTGCTGTCATCGAGTGCATGCACGCGTTTACGAATACTTCTTTTTAACAATTAAGCGGTGTTAATTATACTTTAAAGTCATGTAAAAAAACCAACAAAAGCAAGAAGAGGAATAGTACAATAAATAAAAGATTTATTTCAAATAAACATTCATGATACGTTGCAACAAAAAAATATATGTAAATCTGTCGATAGTTTCACACGCATTTATTAAACAGGTCCAAACTTTTCTCATTTATATTCCCTAAGTTTTGACAAATATTTTTTTTGGTAATATCGTCACCTTTCTGGCAGAAGTTGCTAAGTAACAAAACTGACAAAAACTAGTTAAATATACAAATAAATTCGTTGATATTTATTTTTTGTCACGAATAACTCAGTTGGTGTAATGATTTTAGCAGTTGCAATTGTCCCTGTCTACTGATTTTTAACTGTTATTTGTGTCAAATATATACTGATAAATCGGGAAGAATAGTTTTTAAAAAATGATGGGGTCGTTTATAATACATAAGAGGTAGTGAAAACAAGCCAAATTTACCATATATTACTCATCAAAAGTATATCATATTAGAATGTTTACGTGCATTATGAAACATTCATTTGTTTTTCAATAACTATGCACTATTCGTAATAAATATATCAAGGGTTTTATAGAGATGAGGTTGGCGAATTTCATTCATGTTTTATGCCAGAAGCCCAGAAACGTTAGCTGGATTATGAGTTTGGAAGATTTTACGCGTTTCAAACTGCACAGAATAAATTAGTTATTGGGTAGAAATAACCAGCAATAATATATATTATAATACGGTTAAAATAGCTAATGATGGTGCACACTGAAATAGCTGTAAACAAATTGTATATAAAAAAAATGTAGAATTAAATACTTTGATATGTTTACGGTATTCAATGGAGTTCTGCCAAATAAATGCCAATTCCATAAATTACCGATAATATCTTAATATGAATGTTTTTTTAAATGATTACACGGATGAGAACTTTTTCTTAATTCTTTTAAAATAATCAAATTTTTACTGTTAACTCTTGACTTACGCCATTAATTGGTTCTAAAAAAACTGCATTAGTCTTGACTCGCTGATAATATGAGACATAGGCTTAAATTTACTATCAATTAAAAGATATTTGAACTACTTACTATCATCAGATTTCAAAGCAGTATAAAGCTTTCATTTGCATTTCAAAGTTTTTATATTTTCACAAATATTCAATTTCGAACATTAGCGAAGTAAAAAATAGAGTTTTTGAATTATTGCATGTCAACGACCTATATACAAACATATGTATACAGTAAACAAAAAAAGTAATCACATAAACGATATAAATTGGTTAATACACATTAAATCTGGGTACGTAATTAAAAACAGATGTGTTCGTACGTCAAGATTAATCAAATAAGTTTTGTTTCGAATGTGTCAAAACTAAACATCCATCGCATTGCAATGCAGGTCGTTTTTTATTTCGAAAATGTTTTCAAACTTAAAACGGGACCGTTTCTGAAGGATTAACATGAAAATATATTATTTTGCAAGCCGTCAAAGATGTTCTCGAAATGAAATATTGAAAAAACAGGGATGTCATGTTATGTAAGGAATTCATGATGGACGTCTTATTTTGATATATTGCTTAACCATTTAAAATAATGGTTAGCTATAAATATATTTGAAGGACATTTATTTCTATAGTTACGGCGTACATCTAATGTATAAAAATGAATGTTTGTTTGTTAGTATTTTATGAGTTGCCACACCGCTCATCCGATTGCAATAAAACATTGACAAATGTTTTGCTTGCACTTCCAGGAAGGTTATAGGAATAGTAAAATTAACTTACAGTAGGTTTTATATATAAAAATCAATGTTTGTATGTCTGCCATACAGTACATTTAGACAACGAATGATTACATTTGCGCGAAGGTTATAGTACAATTGACTTATAGTAGGTGGCGAGTGTGTCGTACTATAGACAGCATAGGCAGCAAACGTCAAACATGAAACAGACAGAAAAAGAAAACATGCACTTCAATAAACACAATTAAAACACTAGCACTTTCTTTCTTTGAGTGGCATTGCAACGTTTGCCGGGAACCGGCTAGTATTATATAAATTACATATATTATATTTGTCTTGATCTAATTTAATTTAAAGCTTATTATTAATATAAATCTGCACTTTATCTTACCCCTACAAGTTTGTATCTTACCCATTCCCTGCGTCCAGTAGAAAAAGACAAACCTCGAATTTTAATCATTAAGTTTATTCTGTTTAGTCTGATGATGCTTCTCAATGAAGCGAAACACGTGTCACATTCTGTAACGCAACGAGTGAAATAATAAAGTTATTATTTTATATTATGAATACATTATTTATTGAAATATTGCAATCATATTTTGATATTTTACTTACAAAAAACAATATTCTTTCGTGTAATGTTATGATAAAATAAAAAGTCGCATTATACTAGAAATATTTCAATTGTTACATCTTGACTAGTAGTAAACTGTGAAATCTTTTTAAA
Organism: Himalopsyche anomala; assembly: GCA_031772345.1. Lineage (NCBI taxonomy): Eukaryota > Metazoa > Arthropoda > Insecta > Trichoptera > Rhyacophilidae > Himalopsyche > Himalopsyche anomala. Next base: position 37,759,787 of record CM062822.1, on the reverse strand, counting down.
TGACATACATTAATACTAAAGACATATTTTTCCAATACACTGTTTATTTGACGAAACAAATCAAATCGCTGAAAATTTCAATTCTCAAACAAAAAAGCGCCGCGGTCAGGATTCGAACACAGAACTCTGGATTACCAGTCGAGTTCTCTATCAACTGAGCTAACGTCATAATTATAATACGAAAAAATCCTCAAGTTGGGGCCAACGGGCTTACAGCTAGTAAATATTATAATACTGTTAGTAGATAATTAGTATCGTTTTTTCAAAACGAATAAAAAAACAAATGAATAGTTTTTATCTGATTCAAATGAGTTCGATATTCGAATGATGCAAGTTTTTTTAAGATATAAAAAAATGAATTAACAGACTGACAACTAAGTATTATAAAGTTTTTTTAATACTAGTTAGTGTGTAATTACAAATCATATCTGAGTAAGCCCGGACAGCTTTTTAGTTATGCAAATACTAAGTATCTTCAATATTACTAAAAATGAGCAAACAGATATAATGGATAAGAATAGTAAAGGAAATGTTCAAAATTTTTATTAACAAAATATTCTGTAGTTTTCGCTTTTAAATAATTATACTTTCAGTTAGTATAAATTTATTTTTTTAGAACTTTGACTGAAGGTGCTTGATGAAACTTCAATATCAAATTTGAATTATTTTGATTCTGTACTCTTCCATAAGTTTTATTTTCCATTTTTGCATGTTACTGTCTGGCAATTTAGTACTTTCAAAATACCCAATAATTTATTCATAGATACGCGATAATTATAATTTACCCAATTAACTCATTAAAACTAATTAATGTCATAAATTCTGCAAAGTCATATCAATTAGGTTAACAATAATTATACTGTGCGATTCACTTTTATGTTTGTATATAAACGATACAAACCGTTTGCTGCACGTCAGTTCGAGTACATTAGTGCACTTGATAAAACCTGAAGGTGTCGATAGGTGAAAACCGGGTCGTTATCGACAAAACTCATGAAAGAGTACAGAATCAAAACAATTTAAATAAATTTATTTGGTTTTATTTTTTCAATAAAGCTATACATTAAAATTTATACATTGCTTAAGTGTGACAGATAATCAAACATGTTTTTTTAAACTGTTTTAAAGTTAAACAATTGATTCATTTCCGTAAACCATGCTATTTGCAATCATGTGAAAAGTTTGTACAAAAAGAAAACCAAGTCTGATGTTGATGTGATGATGTGATGTTGGTGTACTGTGGGCAGCCCTGTGTTGGGACATGTCAGAGGGTTAATTTATGTACAAATGGGAGGTCCTTCGTCGTCCAAATGACGAATGTCTGAGTATTTCCAAATATAAGCTCCATGCAATATTCCACTAAACTCTTTTCGATCCAGACGACCGCATCAAGATTTACGATCCTTTTTTCCAAAAGTTGTTGTCGTTTTTTTAAAACATTTTTCACCTTGTAAGTAACAGTAAACATTAATGGCAATGCATCCCAGTTGACTATCGACTATTATTGACTGTATGAATTTACTATATAACAACTGAATCGACTAGATAAATATGTCAGTTTATCTTTTTGGGTCGCCTAGATCAAAATATTTTTAGTTTTTATACATCTCCCAAGTGTTTTATTTTTTACATTAAAACGGTGTAATTAAATTCTTTTGAGAACTTGAAATAAACTACTCTACCAAGTAAATATTTTCCATTACTGAAACTTTTATATGAATCTCACATAATTAATTACAAATGAAATATTATGAATTTGTTTTCAATATGAATTCAACAAAATATTTCGGGAATTTTCTTGTTATATGGACATTATACACATCATTTAAATTATATTAAAAAATCGCCTAGCTTATAACATTTAAATTATATTTCGACACATCATTCAAATTATATTTAAGAAAACCTAATCTAACAACATAATTGCGAATTTTTTAGTATACCTCAATTCTCAAGATTCTTAAGATAGTAAGATTATACAGAGTGCAGCGTTTTTTATGGAAGTATAGATGTGAGCGAAAATGTATTTAATTACAATTCTGATAACAGAGTGATGCGGGAATAGCTATAAACTTAAATATATAATTCTTTTGGATCCAAATACTTGGCTATGATTTTTCTAATATTGTGACCTTACGATTTGGGAAGCTGGAAAAACAGATTGGCTAATAACTACTTCATTATCATTGTATTTTTATACTCTATAGTAAGATTACAACCATTTATCGGTGAACTCTGGATATTAAAATTTTAAGGTGTTCACTAGTTACTGTCAATTGTTGTTGAAAAGCCAATATTTAAAAAAATACAATTATTATAAATCAGGAACGGTTGTTTTGATAATGCTCCCGATTAGCAAGAGTTTTTTTTAATATATTTATTTATATACATCAATTTTAAGGAGATATGAGGACCGGTTTCTTTCTTAGATACTATAATTAATATTGTCCAAGTGTTCACCATATGTATACTTTTAGGTACGTGTCTTTCAAATAGATACACCTCGCTTCGGTTTGCCTGACTACGTAACAAAAAGTAATTTAAAATTATTTCACGAAAATCTCCGTTCCTCTCGAAATATTTTGTATTAATAAATTATATCGGAGCTTAATATGTTGGCATGTATATTATAAAGTTGGCTCTTAGCACATCAAATATAAACGACAAACATTGTCGCATACAATTTACGGCTTAGTTGATTTATTGTTTTTCCACTGGAGGGCATATAGCATGAATCTTATGAGCGCTACGATCGGCTGGGGATCAAACTGGGTCGCTGAATGTGAAAATCTCTTTTTATTTAATGTTCCTTACGCCTACACCATTACAAACTAAAACGTTAATTTGTACAGTGTGTGACCTTTTCAAATATGTACAAAAAATGAACATACATAATTGGTTACATTGTAAATGTCGCTTACATGGTGATTTTTTTCGCTCGATTGGAAAGGGTCTTCTGAGATTCTAAATTAAAGCAATAATTGTTTACACTAATTATAATACTTAAATTTACAGCTGAGTGAAACCGGTCCTTGTCATATGTGGAATAGATAGCTCGCTTTAGGCTTTATTTATAAACTTAGAACATATGACCTTCTAATGGAGGTATCTCAACAGACGTTTTTTTCTACAAGAACTGTTTGTTACTCAGTTGTTTAACCTCACTTTTTTCAAACTGAGTAGTAGGGAAAGTTACAGTAGGGAAAGTTACATCCAGTTATTAAAGGATCAGGAGGATGGGAGGAGAGGAAATTATGTGAATTGACATAACAAACATCCAATCTTCGATCACTATTTTGAATTAAATAATTCTTAAATTAACTGTGATCTTACCGGGAATCGAACTCAGACCTGCGTGATCGTTAGAGCAAGCTCTAACCAGCTGGGCCACAGCTGGCGACATTATATATTCTTGCCTAAAATAATTTATTCCACCAGGGATTCTACGACGATTTGTGGTCGTAGGAGCGTTTAAGATTGAGTAAACTAATGGCGGGAGAAAGTCCGGCTTTAAAAAATAGAAAAACTAACGTGAGAGGTTTAATGTTGATTATATCATTTCTTACTTGTTGTAAATCGTATTATTGTAAGTTTGCAATTTTGTGGAGGCATTTAGAGAAAACATTTTTGCTATTCAATCGGGATTTTTCGTTAGTTGATGCTTTTTATTCAACGAATGCAAATGGTTAATAAAAACACAATATTTCTTTGTACTTTATTCCACTTTATTTAATAGGTCAGGACCGGTTTCGCTCATTGTGAGCTTTGTCAACAAAGGAATATTGTACTTTCGATGGATTCGGCGGTAACTTTGTGGAAGTTCATTTTAATAAAAAGTAAAATAGCTTAGATTATTCCACGTATTGTGTTACAAAATGTGACACGTGTTTCGTGACTTTTAAATATATTTTCTAACGGTTTAACCCGTCCTAATTGATGCAACTCATTAGTTAATCATTTCTTAATGCAAATGTCATTTGTATTACCATTATCGTTTGTTTGTTTTTTTATCATCCCCTCCTTGCCTCCTATTTTTATTTGATTTTTATTATAATATATCAGAATAATAAAATTAAAATCTTTCGTACTTAAGCAAGCATTTGCAAAAGTATTTGTCTGAGGATGTCTCTGAAAGAGGCGAAACACGTGTCACAGTTTGTAACACAATACGTGGAATAATCTAAGTTATATTATTTTATATTAAGGAATATTGTGTTTTTATTAATATAATGCCTTTCCAACAAGTATTGACAGTGGACACCCTAAAAAATATTGCAGATGGGCTGAGAGCGCACGAGTACCAGAATGGGAAACCTAAAAATAGTATAAAGCTGGGGTGGGGAACATATAATGGGTTTATAACGCTCTTCTTCCAAACGCTTGCATATAATTTTTTGATCAAAATGGATATTTTGATCAAGTCAAAAGGCCGCATCACAGTAACCAAGAGGCCGCAGGTTCCCTTCCACTGGTATAAAGCGTAAAATTTTCATTGATTTATAATATAATAATTTGAAGATGTTTTCATTATTGTAAAATTTAAAATATTTAATTCAATTTGTACTTCAGTGCAATTTATAAATGTATAAAATTTGCAAAGATTTTCAAGTAATCTAGTAATTTTGGTATAAATACAATGTTAAAACTTTCACTAATTTGCTTATGTATATCAAATCTTTAATAGGTACGTTTCAGATGACAAAATCAACTAGTGTTCCAAAACCGTTTTACATATAAGCAAAAATAAAACCATTCTTTATTAAGATATTGTACATGTAATGGCTTTGTTTAGACATTGGTTTTATATTCAACTGAGTTAAATGCAGAAAAGCAATGACACTAAGAAGGATTGACATAGAAAATTGATCACTACGATACTGCATGATGTAATACGTCCATAAAATGAAATAATGTTTTTTTTTATCATAACGTTTATAAATTCATCAAATATTTATTACAGTCTTAAATTATTTTTCAGAGTCGTCCTTCAATCGGAGAGAGCTGGTATTCCTCTGTCAGTTGCTGTTACTCCATGTTCTTCTAGTGTCGCCTGGTCCGTCAGATTCTCCCCAAACAATACCACAGCATCATCAGGTATATAATTATTATAATTTCAATAAGTTTACTATTGTTCCTTTCAATTAAGCGCTGAGCATATTTAAGGAGCAAACATTCAGTTAGTGATCTATCACACAAATACAGAGCTTGGAAAACGATGATTTGAGTGTTGGAGAAATGTGTCAACTTTTATTTATTTATTTATTGTTAAAAATTAAAATTATAGTACATCACATAACAGCTGACGCCAATTCGCTATGTACTTGTCAAATATAATGAGACAAAATATAACATAAAACTACATAATACATCAAAATCAACATACAAAATCAAGAAATAAAATAGTAAAATTTAATTTTAATTGTAAAATTGTAATTTATTTTTTATAGGATCAATACCTTTTTTGAACATTTATAGATTTTACTATGGACTATCAGAACTTTATCAGAGGGGCGAAAAGAGAAATTGAAAGTAGTATAATCAACTATTTTATTTTATTTTTACCATGTCCGCTCCCAATGTGAAGCATATGGACTCCTAATGGAGTTTATCTTAACAGAAGGATTTCTACGAGAACTGCTTGTCACTCAGTTGCTCAACCTCTCTTTTTCCAAAGATAGTAAGAATAGAAGGATAGGGCTAGACAGGACTAGTGGTTAGCTAATCGCTCTCGATACGTCCCATTCATAGGATAGGATAGGTGGGAGGGGGGAATTCAAGACATCACGTACATCCATGATGTCGGACATAAATTCATAAATCGATTGAAAAATCAATTTATAAAACAGTCCGTACTGGGATTCAAGCCCGTGACCTCCGTAGCCGAAGCCAACGACGTTGACCACTCGACCACACAGGCGACTGTATAATCAACTATAGACGACTAAATATTATTTGAAATTTATTCTTCCAAAATCTTTAGAATTTATCAATTTATCTCTAATAACTATCGTATTCCATATACTGAATTATTTACTTAAAAAGTCATAATGATTTCTTGAAATACTTTTGAAAGAACTGTTTACAGTAATTAATTATCAATTGATCATTTTACACACAACTTAGTATTTTCTGTATTTTTTTTATTGATAACGCATGTAAATACATTGAACTTAAGTAAATATTATTATTTCAGCAAACCTTAGTATTACTATTTTGACTCGCCGAAAAATGTGTTTATGCATTATCTGCTTAGGCAGAGATTGCTTTCTTTTAACAGATACATTTTGCAATTAATCTTTAATAACGTATTTTTTATGACCAGTGCATCCCATCCATTCACTGATCTTGAATAGCTGTTCCATACCGCATCATTTGGCGCAGTACTCAATCGATCAACTCTGACTTTGTTTAATACTAAAATAGATTTTCAATTTCATTAACAAGATCAAATGAAAACTCTTTTAAAGGCTGAAACGAACATATTAACTTGTACTCGTATGGTATGCCAAATGCATGCTAATATTGTGAATCATTCGTCGCTTACTAGTTATCATTGAAGAAGTCTTTTTCATAAGCTTGTTTGATAAATGAACGCCTTAGTTTCAATACCTACCTAAATCTAAATACCAAAATTGTTGGCAAAGTGCAAAAAAAAAACTGTGCTGTGAGCTTTTTGGATTTGAGTAGGTTTTGAGACAAAACTCTTTTTTTTAAATGCGTTTTCTCTGTACATATTTAGAGAGGTTTTGAAATTGAAAATTTATTGATTGTGTAGATATTGAAATAGAGAACAAGTTGGCATCAAAATTTGAAAAAAAAAGAAAATGTTCTTTAGGTAGGTTTTGAAATTGAGATCCTCAAATATTCTCTTTTCTTCTATTTGTCGGATCCTATGGCGTAGCTGTTAGTGTCGTTGTTTTCCGTGCCGGATCTCACGGGTTGGAGTCTTAGTACGAACAGCATTTTTTCGATCGATTTCTGTTCGAAGGCATGGGTGTTTGAGATATCTTAAAGAAATTCCTCCTACGATTTTGATCCTTCATTAACTGTGGGTGTTGAGAGCGATTAGTTAGCCACTTTTCCTATCTTAACCTTATCCTTATATCCTTACTACATACTCTCTTTGAAAAAGTGAGGTTGAGCGACTTAGTAACAAACAGTTCGCGGAGAAAAAACTTCTGTTGAGATACTATTAGAAGCCGTCACTGGAACTAGTGAAGGATTATTTAATGTTTTTATTGAAAGTCGCTCAAATTTAAGTCAGTTATAATCTGATCACCAATGTTTAAAGCTCTGAGCGACTTTCAGAGGTTTTTTTATTCAACACCTCTTCTTTCCACGTCGAGGAAAACTCGAATTCATCAGAATGGAAAATATTGCCGAATTATTCTACGTTTGGGGTCGCCAGTTCGTTTGACATATTAGTTAAGATTTTTTTTTCATTGGGACTACTGTAATTATCAACCGAGATAGTTTTTGCTTTCTACTGTTGTGAAATCCTTTGTTGATCTGTTTCTTTAACGTCTGTTTTCACATACCATAACGGATATGATGTAAAATCTGTGTTTTTGCGGTCAACTCTAGTATAATATTATATATGAAACATACTACCGAGTACCGACTGTATTCAGCGATTATCTTTCAATCCCAACTTTATTGGATTCTATGTAGATGTGGTTTTAGTCTTAGCTTGATGAGTTCAGCAGTATCATGATGAAAAACTACAGTATTCGTGTTGAGCAGTAGTTGAAAGTCATTACTTATCAAGAACTAATTATTGTTATGTTTTAAAGTTCACGGAATCCTGAAGTTTTTAATTTTTATCATTTTATTCAATAATTTAACATTATTTTGATCTCTAAGATTATAAATGAATTATACATATATAAACTCACGACGAACGTGGGTTTCTCGATTGAATTTTTAACCGTATTATCTCATTCTTTCCGTGCTTTTATATATTGGTGTTTTTCTTTATTGTCAAGCGTGCATAACAGAAAAATTGTTTTGAATATTTGCATGACATTATTTAAAAAATGCTTCAATTGTATTTATTACGAAATTTGCAAAACTGTTTTGTTAGTCCTCTGACAAAGGAGAAAAATATTATGCACCGTCCGTTACCTAATAATCATATCGGTACATACACTCAAGTTTTATGCATTTTATGTTGAAATTCAATAACTACAAAATGAATATATAGCCTTTAACATATACATGCTATGTTTATTTTCTCTTAGGACAAACCTCGGGCCGTTTCGGATTTGATATCCGTTCAGTGCAAATAAGCAAAACTGTGATAATCAATATTTTGATTAGATATTGTTTTCCTAACTTAAAAATTCTTTTATTATGTAACATTGTTAAATTTTAAATTACACGATAATCTACTAGCCGTTGTGTGACAAGATATATATTGTTTTATTTAAAACAATATAATTATTTGGTCTTCAAACAACGTCCAATAAATAAACAAAATAATTGTATTTTCTTAAACTGATATATTAGTTAATAAAAACACAATATTCCTTTTTACTTCATTCCACTTTATTTAATCAGTCAGGATCGGTTTCTCACATTGCGAGCATTTTCAACCGGTCCTGACCTATTAAATAAAGTGGAATGAAATACAAAGGAATATTGTGTTTTTATTAATATAATGTCTTTCCACCAAGTATTGACAGTGAACACTATAAAAATGATATATTATTTTGATTTACAAAATATTCAGACGCCAATTTTTAATTTTTAAATGTTGTGTCATACTTTAAGAATAAATTAAACATCATTATTTTGAACTTTCTCTCAATCTGTATATTTACTCCACTTTGCTTGTCTTTTTTCTATACTATAATATGACTACCAATGTTGGATCTCTTTATCCACTTACTTAGGCTAACAGGTATTAGTTTTAAAGGTACCTTTTTTAGCTCTCGCGCAGGCTTGGAAAAAATTCTCCGCCTGCCGATTTAAAAAACCCAGGAGTTTTCGCACTTCTTATGTTCAATCTCAAAATTCCGAGATTAGTATTATCACAAACCCGGGACTACGGTATCAGAAAATTGGACGGATTCCCGGGATTGTACACCTGTATGAGGCTATGAATAGACTATTTTTTAGTTAATCCTGAACCTCTTCCGTATTAAGGATAAGAGAATGAGGTGTTATTTAGTAAATAATAATGTATTTAAGATTCGTTTGTGTATGGCCATAATTTTAATGAGAGTCTGCGGGTCAAATATCTCTTTGCGGATCACTCTGAGTGCATCTTTTATGGGATATGACCTTCGGATCTGCTTAAGATGTTCAAACCGCATCTGTAATACTCACAGAGGCAAATTGGTATACGAAATATGTACAATAGTGAAAACTACCATTTATTTATTTTGGTTTCTGTGATATTTTTGAAATAAGCTTCCACCTTTTATAAGTTTGAAATATGAAATGTAATTATAGGTTATAACATTGGCGGGGAAACTTTTCATTTCTGAAAGCCACATTTATTTTTCTGATTCAACATAAGGTCTTAGTAAAGAAAACGTTGACTCCCCCTTTTTTTCGACTGTCGAACATATAATGCATATATGGGCAACCACCGGCTCGCCGAGCTATTTTGTCCGGCCCTGATTCGTCTCGGCGAAGTAATAGAGAAAGAAATTAATAGTTCCAGGGAGGGATAAAATAATGGAGATGACACGTTCATTATATAAATAAAAAAATATGTAACAAGTAGGAACGTGTTTTATTAAATTTAATATTTATTATGTTTAATAATTTGGTCCGGCCCTTGACTCAGTCTGAATGATAATTTGGCCCCAGACCTAGGAAAGGTTGCCCATGCCTGATATAATGGGTTGATTATACTCTTCTTCCAAACGCTTGCGTATAATTTTTAGATCAAAGTGAATATTTTTATCAAGTCAAAAGGCCCCATCAGAGTAACCGAAAGGCCACAGGTTCCCGTCCACTGGGTTAGAACAAGCCCAGGCAAACTTTTTTAATGACATATCAATGAACGCCAGGCCGCAAATAAAATATCAATTCAAAATATATATAGAAAGGAATGTCAGGATTTTAATAAAATTATTGTAAAATAACCAACAATGCTTTTAACCGCTTCAGTACCGTAAAGCCACTGGTGGCCGCTACATAGGCGCACCACGAATACCGTAAGGACATTTTGTATTTAAAATTATTCCAGTAAGAATTTTAACAATATTTTTTTTTCTGTGGCTAGCTACATCTATAATTAATCTCTGAAAGAAAAATGAACCTTCTGCCGTTGTTTGATCTTATTGAAAAGGGTATTATTTTAGAAGTCGAGCGGTAGGTATCACTAGGGCTACCACTTATGGTGAAATCTACATAAAGGATCCATTCTTTTGTTTTAAATTTATACATGAATTTCAAGAATTTGTCCCTTTTACTTTTATATATTTTTTTTTATAAAAATGTAAAAATTATATTTATTTTTGCTTGTGACAACCCTGAAAGAAAAATCAAATATACAAAATTTCGATAATGCAACTTGAAAAATTACAACTTGATATATCATTTTGTAGGTAAACTTTTAACATAATGCATAAAATTCATGAGCCCTATCTTTAAAAAATAATTAAAAACATGTGGTATGTGAGTGTTCCTAAGGTTAAAACATAGCGGTATTGAAACGGTTAATAGGCCTTATAAAACACACAACAGGCTGGATTAGGCTCGCGAACCGTATTTTGCCCAAGCTGTAGTAGAATCTTTCTCGCGGAGATAATTATAAATATGAATACGCCATCAATTAATATTGAATAAATTTGCCTAATACCCAGTATCCAGTCGCTTAAGCTCTGAAGTATTGTGCAACTAACATTCTAATTATGAATTACTTACACGGACATCAAAATGTATAGACATATTCCTATCTGCTGAGATTAAAGGAAAAGCATGTAAATAAGTCGTTTGCCTCATTCATTGATACTGTTAAATCTAATACATAAAAATGAATTTTTCTTTGTCCGCACTCTATGGGCTGCCAAATCGCTGATCCGATTGCTATAAAACTTTGACACTTGCACTTCCGGGAAAGTTATAGGCATATTAAAATAACTTATAGTAGGTCTTAAATATAAAAATCAATGTTTGTATGTCTACCGTTCATGCAATTCAACTGTCAACCATCAATTGACGATCAAACAGCATTCAGACAATTCAAATTTGACGTTCGATAGTTTGTATTTTTAATAGAATATTTCAAATCTGTCAAATCGTGTGGTCTACATTTTGACATTCCGTTCAAATGTGTTACGTGTATTAATTAGGTGTGATTGTTTTTTCGTATTTTATACATTGCCACACCGGTCATCCGATTGCAATAAAACTTTGACAAACTTTTTGCCTGCACTTGCGCGAAGTTTATTGACATATTTAAATAAGCTTACAGTTGGTTTTACATATAAAAATCAATGTTTGTAAGTCTGCCATACCGTTCATGCAACTTGCGCGATGGTTATAGGCGTAGTACAATTAAACTACTGTTTTTGGCGCGTGTATCGTACTATAGACAATCGGCAACAAACGTCGAATATCAAACAGACATAAAAAAAAGACATGCACTTCAATAAACACAATTAAAACACAAACACTGTCTTTTTTTGAGTGGCATTGCAACGCTTGCCGGGAATCGGCTAGTAAATAATACAACGCATATTTTGTTTGTTTATTTCAAACAAATCAAATAAACAAAATGTTCCATTTCGTATCTGTACGTTTTGAAAAGTTTCACTGATGTATATATTGACATAAACATTTGACGCCTCCGAAAGAATGCTCAAACTGTCTCGTCCCCTCACTGCTTTCAGAACCAAGAATGGCGTTCCGTTGACCAATACACCTGCCATATTCTCTATAGCTTAAAACTTATTTTTGCATTGTATAGTCATTGACTCATACCGATACTTTAAATATAATATATTCTCCACCGACAAGTTTCTTTATCTAAGCGAGTTTGTTTTTTTCTTATTTCCTTTCTTGACGCCGCGCATTTTGCATTTGTAATCTGTAACTGTCAAGACTAGTTACATAAAAACATCTCGCGCATGTAAAATACTAAATTTGATAGGGTGAATATCAATTAAGTAAGCCGTGACCATGTATCATATTTAAATGATCACTGTCTGTTTGGCCAGAGCACAAGGTGTCACTTCGACTGAGACTACTATTCGCAAACCGACTCATACTGATATGCTAAAAAATAAATCTTGAATGTCATAATGTAAATAAAACTGCACTTGAGAAGTATTTCAGATATCAGTTTTTAACCCGAATGGATTATAAACGTAGGATTATTAAAAAATAACATTCAATTATCACTTTTGAACAATATTGGAATGAGTTGGGTTTGCAAATAGTAGCCTCAATTTGGCCGATAAGGTTCAAAGAAACGTAACTAGATTTTCGGCGTATTTGAGTTACATATAAGTAGTTCTGGATATGAAACAATATACACTCATCCCTCGATTTACGCTGTACCCATTTTATGGGGTTTCACTTTTACGCGGTCAGAAAAAACACACAAACGCGTATGTTCATAGCAGTCTTAAGTTCCAAGCAGTGCTGTAGAAAATTAGCAAATTATGAGCGGTCAGTGAAATCCCAGCCTTTACTAAAAAAGTGTATGGCGGTTATACGTAGTATATATTAATTGATTAAAATCCCAATGACGTTGGTTTCTTTAATGAACTATCCAACCTCATATTCTGTATTGAAATATTGTAAAAAAAAATTGATTATGCTTTTAACTATGAAAATGTTAAAAATTTATGTCGAACTATTAAATCTATTTCTTAATAAAATTTTCTTTTTTTATGCAGATAATGTGCATGTACAATGTCTCGTTTTGCGCGGTTTTCTGGAACCTATCCCCCTACCTTATATGAACTCGAAGTCTCGATTTACGTGGTTTCGGTTTACGAGATATCTCTTGGAACGTATCTACCGCGTAAATCGAGGAATAGGTGTATTACATAAAAATACCAAGTAACATATCAATAATAGTGGATGTAAAGATATTTCGATTTGCATATTCTGAAAACAAATTTATAAAGCATATTATCACTTTGAACAAGTTATAAAAAAACATTCACAAAATTAGCAAATAAATCAATAGGCCAAACTGCCAAAGCACCATCCTATGCTTATGAGATAATGAAAAAAATAATTTGCACATGTTAAAAAATAATTAACAAATTACTGGGGAAATCTGTTTTTTGGTTGTCTAGAAAAGTAGAGGAAAATGAGATATGTTTCTTTGACCCTAAAGAAGCTAAGGACCCTAAGCTATGATAACATACGATAAAATAAATATTTTTTGTTTCAAAGTATTATTATTAGACTTACTACATTTTTTAATCATTCTGAAATACGATATGGCTTGACTTGTTCGAACAGGAAATTTTCGAAGATAAACGAGCTAATAAAGTCAAATAAACTTATGCATTATTGCATTTATTAAGCTGTAGCAAAATGAAAAATTATTTTTTGAGACGTTTTATCTGTAATATGTTGGTGGTGTTTCATTCGTTGTAAATAAATTATTCAATAAAACCTTGACAGCATAAATAACTTAATTAAAATTATCACTGCAAAAATATGAAGATGATAGTGGTTGGTCTTTTTCAAATCTATCTGATTATATGCTTAAAAAGTATTATTATCGAAGCGATGCTTACATCTCGATAGCACTTGGCTTAATAAATACATGGTCACCCTACTTCTTATGCCGATACGTTAAAATGAATGGGCATCATAATATTATATTATAATTTTGACAAGTCAAGTGCAGTTTTGATTTCATGTTAGTTTTTATATAAAGATTTCAAAACTTAAAATTATATTATTATTAATTTGAAATATTCTGGAACATAATAATAAAAGGTTTTTTATACATATATTACACCGTAAGACAGAACTCAAATATCCAGATATGTACAAATCTCCAGTTCTAAAATGAATAACCAAAAACTTTTTTTTTCAGATACTAAAGAAGTCACTCTTTTGAAAGAATTCAAAAGCGATGAGTTGGAGACATTTAAAACAGCATCATCAAAAATTGGACAATACATAGTTGAGGTAATAATAAAAATTGTCTTTCTATTAATATTATTACTTAAGGGTTACTTCATAATAGGATCCAGGTTCAGATGTTAAAGTTTATTTAACATGGTAAAAATAGCAACGTATTTAGTTATACTATTTTTATATTTATTACTTGATAGCTATTACGGCTTTCATCATAATCAGAACCATGGTTAAACTTGTAATACTATAATTTTAATTTGAATTGGGGTGTTAGAGTAAATAACATAATGCATTGAGTATCTCTTCGGAGACAGTATAAATAGCTGAGAAAAATGTAAGCTTAATCATAGTTCTGACGATGGCAAAAGCCGAAATAGCTGTCAACTAATAAATACAAAAACTGTATAACTGAAAACGTTGCTATATTTACCCTATTATAATTGAGTTATGCCAAGTAAATGCCAAGTCAATCAATAAAGTTTATTTATTTTCAAAAAACAGTAGGTACCCCAGAGTAAATTTAATTCTTTTAATAATTTAATATTTCCTAATTATCTTTTTTTTACTCTAGAAAAAGTGATAATAATATTATTAACTAATATTACATACAATTGTGTTATCTATCATATTTAAGTGTGATAAATATATATTTTTTAGCTATTTTTTATCAAGTGTATATATCATATTGTATATGTCATTTTTATCATATTATAGAATATTTGTGGAATGGAAAATCTTTAAAAAAGTTAGTTTTGCAAAGCTTGTAGTATTTTTTTCTTTCTACTTCTTTTTTGTGAACGAGTAAGGATTTGAAGGACCAGCAATAAACTTATTGTTTTTGGTATGCCAAAATTTGTGCACAACATGAACGTATGTATATACGTACAATACTATAATTCTTCGCAAGAACCTACTCAATAAGTAGGTGTCAAAAAATCAAGTTTTCAGGCACTTAACGTTTTTCGACTAGGTTCTTATAATTATTTCTGCGTTGTAATAATATTTTCAAAAATTAAACCTTCAAATATCAAGATAAGAAAATTGTGAAAAGTAAACCATTTGGGTTGAGCACCTCTTTAAAATATAATAAAAAAAAAATATTTAAATTACTTCGATTAATATTGAACAGCGCATATAATATTATATAATCAATAAAAAAAATGTAATCACTCTCGCAATTTTGTATGATTTATTGATTAGGAATATATTGTAAACGGCACTAAATCATTTTTTTTAAAAGCCATCCAATTTAAAAAATGAATTTACGGTTACAAAATTTTATATATATTTTTTTAATAACGTAGAAAAAATTATTATTCATTCAAATCATATAACAATTATATACAAGAAAGGAGTGTTGATTTTTTCATCTTAACTATAATGAATCAGCCATAAATTTGTGTCAAAAAACTTTAATATGACATCATATTTTTTTAGTTAGAAGTAATAAACTTCAAATAATCGGCTCTTTAAAACAATGGTAATAAAAGACAACAGAATAATATTACGAGGTGCAGATACGAGGGTATTTCATTAATAACTCAAATAGCGACACTAATAAAATTTTGCAAATGGCTTTGTAAGGTATGGTATGTATAAAGTTCAGCCAACACTTATTCATCATACAGATATTCTGACGAGCAAACAAATAACAAACAACACAACTAATACAAATAACACCTATTATTACATTTTGTATTTAACGATATAGCACAAGTCATCAATTTTACAAACAATGATACTGATATATGAGAAAGATTAGTATTAATACCAATTATGAAAATCAAAAATACATTTTTTCCATTCCATAAAATTGTAAATGAACCAGATATTTAATGTTTATAGTATACAGTCAATCCTTTTTTTATGCGGTAGATGCGTTTCACGAAACATCGCATAAAAAAACGCACAAAAAAATCTTGACATCCATACTAAAAGTGGGGATACGTTCCATGAATTTTCAAATTCGCATAACTTTGAAACAGCAAATAAAAAAAAATAGGAACCGCACAAAAAAAGTCTTGACTTCCATAGAATAATTGGAGATACGTTCCATATTTTTTTAAATCTGCATAACTTTGAAACAGAGGGTTAAAATATACTCAGAATTAGAAAATTATAGAGAAAACTCTGCGTTATTAAAAATATTTTTTTTTAAAGATGAAATTGTTGCTTATTATTTTACGTAAGTAAAATTTTAAGTAAAACTATCGTCACTTTATGACAATGTTAGGTGTGTTTTGCATGTAATTCGAAATCACTATATTTTTCGGAAGAAGTAGTATACGCATCAATTTCTAAAGACGATGGTTCTTTACGCATGAAGTAAGTGTTGATCACACTGTTTCAAGTACGTGGACTTAATTCAGCGATGACAAATGCAACATGATTTAATTAAGCAGTCCAAAATCGTCTTCTTTATCCAAATGTTGGTTAGTGTTGATGATTCATTCTTTATTATATCCAAAATACAACGATACCTGCTTTTGATGTAATATTTTCTAGTTAATATAGTACATTTTTTGAAAATTTGCATTTCTAAAAAACCGCATAACTTCGAAATCGAACAAAAAAAACGCATAAAAACAGGATTGACTTTAAATCAACAAAGTCACACAGTAAGACTAATTCTGAATCATATATATTATATCCATTTATTAATTCCCATTCATTTTTTTTAATTAACATTACAATCAGCTGATGTGGTCTAGTTCAGTGGTCGACAGTCCTTTGGGAGACTGGGTAAAAAAAACAAATAGTTAGAGGGTAAATGTTTGACATACAGTAATACTTAATATTTTTTAATAAATAATTTACATTATTTTAGAGCCTTCGAGAGGTGAAGTTAGCTAATTAGAAAATAGTAAAAAAAAATTGCACTTTCATGTACATACATATATGTATTTATTGTATCCTAAATTTTAACCTTTTAAAGGCGGCTCTGCAGATTGTTATGTGAGATAGTTCAAACGGTAGCGCGGTGTCGTAATAATTGTTAACTGCATATATTACAAAATTCTTGCTGAACTTAATGGTAAACTTTAAGATAAAGAACAAAAGTTGTCACCTTAAGAATTCAGGTGGAAATTATTTATTTTAAAATATATATTTTTTTTGATTCCAGTTAACTGCAGTGGACCGCTCCAGTGACGTGCAACTATTTGCAAGTAGCGAGCCAGTTCCACCTCACACCGCAAGGATGGCACAAATGCCCAGGATGCGGCTTCAAAGAAGGCAGAGACGCAAGCGGCTCACCGTCAAGTGGGATCAAAGGTATTTGATTGATTATCCAAGTTCTTTTACCAAAACTCAAAATGCTCCTGTATTGATCTCCGAGCTCGCCGTATGTAACTTTCTTTAAAACTAAATATGCGTAAGTGCAGATCAAACACGAATTTTAAACATATATGTTTGTGGAAAGTCTTTGGTCTAAGTACAGCGATTTCCAATCTGGGAGGCGCGCCCCCCTGGGGATGTGTAGACTATTGCGAAGAGAAGCGCGAACAGTCCAAAATATGTATTTACCCTTGAAAACGTGTGTTTATTACTATATGAAATAAAGGATGGAGAGGCGCGAAGATATTTTTTTCTTCAAAGGGAGGCGTAGGAACATAATAAAGAGGTAAAACAATCTGTTTTTTAATACAATCATTGTTTCTTTCAATACAATTTTCAGAGAGACATGACTTTTTTTATACCACTACAAAAATATTTTCATTTATTCCAATTAATGACAGAAGATTCAGAACTGAACTTTGTATAAAATTTTAGAAACAAAGCAATACGATTCTTTGCTCTGGTCTGCGACTGTTGTAAAATATTAGAGTGAGTAAAACCACAATAATTCATGTATGCTTAATTTTTTAATTACACTTTTTATTTAAAAAAACGGTATAATAGAAGTAATAATATCTTCAATTTTTTTATCTGGAATAATCGGTATAGTATCGGTAGTCGTAAAGTAATTTGGATTCATCAAATTGATCAAGATCGCAGGGCTATGCCCTAATCTGTCCGGATTGACTTGAGAATTTTTCGTTTCTACTTATTTGTTATTAACTATAGTTGGGATTTCAGCACGTCAGACTTTTGATAATGCATCGTTTTTCAAATTTACAATCTCCATAGGTGGTAAACAATCTAGCTAGGTCTACAACAGTGTCTGCCAAACTATGTGCCGCAAGAAGTTTCAGGTGTGCCGCGGTGGAAGAAGCCTATAATACCTATTAAATTTTAAATAAATTCAACATCCACACATTCAAACAAATATTTGTCACGTTCATACATAGTGGTCAACGCGACACATTTTCTTTTTAACTCGATGGCTGCCACAGATGAGATATCTCGTAAAAAACGCCAGAGACGAGTTACTACTATTAATTATCTACGGCAGCTAAAACTAAAGGTACGTTTCCATTTTAGTCCCATTCACCAGTGTGCCGTGAAGTAAAAAAGTTTGACTGACATTGGTCTGCAATATTGATTTAATATGCTGACGATTAACGTTTCACTTGATAAGGTATATTTCCATCTTATTTGATGTGCCGCGGTACAAGTCCCATTCACCAGTGTGCCGTGAAGTAAAAAAGTTTGACAGACATTGGTCTGCAATATTGATTTAATATGCAGACGGTTAACGTTTCACTTGATAAGGTATATTTCCATCTTATTCGGTGTGTCGCGGTACAAGTCCCATTCACCAGTGTGCCGTGAAGTAAAAAAGTTTGACAGACAATGGTCTGCAATATTGATTTAATATGCAGACGGTTAACGTTTCACTTGATGAACCACACCATTCAATTTGAAGAGTTGTATTTCTTTGACCTCTGACCGTGATTTTTTTATCGCTCTATTTTATGGTGGCATTTAAAATGTGTCTGTAACAAAGGATACATGTTCTTATCTTTTAAGCTACAGCCTTTTAAGATGTGTGTATGCAAACATATTACATGGCTCAAAAATAGCAGGCACTCAGCCGTAGCGATTGGCGATTAAATTTAACGGTGACCACACGGCACTATCTTAATGGCGATATAAATTAAATGACGTGTCAGCCAGGGATTACCATACCATTATAATCGAAACCGGAATCTCGGTATTCATGGTGTTTTCTCAACACCGAAATAACGGTTTTTAACCCTTTGATGAGTATCAACGTACCCGTACGTTCGGGTAGCTTGTCATATATTATCTATTGCCAGTCTCATATTTTTCATTGAATTTTTGTTATTTCGTCATATATGGATACTAGACACATCCACCAGTGACTTTTGGTCACTTTTTTATTTTGTATAGCAAATGAAGAAAATATTTAAAAAAGGGTAAAATTTGTAAAAAATTCGGTAGCTATATAATATTGAGAGTAAAATTCTATTTGGGATCGATTCCTTTCTGGAATCGTCGTTTGTAGAGCGGCGCGTGTAGATAGGTGAGAGCAAAAATGATCTTGACGTAAAAGCGAAGTAATAGATTCTAGAAAAATATTCAAAAGTATTAATGAACTAGTTTACTTTATATTTTTAACTATGAGTTTTATAATTCAAAAAAAATATATACTTCTTGAAATAATAACTTATATTTTTCCTAGATTGCCCCGTATCCAAAAAAAACGGTTTTTATATTTTTGTGTGTGGAAATACTACAAATAATCAAAATATAAGAAAAAACTTATTTTAGTAAAAATTAACCCACCATTCAAAGGGTTAAAATGCATAAATATTGATATTTCGATATTGAAAATGAACCAAAGTGGAATTTTGAATATATGATCACACCATCACATATTTAAAAAAAATGTTCGTAATGAATTGAAGTCAGCGAAGAATTGTATAAATATTGAAAGAAATAATAAGCATTTTATCGCCTGCTGTGGTCTAGTTCAGTGTTTCTCAAACTTTTTGAGCCCGTGGCTGCATTTGATTGTCTTTATTTTTCTGTGCCATATCATTGTTTTGTCCCATAAAAGTTCCGATTTGAAATAACCAGCGTGGGACCGTTAGCTCTTCCATGGATTAGCTCTTCCATGGATTTCAAATCTTGGAAATTTGTGTATTTGCAGAAACTTTTTAATTTAGAAAAATTTGGCCGTGGCCCTTTAAACTGCACAGCACAGTTACCAAATCAAAAAAATTCTGTGGCCCCTTGGAACACGCTGTCTCCCTGGGGAGCCACACGGCTACCGGTTGAGAAACCCTGGTCTAGTTGGTTAGAGCTTGCTCTACTGGCCAGGTGGGTCTGGGTTCGATTCCCGGTAAGGTCAATGTTAAATTTAGATTTTTCAATTTAGATTCGAGACCTTAGATGTGGGTTTTTGTGTTCAATAAAATTCTCATCAAATTTTTCTCTTATGATCTTTTAACATTAAAATATCAGCTGTAAAGACAAATATTTAAAAATAATAATGTATTATAATTTAAAGTTATTTATGAAAATCGCCCGTTTATGATTATTATATATTTCACGGTACTTTCGGATAGTTTTGGCGTAGGTTTATATTTTTTGTTCTTTTGTGGCTTAATATGGTTTTTCAGCTACGCATTTCAATTTTTTCGGTGATTTTTCCGCACAAAACTATTCACACAAACTTAACCGAATACTCATACTGCTTGCTACTTGACATAAATTCTTTCTACTTATAAATAAACCTTTTTATAGTAATAACTTTGCAACACAAATACTTCACTTCCTAGAACACAGTTGGACAACGCTTTAGAATACACATTTTTTTTTCTTATTATATGTGAGAGACAGTTTTACAGCTTCGCGTGACTGAGAATTTATTGTCACTTTGAATTTGGAACTTTGTCTCAATAAATTTGAATATAATTGCATATCAAATTTGTTGAACAATCCCGGTTGTCTCACTTTCGTGTGGTCGCCGCAGCTATATTTCACAGCGCAAAAAAAAAACTATATCTCATATTTCATAACAATAAATAATATGCAAACAAAAATAATGCATTAGTGCATTAAAATACGCAGAGCGTGAAGCCGAAACCAGTTTATTATGGTGGCTTTTATTGGCGACTTGAATGAATAAAATTAATTATTGTCGTTCCAGAGGTGATATTGAGGGAGCGACTCATTCGCATATCGCGATGACGTATCCCGCACAATCTGACAAACATTGCGCAGGTCGGAACTGCCGCACACCTCACGCAACTTATTAAGCCTACCTTACTCCATTTAAAAAGCTTACGATAATTCTGAGAAAAGCCGATTAAATTTGTGATAACAATATTTCAATATAATATAAAATAACTTATTATTATTCCAAGTATTGTGTTAAATATGTAAAATGTGTTGTATTCAGAGGATCTAGACAAATAACAACAAATGGTTGTTAAGTACGATTGTTTTTAATTTTATATTTGATTATTATAAGTATAATAAAAGGTGGAACAAGAAGGAATGATAGACAAAACACTCATAAGTGAGTGAACTGAACTTTAGTTATCTAAATGATCAACTAATGAGTAACATCAATTATGAAGGTTTAAACCGTTGGAAAATAAATTTAGCAGTAGCGAACAACCTGTTTTATTTAAGATATTATTTAATAATATTTCTTTGTTGTTCATACTTTTATTTATTTCTAAAAATTCTAAACTAGTCATTTTTAAACTTTTTTTTATTTACTCGATGGAATAATCTAAGTTATATTATAAATACCGCCGAATCTATCGAAATTATTTCATTATAAATCAGAATGTATTATTTTAATACATGTCATGGTCTTGATTTTTATGAAAATTCTCCTCATCCTATAACGTCTCTTATGTAATCAAGAAAATTATATTATATTTATCAATTCGAACAGAGCAAAAAACCTTCCGTGATCGTCTCCCACGTCTCACATGGTCCCTATGTACATCTGATCGTTTTGATCGAATAGGAAAAGAGAACATAGTTAAATATTTTTTTATTCTCCGATGAGAATACAATTTAGTTCAATTAATTTAAAAAATATTTATTACGACTTGATTAATTTTTAATCATTTTTCAATTAATCTTATTAAAATAACCCTTAATAAGTAAGGGGATAATAATAATAACGTAACGTACATTCACACAGATTTTGTCACTAACGACCCGGGTATCGCCTTTCGGGCGTTCTTCAGACGTTCAAGTGCACGAATGAACTTGAACTGACGCTTAGTAAATGAATGTTTCGTGTTTATATAATAAGAAATAAAGGTATCATTGAGTTTAAAACCATTACTGGCGAAAGAGATTAGCCCACAGTAAGTAAATATTTACTATTATCGTAACTCAATTTTAAATAAGTGTGCAAAATCAGCAAGAATACATTTTGAACTCATCACTCGACTATATTATATATTATATCTAAATATATTATTAGTTTCCGACTTTACAGATAATACAAAAAAATATTTCAGATATTTTAAATGTTATTACCATTACTAGATTAAACAATTTATTGACACCAGAGTAGTTTAAAATAATTATTGAGTTTTTAAAGTAAAAATTTAGTTCTTAAGCTATTTTAACGTAGAATTTTACTCTCTTGTATATTTTCACCACAAAAATATAAACAATAAAACAAAGCAAACTATCACACTGAGCATAATTTAATTAAAGATAAGTCCATTTCAAATTTTGAGTCTAAGTTTAAGTTCTTGAAAAAAATCGTTGTTTCTTTTTTAGACAACTTTATTCACCGTAACAGTTCGAATGAGCTTGCCTGAACCGTTCTGTCATGTTACATGGGCCGTCGTTGTGTTATCAAGCGTGTAATTATGTTTTATCAGATTTTTTCAACATATCACTACAAAAGCTCTTATTTGGCGATGTGCCAATCCGTTTTAATATCGAGCATTTAAACCACTCTAAAGCTAACGACCCACTGGTGTGTCGCATACCTACTAACCACACACGCTACCCACCAGCGTGTTGTCATTATTACGACGTCAATAAATATTTTTTAGAGTTTGCATCATTGAAAAAGGGTCCGACATCTCTTAAGGACTCACAAAATGAATATTAAGTTTTCCTTTATTAGTTTTTATAAAATTGCTAGCTTACAGGACAAAAAACGTTATTTTTTTCTAGCTGTTAACTGGTTAATTGTGTTTATTGAAATGCATGTTTTCTTTTTCTGTGTGTTTGACGTTTGAAGTTTGCTGCCGATTGTCTATGGTATGACACACGCGCCACCTACTGTAAGTTAATTGTACGTTAACCTTCGCGCAAGTGCAAGCATACGTTGCCTAAATGAACTGTATGGCAGAAAAACAAACATTGATTTTTATATATAAGTCCTACTGTAAGTTAATTTTACTATGCCTATAATCTTCCCGGAAGTGCAAGCAAAAAGCTTGTCAAAGTTTTATTGCAATCAGATGAGCGGTGTGCCAACGCATAAAGTACGAACAAAAATTTCATTATTATATATTAGATTGATAACATATGGACTGGTATGAAGTCGGCGTTCAATTTTTTTGTCAGGTAGTGTTAGATAAAAAAGCCTAGGTTAACAAAGTCAATAAGGATTGGAAATATTTTGGGTATCAACTTACAAAAAAATGTGATAAACAATCGCAAATAATAATGATGTGAATAACAGTTAACTGTTGGGAACGGTCAACGCATGGCATCGGTTTGAAACGTGCTTGAAGATTACGCTAAGAAGTGTAATGTGACACCAGCCACAATTCGCAATTCATGCCTGCCCATAAATCGCGGCAGTCTTTAGATTAAAAAACTCACCTAGCCCTTGCACACAATACCACATTGGCGTACTCTCAATAAATTTAAAAAGGGTATTCTGAAAAATATATTAAAAAAGGGAGATGTTATATTTTTTTACAATGTGGACCATATTTACACCTAATAGAGTGTCTCAACGGATTTCGTTTAATGAGAGCTGGTTTTTATGTTTTACATGGCAAAGAATATAAAAATAAATATTTATGATTTTGAAAACGATTCCACAAATGAATAAATTAAAAAATATATTAATACTACGAAAGTTTGCTTTCGGGGATCTGAGCTCATGTTTTAATAGACCACTCTGACTCATATTTTGTAATAATGTTATAATACAAAACGTTGTGCATTTCAGTAAATATTATAAAATACGCAGACTTAGAAGAGAAGTTGTTAACCGGTTCTCTGCCACGGACGTGTTAACACGCCATACAATTTCGTGCTCGTAGGGCCGACCATACAAAATGTGCGTGTTTACACGCAGTACTTGAGACGCGGCTTAAAGGCCACAAGAAACGTATTTAATAATTTTAAAATATGCATATAGTGACATCTTTTGGAATTATAGTGTGATACTTAAACTTTAAAAACTTTGCTTTATAATCTATAATACATCAATTTAAAAAAAAAAAGCTTTTTTGTTGTGTTCAAATTGGTTGCTAGTAGGGTTATTCTAACGTGGCGGAAATTTCCGTTTTTGAAACGTTTTTCGATGGCGGAGATGACCCATATGTGTATTTATATGGTAAGTGTTTGTGATTTACTATTATTATATGTCCAAAAAGTACATATTTATAAGGTTTTATTTTTTTAACGAAAATCAGGGTCCTCTATGCACGGTCATATTAATACTGCACGGCACAGATCAGATTAACTAACAAAAATAACAAGAAGTATACTGGATATTGTAATATCAAACCTAGGTTAATTTAACGGTTATAAATTTATTATATATATTAAGTGTATACTCGGGTGCGGCGCTGGCATTAATACACAGTGCGATCATTTCAGTTTCCTTACAATTCTCACTCGTCATTACAATGACCTCAAGCAGTCGGCATTTTCTCACATCCACCCAATCAATCATCGCTTTTTTAAACCAGTTTTAAAGCTCACTGCGGAAATGGATCGCCGAGATTTATCCTCGGAAGCTTTACTATCGTGAAAAAGCTATAATCGAAGCTTTTATTCAACACCTAAACACAAATATGTGCAAAATGCCTTATTTTGCTAGAGCGAATGCAAAAAAGTGAGATCGTGCCAACTCTTATTTAAATATCTATCTTTATAGAAAACGTATAAGTATAACGCTTTTACAATTATGGGGTTATAATGCAAAACTTACTATTTCCAAAACTCGAACTTTTCAGTATAGTCAAATAATATAACGAATAACACAAAAAAAAATAACATTTGCATAAAAATATTATTTCCAATTTGAAAACGACAGTCTTGTAGACATTTTATATTAAAACTAATAGGATCAGTCGATTCCTTAGGCTTGAATTACTTTATCTGCATACCTAACTCAATATCGCTCATTTTGAAAATAGTTATATCCCCACAATTACTGTCTCGTGTTTTTTCATATTAGTTTACGAATCAGGATATACAACAGGACGAGAAATAAATAAGGTTTATTTAAATTTATGTCGTGAGATTCTGTAATAAAATTGTTGTGATACTGTAATATAAAATATAAATAAAATAGATTCTGTAATAAGATGTATTGTGTATCTCTTTTAAGGCAGTATAGCTGAGTATATCCAAGTTTGAACATAGTTCTGACGTTGGCGCACGCCGAAATAGCTTTAAACTAATTTTATAAAAAAAATAGAACTAAATACGTTGACATTTTTGACATTATTACAATGGATTTCTACCAAGTAAATGCTAATTCAATCAACGAGAAATAAAAAATATTTGATTTTGTTTATAAGCAATTACTGTCATTCTTTTCATTGAATAATTACTATCATAAAATATATAATATATATATATACATATAGTAGATATTGTTTAAGTAATTATCAAAGAAAATATAATAAAATGACGGACTTATAAGTAGAGTAACACCAAATAATTTCTTGTTGTGTATAAATATGTATATAAATAACAACAAATACAACATTTAATTAATAAAAAAATGAACCTTATCTCGCTATTTTAATTGAACTATCCATTTTTTGAAAAACTTCGAAAACCGGATAAAACCGGTTTTAGGACAATATCGGCATTCGAAAACCGGTTTTTTCAAAAGTCGGTTTTTGTATAAGCCTTAATACATACTAATCTATGCAAAAGTCGTGTGAGATTTTAATAAAAGATGTTATAACTATTGTTTGCAGCCCAATAGATCCTCATGTGACAGAGTACTGCTTAGTAGTGAGTAGCAGGCGCAACTACACCTCACTCTGCGAGGCCCGCGGGGACAGGGCCGCATTGGGATTTAACGGTGGAGAAGAAGGAGCTATTAAAGCAAACGAAGGGAGTTCCAAAGTTAAACAACGACTCAATAATAGCCGTAAAGGTATGTTTTTTTTTTAATTTGCACCATGGTACTGTAAATCAGTGACCGGTTTTCGGCCAGTAAACAAAAAAAAATGTTATCTTACTGTCAAAATTATGCTTGTTTTTTATTTGTATTCATTTAACAATAATTAGTTTGTAATATTTGCGTTGCGTTTAGCGAAATATTTATTGTGTTTTTTCGGTTCTATCTATGTAAAAAGTTTGGGAAACACTTCTTACATTAAACACGAACTTATTTTATAAATTTAAATTATCGAAGATGTAAATCTTTTTAAATGCGTTTAATGTGATACAAATTTAAAATAACCTAACATTGTTGCATGTGTTTAGTAAAACTACACAAAAAGCATTTCAAAAGTATTAATTGCAACAATACGATATCGTCTTTCATAAATGCACGAGTTTTAAATCGATATTGAACAGTGTTGGCAAATACGTGGCACGCGTGTTTGACCTGGCACGCGAAAAGTTTTCGACGGCACGCCAATTTTGATTTTATTTGATAATCTTCTATGTATAGTGGTAAAACACAAAATCAACGCAAAATATTTTTTATGTTTATATTGTCTCAACACTCGACATTTTTTGTTACGATGGGCCACCAGTGTGCCACATTCGATATCAGAGAAGGCCTAAGCGATCAATGACGTTTGTTTGTCGTATGTATTCAATTATCTTATCTTACTTAATTAAGATGATATTTTTGAATAATTAATATATATTTAATATAAATGGCTTGCACTACGAATAAAAAAATATTAAATTTGGAATGCAATCAACGCCGCCTGTGTGGTTGAGTGGTCAACGTCGTTGGCTACCGCTACGGAGGTCGCGGATTCGACGTAGTACGGGTAGTTTTATAAATTGATTTTTCAATCGATTTATGAATTTCTGTTCAAAGTGATGTCTTGAATTCCCCCCTTCCACCTGTCCTATCCTATGAACGGGACGTATCAAAAGCGATTAGCTAATCACTAGTCCGGTCCTAGCCCTATACTTCTATTCCTACTCTCTTTGGAAAAAGAGAGGTTGAGTCACTGAGTAATAAGCAGTTCTCGTAGAAACACTTTTGTTGAGATAAACTCCATAAGCTCTACATTGGGAGCGGACATGGTAAAAAAAACCAATATTATTTTCCATCTCTGATTTAGACAATATCGTATATTGCAGATTGTGCGAGCGGTTGCTAAAATTGTTTTTTGAAATTTTTAGATATGAAGCTAAATTTGGTATCTTTTTTATTTATGATAGATTTGGCAATGCAGAAACTATTTTTTATGTAAAGTTATTAACGTGTTTTTTATTTAAGAAACGCAAGTGTGCACCTGAAGAGATATCAGTTACATAACGCATAATGTAGTTGAATCAGTTGTATTCGTTATTTTTTTCAATAAGTCGCGTATTTGTTTTATGCCTTTTCACGTTCAATCGAAAAGAAAATTTGATTCAACTAGCCTTTGCATAGGCCAGTATATTATTGCATGTGTACAAATTATTGGTGTTTATCGATTAGTATTTTGACGTCATTATTTTGTATTTTCTAATATTTTTAGGGAAATCTGTCGATCAGGGAAACGTGAGCGATGTACTTATTTCATGCGTAGGGGCGAGAACTCATCATACCGTTGACAACTTGGAACATGGGAAAGTTCGTACATATTTGTATTTTTTTAATATTATTTAATAATGTTTCTTTAAAGTCATTTTAACTTTTTGGTGTGTCATAATATCCATGGGAAGTGGGGTTTGCTGATCACTACAAATATTTTTGATTATTGACTATTATAGAAAATTCAATATTATAAAAGAATCTGTTGTTTTCAGTGGTGGATTACCGCATACCTGCAATTATAGGGGCTTCAACATAGCATACATTTTCTTAAACCCATATAATATTTTTAATTCAGTTTAAGTAGTTCGATAAACAGGGCCTGCAATTTTGATTGCGCCTGGGGCCTCCCATGTGCTTAATCCGTCATTGGTTATTTTTTAAAACCAAATAATATGCTTATAAAACTATCACCATACTTGCCGTTATAAATATACGAGCTCAAATAATAATTTTGTATATTTGTATTTGATCCTAATATCGATAGTTAATCCGAAATGACTGTAGTAATTTTCAGTGCTTTGTAGTCGTGAAAAAGGCTACAATTACGACTCCGGAATTTACAAACGGTCTGACTGCGGCTAAAAAAAATGTAAAACTTTAACTTCCCAAAACACCACGACTCCAGATTGCTGGTTACAATATTTAAACAAAAATTCCTCTTTTTCTAGATGTATTACTTCAATTTGTTTGCTGTGAACAAACAAAACAATCTAACATTTCCTTACGGATCAACATTTCATCAATACGACCAAAAGATCAAGCAGTCTCGCCTCAAAGACGGAAAACCGGAAAATGTTAATTTAAAGAAATTGGATGGAAAAGCAGTTTTCCGGTTTAAAGTATGTTGTTGCACTTTTATAAAGCACCACTTTTCTAGTACACTTGAATTGTAAATTGTTTTCGAAATATAATTTTAATGTTTTATTATGATTATAAAAATGTAGTGATTGATATAGCTTAAGCTTTTTTCACTAAAAACCTTTTTCTAAGTCTTTTTCCTGATCGCATTTTTCACAGGCCTTCCTTTATTCAAACTTAAAAGCTAAATTTAGATACTAATTCGGTATTTTCAGCTTACATCCTTTTGATATAACGTGTATCAAGTCGTATACATTGTGATTATCGAAAAAAACCGATTTAAAAAATGTGGGTTACGTCCTTTTTCATTTCCATATTCCATATAATATGTGCATTACTGTGATTTTAAATTTAACAAAATATCTCATAGATTTAAGAGTACATATTTTTTTTATTTAACAATGGTCTCGTCATCTTTAATAAAATTAAACAAGGGGTTTTCTAGAGCTCTTGCTAACCTCTTCCAGCCCACCCTTGCCTATTGATTAATATTCTAAACTTGGTTCATTGCTTATATTAATTGTCTACAAATAAGTTTAACTAAAAAAATGAATTACATTTTATTATCCAAAGTTTATTTCGGTATGTCACAATTTCAAGTATTCTTTTCTCACATAGTGCTTTGAGTGGATACAGTGGAAATATGTTTTGACTTCCAGGCTGGCAAACAAACTACCGACACAATGCTGGTGTCAATAATGCCTTGCGGTGGATCCGTGGACGTGGAAATTCTCCTGAAAGGACGAGTCGTGATGAAGAAGCGCCGAATCAATTCTTACGAGAGACTTCTGGTGCCAGCTGTTATACGAGGACAGCGATACATTATAACTGTCATAGCCACTAATCGAGAGGAACTTAGAAGAACGTCAGGAGTGGAGGTAATAATTTAACGCTAAGCTGATATTCTATTGTTGATTATTATTCTGCAACAAACAGTGCTATGTCTGTCACACAAACAGGATTATTCTCATATTATGTGTAAGTCTATGCTTTTTCATCACACATTTTACAATATGGCGAATTCGCAATCATTGAGATTGATAGAAGAGGTCTTACAGTACTTAATTCACAAAAGAATATATATTTTATCATCGGCAATAGGTAACCAATATTTTTTTTAAAACACAAATTAAATCGGACATTTGTTTTTTTTTGGATTGATTCGGCGGTAACTTTGTGGAAGTTCATTATTTATATATAAATAAATGGTATAACTTTGTTATTAAACTTGTTCTGTAATGAAATATGATACGTGGTTCTCTTATTTAAGAAGCATTATCAGACTATCGCAAAATTTACGAAATGCACTTAAATGTCGAATTCCGTATCGTTAGTGACAAATTGTATAAAAATTTACAAAATTTAAAGACTTCGGAAAAACATTTTTTATGTTTATTTTATTTGGCGGTAAAATTAATCATAGCTTATTCCATAAATCGTGTTTTGAATGGAATCTCCAATCGCTCAAAAACTTTCATTTTTATGATTGATGAATGAGTCGTGCATAAAGTGACTCTCAGTGAAAATAAAAACGATCAAGTATTATTTGAATAATTCATGTTGTATCCCATTGTGTAGAAAATTGTAAATCAGATTCAAAAGGCATCCTGCTAAAATTATCTAGCTCCGGCTTGGGAAACTTTTTCATGTCAAACGGGCGTAATCTAGTAGCTTTTAATATGAATGGTGAAAAGAAATGCTGATCACGTAAAAGAGAAATAATCAAAGGTATTCAAATAACATTCATGTGTCGATTGATAACAATCTATAAAGAAGCAAAAACCACAAAAAAAATATATACCACTCGTAATGAACAAATCGCGTTACATTCGAAGTAACGTGTTATTTGGGAAACTATTACAAATATGCGATTAATAACATATACTTTCAACTAATTTAAGGTTCTCGCTACAACGAAGCAAAAGTTTCCACTACCAGAACTTCCAAGTCAGACAGAGGTGCGCGAGTTCGACTCTTTGAAAAGTTGCGATTCAGTCACCGTTGGATGGCTGCCTTCTCCAGATCCTACAGCAATAAGGTTTATATTTGCTTTCGAATAATTAAAAATAAATTTACATATTATTAAGAATTGCGTGTTTTTTAACATAATAATAATGCACATCAACTTGTATCCAGTACGCAACGCAGTGTTCTTCAGTTGTTTAAATCGACAGCAATAATACGCTCAATAACATCGACAACCAATTTTCATAGAACGATAAATCAAAACATTGATGTAATATTACCAGGGGTGGGCTGGAAGGGGCTCGGAGGGGCTCACCCGAGCCCCTTGTTAAAATTTGTGTGCGGCCGGCGAGCCCCTTATTAAGTTAAGAAAATAGTTCGTCTCAGATTAAATCAGCACCTAACTGCAATTTCTGTTAAATTTTAATACAAAGATGTATTATCTATAGTGTAAAGGCATTATGACTGAGATTTATCGAGCCCTTTGTTAAGATATTAGCAGCCCACCGCTGTATATTACCCATTATATTCGAGTATCTCTCTTCTATGGCTCCACAAAAGTACAAATAGAAAAAGTCACTAGTTTTCTTTCGATAGGCAGATGTTTGAATATGAAAATAAATAAATATAAACAATCTTCTCTCAGTTTCATATAAATACAACTCGAAATATTGTTTTACAGTTTTGTCAACGTTACGACCAATTTGAATTAAATTAACATACATGACATTTATTATTCACACAAAAAGATGAGACAAATTATAATGATCACTTTTTTACAACTTAAAACTATTGTCAGCCGTATCTCAAAACTTCCAATGTCTAGTTTAGACATTATGAAACTAATTATGTTTACATTGAAACACATCTCGCTTAATGTACTATCTGATTAAAAGTGTACATAAACTTAATGCCGTAAAATATATCGTTGGATCATGAATATAATAAAGATCGATCGTAAAATTAGAAAAAAGCATTTCTTGTTAAAATATTAAACATATTTTTTCACGCAGAACAAAATAAAATACTTTTCTATTATAAATATTATGAAAAAAGAAAACAAATGTATACGTTTTCATGATTTTTGTAATGAAGATCTTTTTAATATGTATATACAAATCATTTAAAATATGAAGGCAAATAGATATTTATAATATATTTATCATAATTTTAATTTCTTCTTTTTTTTTGTAGACACTTCTCTTAAAAAATAACTTTGATTTAGTATTTATCTCTGATACTTACTAAATATCAAAATAAATACGTGCATCATTATTACCGGTGCATGAGCGCTAGTTACGTTTTTTTGTTCATACATATCAATAAATTTACTTTTAAACATTTATTTTACACAATCTCACAAAACTACAGCCCTGTATTCTTGCATTATGTAGCTATAATCAACATTTTAGTGCCTTTATTGGTGGAAAATCACGTTTATTTATCATTAACTTTGATGCTTTTAATGGCTGGTTATGAATATTTCTCTACAAGTACCTACAATAAATATGGCTATAACGTTCAACAGATATTGCGTTGTGGCTCGTGAATCGAGGAGGAGAGAAGCGGAGACTCGGGCACCAGACCAATGCGCTTTGGAGACAAGACTAAGAAAAAGTGCATCATCTGATTCTCATCTTATCCTCTGCCGAGATTGGAAAATTCCAAACGACAAGTAAAGACATCAACTATTTTTTAATTGAAATTTGAAGAATTATAAAAATATTTGGCATGTCTATATGCATATCGACTGTGGAAAAGAAAAAGGACGTAACCCACACAGCAAATTTTACAGGAGGCACAAAAACGTTTTTTGATGGTTTTGGGCCATATGCAAATTATGAAATATACACAACCTTGAAGTGCATGGAGACTTCTAAACTGGTGTTTAATTGATATAATCTAATATTAATTAAGGAAATTGCATAGGAAAACCCTTTTTTCAGTCTTATATCTTGGTTTCAATTTTCCCACGCTCATCTTTTTTCAAACTTAAAATCTAAATTTAGATATCAATTTGGCATTTGCAGATTTCATCCGTTTGATAAAACGAGTATCAATTTTGATACATTGTGACTATCGAAAAAGAGCTGTTTTCAAAAAACCGTGGGTTACGTCTTTTTTCCTTTCCACAGTCGATATATATACCTACTGCCAAATAGTTTGAAATAAGAAATTATATGAGATTATCTCAATGAGAATGCACTCGAGATCAACATGAGGAGAAAAGACATCACAAACACCTACGGCTTTATATCTACAAATCAACATTTTTGGGACTTAAACTCAAACCAGCCTGATCGCTAGTGCAAATCTTTTACCAACTAAACCAGTGCTTCCCAACCTGGTGTGTGCAGATTTTTCGCGGTGGTCCGCGAAACTTTTCATTAAAAAGTACAAATATTTATTTGTGAACATTTTTCTGTGTATATTTTTTTTTCGGGGGTCCGCAGATTATTTTTTCAGATTTACGGGGGCCGTGGCATGAAAAAGGTTTGGAAGTACTGAACTAAACCACAGACGGTGACGTACAATAATTTCATCCTAAAACCGGCACTGTCCTATGTATTGATTTAATATTTATATACCATTAATTATTATTGACATCTGACTATTCTAAATAATAAACAAATCTAGAAAACGCGTGTTTCTATAATTGCCTCAAACAAACATTAAAAATGACAAGTTCCGATAGAATTATCAATTGATTCAAATATAATCAAACAGAACCATCTATTTAAAATATTACGAACATTTCTTCATCATAGACGCAAACCAAAAATTTCCATAATGAAAGCAGTTTTCTGTATTTTTCGTAGACAATCACTTTTGAACAAATCTCAGCGCCAAATTGTTTGTAGCTTAATATATTTTCTTTTTCATTTTTTAGGAAACAAGAGGTTATGACACAACAGATCCGTGGTCTCCGAGCTGGTAGAAGATACGTCGTCCAAGTTACTGTTAAAAAAAGCGGCGGGAAAACATTATCATACGATCTTCTCACGGTTCATACTAAATCCACATGTACATGAATACAATAAACTAACTACTACATTTTATTCATTCAATCTTTGGAACAGTCATGCATTTAAACTCGATTATTTATTTAATATTTGTTGTTTATAAAAAGGTAGCCATTTATTAAACTTTTGTAGATAAACTATTTTTAAAATTCAAGATGTTTATTCCGGAAAAGTTTTATCCTATTGTAAATAATTATTTAAGATATAATATTAGCTTGGTATTTAGTTGGTAGATATATTTTAACACTATTAAATTTAAGGTTTGTTTGTCGAATGCATTTTACAAATTTATTGTTCCTCATAATTTATAAAAAAATAATACACAGCATGTGCAAATTGTCTTTTATAAATTAACGTTTTTTAATTAATAATCTCCTGAGAGGTGAAGTGAGTATTTTAGAAAAATATTTGCTGTAATCTTTTACATGTCACGGGGGCTCATTTTATTGTTATTTTGGTATGGTTAATATATTTTTTTAAATAATTGGTTAAAGATAATCTTGATATAATTTTCTGTGCAAAAGTTACTTAATAAATTTATTATACATTATACTTACGCACTTAATTTTCAATAATATGTTTAAATAATTCTTATTAGATTATTTACGACGGCTTTTAATATTTTTTTTACTTCAAACTCTTGTATTTGGTGCTAACACTGCCAACGTCGCATTAAGCGGAGCGGGCAGCGGTGTAGCAATAATAATCAATTTACCAAGACACAATTGCTTTTGTAATAGCGTTCCTAAACAATTACCTACACGTATCTTCAATTTATATGTTGCATTTGCGTTTTATACAACGTGGTTTCAATTTTGTAGTTATTTCAAAATAAAAATAAAACTTAATAAGACTATTTTCACATAATTTTCAATAATAATACTATTATGTAATTTTGTAATGATTTGTTTTTAAATATAATTAAGATGTATATTTATTTATTTAGGCTGCACCCTAGTAGGTATTATAAGGGTTTGTGATTTTTATTTACATTGTATTTTATTATGATTTATAATAAACGTTCACATTTTATTGTTTGTTTTATTTAAGAATTAAAGCGTTCGGTAATAGTTTTGATAAGAGACAATCTGTACGACTATTGTTATGAACACAGTATCTTTCTTAATATATTTTTGAACACCATGTACTGAAAGCATGAAATTAAGGATTTATTCTGAGTTGTAATATTACGATTGAACGAATAAGGTGAGCTTTCAGATACATTAAAGCCTTTTGATGGTATTAATTACTTAAAATCACTACTGTCAACGGCGGATTACCCTATAAGCGCACAAGGCGCGCGCTTGGGGCCTCCAAACCTGAGGGGCCTCTACTTTATATTTTTTCTTTTTAAAATGTATCTGTGTGTGAAAGTTTTTATCAAAAATAATCAAATCTTCAAATGCAATATTTTAACCGCTTCGTCCCTGTAAAACAAGTGGTTCTCTGATATGAAATGGTTAACAAAAGTTGTTCTTTTTTCGTCGCAATTTATCTTCTCCGTTCAGCGTGGTTCTCCTCCATCGACTTAGGCCACTCGCTGAACTCCATCACTCTCAGATCTTGTGACACCCATCCATCCAGTGAAGTCACGATCTTCCAACGATTCAACAGTTGGCGAAAGTTGGCGTATTTTTTTATTCAAAATGCGACTTTCCTTATTTAAGTTGAACGCCATTAAATTAATCCAAATCGTACTTCAATAACTTTAAAGCATGGTGATCATTATTCTTATATAAATGTATATTAACTAACGATCAGTTCTAGTTCATCCGTGTACTTAAATGCCCCAATACGTCGAAAGGCGAAACCCATGCCGCACTTGAGCAAGAAAAACCCAATGAACAAAATGTATACGATTCAAATTTAAATTAAATATGGTGATTAAATTTAAGATATCTGATTACATTTACGAAATACAAAAACTGTCACTAATTACACTAACACGTCCACAATTAGTCCACCGATAAAGTGTTAATATCAGGTCCGATTTCATCAGTTAAAAATGCTCTTGATGAGGAAAACTGTTCCTGATAAAATAAAAAGTAGAATTAATACACAAGAATTCTTTTTGTTTTGAATATAATGCCTTTCCATAGTATTGACAGTGAACACCTTAAACTGATATCTGAATCCACCTTTTCTAGATTATATTATTACTATTACAATGTAATAGCAATAAACTATAAATTACGTAAATATCAAATAGGTTCAACGCATGGCCGTGAACGCTTGCGCAAACGACCGGCAGTGTAAAAATTACAATATTTGCCATCAGTTGGTTCCGTAGCGCATGTTTGAGGTGCTCGAACCCGTCGGCTGGGATGTCTCATGACAGATTAGTGGTGACATTGACGTTATGGTAATCAGTTATCGGCAACACAATCAGCATATAAGCTTACTGCGGAAGGATACAACGCTACAATGAACTCGGAAATGACACTTTCACTCGAGATATTTTGTGCGAGGGACTACTGACCTAGTACGAAAGACGTAGACATAAGAAGGATTTCATAAAATACATTTTTGAAATAAGAACACAAGAAATAAGTCGCCATCGTGGTGTTGCTATCATTTGAAAAAGACACATAGACAATAATTTTTAATGTAAAATTTTTGTTATACGTATGTATATTGATGCATTCAGTTATTGATAGCAATTGATTAAAACAATATATCGTCTGTGGAAAGGAAAAAGGACGTAACCCACAGTTTTTTCAAAACAGCTTTTTTCGATAAACACGATTTATCAAACTTGATACAAGTTCTATCAAAATTATGTAAGCTGCAAATGCCGAATTAGTATCCAAATTTAGATTTTGAAAGAGGCAAAAGTTTAATTTTCAACGGATACGAACAGTTTATTGTTTAATACATTATGGCATATTAATTTAGAAAAATTGTGCTGTATTGTAATAGAAAGGAAATATTATGCATATAACTATTTAATATTGAGTTTGTATTATATTATAGATATTTTATTTATAATAAGTAGGAATTTATGTAAAATATAAACGTTTTTTTTCCAACGAAAAAGCCTATTTTATAAGCTAGTCATGAAGCACAAATAAGAAAAAAGAAAACATATTGAAGAGAAAAAAGCCTTCATTGATTTTGTATACAAAACTATTTTTATTTGTTTACTAATTCCGCAGTTTTTTGTTTTCTATTGGAAAATGCAGCCTCACAAAGGGTGCTTCCCAGGGGTGTCCTCCCACCTCCTTGCTACGCCACTAGTTGAACAACTTAAGCAGTTAGAGAAAAATAAGCAGTTCTTGTAGAAAATCTTCTCTTAAAAACCTTAAATAGTAGTTTTTATACTTTCGATGGATTTGGCGGTAACTTTGTGGAAGTTCATTTTAATATAAGCAAGCATTTGCAAAAGTAGTTGTCTGAGGATGCCTCTGAAAGAGGCGAAACACGTGTCATATTTTGTAACACAATACGTGGAATAATCTAAGTAATTTTATTTGATATTAGGAGTTTTTATGTTTCCCATTGAAAATGTTCATGGTAAAAAGAATATATTACATTTATATTTAGTTTTTTATTTTGTTAAAATAATGTTAGTACTGCCACTGCGATAAGAAACTACGTCTTGGAAAAAAACATTTTTTTTCAATAGTAACAGCTCTATTGACTGATGCAATATATGAATACAAAATTAAATTACGGTATCTATTGTTAAACGACCTTCTGTAATCTTTTGCAAATTATTGTGTGTAAATTTCTGACTTTATGAACACGTCACTGAGAAATAAAATATATCTAAGCAGGGCTGAACTCGAAGAACTATTATGCTATACAAAAATATAATTATGTACAATAAAACTACTTTTTTATTACATATCCGCTCTCAGTGTGAAGCAAATGGCCTTCTTATGGAGGTGTTTCAGCATAAGTTTTTCTACGAGAACTGTTTGTTAGTCAGTTGATCAAACTCTCTTTTCCAATGAGATTATTAATAGAACAGGACTGGTGGTTAGCTTATCGCTCTCGCTATGCCCCGTTTTTTTAGGATACGATTAGTGGAAAAGAGAATTCAAGACATCACATAAATATATGTCTTCGAACAGAATTGTAAAATCGATTAAAAAATCTACCTATATAAAATGTTTGTACTGGGATTCGAACCCATGCTCTCCGTGTTATAAGTCAACGATGTCGACAATAGAATACGCAGCAGGATTTGTATATGCTTGATAGTTTATATATATGTTGTATGTAATTAAAAAATAAATACTGGTCGATCTAATTCACTCCTGGTTTTAGAGACAGCGAGTTCAACGCACGACCTCCAAGGAAAAAAATCAAGATCGAATTTCATTATTTATTTGTTCAGAGAAGACCTCTTTCAAATATATATCAAGGTCCAAGAGATTGTCAAATTCATATAAATAATATTATAATAAATAATAATTTATCTCTTTTATATCAACAAGGTTAGCCAAAACAAAAACATTTGGATATTATTAATTTTATCACTATTTCCGTGTATTAAGCATGACTAAGAAGATAATTGAGTAAGTGAATTTGAAAGTCTGTTTATGGAATTAGAGTTCATCACACTTATTTTTATTCTAGGGAAATTCTTGATTAAGTCCTGGAAAGCAAACAAGATGCATTGAAAATAATGCATTAGATGAAAATTTATGAAATCATTGAATAAGGTCGATGTTTAATATTAATTCTTTATCGCATTAAGTCCCTGGATCAGACACAGAAATAAAATGCATCATACACAAAATCCAAATAATATATTTATATTAATTGGCTCACTATATTTTCTTATTTATATACATTTTTTTATTACATTTTTAACTAGTGGTTACATTTATTATTTAAAGCAATTGTTCTCCTTACATTTAAGGGATACTGTACTTTAAGAAAAGAATCGATCCGGTCGTATTTATTATTATAAATGATAAAAATCATTGAGTGTATTCTGATTAAAGTTAAAGAGATTATAGTTTTAAAACATTGAAAACTATTCCTAATTATTATGCTTAGCCCAGCCGCGTTACTAGCCCATTGTTGCTAGAAAGATATCTCATTTTTTTATAATTCTGACAGTATTAACGAAAGTTACCAGTTACCATAGTATTTATGACTTAATCGATTCATTTTTATATGCTTTGTGACATCTTTATACATTACCAAACATTACCGAGTAGAAACATTAGAAATTTTACATAAAGTTTATCACTAGAAAGATACAGTGAAAGATTATTGTATGATATATTATTCGTCGGTGATCTGCCAGAAACGATAAGTCAAAAAATATCGTGAAGCAAACCAAAATGTAGCGAGGCGGTAGACAATCAGACAAATAAATTAACAACAATTGACCACAATTTTTAGAGCTCAAAAACGTTTAGTCGTATAATCGCCTTTGTACTACTGTAGAAATACAGTAAAAACAGCTAAAAACGTTATGTTATATATAGGTTTTTGCAGTAATAACTGCCAACGAAATATATGTACTTAGTTAGTATTATTTCTTTAAATATTGAAACAAATAAATGAAATGTGAGTCACCTTGTTTTCTGAAGTTATAAAGTGTGTTTCAATCTATATGTCTGCATTTATAAGTCAAAACACCCAATTTAAAACTTAACGTTTTATGTCAGTTTACCGACGGTAACATATCGACTGTGGAAAATAAAAAGGATATAACCCACAATTTTTTCAAAACAGGTTTTTTTCGATAATCACAATTTATCAAACTTGATACACGTTCTACTAAAAGAATGCAAGCTACAAATGCCAAATTAGTATCTAAATTTAGCTTTTAAGTTTGAAAAAGATGAGCTTGTAAAAATTTAAAACTAAGAAAAAAGACTGAAATAAAGTTTTTTCCTAGACAATTTCTTTAATTAATATTAGATTATGTTAATTAAACACCAGTTTATAAAAGTTTACGTCCACGTCAAGGTTGCGTATAATTCATAATTTGCATATGGATTAAAATCATCAAAACACGTTTTTTGCAACCCCGGTAAAATTTTCTATGTGTGGGTTACATCCTTTTTCCTGTCCGTGGTCGATATGATAATATATAAAATTGAATAGAAAAATTTATCAACACTAACGAATATAATGGTGACTTTTGTACAGTTTGAAGGTGATTATAACTGCATGTGTAGTATATTAAATATTTTTTTAAGAATACCAACACTTAGAACAAACAAACATTATACATCATTTTTTAAAATAGGTGTTTCCATCCAGTTAAAATCTCTTGATAACGTAATATATTCAGGCAACTATACTGAAAACAAACGTTTCTATTTTTTCATTGTAGATAAAATCTTTATGATAAGATAAATAGTTTATTTTTTACCAAAGTAAATTCAAACAAAATTATCATCGATAACTTTCTATTGAATGCAATAAGCGAACTCAATGTTGTAGCGAATATCTCATAGCCTACTAACATTGACTTATTAACATAAAATTTCAAATGAATATGCGACAAGGTGAACATTTATAGCCTGCATTCAAATTGATACTTGAACGTTACGTATGTATATAGACAGATTGTTAAAAATAGATATAAATCTCTTTCAGTCTCTAAAGATATACTATTATTATACAGTTTTAGCTTATTTTTTTGAAATTATAATAAATAATTCCGACTGGACAGTGGTAAAACAATTTAAATGTTATTTTAATAATCTCGCCAACTAAAACTGAGTCAATTCGTTCTTTCTATATTTATTTTAATTATTCAGGGTAAGGAAGGATAAAATATCTTATAAACTCTTCTCGAAATATCAATGTTATAATTCTGGGCAAGGTGTAAATATATTGATTGTCAAGATACATAATTCATTTTTCAGTACAAAAATCTCGAATAAAGTGTTGCAATATTGTTAAAAAAAGAGTTGATTATAAATATATTTTTTAGCATTTTTCAAGAGTGTATATTCACAGCCGGGTAAAAATATCGCGTTAGAATGGGTATTAATGGACGTATGATTTTACTGCCATAATTAAACGCTTTTTGTTGGATAAGGGTTTGTCCGTGACCGTAGGGCACAATAAAAAATACTTTTTTCAATGTTCGATAATCGTTTATGATAAATTGTTACGTGAAGGTTCAAATTTAATTTAATGCGGGGCCCTTTTGAATTTGCATAATTATCTCTAAATTTTACTAGATCAATGTCAATACGTTACTTTTTTCGTCAAAACCAGTTTTATTAATTTTTGAAGGATTTTTCAGTTTCTTAAGGGTAACACGAAAATTCAATTTAACACTGTATTAGTTTGATTTTATTTTTTGAATAGCGTCTCGTTTGCTTTAACAAAGAAGACAGCGAATGAATGTTTATTTAAAGGAGATGAAGTAATTCAGAGTTTTAAATAGTTAAGTACCAATTTATGCTAAAAAATAAATGAAGATGAACCTGGAAACACTGTCGCAAATAAAAAAATAAAATATTATTTTATCATTTTTTTTTGGAAAAAGGACGTAACCCACAACTTTTTTTCGATAATCACAATGTATCAAACTTGATACACATTCTATCAAGAATGTAAGCTGCAAATGCCAAATTATGATCTAAATTTAGCTTTTAAGTTTGACATAAGATGAGCTTGTGAAAATTGAAACCAAGAAGAAAGACTGAAAAAAAGGTTTTTCCTAGACAATTTCTTTAATTAATATTAGATTATGTCAATTAAATACAAATTTAAAAGTTTTTGTGCACTTCAAGGTTGTGTATATTTCATAATTTACATATGGCCAAAAATCATCAAAACACGTTTTTTGTGCCTCCTGTAAAATTTTCTATGTGTGGGTTACGTCCTTTTTCTTTTCCACACTCGATATAATATAAGCACATTACAAAAAATAATTCAATCAGCATTTATTTGGTAGAAATCCATTGTAATAAGGTGAATAAATATCAAAGTATTTTAGTTCTACAAATACTATTTTATAGAGTTCATGTGGGCATAAGTCGAAATAATTATCAACCCTATATTAAATAATATCTATACCATCACATTACAAAAATATACAACATATTAGTTTATTCTGTCTTGTGCCTTCTCTTTATAAAATAAAAATATTCAACGTACAAAGCCTTTTCATAAACCTTTTTATTATGCGGAAAAAGTATGACCCTTATGTAATGACTAATGAGTAATCATTACAACAGTAATTTTGTAACAAATTACAAACGACCCATATAGATTAAAAAAAGACTTTTTTGAAACGCAAACATAACCGAGGCAGCCGTAACAATAATTAAAAATGCATATTAATATGTGGTACATTATCAAGGATCAATTTGCATTATTTATGTCAAGTGAAAGATTATGAAAACCGTAACTACCAACTGAAAAATTTACATGTCTGACAGATAGTATCCAACCGTCCAAACTCATTATTATACCATTCATATTATTATTTTTGTCTTTGTATGAATTTGGAACAAGTGTTTCGTAATATGGTAACATTATTAAGTATTCCTTTTTCAAAATTCCCCTATCAACGTTGAAAAATGGCTTCCTTGATAAAACTGTCAATATGTCAAATTTCAAATCAGTATAAGTACCATATATAATCAATACTATCCATAAATGAAACTTTTAATATCTTTTTAAGAATTATACATTTTCCTCAAGTAAATAATAAATCTTTTTGGCATTTGAGGACGATATTAAAGTGTGTAGGTATGATTTCATATATTATATATGACGTATTTTCCATGGTAAACCTCGGCTGTTTTTCCTGAAGAAAAATAAGTTAATTTATATTTTCCGTTTCGGGGAATTCTCGACAAAATCTCACAAATCCTTGTATATAGTAATATTTACTGTTACTACAAAATCGAAAAATGTACAATATTTATGGCGATTTCTTCTAAAATAGATTCTCTGTGAGTATAAGGAAGAACACTATAAATAATTTTCTACGATAACGGAATACTTATAAAGAATAGTTTCACAGTCAGAAGTCGCAAAGGGCTTATCTTACTTTTTTATTTATTACAAATTAAACGTTTAAATGAACATTTTCTTCGAAACTTTATGCAGCAATATTTTTGTGGAGAATATGAGGTTCTACGGAGAGCCTTAACTAAAATTATGTATTACGAGTACTAGTTGAAATTTATTCGCTCAATCTTTTTTTAGAAAAGGGTTAGGATAGACTTTAGTTAGGATTAGCTAATCGTTAACTATTTTCTGATTATATTGGTAGGTGGGGATGTAATCATCAGATGAATTGATACCTTTAAACTAGAATCCTTAAATCGAATCAAACTTACACTTGCGTAGATAATACTATATACATATGTATATGTGAACAATTGCAGTTAAGTAGGTACTAATTTTATCTGAGAATATTTTGTTTTTTTTTCTTAAAAAAGCTGCTGGGCAGAGTTAATGAAATTTAACAAAGAGCTCTCGCGAACCCCTCCAGTCCATCTCTGACCGACATACATATATAAAGTGCTTTTAAAAAAAGATGCTGGAGCTCACTTCTTGTCAAGCATTTTACTTAAAGTTCTTTTTCCAATCCACGTCCGTTCCTAATGTGGAGCATATGATTTCTTAATAGAGGTATCTTAACATTAATTTATTTTACGAGAATTGCTTGTTAGTCAGTTGATCAACCTTTCTTATTTAGGAGACTAAGGATAGAAAGACAGAACTAGTGGTTAACTAATCGCTCTCATTTGCCCCATTAATTTTTGGATTGGAAGGGTGGAAAGGGAATAATTTCGAACACCTTAGCTTTCGACTTTAACTTAAGGCTTTGCGTTTGTGGAATGAAGAATATGACCCATTTCATTACCATTTAAGTCTTGGAGATTTATTTCACTTATCAACACATTGAAAGATTGTTTTTCCTTTGCTAACTTATATTATGCAGCTCGAATTTTTTCTGTTATTAATTTTCCGCAAAATAGTGGTTACCGCGTTACATGGAAAAAAATACTATACATAAATACATATATGTTTATATAATGGATTGAGGAAATAGATGTAAGTCAATTATATTATATGTAAGCACAATCTTAAAGAATATATCTGCATTTTGCGCATGAACTTGATCGCATTGACCTCTATACAAATATCACCCGGAAAATAAAGCCCGCGCAAAATGTCACACACATCCATGCGGTTGGCATATCAAGATATGACAACAAACGCTTCGCTAGTATTACGATGAGTCAATACACTCTACGATTATAATAGAATAGTCAAACATGTCGACGTAAAAAGATTTTTAAATAATTCTGCCGAATGATACAATGGCCCGCGTGTCTAAGCCAACCGACCTTCACACCTGGGATTTGAACTCACGTTACGCGAGGTCTTACTCTACTGCAGAGTGCACTGAACGTTTTTATGCGGAAACCGTCGAGTCATATTCATATATCTATTATAAGAAAAGGAGGAATTGATATTATTATAATATGTGAGCTATTATTATTATTGATATGTAAACTAGGTATTGAAATTACCGTTCATTGACAAACTCATAAAAAAAAATAAGTGTACGTCATAAGATGATTGAAGATTATTATTTGCAAGCCCGGCTGATTCCAAAGTTGTTGAAACATGAACCATGAATGTAATTTAGTAGATAACAATTTTTTTTTTAATTATTTTTAGAAATCAGTCTCAAACACAGCTTGATCAGGGGGTGAGAGGTAAACGAGCATAATTTTAATTAGAATAGTAACGTAGAAATACTCCATCGAGTAAATAAAAAAGGTTTAAAAATGAATATCAGTTCAAGTCTATCCGTGCACTCGAACGCCTGAAGATGCCGCAATGCAAAACCCGAGTCTTTAGTGACAAAACTTGTGTGAATGTACATAATTTGAACGATTCAAATTTTAAAAAGTTTAGAATTTTTAGAAATAAATAAAATTATTAACAATAAATAATTATTATTAAATAATATCTTAAAGTCTTATTTAGCCGCCTGTGTGGTCGAGTGGTCAACGTCGTTGGCTTCGGTTACGAAGGTCCTGGGCTCGAATCCCGGTACGGAGTTTTATAAATTTATTTTTCAATCGATTTATGAATTTCTGTTCGAAGGCATGGATGCATGTGAT
Source organism: Himalopsyche anomala (assembly GCA_031772345.1). Taxonomy (NCBI): domain Eukaryota; kingdom Metazoa; phylum Arthropoda; class Insecta; order Trichoptera; family Rhyacophilidae; genus Himalopsyche; species Himalopsyche anomala. The sequence goes on along the minus strand of CM062822.1, from coordinate 37,714,917 downwards.
GTCTTGAATTCCCCCCTCCCACCCATCCTATCCTATGAACGGGGCGTATCGAGAACGATTAGCTAACCACTAGTCCTGTCCTAGCGCTATCCTTACATTCCTACTCTCTTTAGTAAAAGAGAGGTTGAGCAACTGAGTAACAAGCAGTTCTCGCAGAAACACATCCGTTGAGATAAACTCCATTTGGATTCCATATGCTCCACAATGGGAGCGGACATGGTTTTAAAAAAAAACCTTAAATAGGACACGTTGTTCGCCACTGCTTAATTTATTTCCAATGGCTTAACCCTTTCTAATTGATGCATCTAATTAACTTAAATATCATTAGTAATATAGTTATTGTTTGTTTGTTTTTCTTTCATCCCCTCTTTGCCTCCTGTTTTTACTTTTATTTTTATAATATATCAGAATAGTAAAATAAAATCATTCGTACTTAAACAAGCATTTGCGAAAGTAAAATTGTCTGAGGATGCTTCTGAAAGAGGCGAAACACTTTTCATAATTTGTAGCACAATATGTGGAATAATCAACGTTATTTTATATTAAAATGAACTTCCACAAAGTTACCGCCGAATCCATCGATAGTATTATTTACATTTTTTACTTTTCACTCTTCACTTTAATTTAAACGCAACCACGTGATTCACATGCGTTTTTACATGAATTACAGTTTGAGCGAAGAATTTGCACTTAAGCGATTATTTTCTCTATACACGAGACATCGCGAATATAATCATTTTAACATTGAACCTTAAGAAAAAATCAACGCTTCACCTTCACTGTTAATAACTTACTAAACACTACCGCAAATGAAACCCGTAAAAACGAGTATTAATGTTTGAATTAAAAAATACTACCACTTACGGTTTGTAAACAGACACAACTTAAAATAAAAACATCGTTATGTAAGTGAAAATGTCAGCCTTTAAATTACAGCAAAAACATCGTGTCGCTAAAACTTATTCGTCTTTTGATAACCAAATAAATCACTGAACATTTATCTGTCGATCCTGCCAGATATTAGGTCCCAAACACCGGAATATTGGCTAACCAAAAAAATAATCTTTACATCTATAACTTCGCTGTCTTTTTTTTCCTTGCACGATTAGACACCTAATCGTATTCCCCGTCGAAGAAATTAAATGTAACTGCATGCAGCCGTTTTGCAAGTAGTCGTCGATATAAAATCTTGTTAATTATTAAGGGTAAAACATCAAACATAATTTCACTTGAATCGTTCAAATTATTAAACTTGAACTCAAGTTCATCCGTGCACTTGAATGCTTGAAGATGCCGAATGACGGATCCCGGATCGTTAGTGACCAAATTTGTGTGAATGTACATAATTTGAACGATTTAAATTTAATATTAAGATTTCACTGAGCACCTTCAGTCGAAATCTTAAATTAGATCAAAGATGATATTCAATTTATTATTAAAATGAAGTTATCAATTGAGACAATTTTTCTGCTATCATATATATGCAAATCATTCAAAATATTTTTTTAAAAAAATGCTCGGTTAACATATCTATATTTTTCGTACCTCTTACGATATGTATGTGAAATAAGTATTAAGCTTATGGTAATATTACTACAGACAAAGACTGATACAATCAGCAAGTGCATCCACTTAATTCCATAGTGACATTGAAATTATAATCGCCGATGTATGAAATTACAGAGCTGAATTCAGAAATAAAAATATTAACAATTTAAGCCTTTTAAGAAAATAGTTTTTTAACGACTAAAAAAACAATTTAACTGTCAAAATTAATGTGATAATCTTTGCGATTCTGTACCTTTTTTTAATGTCTTTCTGTCCTGAATTAATAAGGAAACGTTGAATCAACGGTTAACTCGAAATCAGTAAATTTAAATTTGTTTTTAATCATGTTTTATTGATTATATCGAATAGCGGTAATATTAATTCGATCTAAAGTGTTTTATGGTTGTGAGGGCTGATGCGTACTAGAGAATCCAATCTCGGACCCTTTTTGTTATCCTGGGATTTCGTCTTTCAATCTAGGAATCCCGGGATTGATCATTTACAATAATTTCATTTTTTTACATATCACTAATTATAATACAAACTGCCATTATAGCTAATGGCCAAGGCGACATATTTTTTGTAAGCCACAGTTGCTTGAAATCAATTCGAGGAGAAAACACATCACCCGTGTCTAAGATGTCAAACTAAAACTATTTTTTTATACTATATTTTTGGTATTCAATGTGTTGATATTTAATATGAAATACCGAAATTCTGGTACTGACATATTTAACCGGTATTGTAATCGCTAGCTATAGGTGGATAGTAACTTAATTTTCGATGTCATTACAGCATTACGTTAGCGAACCGGCACTGTTCGATGCGACACGAGCATCGACAGCACCAGTGACCTTAAAAATGGAAGCAGATTGGATGAACTCCGCTGAAAGTGGGTGCGTTCCCTACGATATAATATCTCACGGAAACATATATAAATTAATATCACAGAGCTATCCACAACAAACACTTGTGATCACTGTACTGCTTAAAAATATTGAATGGTGACAAAAAAATAATCATTTAGTCGCGGTCGATTGTGACCATTTTTTCTTTTTGTTTACTTTGTTTTATTTTTATTGTTTGTTTATTTTTACAAAAGTTTTAATTTCTTGTGATATTTTTGTGATAATAATGTTTCAATTGTTTGTGATTGTTGGTGCTTTCGCTGTGGGGAGTGTGAATTCATGGGTCAATTGTAAGTTTGTTTTTTTTTATATTTTGAACAAAAAACATCTTTCATAATTATGTATAGTTAGAAAAAAATAAGTATAGTTCAAATGTCATGTCACGGTCGTAACCTATTCATTCAATAGCATATAAACTCAATCAATTTAAATGGTATTTTATAATAATAAAATAAAAAATAAATCTACTTGGTGAACCTAATAAAAAATCATGTATGTTATTATTTATTTATTGATTGAGTTAATAAGAGTATTAAATAATTTTATTATATGCAAATTTTATCGTCATTAACTAGTTCGGTATCACACCATTGTTTGGATTTTACGTAGTTTTTTTAACATCTTAAATACTAAGCGTACTGCTGATGCCCAAGCTTTTTGTGTTGTTTTTTTTTATGTTTTAATAACCATAGTCACCTTAAAATTTCTATATAAACTGGAAAATATTAATTAAATGAAATAGTTTCTGTATTTAGTTTTAGTTTTTTTAAAAAGCATTTTACAACAATTTTAACCCAGTTTATGAAATATGTATGTCTAAAACAGACATAAACAACAAGGTTTACTATTTTTCAGTTATTGATAAAAAAGAGATACTGGTTTTCATATTTTCGAAATGTAATGAGAAAAGTATTCATGTAAAATATGTCATCTTTTTTTGTCAATACCTTCGTTTCTTTTCAATTAAATCAACTTGATAATAGAAACAATACGTATTTATTATTTAGGAAAATGAGAAAACGACCACATCAGGATTTTATTAAAACCGCTTTAATGAAAAACTGGAATATGTCCAAGCAGTTGAGGATTATCCTATAAGCAAATGAGGCGCGCACTTGGGGTCTCCGAATTTCAGAGGCCTAAAAAATAGCTTATATAATAGAACCCATATACTTTTGGTTCAGATTTTTAAATATTTTTACTATTATAGTTGGAATTTTTTGACGTTTTTATATTATCCGTAAAAAATTACAGCCTCCAACTTTTATTGCGCCTGGCGCCTCCCATGTGCTTAATCCGCCACTGTTCCCAAGATCCAGCTAAACACTACTAAACGCAGTATTAAAAATACGTAAAATTAGGAACACATATTTCTTACTTTATTTAATTGATTAAAAGTATATTGTTCGGTTGATTGAAGCTTAGAAAAATAAAAATTACTATTTGGCTATTTTTTACAGATTATTCAAATTTTATTCTTTGAGCCTTCATTCTGTGTATTTTTCTTTCACTAAAAATAAATAAAAATAATCTCTATCGCACAGTATTTAACTTTTTTGCTAACAATATAAACATCTATTCTATCAATACAATTAGTATTATATATCCCCATAAGTTTTGGTTTATTTTTCTACCATTACAGTCGCTGACGTTTCGTGTGGTGTAAACTTTTCCCGCGGCGCTCGCGTTGTTGGGGGTGGCGCTGCCAGGAGGGCTGAATTTCCCTGGTTGGCTTCTTTGACTCGCCGTGGTGGCCACTACTGTGGCGCTACTGTCCTTTCAAAGAGGTGGCTGATCACCGCTGGCCATTGTATGTGCAGGTAAATCAATCATGATGATCAACTGGTTTGAAATTTTATTTGCATAACTGTTGTTCATACATATTAAATATATTCTATGACAAACAACAAAGTATGTATTTTGATTGAAATGTGTACTTTATCCAATGAAATATTTGATGTCATTAGTGGATTTTAAAAAAATACTCCGGTATTAATCTTTAAAATTGTCAAAATGTGAAAAAATATCAACGTATTTAAGTTATACAAATAATATTTTATATAATATATGGTTTATAGCTATTTCAGCTTACATCCTCATTAGAACTATGATAGTTCTGATGAAGACATAAAACGAAATAGCTGTCAACCATATATAAAATATTATTTGTATAACTTAAAAACGTTGATATTTTTTCAACTGTAGTTCTATCAAGTAAATGCCAAATTAATCAATATAATCTAGAAGTGTCATAAATATACTAATTATTTTTATTGCTATGCTTTCTCAAAAGTGATCAAAATTGTAGTTTTGTTTTAGTATTCGTTATATCTATTTTATTCTTATGATCATTGATGAAACTATACAAAGAATTTTTTAATGGAAATTTACAGACACATTGTATATAATATACTTGTACAAAAGTTTCCTTCGTCTGTTTGTTTTACATATGACTACTTACAACAGTGCCTGAGTATTTCACATAAATAGAAAAATAGAATAGTTGTTTACCAAAATAAATACAAGATGACAGGGTTGCTTCAAAATTATATTATTATATGTATAATAAATACGGTGTGGATATGATATAAAAATGGCTAACGACAACCGATTATATCTGTATACACTTTTCATATCCAAAATATAAGTGTATCATAGTTAATATAGTAAGTGTTGTTTAATATAGTTTAATAGTTTATTATTTTTTTGTAGTTTTTTATCTAATTCATTTTATCTAACAATATATTTTCAGCCTAATAAAGATTCGCAAAAAAAAAAAACCAGGTTAACTGAAATAAATGAACTATAATTCATTTATCTCAATAATAAAATCATTCTTTTTAGTGGCACAAATGATCTACTTCAGCCTGGATTTATCAAAGCAACTCTTGGAGACTACGATCTAACGCAGCCTGAAGTGCCCAAAGCCCAAGAAGTGAGAATTGACAGAATAATTCCTCATCCCCAGCACAGATGTGGTCGATCCGCTTTTGATATAGCCTTAGTGAGGCTCAGCTCTGATATCACTTGGTCAGATGCTATAGCACCAGCTTGTATGCCCGATGGTCCAAGAGGGAATACTTATACGGATTATTCTGGTGCGCCAGCAACCGTTGCTGGGTGGGGATGGTTAAACGAAGATAGTTCTAAAGGTGAGTATATTGATAATACGAACGGTGAACAGTTATTTAATATTTTTAAACAAAAAAATCATCAGTATCGTAGAAATTGATTGCCATATAAATAAAAATGCATTTTCTTGAAAAAACTTTTGTGCTATTTGGCTCTTGGAACATAAAGAACACGGTTGAACCTAATCTAACAGCTTGCAAATTGTTTATACTTTTCATATACAGCAAAAACAGATAATTATGCTGCATTTATTATAACAAAGAAATAAATTAATAATAATTTATATTTATTTATATTTATTTTATATCTTTAATTATTGGTTGTTACAAAATCATCTTACATACGTAACATCAGTTTGTAGAACGTACATGATTAATTAATGTTAGGCTTAAAGCGTTTAGACTTGGATTTGAATAAATAAAAAAAAAATAGAAAAATTACTGTGTTGCCATTGAGATAAAAATCGTATTTATTTCATTTTAGGGGGTCGCGCGGATATTTTGCAAAAGGTCGAAGTGAATGTTTTAGAAAATACAATTTGCCAACAATGGTACGCGTCACAAGGGAAGAAAACAAAAATTAACCCCAATCAAATGTGCGCAGGAGATGAACAGGGCGGTAAAGATTCTTGTTGGGTGAGTATAATCAATATTTTTTCACTATCAATGTGTTAGTTAATATATTTAATAATGTGTATTGTATTATATATATTTCACAATTATCATTTTAACAATAGCACTGGTGCTCCCATGTTAATTAAACGTTAAAGATTAGTTTTAGCTGAACAATTCAACTGACCAAACTCACCATTTGAAATTACTCCTGAACCGATCCTGTATGCAATAAATTAAAAAATGTCTGCATGATCGAGTGGTCAACGTTTATTGGCTTCAGTCACGGGTTCGAATCCCAGTTTTATAAATTGATTTTTCAATCGATTTATTAATTTTCTTTCGAAGGCATGAATGTATATGATTTCTTCAGTTCTCTCCTCCTACCCATTCTATTCTAAAAACGAGGCGTTATGAGAACGATTAGCTTACCACTAGTCCTATTCTAACTCTATACTTATATTCTTACTATCTTTGGAAAAATGGAGGTTGAGCAACTGGATAACAATTACTTGTAATAAAAACACTTATTTTGAGTTCAATTTCATTTAGAGTCCATATACTCTACATTGGAAACTGACACGGTAAAAAAATATATCTTTTCACCAACAATTTGAAATCTACAAACTTGTTAAAATTTTACACTCTCCTGAAAAGGTTTAGTGTAGTACTGTGAAATATGGACAATTACAATGTAGGGCAACGATCTATTTTATCTACAATTGTTTTCATTATGTCGTATATTTTTTTAGGCTGACAGCGGTGGTCCTCTGATGTCGTTCCAAGGGTCAAACTCCGTGGTTATAGGAGTTGTTTCTACTGGAATAGGTTGTGGAAGACCACGACTTCCTGGACTGTACACCAGAATTTCCGAGTACATGGAGTGGATTCAACAAGAAATTAGGAATTAATAGTCACAATTATTACGTGCCATTACAATTTTAATTATCTTACCAAAATGAGTGATCTGTATTTGTATCGATTTACAAATATTCTAGTCTTATTTAGTTGATTTTTTAACTATAGTTTTTATATACTGCACAAAACAGTTTGATCAAAATTTGGAATATAATTATTTCCATGTTCATTCATTCATCCAATCTATATTTACTGTTAAAATGTATATAGATCATCATTTTTTTGTTAAGCTATCTTATTTTGATCAATTGTTTTTTTATACTGTGATATTACTTAAATATTTATTTAATTAGAATAATTTTACAATTTAATAAATGAATTACTTTACAAATATGTTTTCATTCACCTTAATTAATTTCCGTCTAAGTACAACGTCATGCACATAGTATGCAGTATTTAACAAATAATTTAGTTTTCATCACGAATTGGTGCTTAAAATAAAATAAAATGTCTTAATGCAGAATACGTTTTCATCACATGTTATGATTATAAGAAGTCTCTTGGCTGGATGGCTGCCACAAACTAGATATCTCGTCATTTTTTTCGTACTCAACACACCAGAGACAAGTTACCTCGTCAATAACTAATTAAATTAATAATTGCAAATTATAGCCAGCGTGCTAAGTACAAACGTATTTTTTTCTACGGCAGCCAAAAGGTTAAAAAATATTTGAAATCAAGTGTTTATATAGATAATTTGAAAATAATGAACAATGTACATTTGATATACATATTTTTATATTTAAACTAATTGAATAGTTAGATTGTGTATAAAAAATGAAGTAAATTATTCAGAATCTCTTAAGCGTGTTAGGGATATAAAAAGATTACATTGCTGTTATACTACAAAATTTCATGAGTTATTATCAGACGGGGGTAAATTCGGCTCTCTATTGGGCTATGTTACTGTACGTCTTGCATGGAAGAAACCAAAGCGAATGCAAAGCGAAATGGTCTCAGTCGCTATAGTAACCACGTAACCAAACATCACTTTGTTTGATATTTTGATTCGCTTTAAGCCGTGTTCCATTCGCGTTCGCTGTGACTTCGCCCACGCAAGACGTAGCGTAAGCACGGCTTCCAATATATTTGGTAAATCTATTTTTTATACTTTATATAAAAATACAATAGCGTGGTGGAAGGCGGCCATTAAACGTTGACTGCATATACACAATGGGTAGTGTTGGGAAACCAAGTTACTTAAGATTTGTATAGAAATGTAAGTAAATTTTATTTTTTGTATTTTATACTACGCTCTCTATATATATTATATATATATATTATTCATGCCCGATCCCAATGTGGAGCATATGGCAACCTAATAGAGGTATCGCAACAGGAGTTTTTCTTCAAGAACTGTTTGTTACTCAGTCGCTTAACCTAACTTTTTTTTCAAAGTGAGTAGTAGGGAAAAAGGGTTAGGATAGAACAGGTACATTTCTCCAATACTTCGCACTCAATTTATGTACAAAAATCTGAGAAAAAATTGAGACATTCAACCCAGTTCATCATTCAGTAAACATGCCTACATCACCGCTGTGCTATTTAAGCTGACGGAATATTATAAAAAAAATATATATATGAAAAATTAATGAATAAAAAACAATAATGAAATTCACTTCACAAAAATTTTATTGCCAAAAAAATAAACTTCGTTTATTTATAAAACTAGTATAATACTAATAATTATTCACATAAATTATAATATAATAAGCAAATTAGTAAGCGCAGCGCACTATTTTATCATTTTTTTTACTAAATTCGCTAAAAAATACTAACAAAATCAGTCAGGAAACTAACATTTAAGCATAAATATGCAAATTTTATTTGCAAAATATATAAATAAAAAATGCAAATGGCATTTTAAGATCAAATTATAAATCACAATCAAATTGAGCATTATTTAGTTTGAAGCATTAATCGAGTGCTCAAGGCCTATAATTCTACAAGCAATTAAAAATGATATGCTATTTTCATGTAAAGTTTACAGGAAAATATATTTTAAAAAGCTGTTCCTAAGGCTATATAAGCGTTAAGTCAAAGCAAAATTTGTAATGAATACTGAAATTTTCCGTTTTGTTATTGTAAAATATGTATTTTTGTATTGTTTGATCTAAGCTAATTATATATTTTAGTGGAATTCTAAAATGGACAAAAACACGTTTTCAAATATTATATCACATTTTTTAAGGAATATTCATGATTAAGACAAAAATGGAAATACTTCTTCACTAATATGGTGAACTTTTTTAAACATCACATTACAAATTTCTTATAGCATAGGGCAAATCATAATTTTACGAAAATCGCTAAAGCTAAGCTTTGTTAGTTGTACCTTCATATAAAGCGAAAAATATTGTCAATTTCTTATTGTATATAATTATCTTTGATCCATTTCAAAAGAGTTTTTTGAGAATCTTTCATGATTTCTAACAGTCTTCCTCCGGGGCTAGCTTCATTTTCATCGTCCAGAATTGCAATGGCTTTCTTTAAATGATCTTTCAAGTACTTTGCCATTTCTCCAATATCGTTTCTGGTTACTCCTTTTCTATCCAACTTCCTCTTTGCCAATTGAAACTCTGCTTGAAAAAGTTCGTGGTACAGCACGCTAGAATAAAGACTGAGTCTTGAATTTCCTGGATCAATTTTCAGCGTAATATCTATAAGAGTTTTACACATATCAGCCTTTTTTAATAAAAGATCATCATCCATCTGATGGTATAGACATCCTTGTTGATATCCATACAACTGAACGAGGGAATGCTTCACCGAATACAAATGATAATGATTTGGATGCAAAAATGTCGATAGTTTGGTAACCAAATCTTCAAGTTGTTTGATATTTGGACCTTCTGCTTGGACAGCTTCGACTTCGTCTCCCATTTGCATAATCAAATATAATATTTCAGAACTCTTCACTTTTACTGGACAACTATCGCAACCCCAATCCGTATCTGGATCACAAGGATCCATTGGAAGTTGAATACCAGTACAAGTCTCTGTTTCTGTCCCTAAACATTTAAGAGCACTTAAATATGTTCCTAATTCAGTTGGATCTTTACATCTTGAACAAAAACAATTGAAATACTTTGATTCTTTCAAATGTTCTCGCCTGGCTTGGGTTCCCCAAAGTGCATGCGTGTACATTGTCGTTATGTTTTCTCCTTTCTTTATCGGCACAACAGCTCTTACTACGACTTTGAATTGTAAATTTTCATCGTCATTATCAATATCGAATGAGTGCTTTGTGTTTGGTTTGCAGCTGTGCTCCATCAAAGAAAAGTTTGCGTACAGAGCTGTCAATTCTGTTCCACCATTATTAAGACGTAAATCAAGAGAGTTAACATCAATTACACCACAAATAGTATGAAGGAGCTTTGTTGAAATATCTGGGAGTACATTGGTATTTAGTTCCGTCTCCACAGCTCGTAGATTATGAAGAAAATTATCTTCCAAATACTTTACGACCGTCTCGTGTGTTTCACTGGAACCAAAACAATAAATGAGCATAAAATCAATGTTTTTATTTATTTAATCACAAGTAAAAAGTAAATGTCTGTGCTGTCAACGCATAATCATAAAGACAAATAAAATAAAGTATTCTCTAAGGCTTACTTGTAAGCCGCTGTGCCTGGTCCTCTTTCTTCCATGTGCGACTGAAGGTCCAAAATCTTCTTGTATTTCTTCGGAAACTTCTTTTGCGCAAGAAGACACCGAAGAGTCATCAGGGAGTCATGCCTGAAAGGTTAAAAAAATAAATATCAGACATGAAAAAGAGCCCTGTAATTTTATCCCTATCTTATCTTCATATTATGAGTGGCCAGTTAAAAACTTATTTTTTGAGCATTTGGTAAATAACTCTGAATTTAATTTGCAATTTAATCAAAGAAATCGATGGAAATATTTTACGAGTTAGTCGGCTGATAATTAAACATATGAACCGAATTGTAGGTACAAAGTCAATTGTTTTCTATATTTATAAAATTTTACAAGCTTCCCAAACGTATTGGATGTTGCTGACGGTACGAAACTCGAAATGACGCAAAAATCAGATTTTTTTAAATCTTTAACAAATAAATTATAATCACATACTTTTGTTGTTCATTTTTCCATACACACTAGGGCGTCCAATTACTGGATCTCGGGATTGTATCAAGACTAATCCTAAGATTTTGGAATTAAGAATAAGATGAGCAAAATTCTCGATAATTGTAGAAATCTGCATGAGACTTATTAAAAAAGGACCCACATGAAAATTTTGGGAATTTCGCAAATTTCTGGGTGTTTGAAATCGGTCAGTGACAAACTAGTTTTAACTGAAAATTTCCATTTGATCAAATCGACGACCCAAAATTTAGAAAATCCAAGATTTAATGGTGACTGTTCAATCCCGGGATTGAAAAAATGTGGTTCCAGCAATCTCGGGATTAGATAAAGGGTCCGGGATTGGATACCCTAATTCTAATACATACCAAGGTCGTGTCATTATATACCATTAAAACTATTTCGAATAGGTAACTTCTTTATATGATGACCATTAACGTTTAATACGAGATATAATTATATGTTTTTTTTCAACCTAGCCTACTGTGGGTTGCCATGAACACGAGATGTACAATGAATGCAACTGGCATTTTTTTGATAGAATAGTTTTTACCTGTAATAATCTCCAATATTTGACACTGCACATCCACCCCGCATGCTCAGGACAACACACTCCAAGCCGTGGTGGCGGAAGTCCTTTAGTCCAGGACACAATCCGGAGCATATAGGCCAGCCGCAGCTTAAAAATAATAAGAAAAGTTATAATTATGTGATCATATTTGCATGAAATATGTGTTTGGCAAGCATACGTCTGATAGTGTCATGTAGTAAATATGGCTTTTCTTACAACTCGTTGTAAGGTTCTGATAGAGATTAGATGAGAAGTAATGAAAACATCATAAAAATCTTTGCGGTAGCTAGATAATCCGCTACCGTTTACTTACTAGTAAACAGTAGCAGATTATGCTCATTGGAGGCCCCAGAAGCAATAAAATTTGAAGGCCCTCTTTTACGGATAACACAAAAACGTCGGAAAATTCCAAGTCAAATACTATAAATCTAGCTCATTAATTAGCTCAACAGTTTTCTTTATTTCGCTATTTGTCTTATACCATTTCGCCATCAGTTTAAGAACTGTAAATATACATAGTAAATCTTTTCAAATATTAAATAAATCATTTGAAAATTTATAGTACCTTAAATTAATATTATTAATAAACATATAAACCTTATGATCTTTGATAAATAATCAGCTGTTTTATTAAAAAAAATAGATCGACCGCAAGTTCAATACATATTCATAATGATTATTCGATCTTTATAGTCTTACCTATTGCATCTCTCTCCGACATCGATTCCAACTGGTTTATAGCATCCTACGCATGGAGCCACGTATTCAGTATCTGGTAGACTCTTGGGAGCAAACGCCAATGGTGTGTCAGTCATGATTAGGTCTCCAGGTTTGAGATCTCGCGTTGCGACTAAATATCTACCCAGTTGGTCAGAGTTCTTCACCTGGAAGAAGAATCAATTTTAACTTTATTGTCAATGACACAGAATCTCTCTTCTTTTTCATTTGCCATATTTATTCCCTATGTTGAGCATATGGTCGCTACTCGGCACCTCCATGTTTCCCTGTCTCCCGCCAATTGCTTTGCGTCCTCTCATGACATGCCAGCATTCCTCAGTTCTGCCGAGTAGATCCTATGGATAGTACTCGACGGACGTCCGGGGCGCCGGAATCTCACTGGTCTAAAAAAGAGGCAGGCAAGATTGAGGATTTCTTTACATTGAAAAAAAAAACACCAAATTTGTTTACCTAAACTGACATTCGGATCATATATTTTTAGATGAATAAAGAAGCTACCAAATCTGTATCTTCTTACTCAACGTTTTACCCACCGTCACCCGTTTTCTTAACAGGACGTATCTTGTAATAAAGTAACGTAAATCGCTTTCAAATGATTGCCAGGAGTGTCTTAGATCAATTACTTAAAACTTGAATCAATGACAATTTGTATTGCAATTAATAAACTTCTTTGATTTAAAAAAGTAACACTTTTTTTTACTTATTCCACAATTATTTATTAGGATCAGGATCGGTTCCGCTCATTACTAGTATTTTCAACTGGTTCGGGTGTTCAACATATTCGTGGACAATAAAACAGATCCTTATCTTAATAATAAATAATTTTAAAATAAGTTTAAATGAGTTTTTTTCACAATGCATACTTAAGAGTCAAACTTCTTTGATTTGAGAGCTATTCACTCTTTGTATAACGTCTGATTTATATTATAATAGTCATAAAAAATCGTTTGCGGTAAAGAAACCTTATTTACTATGTATGCACTATGAGATGCTTATATTCAACCTGCGGAAATTTTACAATATTTCGACGAGTGATTTTGTGACTTTGATCCAAAGTGTTTTTTTTCATCCATCCAAGATGAGTTTAGTAGTTTTTTTTCCTAATCTTACTTGAACAGATATAATGCTTTTCCACTAAGAATTTATAGTGCACATTTTTAAAGTTCATTCCGTAGATATTAAATTCGACCCGTTTTTTTAAAAAAAGGTAAGAAAGAGACTCATGCCTCAAATGGAAAACTAATATATGGATTATAGCTACATTCTCATATTATTGCTGGTTGGTTATCTCTGAAAAAAATATCTTCTTTTTGCACGGTTTATTTTTATAATACATGATTTCGAAATTGCATCTTTACGTATCTTTAATCTTTCGATGTACAGTTACACATTACACGGATTTTTTGCATGAAACGAATCCCACGAACAAAAAGATAATTGGATGTATATATTATATTTTAAATGTACATTATAGGATAATATTTTTTTTAAATATATACAGTACAATACAATTGATATTGACGGTGATTTTCCAGAAATAGCCTCGTCTCTTCTATAATAATTATAACTCTTAGAAAACAAACACTGTTGAGATGTTGAGACAAATGAAACTGGCACGTTGCCAAATTTAAACACCAAGCAATTTTGTAAATGAATACCAACAAGCAATGCCACCACGTGTAGCTTGAGAATGCGCTAAATATTTTATTTAAAAATTCCTTTCATATCATTCACAAAAATTACAGATATTGTTATCTCGTTACTTTTATTAAATTGATATTTTTTCTTTTGCACTAAGTCGTAGATTTTTCATTCTGATTTTTTTATTTTATTTTTTTGATAATTTGTATTCAACTTCATCACAATTATTTAAAAATGAACTGTCGTTTGGAATTCATTAAATCTATTATATTTTTGTTTTCCCCTGGCTTTAATTAAACATTTAGTCAAAATAAAATTGCTTTTACTATGATAACAGAAAATTTAAGTATTGTAGATTAATGAGCCCATTAGATATGAAGTGAGCCAAGTGGTATATAAGAAAAAAAATTAGATGCGTTGTAATATTCTACGCGTATTAAAGTACCGTAAAAGTGAAGTAACCTCAGTTGATACACATTGGAATAGTGTCATCTCCGTAAAATAAAAATATGCAATCCACCAAAGCATCAAGCGAAGACGTGGTTGTCATTACAAGTTCAAGAAAAAGTTTTAGCGTGTTTCTATTTGGCTCACTTCACCTCTCGATGGCCCATTTAATCATTGTTTAAAAGATGACTCATTCTGTACAAAGAATTAGATTTCATTGAGTGCGTTATTTATCAGTTTTAAATAAGAACTAAGCTCTTTTAAATAAATAATTAAAAATAAACGAAACGTTTTTATTTACTAGTAAACCTTTTAAAAGGTAAAATAAAACATTATCATAGAATTCTACCCTTTTTACTTTATGACGACCCGTTAAAGTATTAGATCCGTCTATATCCAAATGCGTTTCGCCTTCACAATATATATGAAGCATAGCAATTATAAGCAATGTATATCACTTTGATATGCACCTATAAAAAATCACCTTTTGAATATTAATTAACTGACACACATTCTGTAAAAACTTTGATAACTATTCTCATCGACTGATCAATAATTTAATTAATAAGAACCGTACAATATTATTTGTATTGTGCGCTTTTAATGTAGTAAGTAATGTTTATACCTGTAAGATAATAATAAAAAAAACCTTAACTTAATTTGTATTGTTACAAAATAGCAATTTTTACTATACCTCAAACGCTTTGCAAAAGTTTTTATGCTTCTTCCAATCCATTTTCTGGTGTTCCTTGCTGCAGTAGGCAACCTCTTTACATCCGGCACACCTTAACTCAGCTGATGATGAGCAAATGGAACACCTTCCGGCCCTAGGATCGTTACCTCCCGCCATCCTCCCCTGGCCCTTTGTATTGGCACAGTCTTCGAATACCAATTAGTCACAGACCAGAACAAGCCTACTGCAATATCAGAAACGACAATTCATTCTATCAAAAGTTGCCATTAATTAACATTAATGGAAAGCCTTATGCATATGTTATGGATGAACTTTATATTACTATTTACTAATTATAAACTTGGCACTCACATCCAGACTAACCCCAGATTATTAATAATGGAATCAAAATGTCAAGATTTGTGTTGTGTTATATTATTTTGAATGAACGCGTCTATTTTAAGTCTGTCTAGTGTCATTCATTGTTATTTCAATCAAGCTTCAATAGAAAACAGTTGAATGAATATGATACTAAACAACTTTCACGTTGTAACGAAAATTATGACTTTTTAATGTCACCAATTTGTCAATATTTTTATGATTTGAACTATTTTTACACTGTGTCGTTTTTCTTCTTGAAAAGGTCTTTAATTAAACATTTGAGTTTTTATTTTTTTATGCACATGAATTTAAGTAACATGTAAAACCAACAATGTTACGTAGACTTATAATATATGTAATATAGATATAACTTTATTATTTAGGTTTTTTGTAGAGAATAAAAACAAAGCTGTACTATTTTTGTCAAAACTTAATGTTGCTTTATAGTAAATCTTGTTAAAATTCAAATTAAAAATTACACCACCAGTTTTTTGGAGAAAATTTTTGTTTCATTAAAAATAAGCTTTAGTTTATCTAAAATAATCTTATCTTACTTAATACAATAGTTTGCTGAAATTTAAAAATTCGTTGCGTCGATATATCATTTTTTTATTTCATATTACCGCATAAAGTTTGTCAATTATAAAATAAATTATTAATATAAAGCACTGAGAGGTTGTAGTACCTAATATATATTAAATTAAAAAATCTCACTTATTCAGCAAAATCAGTTGGGATGTTTGTAAGTTTTAAAAAATTTAGTATTCAATTAAAATAAAACAATCACGTTAATATCTTTAACATCAACTTTCGTAATAATTTAAAAAAACATCAATTTGTGATAACAGTGTAAAAAAATATTATTTTCACACCTAGTCGAACGTTATTTATTTTATTTATACTTCAAAGAAAACGATTTTTCATGTTTTTAAATAAACTTAGCAATATTCGGTTAATACAAACTTTTTTTCAGCCCATATTCTTTATCTATGATAATGTCTAAGTATAAGAAATCATACTTTAATGTTTATATTTATAGTATAACAATTTCAAATGATATGAAAAAAAAAATCTAGCCTGTAAATATTATAAAATACCCAAATTACCTTGAAGTATAGTTCTTTATATCAATAATTTATAAAAGTAAATAACTGATTTCCACTGGGGACTACCTTATAATCGTCACATCAAAATGCGATTTTACTGATATGATCCAGACCTCTTATCTGTACTTATCACTCACTGTCAAATACGTTCAGTTAACGGATCAAGTGTTTTGATAGCAAACGTTAAAAGTATTCTTAAAACAATTATACAGTTTAATTTTAATATAAGTATAAAACATACATACAATAGCCAACTAACATACTGTGATACATTAATCATTCTGTGGAATCCACATTGAGCGTCGATGAATTACTTATTTAAATAAAATTGTGTCTTTTTAACATTTCAACAAGTGACTTAATTGGTTTATGTAAATAATTATTTGTTAACTTACAAAATGATACAAACATTTCTAGATAGATTCGTTATCATACGTTATGAACGATTTTTAATTATGATAATACAGTGAAATATTTGGTTTATTTATATTATTTGTATTTCTTGTAAAATATTTTAACCAGTTTATTTAAAACCTGTCTTTTTAATTAACGATTTCGACTGAAGGCGGTTGATTGAATTTGAATATCAATTTTAAATCTACAAATATGAACGATTCTAGTATTATTAATATTTCATTACGAAGCAGTATTAAATATATATATATATATATCATATAAACAAAATGGCTTTAAAGATATCTAGGCGTTTAATTTCATTTTTTTCCATGCTAATTATTATTCGTATGTATGATTATTCATCAATATCTCAAATTACAACACACATTTAAACAACATAATTGAAAAATTTTAACGCATTCTTTAACACAAAAGTGTTTATTTTAACCACGTGTTTATATGCTCAATCATACACTTTTTCGCACTCATTATTTTTACGCGATTGGATGTCATCAAATAATGTGGAAAATATTTTAATATACAATATTTGTATCGTTCAGTTTTATTTATAACTGTAAACATATTTCTGCAGACACGAAGTAACTGGCTCACCTTATATGGAAGTATCAACAGATGTCTTGCAAAACGAGAAACTATGTTAAATAAATATGTGAAAAAGTCACATTCGATCGATTCGTTTGGTGCTAGTTATACTTTTACTATTATTAACTAATCTTATACTATTTTGCAATAGCGATCCGTCGTGGATGCCGTTTGCAAAAAAACTGAATGATTCTGCGAAACGTCAGAGCATTTTAGTGATTTTGTTGAAGTTTTCGGGAACGGGACACCGTGTTATGTCGGTCTTGCAGTGTGCCAGATCTGTTTCAAATATAACTTCGGTAGAAATAAACGAGTATTATCAAACTCTGCAGCGAACGAAGCCGATGGCTTGTAGGGGCGCAGTTTTCCGAGCGGTCAACAATGGCAAAATATATTAAAATTAATACGAGCCTTTAAATCGAGACGAATTGATTTAATTACTTAATTAAAATCAATTGATACGACAAACTCACCAGGCTGACAGTTTTAGTTGTACAAGGTGTCTGTAATTAATATCTTGCTCGATATAATGAAATAACTAGGCATAGTTCACATTTTTTATTGTACTCCATGAACAGTTTTGCTGAGTAAGTTATCAGTTTCATCTAATATAAAACCATGAGACTTATTTACAAGCTTCACATACATGTTATAACTCAATTATTGATAAAAAATATTTACAAATAACGTAGTGTAAATAAGCTCAATAATAAGATGTTATGAATAATTTACATACTGGAATAACACGAATACTAACGGTCTAATAAATGAGCAATTCACGTATAGTAAAAAAAATAAATGCTTAATTTTTAATATTTAATTTGCCAATATGTTAGTTATATTGCATCAAAAAAAAAATATATACTTTGCGATTTTTTTACTGTGAATAATACAGTCTATATTTATTATTACTATAACTCTTAAAATTCAAATAAATAACAGATTTATTCATTAATTTTCTTTGTATGTTAAAAATCATTTTCCAGGACCCACAGTGAAAGATTTTACATTACTTCGTTACCGCCAGTTAAAAAATAGTTTTTGTTTTTTACACATATGTATTAAAAACAAAAGCATATTCCCGAATACAGGTGATTGTAGCCTCTCGACCGCTGTGTTTTCTGTGGGCATTTTTTAACAGACTAAAATTATCTCTACTATATTCTAATGCTAATTGTTTCTTTAATTGAATACAATAAAAATCAAAACTTTATTAAACTACTGGCAGCTTATAAAGAAAACCCTGTATTTCTTTCAAGACGGCGTAGATTTCATATGTAAGAGAATGGGGCGTCTCTTTCATTTATTAGTGAAAATCGTTCAAATTGAATAGCTCCCCACAATGTAATCTGCTCCGTCATAATATCAGACTGAATGAATTATGCTATCCCAATACAATAGTGAGCTATGTTTTCACGCGCTTAAGCCAACTATTTTTAATTATCTTTATAAAACAAGTTACTGGTTCAGTCTTTGGTAGACCGTCACCATAGACGTGGCGTGTCTCTGATTTTTTGAAAGAACGTCTGCCTGGTTTACAAGTTTCCCACGAACGATAACAATCAATTAAATAAATAAATAAAAAAACATTTATAGCGTTTAAAATTTTCTGTGCTTGTACAAAAAAATTGTGATATAAAACATATTGTTATTTATATTCAAAATTACTTGAGTGAAAATGAACGGAGCCACAGAACCTTTTCCAAGATGTGCGGTCTGCTCTCAGCCAGCAGCTCAACAGTGCGGAGGATGCAGAGCTGAACACTACTGTAGCAGAAATCATCAGAAGCAAGCGTGGAGAGCCGGCCACAGACTTCGATGTTGCTCCTTCCGTTTGGAGACCAATGATATATTAGGCCGTCATCTAGTGTCAACAAGAGACATAAAACAAGGTGAAATTATCCTCAAAGAAAAGCCTGCTGTCTTGGGTCCAAAAATGGTATGTTTCCCCACATGCCTGTCTTGCTATAAAAGACTCAAGCCGATAAAAAATCAAGCAGGAAAATATGATTATAATAAATGCACATCGTGCTCTTGGCCTGTGTGTGGACCAGCATGTCAGGCTGCGAGCGTTCATAAAGAAGAGTGTGAATTAATGGCAGCGAGAAAATATCTATCTACTATCACATTTACAGGAGAAGATAAAAAAGAATCGTCGTATTGTGTTATAACTCCTTTACGTTGTCTGCTAATGCAGAAATCAAACCCAAAACAATACGAATCGATTATGAGTCTGGAGAGTCATTTAGACGAACGAATCAACAGTCTTCTTTACAAAATCCTTAAAGCAAACCTTGTAACGTTCATGCAGCAGGTAATGGGTCTGACTCAGTTCGACGAGGAGACGATTCTTAAAGCTGCTGCTATTTTGGACACAAACGCGTACGATATTAGAAATAACGGAGACCAGAAAAGACTTAGAGGAATATATTTGTCTGCGTCAATGAGAGCTCACGATTGCAACCCAAACACCAAACATGTTTTTGTTGACGATGCATTTTGTATGACAGTTATGGCGACAAATTTTATACCGAAAGGCACTATATTAACAATGTCTTACACCCAACCGCTTTGGGGAACATTGTCCAGAAGGATGCACTTACAGACTACGAAATGCTTCGAATGCACTTGCGAGAGGTGCAAAGATCCAACAGAGTACGGAACTTTCTTAGGAGCTATCAATTGCTCCCATTGTACGCCTAAAAGCCCAACAGGAGACATTGATAAGTATCCTAAATTAGTTTCTGTAAATCCTTTGGATAACTCTGCAGATTGGCAGTGTCAGGCATGTAATCACAAAATTCAAGGCAAGCAGATGTCTTGGGGAAATGACGCGATAAGAAAGGACATTATGAGACTAGACAAAACTAATCCCAAAGACTTTGAAGAGTTCCTGGAGAAGTACAAGCAGACATTACACCCTACGAACTATCACGCCGTAGAAGTGAAGTACGCCCTCGCTCAAATGTATGGTTGTATTCCTGGATTCACATACAATGGTGAGTTTAGTTATTATCGATTGTGTTTTTTTAACTAAAATTGTACTCTATGCATTAAATAACCAGTGAAGGAAGATGATATTTAGCATGTATAATACACGTTTACTGTGACCAAATTAATCAATATTTTCATTTTTAATATGACTATTATATTGTATGATTCTGATTGAGTTAGCAGATAGTCGATGGAGCTCTATAATAATAAGTTAACAAATCAATTTGTTTACAAAGTATTTAAAAATATTTTCGATAGATAGTATAAAAACCATGTATGTTGTATGTATGTATACCTTGTAATAAACAAAACTACATATTTTCACAACGATATTTTGATATTAATTTAAAAAAAATATATTTAATAATATACGTTCTAAGAATCATTTGAGGTTAATTCTGTGCTTGTTTCAAATGATGTTGATTAGATAATCTTACGATTTAGACATCAAATAATTTATATTTTCCGGGAATAAAATAACTCACGATAAAACACACTTCAAATTATTACGTTTTTTAAATATCATACATTACATAAGCTCACTTAATGATAAACATTTATTGGACATTAAATAAACTGTATTCAGTTTTACATATACAAATACATGGGATCATTAAAGGTGAAGTGAACCAAATGTTATTTTAGAAAAGAAAAAAGTTAGATGCGTTGTAATATTCTACACTTAAAGTATCGTAAAAGTGAAGTAACCTCAGTTTAAACACATTGCAATAGTACTATCACCATAAAATAAAAATATGCAATCCACCAAAACACAAAATAAATACGTAATTTTAGTTAAAGTTCCATTAAAAGTTACATTAATTAGTTTTATTATTTTATGTGTTAGCTCACTTGACTTCTAGAGAGCCCATATTATAATACTTCACGTGTAATCTTATAGTATGTTTTAAAACATATTTTTAATATCAACTGTACACAATAGATAAGGTAATATAATTGTTTAGTCTTTCAATCAATTTCAAGATGGTTTTTTTTAAAACACGCAAAAAATACTTAAGTAAAAAAAATTCACTCTGCTATTCAACTAATTATGTAACAGGGTGTGCAATAACTATTATAATAACATCAGTATCATTTTTAATTTAATATTACACATGAATTTATACCAAGTAACCGAATCTCATTAAATTACAACATCCGTTTGGGAATTTTCCTGAGTGGTCTGTTGCCGAAATAATTGTCGATAATATTTAAAAATTCTTGCATCTCTAAAATTGTATATTGATATTTTTTTACTTTATTATTATACTTCGAGTATAAGTTATATTAGATGTATATTTTTTTATCGCCTCGCTTCTCTAGCGCATCTAATGAATGCTTTTCTATATAATTAGTTTCAAAAATCATTGGCACGGTTATTTTTAAATTTCCGGTACCTCCAGCTATTGTCGGATCATATTAAAATATACGAGCTACAAAATTCGTATACTAGTTAACGTCGAAGCTTGTCGCTAACTTACTGTCTTCGTTGAAACATCAACACACATAAGTTATTATAGTATTTTAAAACTATCATATGCTAACACGCTTGATATTTCTTAAATATTTCGTAAACTTTTTCCACGCATTTTTCTAAATAACATATTTCAAATGGTCACGGGAATATCGATAGAAAATCTTTTCATGGCAATATCGTCAGCAGAAAAATATCAATATATGAGACAAATTATGTTCAGAAAAGAATTGAAAGGTAATCGAATTCATACGACGTAATGCAGTTGATAGATCATGAAGTAAGCTGCCTACACTCAAAATCATTTTCAAACTTTTAATGTCAGTCTATTTTTGCATATAATGTCTTTTACTTCGTGTTGTTTTTAAACAAAGATTATCATTATTCCTGTATTAAATAAAGACAGTCACAAAATTACAAGACTTTTGATTCAATACGTAAACATTCATATGACAAGCATTAGTTCATGTGTGTGTTCATTTATCATAGAAAACGCAATCCGTTTTTTAGTCATAACAATATAGTCACTCCACTAGTACATTTTGAGAAAGAACTCGAGCGGAATTTATTATTACTAAAGCTTTAATAGTTAGTTTGGCTGGAATAGACGTGTTATCTTGTAATGTTCGAAACATTCAACTGTCACAAATGTTGTGTACACAAATTACTACAATTGAATTGTAATCAAGATGTGTGAGTCTAAAAAAATAATTACCACTGCAAATATTTTGCTAATCGTGATTCAATCACAGTTAGCAAATATTTAAGGCTTCTTATATTAAAGATAGATCTTATTATTTGGGTACACAGTAATATATGTATGAAAACTATTACACATTCATTATTACTTAACAAATAGAGCATTAAACTTATCATACGCTTAAAGCATCAATCAATATTACAAAACAAATTCTTAACTATTAGATCATTTGACTGTTCTGTAATACATATTGATTTAAGATTACTTTTTGGCAATTGAATAGAAGATTGGTAAATCTCACTCATCACAGTTGCACCATGCATGTTTAAATGATTCAAATAAATATGCAGTTCTCTTATTAAATCATTATAAGTGTCTGATAATATATCAACAGCTCGCAGAACAATATCTCTAACAAGTTCTCTCAGGTCATTGCCAAAAAAATTCACGATCAAATAAAATATGTCTAAATAAATACCAGCAAGGTTAATTAATTAATAGCTCTGTGAACAAACCTTTTTTTCCTAAAAAAAAATAGGTAAGAAAAGGTAGCATAATTTAACAATATTTTAAAATAATACACACTAGAAATGAGACCAGTTAAGTCAAGAATTGTTTTTAACGATCGATTCTTATTTGTCAATATCAATTACGGTTAGCATCTTATTTATGTATCCATTTAAAATACTTCATTTATATTATCAAACCTTTTAGTATGGTTCATTCTTGATAACTCAAATATTCATTAACACTGCTTTTTAAATATCAACATAATATCTCTTGTTAGTCTTTTATTATTTGATTAGAATATATACATTTTGCAATAAATGGCGCTCATATACGTCATGGTTTACTGTCTTCTTATGATGTTTACCATATCAGACACCTCACTTTTAAGCATCAACCCCTAGCCAAATCGCCATTGCGTATTGCAAACATGAAAGCTATTACACGCATAGCAAACAACGATCTCTAATCGGTTCTCATATCTAGCTCGATGGTTGCTTTCCTACTGAGTTGATAAATTTGATTTTTTTCGTTATTTTTCTAGATCACGAATCTAACCTTATTTCTAATCCCAATTTTTTTTTTGTTTCCAGAACTAAATGACGCAGGACTGAACAGAAAAATTACAATATGTTACGATTTGCTTGAAGTCCTAGGCTTGATTCAGCCGGGTTGGACAAGAGGTCGAGGAACACTCCTCTTAGAACTCCAAAGTGCCCTCGTTGTGAGGTCAAAGAGAGAACTGGCTTCGACGAAAATCACCAAGGCTGCTGCTCAGGTACCTTAATTTTACATATTTTGCACTTATCACACCTTGATTAATAAACCGTAATCAATTTAACTAAAGCAATATACTTTACCAATGTATTTTACTTAAGTAAATAAATACTACAGTAATATCAATAGAAAATCATCTTCATCCATATCAACTGTTTTCAGATTTAAACCTCAACGACATATTTTCTAATCTCGGATATTTGTATAGTCTTTCTTTAGCTATTTTTTATTCACTAGATTATTGATGTATCTTAAAATTAAAGATCTCGTTCGTCATGAAAACAACAAATGTTCACAGTTTTCCATTTTCATTTTATTACATTTCTTCGCTATCTGTCTATAATTTCATACATATGTATGTGCAAAAATAATATTTGTTTAGTAGTTTTCCTTTTATATAGCCAAGTGGTGGTAGTGTATATTCCATACTTTTTATTGTCTTAGTTTTCTTTATTGATATCTTTAATTTTTTCAATCGTCGCTATTATTTCAATATATCAGATATCGATTTTTTTCTAAAAATCTATTTACCCAAACGTAATGCTATCAATATTCTACATATGTATATATATAAGGCTTTTCGACGACTTCTCACTTTCAAATTAAAAAAAATGACTTAAAATAATAAGTTATTACTCTTTCTTAAAAAAATGAGTTTTTGGATATTTGCTGTGTTTATGCCAAGGTTTTATATTACAAAAAAGCTACTTTTCTCTATTCCTCCTATAAAAAAAAATCGTTGAAAATTTCAACGGATAAATCTCGTAGAAATATTTTCTGAACCGAAAAAATCCAGACGTTATATGGAGATTAAAACAAACACTTTATATACAGATTGAATTTACAAGACATAAGTTGTGCACTTGTCAAATAGTGTCATGTGCAAAAAAGCTTTCATTAAAGATCGATTCGAATATGCGTTGATTACCATGATTAGAAAATGTCACTCATTCGAGGCCAAAGACTTGTTAGATTTGGCATGCATACCAGCCAGGGATCGTAACAAGATCAAATTATGCAACAGTTGACTTATGAACTAGCCCTTTGTAACAAATAAATTAATTACATACATAAATGCTATGAATTTAGAATGACCCTAACAATTTAACTAGTTGGTGCGAGATCTCCAAATTGCGCCCTTTCAATGACTGACATTTACTATTTATATTTAGAGATTTGCCTAATATTGTTTTAATATGATTTAAAACAGAGCTGTGATGTCGGAGTTGTAAAAGACAGGAAACTTCAGAGAGACTCTTTTAAATTAGAAATGGACCAATTGTAGCTGCCAGAGTCGCTGGTTTTTCACGACTGCATAGTCTTGATAAAACATGCGTTTTTTTTAATAAGCCGGCCATTAAGTTTAGTAATTCCATAATAGTTATTCCGGTAATGTTACTCACAAGCTCGAATATTGTTCTGGGAGACAGCTTAATAAATTGATTTTCCCACTTTGTTATGGATTTTTATTCGAATGTATGTACATATATCTAAAATTCCTTTCCATCCATCTAATTTTAATAACATGACGTAACGGTTAGCTAAATACTAGCCCCGCATTATTTTTCTATTTTTACTCTCTTCGGATAAAAGAAGGGTTGAGAAACTAAAAAATAGGCCGTTTTGGGTGAAAAAATTCTAAGAAAAAGGGATTTATTAGGAGTTTATATGATATGTATCGAGTTGATCATATACATAGTAAAAATATATATAATTCATGTCTTTGATTTGTAGGACCAATTGGGAGACTGCATGCTGATGCTTCAGGAGGCGACCGATATTCTTCGATCAGAACCTGACATGCAAGATACATTGACCAAGCGACTTCAGAGCTTAGCTATGGAACTCAGCGAGGGGGATTGTGAAAATGGATACGAAGCACTTGATTAAAAATAAGTTAATATTTAACTAACATCATTATCACCAGATTAATTTAAAGAGCTTGTCTTAAATGGGAAACAAATATAATTATAATACAACAGCCCAAACTGCGAGCGCTTATTGATTAATATTAATTCCATCTGTAAATATATCATTGTTATTTATTTCGTTTAAACTTCAATTGTTGAAATAATGACAGAACACATTATACAAAAGACATTTTATAAAAGACCATAAGTATATAATTTAATATGTATATTAATAAACCGATTTTTCCTGTTAGTGTACTTGTTTTATTTCATGATAATTAAGTATTACTTGTTAAGTATTTACAAATTGATATGTAAAGCAGAAGACCTATATCATAATTACAAATACAAATTAAATAAAAATGAATCCTCACCGTTTGCCAGTCATCTACGACTCTACGCTTATTCGTAGATAATGCCATATATTATCCTAACTCTGCCTACGCGTCATTGTAGCGGCTTTCATGGCAACAGATTTCCTTTCATATTAAGCAGGTAGACCAGGCTCACACTGTTCTTAGACACAAGAAGCACCCGGTTAAGCTAAATACAATGCAGCGTCCTTTCTCAACTGTTGTAGTGATATAAACCTGAACGTTTCGTTCCATTATGTTCCTATTATTAGAGAAAAACTCAGTGCTTTTTTTTAAATAAAAGGTGACAGAACACACGTCTTGTCAAACTTTATTATGTTTTTTTATATTCTATGTCCGTTCCCAATGTAGAGCATATGGATACCTAATGAAGGTATTTCAACAGATTTTTATTACAAGAACTGCTCGTTACTCAGTTCCTCAAACTCTCTTTTTTTAATAGAATAAAGATATAAAATGGGTATCTAGGTATATGAGTAAAATACTCATCCTATTTAAAAAAAAAACTGACGAAGCGAAAGCGATTATCTAATCACTAGTACTTCTCCATTTCTATCTTTCTATTTCTATTATCTTTGAAAAAGAACAAACAGTTCTTGTAGAAAAAAATCTGTTTAGCTACTTCCATTAGGAGGCCACATGCTTCAGATTGAAAGCGGACACGGATACAAAAAAATATATTATTTATGAAAACACATTATATATGAAAAATATACATTATTTTTCTATTGCAGTGCAACGCATAACTTACATGTTATTTTTATTTTAATTAATCAGACAGTGGTATTAAATTTGAACGATTCCAATTTAATATTAAATTCCATCAAGCACCTTCAGTTTAAATCTTAAATAAGACAGTGGTATTTTTTTTTTCTTTTGCAATGTGCTTATTTACTATTGATGCTTAAAATAGACGAGTAGAAGACGCTCCACAGAAAGCTTTGATGTATAAACAAAAGCTCTTCTTATACTATGTAATGACAACTATATTTAGTATAATCTAAATCCATCCTGAACTATCAACCTGCTAGTGCTGCCAATCACGAATGATGAAATACACCAGACCAATGCTTCTCAATATTATTTTAAAATAGAAAACAACCCCGATAGCCAAACTGTGTATTGTTTCTCGGCTAAATTAAATTGTCAACGCAATATAGTAGTCAATTTCAGTGAAAACATGAATTATTACATAACTTTAATGAACTTAACAAATCTAAAGTGGTAGTGAAGAGCAAAGAGTGCTTTATTTTTTTAATATAATGCAAAAACACAAAGTATTGATAGTGAACACATTAAAAATAATCAAAATATTTTTTGTTTTTAATTAAGCTTATTTAAGTAATCTAATTGCATGTTTAAATTATTATATATCGACTGTGGAAAGGAAAAAGGACGTAACCCACACATAGCAAATTTTACAGGATACGCAAAAAACGTGTTTTGGTGATTTTGGGCCATATTCAAATTATGAAATTTACACAAGTGCACGGAGACATTGACATTATCTACTATTAACTAAAGAAATTGTCTAGGAAAAACTTTTTTTTTAGTCTTTTTTCTTGGTTTCAATTTTACAAGCTCATCTTTTTTCAAACTTAAAAGCTAAATTTAGATATTAATTCGGCATTTTTAGCTTGCATCTTTTTGATAGAACGTGTATCAAGTTTGATACATTGTGATTATCGAAAAAAATTGTTTTGAAAAAACTGTGGATTACGTCCTTTTTCCTTTCCACAGTCGATATATTAAGATGAATAAAATACAATAATAAGATAAACAATTATATTCAGAATAATTTTATTGTTTTATCACTATTGCATATAAAAAATATTGTTAATATTAATTTGCAAAATACAAACTGTCAAAAAAGAAGTGCAATTGACACATTCTTAACATGATTTATTGGCATACATTTTTTATTTGCTTATTTAGCTGTATAAATTCAGTATAAATTAAAGATAAATATCACATTTAAAAATGTATTACCTGTAATAACAAATAATTATTTATTGATGTACTTATATATAATTTTCAGAAGGTATGAATGCTTTTTTAGATAATATAATAGGAGTTTTGGGGTCTTTTTGGTTGTTATCAGATTTGATATTATCATTATTTGTTAAGGCTTTTTTTCCTAGCGGCCATATGTTGTAGAAGTGCTTCTTTTTCTGAGTTTTCACATTACAGCTGTCAGGAGTGTCAGTTTTCTTTGGAATTTCTTCTTTCTAAAAAATAGAATACATAACTTGTGTGATGTTCCGTTTCAACCGCCATCTTTAATAATAGATAGTGTTTAATAACAAATTTAATTTACTGAGTTTGTTACTCCATTTGTTGTGCTAATAAATGTTACACGTATTTTGCCGCTTTCATATATTTTGCATCATTAAACAGAATATCGTATTTTTTACAAAACTACTCTAAATCTTGTTTTAAATTATAAAATGAAGGTCGGGGCATTTTGCTTTTTCACTGGACGCAGAGATGAGACAAAATACAATTAATATTGATATAACTTTCATTTTACTTCCGAACCTATCGAAAAGATATACGACGTAACCTTTTTAAAGGATGAAGCTAAAAAAAAGGGTCTCACATTTTTAAATAATTGTGGAATCTGTCAAATCATCACTTCGACTTCGACAAAACAGAGTGTCTTAATTACCCACTTTTTTCGGCAACGATTTCAAGGAATTGTGTCATGGTATTATCAATCCCGAGATTGAACAAATGTGAATCCAAAATTGAAGATTTGAACTGAGTTTTAGGTATATTGGAATTTCAAAAAAGGTATTTTTAAACGTCGGTTTTTGTATAACCCTTAAAAACTATTAAATATCTACAAACAGAGCTTTTTTTCTCACGTAACGCGGCTTAACGGCGTTCCGACACATTTTTCTCGGCATGTTTAATATTTTAAATCAATATTCGCAAAATTTCATTTATTTGTTTTTTTTTTCTTGGAAACCAATGATTTTTTCTCGTCAAATTAAACTTTTTAATGTAATGCGACACTAATTTGTTAATCTCTATAGACTTATTTTGTGACCAGAACCAATGGAAAAATGCTTGATACATTGTTTAAAAAAAGAAACGCTAAGTAATAAGCAGTTCTCGTGGAAAAAAAAACTTCTGTTGATAAACCTTCATTAGGAAGCCACATTATGAACAAACATGGATCAGAAAAAAAGTCTTAAGTTGAAAACTTGGCAAGAATTGAGTTCCGGTACCTTTTTTTTCAACAAAAAAAAGCACTGTTTACAAATATAATAATTTTATTATCTCTGCTGTAGTACAACATAATTGATTATTTATATTGATAAGAGCATGTTTGTTGCACTGATCTGGATGAGTTTTGTTCTCACCGTGTGTTTGCTGTTCCCACTCAACCACTTGTACAATGGCGTCATACCAAAAGCTTTCCTATAGTTTTCATTTTTTAGGCCGTATATTATCGGGTTTATCGCGCAATTTAAATACATTAAATAGTGCGCTACGAACCATAGCACTTGAAAGCTTCCTTGAACCTGCAAAAAATATAATATGTCAGAATTTAAAATGTATATAATATCCTATTTATTACAGCTTAGTTGAAATTTGTTTTGACTGTAATTTTGTACATTTTTCTTCTGAAATCTATAATAGACTGTTAGTCTCTATACTATTTTATGATTTCTATAATTGATATATTAATCAGATAGAAATAACACATTCTTTTAAATACTATAATATGTCCATTGCAAGTTGATGTATAATAACTAAGATAAATAGTAATATTAAAATCATGCTGTTTTACAAACATAGATTTCAAAAACATTTTGTACAGCTCTCTTGTATTTTTTTTACCAAAATAAAATTACATTATATTGTATCAAATACGTGTAAATTAAAACTCGTTTACTTATTATAATTACCGAATTAATTTGTGCATTCTGTATCATTTTATTTCTCCAAAACACCAAAACAGTAAAGGGCAGTCGACAGATGATGAAAGTTATTAAGACGATAAAAAGAGTCTTCGCTACTTTCGTTTTGTAGCTGACAGAAAGTGGATTCTCACGTCGTAGGATTTGTTGTTCGTATCGATCCAGCTATAAAGGAAAATTGACTGTTTTTAACATTTATTAATTTTAAAATTCAAGTCGCTAAAATTCATTATATTAAAATTTGCTACCTTCCAAAATATTGCTGAATAACATATCACCATAACTGTGGTCGGCAACCATACAAGCGTAGACAGGAGAACATGCCAATACATCGGCAAAATTTGAATATTTTCACTGCAGTATGTCTCTAAGAAATTTTTCCATTGCCTTTCCTGTTAATATAATAAGTATGTATATTAATATGTTTGGGTAAGTTCTCTGTAATATAAAAAAAATGGCGTAGTTGAACATTCAACACCTAAAAAAATATAAAATTCAAGATTAAGTGAATCAAATAAAACTATTAAAATCGTTTTAATAAACTTCAAAGCTTCATTTCATAATATAATAGACCAATAATTTAATTATATCTTAGATACGGTGGAAAAGTTTAGATTAAAAATAAACCAATTTTAATTTTCATGATTTTCCGTAAAATCTCACTCATTTCCTGATACCCGATTAGAAAAAGAAAATCATAATGTGTGTTGCTATAAATGTTCATTGCTTGGCAACGGATATCTTTCGGACATGTCCGTTCCCAATGTAAAACATATGGTTTCCTAATGGAGTTTATCTCAACAGAAGTGAAGAAGTACAAGATCGATTTGTTTCTCAGTTGCTCAACCTCTCTTTTAATAGGGCTAGAACAATTAGTTAGCTAATCGTTGAGCCTGTTTTCAGGACTGGATGGGTGGGAGAGAATTCAATACATCACACAAATCTATGCCTTTGAACAGAAATCAATAAATCAATTGAAACCAATTTATTAAAACAATAATGTGTATAATGATATATGTAACCTTGTAGGTCCTCCAAATGCACAGTGGCATCGCAAAAATAAATCCCATCAACCAAGTAAGAGCGATTATGCGATACGTCGTTCTACTCGTTATTCGAGTCTCCCGTGGCAAAACAATTGCTGCAAGGCGGTCATAAGAAACCGCTGTCAGATTCATTACTCCAGTGATTAAAAATGTGGCTGAAATTATTCACAAAAAGTATTAGAAGAAAACTTACAGCGTACGTTTATAAAAACCAACATTTTATTTCGTCGTCACATCATATTGGTACTTTGATGATTGGACTTACTTGCTCTTCCTCACCCACTACTGCTTATCATCCATTAATATGAAATCAATTGGCTTACCCAAGGGCCACGAACCGTTGCGCTCTAAGCAAATACGTTAAACGCTGCGAACTTTCACACAAAGTTAATATGGAAGTTCGCAGCGCTTCACAAAATTACTTAGAGCGTGAAGTTTCGTGGCCTTCGGACTGGGGTTATTGTAACGCTACTTGAAGATAATCAGACTATGCAAAGCCTTTCTACAAAAAATACTTTTGTGGACCTCACATAAGTATCTCTTGGGAAAAACCCAACCAGATGGATTCCGTCGCCCCTATGGGTATCTTATAAACATCTTTTAGATTTACACATCGGATCTGTGAGACGTTGTCATTATTTTTTTTTAATATTTGACATTTCAGCGAATACAAATCTGAAAAATATTTTGAAGTTGAAAGACCATGAGAGATAAACTCAATGAGAATTGTTTGTAAGTCACGAGGAGAAGTGACATCACAAACAGTCACATCTCAGATCTCAAATCTATATTTGACATTAACCTTACCGAGATTTGAACCCAGAGTCATCTGATTGGCAGAGCCAAGCTCTCGCCAACTATACCACAGCGGGTGACATGTCATGGTAGCGATACTCAACCTTTTTTCGACTGGACCCAGGGATGGGCTGGAGGGGGCTCGGGGGGGCTCGCCCGAGCCCCTTGTTAAAATTCGGCACGGCCGGCGAGCCCCTTGTTAAGTTAAGAAAATCATTCGTCTCTATCAAATCAGCACCTAACTGCAATTTCTGTTAAATTGTAATACGAAACAGAAGACTGTTACCCCTTCATTTGTTTTTAAAAAGACATTTACTTCGGCTTCATAGTAAATATAATATATACCCTAGCTGTTTATTGTCTATTGTCCGACAATGTTTAAAAATACCGATCTTGGATATATTATATTGTTATATTGTTAACAGATGTTTTTTCTTGGGACCGACTTTCTTTCTTGCATACTTTTTTATTTTACGACCTTTACCGTAATAATTCTGTTAGTTTTGTTGAGAATAGGTTTCTTATATTTCTTTTGGTTTTATTATAGCCTAATTCTTGGAACTACCAAAATATATTTGTAAGTAAAAGGATGAACCAAAGCAGTCACACTTATACTTATGTTCAAGAAAGCAATTTTATGGTAGGCTGAATTTTTGAAAATTCATTACTTACCCTATCAACCATAGAAATGAAGGCCTATAAACGAATTTGGAATAAATTATTTTATTTTTGCAATAGTAAAAATAAAAATACTATTTTACTATGAATTAAAAAATGAGTGGACTTTTGTGGTTCATGCTCTAACACGTATTATGAAGAGTTACACAAAGTGTTATGCAACAGTAATTTAAATATGTGTATTTAAGAAACTTACTAAATAATAATTATTCATTGTCACTCTGTGGAATATCAGCTGATGAGGAATTGTGTAGAGTTCTATAATAAAATTGCCGAGGTCACTGTTTTATAATTTTTGTACTTCGGCGTGCTAATTTTTACGTTAAGCATTTTGGGCACGTGTCGTTCACGGGAAGTAAGTGTCGTAAGGGGAAAATATTTTTTGAACTAGTCTTTCCATCAAAGTCTACGAATTTGAAATCTTAATATCAATAAAATATACATTTCTACATATTTAACAGCAAAAGTTAAAAAAATGGACTTCTGTGATTTATTCTCTAAGCAGTGGCGGATTAAGCACTTGAGAGGCCCCAATCGCAACAAAATTTGGAGGCCCTGTTTTTCGGATAACATAAAAACGTCAAAAAATTTCATGTCTAAATCTAATCACTTTTAGAGTGTTCACTGCTAATACTTGGTGGAAAGGCATTATATCAATAAAAACACAATATTATTTTGTAGAAAGGAATACTGTGTTTTTATTAATAAAATCTGATACGAAGTGTAAGGATTGTGAATAATATAATTACGAGAAAAGAAGCAGACGTTCAATCAAGCATGTGACGTGTTTAATGATGTTAGTCATCATCAACTTTAAGGCGTTAAAAGTTATTTTTCATTACATTCGGTCATGTTATTTCAAACGTGAATTTGCAAAAGAAAAGTGTACACAAAAGAAAAGTCACATACATCCAATCCTTTTTTACGCGATGCTTTCTTTGCAGAAATCGACGCGTATAGAAAATCATGTAAAATAAACCTAATTTTCATATAATTTGATAAGTTGGTACCAAAAATCGTAAAAAAGTATCAAAACTGTGTGAAAAACTTTAATTTGCGCTTCGAATTCGCGCAAAAAAAGATATTTTTTACTTAATAACCATTAATTTCTTTATATAATATAAGCGTACCATGAAAAACAAATACCTGTTCATAAAAATATGTATTCATTCATAGCCGTATTGAATTTTTAGGAGTTATTCGTTGCTGTCACTGTCGGTTGCGAAATATAATCACCTTTATGGTGTCACTGTCAATACTTGGTGGAAAGGCATTATATTTAAAAAAATAAAATTCTCAATTGCACTTATTGCACCTTTTCACCGGTTTCGCTCATGATGAGCATTATCAACTGATAAGAGAATACAATCTTAGCGTTTAGACCCTCATAATTAAATTATGTTTATTTGGTTATTATATTTATTTTCCGAAGAAAAAAATCGCGTAACAATAAGTAAATCGTGTAAATAAAAGGAACGGCGTCATCTAAAAAAGTCGCGTTAAATCGAAATCGTGCAAAAACAATCGCGTAAAAAAGGACCGGAGTATTTTATTTTATTCAATGGCCACAAAAAAAAACCAAAGGGCTGCATGCGGCCCGCGGGCCACGGGATATGTATCATCCATGCTGTCTAGGCATGGCTAAGATTTACCGAGCCCCTTGTTAACATATTAGCAGCCCACCGCTGACTGGACCGCATTGTGGTTTTTGCTACATTACGTGGGCCGCAGAATATTAATAGTAATGCGTAAATACACCACATAATATTTATAATATAGTGACATAAAACAAATGTAACTACACATGTATCCAAAATACTAATTTGCTTACAATACCAGATATTTGGACCTCGCATAAACTCTGAATGGGCCGGGCCGCAGGTTAAGTATTGCTGAATTGGGGGAAATCAAAAAAAAATTGTCAAAAGATGTAAAGTCTTGATGTTGCCGAGTGGTAACCATGCGTTTGTACCAAAACCTCTGAACAATGGACAGACTGGACAAATGATAAAGTTGAAATCAGCTGTCAAATAGAATTAATGAAAAATAAAATAAATAGTATAAACTTTACCTGCCAAAAATCCTTCCATCTTGCAACCTATCGCTCCTAAAATGTAATTCTGGTAAAAATGGTGCATAAGAAGCATCCAAGGACTCAATAAAAGAGTTAAAAGATCTGCAAAGGCCATGTTAGCAATCAGCAAGTTGGTCGGACTTCTAAGTCTCTTATTCTTGTAAATAACGCTCAGTAATAAAATATTCCCGATTATTCCGCCGAGGATAACAGGAGCAAAGGCGCTACTTTTCACTGCAACCTCCCACGCTGGTAATACAAGCCATATTGAATTGGGAAAATTAAATTGACTTACATCGACCTAAAACATTGCGTAAAAAAGTATTAACTTGTAGTGTTATTTTTATAGGTACTATAAAATCTTCAACCATGATATTTATTTGTCAAATATTATATCAACACGTAATTAGATAACAAAATGATGTATGCATAACGTGACCGTTTATTGTTTCCCCTAACCAGGACACTTAAAAAAATTAGTAATTTTAGGTGCCATTTTAAACGTCTCACATTTTCATACAATACAATTAACTTGATAATAATGTTCTTCATATCGACTGTGGAAAGGAAAAAGGACGTAACCCACACATATAAAATTTTACAGGAGGCGCTAAAAACGTGTTTTGATGATTTTGTGACATATGCAACTTATGAATTATATACAACCTTGAAGTTCACGGATACTTCTAAACTGGTGTTTAATTGACATAACCTAATATTCATTCAAGAAATTGTCTCGGAAAAACCTTTATTTCAGTGTTTTTTCTTGGTTTTATTTTTTTACAAGGTCATCTTTTTCAAACTTAAAAGCTAAATTTAGATACTTATTCGGCACATTCAGCTTCCATTCTTTTGATAGAATGTGTGTCAAGTTGTATAAAATTGAGGTTTACGTCCTTTTTCCTTTCCACAGTCGATATCATATTAGATATATTATATATTACATGAAATTATATTTTTTAAAAATGTATTATTTACTGTGCGTGCACGCCTACGCTCACATCTACCAGTCAAGATTCTACCGCCAGGATTTTGATTTTGCGCGTTTTTTTTAATTGTTACCGCGAGTTATCTCTTTTCGAAAACGGGATATCAAAGCTGTGGTTGGAGGACACCGGGACACAACGCCTGAAATTTGGACTGTCCCGATGAAAACGGGACGTCTGCTCACATCATGTTTGCACCTATTTTTTTACTTACAAAAAATGTTACATTTATGACATCATTTTCACTGAATACAAATCAGAATAAACGAGAAATTCATATTATAAGGCAAGATAACAAATATTGTTTCACATATGTATAGAGAGGACATGAGTTATTCCCTTGAAATATATTAAAGAATGAGTCCTTTAAAATTATGTGGTGAATCACTATCTAATAACTCATTTAAAAGAGGAATGAATGTTATCATCTACCTCTCCCATATCAATCCCACTGGTTACATTGACTTCCATAGAATGAACCGTATTGATAGCGTCCATTTCAGTTATGGTAATAGAAGTCACCAACGAATCATTCATGGTACAGTTTCCTTCAGTGATACTCCATCCTCCACGCAACTCCTTACCAGGAAAGTAAGTTGCTGTATTATTTATGGAAAGACACTCAATACGCGATGGCCGAGGTATCGTAGTAATACACATTCTGTTTAGGAACTGGAAAACTCATTGAAAATAAAATTTCCAGTTACGTTAAATAACGGCGATACCATATTAATTTAACCAAGTGTTTTAATCGATAAAACCATTCACATTTTTAATATTTGTTTTGACAAAACTAAATTACATATTTGTCAAATTTAGATAACATACACTTATCCAACTATTTCACACGGCTGAGAAACAAAAACTAATTCAATTTTCCCGGTGATGCTACTTTGTTATCTAGTTGTCTAAAAGCTCCCAATATGATGAGGCTTAATTATTCATCCCACAAGATAACCTATCATATATTATCAACCGCAGAGATAGCATTACAAAAAATAACAATTTTATAATATCACAAAGTAAACATATTTTCAAAATATTATTTTATCTACCGACAAAAAAACAATCGTTTTTTTCAGCAATTAAGAGCTGAACAAAATAGTTAAAATATTATTTTTTTTCTATCTAAGACGTATCGTTTTTCTACAAATAGTCATAGAACCCCCATTTATATTTGCAGTGTTATCACTTGACAGTAACAGATTACCATCACGTGGTTAATCCAAGAATCCAATGGCATGCCAGATTTCACAGTAAAAGCTTTTGGACTTAACTTGGTCGCGGTTCCTAGAGAACGTAATCAATCCAGGTGAATAATAATTGTCAATTTTTTTCCAACATATTAAAATATACATACAGACAAAATATGTATAATATGTGTTCGATTTAAGCTATTTAAGAATAGTAATAAATGTTTAACGACCGGTGTATATTACGTATCTATCGAGCCATAATAGGCAGAAAATCGTAGCCGACAATTTATAAATTTTACAGGAGAATATTTTTTTTAATTACTCTCGTACTAATTTCGATAAACGAATTCCTTAAATGCGGTTAGTAAAAAGTAACAAATGGTCAATTTTTATCCCGATATTATACTGACTACTTTCTGTTCTCTATATCTGCGTTTCTCAACGTGGAAAAAACGATAAAAAGTCAAAACGCAACAATGCACAGGCTCTAAAAGTATCAAGCGAATGAGATAACGTTGTAATTTTTTGTCACTGACGCCTTAGGCCACTAATCGGCAAACTCATTAGTTAGCTGAGAAAAATTTCAACTATACGACGATTGAAATTTCTTTTAAGAGCCAAATTTGTAAAACTTAAACTCAGGAACGTCCCGTGGGCGTAGGCAAGCAGGCAGTTGCCTAGGGGCGGCAAGTCCTAGGAAGCGGCAAATTATCACCGATTTTTTAGCGACAAATTTTTTTTACGTAAATATGGCTTAGAATAAATATAAATACTCAATGTATTTTTTAAAAAATGCCTAAAAATACATTTTCATTGGTAACATCTGGTAATGACATTTACCGATGGCGGCAGTTTTGGCGTAAATTAATATACATAGGTGAGCGGAAATGGCGGCGGCATGAAAGCGTTTTTTAGTAAGTATATGAATAGAATATTCGTATTTCTATATTTGTTTATATATTCCTATAATATTGGGAAATAGTTACAAAATTTCACTTATACTTGTATGGCTTTATTCGATTCACATGTAAAACTAGTAAGGGCGTTTATTTTAAACTCTACCTAGGGGTGGCTCATAGCCTAAGAACGTCACTGCTTAAACTATATAGGTAAGTCCACTGTTATCAAATTGATTAAGTTACTTCTTAACTGGCTTTTGCTTAAAAGGTCCTCAATCTGATTGAGATACGTTCGCTGAAATCGCCCCTTTCATCTCTAAGTTTTAAGACCGAAAACCGATTTCTAAGTGTGGGACACGAAATTTTAATCGCACTGTATGTGGTATTTTGTGGAAGAGCCACGCTCAAAAGAGCAAAGAGCCACATGTGACTCACGAGCCGCAGTTTGCCGGCTTCTGCCCAAGGCGATATTGATCAATTATTGGCAAGCGACGCAATTTACCTAATTGTGTCGCTTAATATGTTTCTCCGATTGTGGGTCGATATAATGAAAACAAAATTTGTAAACTTTCTGGCCACCGTGTCTTACTTACTCAACTCATCGTCCCATATGGCAAGTCCATTAAAGGTCACGTTCAGTTTATTTATTAAGCTCTTCACCGTATCAAAAATCTATTCCATCCTGATTAAGCTTCTCATTATAACTACTAACATAATAAAATAATATATCATGATATTCAATCAGATAACCCTGAGATAATAGAAAATTTTCTGCCGTATCTAATGTGGATAATCAATATTCACGTTCATAAAAATCAGAACACATTTATTGAGCGAGATAGTCGTTACCAAATGGTTTCGTTATGAACTGCAATGGATTATGGTTTTTAGGTGCCCGAGAAAGACACAATTTTTTTAAATCATTTATAAAATGTCGCTATATTCCAATAAAAATACAGAGCACAATTGTGGGGCTATAATGCAAAACATACAATTTCCAAAATGAGCAATATTGAGTTAGGTATGCAGATAGGGTAATTCAAGCCTAAGGAATCGACTGGACTTATTAGTTTTAATATAAAATGTCCAAAACACTGTCGTTTTCAAATTGGAAATCATATTTTTTGGTAAATGTTATTATGTTAGTACGTTTTGCATTATAACCCCACAATTATTATAATTTGTTATTTTTCTAATTATTAAACACAATATTTACGACTAGGGATTCTGTGTCTAGCAACCCTAGAATAAATTCCCGGTAAATCAACGCCTTTTGCCTGTCTCCGTTCTAGGATCATTTGAATAAAACAACCCAAGAGTATATACTTGCGTATTCATAAATAAAATGTGTAGTAGCTCTAATACAGTTTGAAAATCTCTATTTTTTTAGAACCTTTGTACAGTTTCGAAGGCAATAAAAAAGGTGCGAAACTTTCAACATCTTTATATAATCTACTAAGATTCTGACTAAGCTCCCCAGTCTCCTCTCACCAACTCAGAATAGAGAATTAATTGAGATCAGTGGCGGATTAAGCACAAGAGAGGCCCCAGACGCAATATATTTTGGAGGGCCTGTTTTTTGGATAACATAAGGATGTCAAAAAAAATCATGTAAAATATATAAAAATCTGAACAAAATATATATGGGTAATATAAAATAAATCATTTTTGAGGCCCCTAAGATTCAGAGGCCCTAAGCGCGCGCCTCGTGCGCTTATATGATAATCCGCCACTGATTGAGATGTATAGAGAAATAAATCAATCAGCAGCAAGACTAAGGTATCTGGCATGATTATTACTCTGCTTACCAAGAGATTTGCCAAAATATCATATCTTCTACTTTTTTTAACTAAGTCAAAAAAAAAGTAGTACAGATTTAAAACAATATGTGCAGAGTCAAATAAAAAATATATTACAAAGATCGATACCGTGTTTTGATTACTGTGACAGATGAAAATGCCTTTTCGCATAAATATGTTGTGGAGAATTGAATTAGAATTTTCATCGCCTCTTCGTTTAGCAAAGGTTATTCACTTTTTATAGAAAATCAAAACACAGGTATTGATAAGGATGAATGACATTTAACTTTGAGAGTGTCATCGGTGAAAGATCGATAAGGCTTTCTTTTAGCTTCTTGCAAAAATTAGTATCTTGAATGTTCGCTCCAAACGGATCTATTATCCACATTTTACTATGTCTAGGATCTTCATATATTAGGAAATAATGAGCAAAAGATTCTGCGAGTGATTCCAAGTGCTTTTGGAACCAGGGTTACCACTTGTATTTGGTATCATTCTCAATCAATATATTCTTCAAAATTTGGAAACATTTGAAAATCGTCTTCAACCAATCGCGTTTGGCACATTAATATATATTTTTTAAAAGCATCCATTTTTCTTTGTAGTGAAACCATGTCCATAAATTCTCCTTGTAGGAATATTTCGTTCATTTAACAGGAAAAAAGTATCTGCTAGATACCTAAGCTTTGTAAGCCATTCAACGTCAGATAACAATTTTTGAAGTTTCCAATTATTTTGCCGTTGGAAAAATAAATTAACTTCGTCCCGCAAGGAATTTAATCTATCGAATTTGATTTATAATTTCAATGACATTCGGTAATACTTCGATGTATTACGAGCAGGGTAGAGTTGTGTAAAAAAAAGACGACTCCGACTCCGAGGAAAATTTTCAAAATTTTCATTTTAACTTATATATATGTATACCATCAGATCATCTGTAGTCAGCCAAGCACGGAATGGTAACACTTTGTACTATTTTGTTTGAATAGACTTAATTAAAAATATTTTTCAAAAAAAATTCGAGCCGCTCATTTTTCATGACTTCGACTCCGGTCAAAATACCGCGACACCGACTCTGTCTCCAACTTCGACTCCAAAGCTCTGGTTACGAGATTCAGATGATTTTTTCTGGTGGTAGGATGAGAAAATTAAAATAATGTCAGATTTCTCTACGGACCACCAAAATTTTCTCGCGGACCGCTGCTATAGAACATTGAATAAATATAAGAAGAAATATACAGATTTACCCAGTGTTTTTATTTCCATGTCTATGCGTGAATATGTAGACACTCCTATGGGTTAATCCATTTCACCAGCAGTGACCTAAAACTTAGTGATACATTTCTTATATAAGCATGATACATTTATTTACTGAACGACGTCGGGTAAGGATGTGATGTCTAAAAATTCCCTCTCACCCAATCTTAAAACAGCAGGGTGAAAGCAAGAGCAATAAGCTAACCACTAGTCCTGTCCTAACCCTATCCTTTATATACCTACTATAGTGTTGAGCAACTGAGTAACAAGCAGTTTTTGTAGAAAAACTTCTGTCGATACCCCCATTCGGTCATGTGCTCCACATCGGATCGGATTAAAAAAATGTTTTGTTGAATAAGATTTTAGCCTGACACTTCAATGCAGATTTCTAAAAATATTTTTTAAATTACATTTATTCATATACTTTTAGATAATTTTCATTTTTAGCTATTATGGAAGGCGGCCATGAAACAGTAGCTGCATACACACTTCAGGTGGTGGTGGCAAAATCAACATGTATAAAAGAGTAAAAAGGTTGATATTTTTCATTGGTTGACCACGTGCAATATCATTGCATGTATATGGACAAGACATGTATTGGAGTAGAAGACTAATGGGATAGGATGGAAGGCAGATATCGCAGTAGAGTAATGAAGGAAGGATTTATCTTACAGTAAATAGAGTGAGATGATGTCTGACAATATCAAGACAGATTTTCACTCTTATTCAGTTTATTCCATGTTTCCTAGGGTTTAATATATTAATTAATATGTATAAAATAAATTAAATTCGTTTATCATTGAATGTTTTATTTAAAATAAACTAGGTAATTCAAAACTTCTCCGA
Organism: Himalopsyche anomala; assembly: GCA_031772345.1. NCBI lineage: Eukaryota > Metazoa > Arthropoda > Insecta > Trichoptera > Rhyacophilidae > Himalopsyche > Himalopsyche anomala. The sequence continues at coordinate 37,672,899 of CM062822.1, read as the reverse complement.
TTTACACTTTCTTGATATTTCTTTGGCTTAAATTAATATTTAATACATATTTACATCAGATAAGTTAACATAAAAAAAATCATATATTCCATATTTATACAAATCTTTCAAAAATGTACAAAATTCTAGTTTTTTTTCAACTGTCAGTTTCCAACAATTTTAAGGTATAAATTTCCCAAAGTTAATTTACAAATTTATCTTTACATATTACAAATAATATCAGATAATATTTTTTAACTATCAGCAATTTCAATATCATCCATATACAACCCTGCAGACTCTATTTATTGGTCTTTCTCAGTATACATCCCGTATTATGCAAGGAAAAAATAAATGGCACCAGTTCTTTTATTTGTCTTATTACCAATCAATGTCAAAGTAATTTTAAGAAATAAATATGTATTTTGATATTTTTAAAAAAGGATTTGTAATGGCAACTGTAATTAAAATAAATTATGTAACGTAGACTTAATTAAGCATTCTGACAATATAGCATTTTTAACTTGCTAACAAAGACGGTAAACATTTCAAATACATACTGAATAATTTTATATGAAGCTATTGTAAAATTTTATCAGCAGCATCTAGTTAACAATACTTTTCCAATATTTCATCAGTCTGGTAATTTTTCGATCATTTAAAAATGTTGTCAGAATAACTTTAAAATTATTATTTTTCTATTATATTGCATAAAAAATATTTAGAGAAATAAAAATATCACCATCCTGAGACAAGACTGTAATACCACAAAAATTGTTTAACTTCTTTAGGTATTAAATTTTTATGTCACCTAAATATTAATTATATAATTATAACGTGATTGTGAAGCAAAGTTAGTAAAAGAAATGATTTACATTTTTTATGCTATTTTATTTAAGTTTAGTATTATTTCATCTGTAATTTAATACGTAGTTATATCAAGCTGGTTCCAAGATTTTAATAAAAAAAAATCAATTTATTTTGCTTTCATGGATACAGAATATTGAAATAGCATGGTAAAATTTTGTTATATTATAAACAATATTCTTTTCTACTTTAGCTTTTCATGAACTCGGTATCTGAGTAACATTACACTAAAAGTGTCCATGTATTTTCTTCGATTGAGATTTAAGTTGCATAAAAAAACCGCCTTCCGTCAAGACAAAAATATCCTTAAATATGCGGTTATAAAAATTACTAAAACAATATTTGCAAGCATTACGTCATTTAAATAATAGCAGCCGATATTAAATTATAAGTATACATGACAGTAGCAAGAAAATACTCCAAAAAGTATTAATTTTTGGTCACCATAGGAATAAACTGTTTCCCCATACATTTTACACACAATCAGATTGACATTCTCAACATGAAGTACTCGATCTGAATTTCTATTTTTAGAAGCATTCACTTAATTCCTGTCGTTCTGTCTGCTTCTTAAACTTCACTGTTTGTAGCATAGCAAGTGGAGTAACAAAGTTATCAAAATTTATTTTATATCAATTGAAGTACTTATAAAATTTTCGATACACAGATTTGAATAAGACCGAACGCATGAGAGCACGAGACAACTCGGTTACAGGACACTCTTTAAAAGATATCTTCAGAAATTATGTTACAATACATATCACTGCTGAATAATCGAAGGTAAAAGAACTAGATCATTGATTGTTATTGATATCACATCATTAGTTTAAGAGTTTCATTCAAAAATGTCTTTAATGTTAACGGTCAGGAAGATAAATCAAAAGCTTTCCTAACAGGACTAAAATTTTTAACCAAATGTTGTTTGTAAATCTCAATTCTCCTCAGCAGTTGGCAAGGAATTACTGTATTCTATGTTCAGTTCAATTTCACCGTCACTATTGGTCATCACTAATTTTTCCATCTGAAAATAAAATAATAGATTAAATGGTAGTTTAATATTGATCTACATATTTTATTTGAGAAGTGAGCACAAGCAATTTTGATTTTGTAATGATTGAAAAAAGAGGTCAATGATCTTACCTCTACATTATCCTCTTCCTTGGGTATTATTGATAAGGCGGCCACATTCGCTTCGGGTTCTTCGGAATCCTAATCAAATCAAATAAATATTATTTTAGTTCAGTTTACGCATCCTCCCCTGGATGTGTAACTAGTACACATTGCTTTATAATTTAACTTTCAATACAAGAAATACTGGGTTCAGATTTTAGATATTCCTCTCTAATACATTTACATAATAAAGAAAATAATAATGCTTTCGATAATTTCAGTCTCGCTCGTCGGCAAGTGTAAGAAACGAAAACAAAAAAATCTGTATTAGATTTTGAAATGTCTCATTTAAATAAAGCATATATCAGTGGGAGATAACTTTAATAATTATTAAATAAAATGTCTGCATCATAGAAAAATATAATAACATTTTTTCACCTCGACAATGTAATGTTGAGCTTTAAGATGATCTCTTAGGGCGAAGGCTCTTGCATAGCTGGCGCCGCACAATTGACATATGAACTTCAAATTATTTTGCCGTTTGTGAGTATCCATATGAACTCTGACTGCATACAATGACGCAAACGGTCTGGAAAAGTAAACAAGCATTACAATAATTAGAAGAGCATTGCTTTCGTAAATAACATTTATATTAAGACAGCCACGCATGTACCTGTTACATTCTGTGCAAGAAAATGGCTTTGTATGAGAGTTTTTGTGACCCGCCAACTGCACTGATGTCTTGAAAGCCTTGGGACAGTACGGACATTTGTAAGCGCGGACATCCGAATGTGTCAACATATGATGATTGTACACACTGTGCGCTTTGAATCTGTAAAATAAAGAAATATATATTATCATTCAAGACAATTTGCACAAAACAGATGAATTTGCAATTTTTTTTTAATTAAAAAATCATGTATAAAAACATAAAACATAAAACAAAATCAATCACAGAAAAAAAATACAACAGCATTAGCAAAATACGCAGATCACTTTTCAATACATATTACAGTGTAAAATTAATATTGTTATCTTTTCTGGGATGATATTATAAAATACAAGAAATCATTTTTTTATCCATTTTCGCAACCTAGTCGCAGAGTGTATGGTTACCACACGGTGCTTCCAGTATTCTCCATCGTCCAAGAATTTACAGCAAAAACCAATATAACTGATCGACTGGGCTGTTCGACTGATCAATGCATTGCCTAGAGAAGTGGACATTTTCAGTAACAATATTTGTGAACTGTTAGTTAGGTTTTACTTATATGTTCAAAATATTTTTATACATTGATGTATTATGTACTGTTTTTCATTTTAATTATATTTGTCAAGTACACGGAGAATTGGCGTCAGCGGTAATGCCATGCACTGTTCTCATTTGAGACAATAACGATAAGACATACAGCTCATTTAATTTAAAGGTCGACAGCAGTTTCTCTCGGCGAGTAAGCACTGATTGAAATTTAAAGACGATTACCGGCTAAGTTAAACAAAAACTGATGTGTAAATGAAATGTGCAATAATGTTCTCTCTGAACTGCATTCTGTCAGGCATAATTTATTTGTAACAAGTTGACAATAAGTGTCGGGTGAATCAATCAAGTAAATTCAATAAATAATAAAAAATTTAGGCCATTTTAAACTCGGTATTGTCACTGTATTGTTTCCCACGTTTTTCAGTAAACCTTCATTCTGGTGCTTGTTTTGTATTGTTTTCACACTGTCTATAAATTTGAAGTAACGTGATTATCAAATCTAATATATTATAGCATCGAGGCTTTTATTACCTTTTACCACAGTGATTGCAAATATATGGCCGGGCACCGGTGTGAGTTCTCATATGCAAAGTGAGACAGTATGATACTCTGAAAGTCTTCCCGCAGATTTCACAGCTGTGTGGTTTTTCACCTGTAAACATAAATTACATTATTAATACTAAAAATACTAGTGCAAACAGATGGATTTCCAATCACATTCATTCATTCCATTCACAATTTATCAAATGTTATACCTGTATGAATTCTTTCATGTTTTACTTTTTCGTGTGGTCGAGCGAATTGTCTATTACAATAATTACATTCATATGGCAGTGTTTTTTCTGATTTTACATTAGAAACCTGAAATGAAAAGATTTTTTGTTAATTTAAAACCTGAAATTAATTTTATGGATTCTTTTATTTAACCTAATGATTTTTAAAAGCGCTAACATGTATGGTGGGTCAAAGCAACCGTGAGATCAATGTAGTTTAGTATTCAATCGGGTATTGCACATTGTGAAAAGATTTTAAATTATAAAATGTCCTTATCTAGTACTTCAGAAATGTAAAATAGATTAGTTAACCGCCAAAGTGAAGATACACCAAGAAAAATACTTTATAATCATGACAGACAAACCTTTTCAATATTGTGAACATTCATATGCATCGAAAGATTTTCTTTAGTGTGAAACTTCCTATTGCAAATGTCACAGTTATATTCAGTCTGACCGGTGTGAACTGTCTCGTGGATCCTCCTGTATCCGATGTGAATCCATTTGTCACATTGCAAACAGTGAAAGCGTTCGGCGAGGGAATTCTCATTGGCCGGAGGGTACTCGACGGGCCCTTCCATCGGCCGCGATCGCACCGGGTCGTGCATGCGCCGATGCAAACGGAGAGATTTGTTTGATGGGAACACCGTGTCGCAGACCGCACATTTAAACGGGCCCACCAAACGGTTTTGATTAGTATCATCTTCACCGGGAGTTTCTGTAGATAAGGTACATTTAAAATATTATTATCAAATTAAAATTGATTTAAGACATATGCGTCTGCGAGATGCATCTTCAATTTTAACTGAATTTTGATTCTAACGCTGTAAAATTTTAAATGTACTTTAAATCCTTCGATAATGCCAACTCCATTAACGCGAACTCACCATTCGTAAGTCTTTTTTTTAAATTAATCTTAGTTATTCTTCATGGGTCAATATCCCAGAATGAACAGTTTCATAAATTGAATTTTAAGTCTGTTTATGAATTTATTGTTTGAAGGTATTGATTTCTGTAACATAAAAATTTTCTCGTACCTATCCAATCCTAAAAAGAGACTTCACTATTAGTCAATCAAAAATGCTGCCCTAACCCTATCCTTGATCTCTGAAATACAGTGGTTGTGCAAAAGGACAATGTTACATAATTTGTAAGATGAACTACAAATCAATCATGGATATTAAACAATGATTCACTGACGGTTTTAGAATAAATATTAGATATTAAAATAACCAATCTCCAAATGCAACTATTAAAAATAAATAAGCAAATGATATTTACCATTATTTTCTCTTTTGATACTTGCTCGCTTATCATTGGTTTTTAGAGCCTTGTGTACTTTCATGTGAGCACAGAGGGATTTAGAATTATTATAAGTGACTGGACAATGATCACATTTGTATTTTCCTGAAATAAAATAATACATTCAAGTCAACAATGGCCTCGACAAATTATGAATAAAAATTTAAACAAAACAAAAATCATTTCATTCATCGTATAATATACTTACCAAGTGTAGATATGCAATCGTGCGATTCAAATTCAGGCATCGTCAAGAATTGGGTGTAACATCCCGTGCAGTGGTATATGCGTGAAGTGTTTGGGTCATCGACATCAATTTCACCGCCGGCTTGTAAAAATGCTTCAACCGAAACTACCTCTCCGTTGGCATCGTCAGTCTCCATGTTCTCGGATTGCTTTCCTAAAAGAAATAATAAGACATTGAATCATAATTTTGACAATGGAGTATAACAGTAAATTTAAAAAGGTTATCTTTCAGAGAACTATTCCCTTGTAGACCGGTTATGAGTAAAATCTCCCATGTTTTTTTTTACCATATCTGCTCACAATGTGGGGCATATGGACCCTTAAATGGAGTTTATTTCAACAGAAGTTTTTTTACAAATACTACGTTGTTCCTCCGTTGTTACTCCGTTGTTCAACCTCTAATTTTTAAAAAGGCTAGGATTGGACCAGCGACTAGGTAATCGCTTTAGCTATGCATCTGCATGAATTTTATACATCACAAACATCTGTCTTTCAATAGAAATCCATCAATCAAATGAAACTACACATACTGAGATTCAAACCAGCGAGCATGTTGACCACTTGATCACGATACTAACAAATTTTCTGGAAGTAATTAAATAATCATTTATCTCAAGGGAAAGAAAAGTGGTTGTAAAATAACTCACCTTTGACACTAAATGTTGATCCTTCAGACAAGCTTTCAGACTTGACAACGGATGGATCCCAAAACCGTTCGATCTGAACCACTTTTCGTGTATACCATCGACCGTCACGATCTAAACATTCCTCTTCACGCAAAGTGTTCAGGATTTGAGGGGCCCGCCAGCGTTCATTTGAACATCCGTCTTGAAAACATATGCAAACATATCAGGTACCGGCGACATATTTATCATTGTTATCAAATAAATCATTTACTGGTTTTGCAGCTTTTGAGAAGCAATCAGAAAAGTTTCAGTCATAAATTATCATGTTACCGTTTGATTCGGCAATATTGGCCTGAGTGGTAACGATGTCACCGCTTTGCATTATTATCCGCCTCGTTTCACCTGGCACACTCGCAGTCACCGTTTGCTGATCACTGATTTCAGCTTCTTCCTCGCCATTTGTGACGTGGATAATTGCAACATCATCAGCCGATTCATCGACAACACCGTCTTCATCAGTCATCTAGAATAACATGAAAAGATTGTTACTGAATATAATGTCTGATTTTTATCACCTTCATAAATCACACATTCTTGACACATTTTGTTTCTGAAATATTCTAGCAATATTTTTATGAATAACGTAGATTATTTCCTGAATTTTTTACATTTGACATTCTGTCTCATTAAAACAGTGTTCACAAGACTTTTTTTAACTCGTTTTATAAAGGATAAAAACATACCTCGACAACCACTTCCTGATCGTTGTGATAATTCTGGATGTGATCTATAACAGATGTGAAACTAACTCCGCAACTGTTGCAACTGTACATTTCATCTGAAGACTGTGCATCTTCCGTGTGTACTTCAGCTGAAAATAATAAATAAGACCAACATGGAATATACATTTTTTTAGCTATGTTCACACCCAACATTTCACAGCTCAATCATATTTTCAATTGATAACAGTGCTTTCGTTTCATTAAAAGTGTTTTATATGGTTCGTTTCATACTGTATTAGTGCTGTTTTACAGAAGTAAATCATGGCACCTGACGAAGACTCAGAAAAACTGAACTGGGCTTTGAGAGTAGATGCCCGTGTCAAATATTGGGGTTGAGGAGCACAGCAATTAGGTAATGTACTAGTCAGTGCCCTATTCTACTACTACCTGAACTAGTCAGTGCCAGTGATCACGGCTGGATTCGAATCAGAAAAATGAATGCGGCCTTTGGAGAAGAAAAGGTTCCCCACCCCTGACTTAACCTGTCAAGACTGTCAAGCCTGCCGAGAAGTTAATCCAACCAGATTTGACGTTGCACAGACACAAATATGTTTGGGAATGTCTGGAGACAGGGCGTATGGATACATGAACTGAGCGAAAAAAACAAATTTGCTTTTCCATAAAAAAACGACATTCATTTTGAAGACACCTAATTTTTTTTTTTCTCACTAATTTAATTCAATTATATATAATATGGTCTGACCATTTCATAGTGAAAAAATGCATTTGTTTTAACCGAAACCCTCCTACTCTCAGACCATATGAAAATGCTAAAATGTTTTGACCACTGACTCTTCGGCGCTGCTTAAAAGGGGGGCTTTTTAGACTTATGAGGCAAGTGTCACAAAAACCGTCATCATCTCGTAAAGTATCTGATACTATAGTTATTCATCATTCATACTGAATTATACTGAATTATTTTTTATCATACATCAAACTTTTACTGAAAATAAAAGTAAAAATAAACTTTTGGACGTTTGCGAATTTAGTTCCCAATGATATTTTCCATATCACTGATTAATATTAGAGCTGAAATTACCGTATATATTTTGTATTCGTCAAATGAAATATTTTTTTAACTAGGAAAATGTGTTTCGCAAAAAAATATATATCTAGAATAAATCTACTATGTACTAATACATATTTTGTATTTGGTCTGAGCCTTTTAGCTCTTATAAATCCATAAGAGTAAGCGAGTAAAAAACAAAGTTTGTAAAATATGCATTTAGTAACGTACCGTCAGCTGAATTAATAGATAATAATTCATCTTGAGATTGAATGAGTTGTTCATCATTGTCGCTCCCTTGGTTCTGTGTATTTGATAGAATAAGAATCGATCCATCAGTAGAGCTCTCCAGGAGCCTTACCTCCAAATCTTGCACACTTCCGTCGGCGTAATCTTCAGATTTCAACACTTGGACACTTACTAATCGGCCCTCCATGTCTTTTGCATTCAACAGATTGATATTGTCAGATGTATTCTCTTGGAATTCAGAGATAACAACTTTACTATCTAAAATAATACAAATGTGTTTTGAAATCAATTCAGTTATTTGGATAGTATACTCAACTGTTTTTTGAGACAGAAGATAAGTTCTACAAAACACCTATGAAAATTTTATGAAATTCATAGAAAAATTAAAGTTTGCTTCATAGAATTTAAAAATCTGTTATTTGAAAAAAGAAAAACATCTTGGTATAGAAAACCGTGTAAAAAAAATATAATAATGAAAATCAAATCAGTAAATTACACAAAATATTGTTCACAATGTGTATTAAAGTTAAGAAAAAATAATACTTCATCGCTACTCGACTTTTGATGGCAGATGTATCTCAACTCTTACTTTAAGATTAATTTTTAAAAGAAACAAATTTACAGCGGCTAGTGCCCCAAAGAAATAAAGCTTTACAACATGCTACTCTAAGTAAACTGAAAATTCGTATCAATGATAAAAACAGCAAACTAAATGCAAACTGCATGACAGCATAACCATTGAAGACTGTTTTTAAAATAAACCTCCAGATAATAACAATAATATTTGAATTACCAAATAATAGCGTATTAAATTTGGTTTTATAGTACAGTGGAACCTCGATCAACCGTTCTCGCATAATACGTTTTCCCGGTTGGACCGTTTATTTTTTATAGTCCCGTCAAACTCCCATAAGAACAATGTTAAATAATCCCGCATTGACCGTTCCCCGATTTACCGGTTTCCTCGATAAACCGTCTAAATATTTTGGTCCCGTCACAAATATTATCCTGATTGACCGTTTTTATTGCATATTTCTCCATATCTCGGCAAGTAAGTTTGACACAGCCGAGTGCAGGTGTTATGTCTAGACACGTTGGAATGCACTGTACATGTTAGACGTAACGCATTGGACGCTTGTGCTATTTTTTTTGGGTTGAAATCCACCACACGCGTATTATTGTTTATGATGTAAATGTAGAATTGTTTAAAATTCATGATAATAATTATTCCTGTACATACAAACTTTTTGGTCGCGTAGCTGGATTTGTACAAGTCAGTTGCGTTCAATATTGCCTCACATCTCGTATTATTTTTTTTTCCAAATTGAAACTAAAATGCCGCCACCCATAAAGAAAACTAAAACTCAGCTGAGAAGAAGAAGGAAAATCGCTGAAACCTCGATGTTTTAAGAATATAAAAACACTTCCCGTAAAATACCACGCCAACAAGAAGGCATGGATGAACACCGATATTTTTATGGCTTTCTTGAGGAATTTCGATTCCTCAATTAGTGCTCAGGGGCGTAAAATACTACTATTTATAGACAATTGTGCCGCCCATCCTCGAGATACTTCATTTCTTAAGAACATCAAGGTAGTTTATTACCCTCCAAATTGTACCAGTGCTTTACAGTGACAGTGAGCTAGCTACCTGTGGCGTTGAAACAATCGAGTCATTATGTGATGCAACTAATGACAGCAGTGAAGAAGAAGATGGCGAAGACCTTATGGTCGGTATTATTACCGAACCTATTCCGACATTTGCACAAGCATTATTGGCCTTCGAAAAAATAAAATTATTTTTCTATTCCAAAGAAATCGATGAATCCGCTCCTAGAAAAGTACGCGAGTTTGAGGCGTCTTTGTTCCGATTAAAGTGCCAAACAACAAAGAAACAAACTAGCATAAAGGACAGTATGTACAAGTAACTAATAAATAAATGTTTTTTTAAGATTTTACTTGTTTATTATTATTTGAAGCTTTCCCGCATTCACCGTTTCCCGCAATTACCGTTTTTTTCCAGGATCCCTTGGAAAACGTAAAATCGAGGTTTCACTGTATTATATTCCCTTTCAATGAAATTGATTGATTGATAGGTTAAGTGCACCATAACTATTTTTTTTAAATACAAAGAACATAAGTGGCTTCTGCAATGTAAAGCAGTAGATAAAACTAATCCTTTAAATTGTTACTGATATTTAGTGTATGGTAAAAATAATACCATCTAAATCTGAAGCAGCCAGATTGCAGTGGCCTTTTTCTTCTTCGGGAATATCCAAGTTCATATTCGCTTCTATAGAACAATCTTTTATAGTTTTTTCAGTTGTATTCACCTTATTATCCTGGGATCCGACTTTATCAGGTGTATTCTGTTCTTGGATTGAACTTTGAATCGGGTTAAATTGTTCACATATATCTCCCAAATGTTCGACGAGTAAACTCAAACTGTCGAATCTCAGAGAGCATTCTGGGCAATAAAGGTTGTCTGTCAAACTCAACAGGTGATATTTTAAAGTTTTTTGTGACGGAAAAGTTTTACCACAGCAAAGAGGACAATCTAACATCAAAGATCCCATTTTATGCCGTCACCAAACAGCATTCTACGCCATTTTTAGGGAGAACGGTAAGAAGGTTTAGACGGTAGAAAAATTTGACATCCATTCGTACTCGAACTATACTGTCAATATTATTATCTGATCTGTGCGTTGTTAAGGATTGTCAATTTGCAGCTGTGCTCGTGCCTAATTTCCCATAAAACAGTGTTTTATGAAATAACTTCACAGTAAACAGCTATTACGACAAAGATGAAGTTAGAACCGGAAATCGTAAGAATTTTACACGGATGCCGTTTTCAATGATTCAGTTGCAGACTTGTATCTTCACGACAAAGAATATTTTTCGCAATGATAGAAAATCAAACGTTGTAAAATAATTTGTCATAAAATCAATAATAAGATCAGTAATTCTCTGATAAAAGTGATTTATTCCTCCAAAAAGATATCCTTTTAGTTGAAAAATCGCATAAGTTAAACTTAAAATCAAGCGATTTTCAAAACAATATACTTAGTATTGGGTACTACATAATATATATATATATTTTAATTTTTTAAAAAAATAATTGACATTACAGCTAACGCCAATGCGTCAAATATTTTTTAAGTTGAAAGATCATACGAGATATACTCGATGAAAAATTTTAAAAGTCACATGAGATTAACTCAAGGAGAATTGACTTCACAAACACCCATGTCTTAGATCTCAAATTAAAATTGAAAAAATCCAATTTCGACATTGACCTTACCGGGAATCGAACCCGGACCCACCTGATCGGTAGAGCAAGCTCTTACCAACTAGACCAAAATATTGTATTAGTTTCCAACAAATATTTGTAAATAGTATGCATATAACAGTGCGTTTTTCCTGACCTGAAAATCTTGGTGGGCTAAGAAAAGCATATTTCCACTTCCACTTTATACTTAACAACAAGCAATTACAAATATTACGATACTACTGGCAATCATAAAATTTTTATATAATATAATCAAAGCTACTGTAACTACAAAATAATAGAATAAAAAAACGGAATCCATAAATTCGTCTCATTCAAAGTGAAATAACAAGTAACTACTAAAAGCAGTATAGAACTGTCCTTGCTGACACTGAAAGACAATACCTGTCACTTTCATACAATACAACGATATTGGTTTTGTGTTTCAATGCATAAGTATGCGTAAAGGGCTGAATCGACACCCCCAACGATCAACAGAAACTTGCCAGATTAAACACTAACCTTTGTGTTTTGCTAAGTTTCCTAACAAACAAATACAAAAAAACTCTAATCGTGCTTGATTGCGCCCTAAGTAAAGAAAATTGCATGATATGTCTGTGTTACGTTTACGCTTAATATCGCTACCCATGAGATGGTTTGCCAGTGACCTTAACGTTCCTGATCCCTGTGAATATTTAAAGGGTATTGTTGTTTTTTATGCCGGCTCACTTTAAATGGTAAATACCAAACACAATCAGAATATGATTGTGGTAGACTAACATTGTCTTATATTGACAGAGAAAATTAAAACAAAGATATTATATTCATTTGGGAAAGGTAAGTTTACGCTTATAAATGTATTTATTTTGTGTCAACGCCGAATTGCGGTTGATTTTTATCAGCCATCTAATGTTTTGGGTGAAAAAATGCAGGTCCGGCTTAGCACACCTAGCCCAGTACCTAAACCGCCATTTCTGTGCCTATTAAATACGTACTTACAAAACATATAAAAAAAACATTGTTTTTCAGATACATACATAACAAAAGCGTTAATATAATTAACTACAAATAATTTCCTTAAGAACTTGTTTATTTTTTTTCAACAACTTTCTTAGCTTAAAATTGTTTTGGCTGTTGTTTTGAAAAGTGTTCATTTCTTTAGTTTTTGAGTTCGATCAAAACTTTATTTTTCATACAATTGTTCTGTCTCAGTAATAGTAAAAGTAAAATAAAAACACTTTTTTAAATCGCGTAAGTGCGTCGAAGACTGACGGTGCATGTTTTGTTTAAAAAGCTTACTGTGCCATATTTTGTATCAATTACTGTATTATTTATTTTTTGTAAGTACTTTTTAGTCGAAAAAAAATACAAATACTAAAATTGCAATTTATTCTATGTTTTCGAAAATAAATATTTTTGTAAATGGAGGAAGTCTGGCTTTGGAATTAGCACGGAAAACAAAACTTACTAATCTGGCAGCCCCAACAAGACATGAAAAGCAGACATCTTGGAACATAAACGTCATCGCACTAATAACGCCTAGATATATGAATATTTTTTATTACTTGTTTTTGTAATAATTTTTGACGATTTAGAAGTTCGTATTTTCTGGAGACATCCATATTAATCAAAGGTAACCACTATTTTAATAAACTTCTCAACTATTTCTAAAAAATATGTGACATATGACATTTTGGACGAGACAAGCTCTCTAGGAGATTTCGCGCGCGTTCGTTCAATTTTGTTTGTTTTGAACCTACACATTTTTTAATATAAATTATTGAGATGGAAACTAAATATATAAGCCTATATTTAAGTGTGTTCTCGTTACCACTCTTTCGCTAATTGTGATTATACTTATTTTTCAGATTGATTTGCTACAGTAAAAAATGATGGGTAAACGCATCAGTCAGAGTAGCAAAGGTCGGATTGTTAGCAAAGGTCATGACGGAGGCAAGCCTTCGAGTCCCGGTCTCTCCGCTTACACGAAACCTGTCAAGTTGCAATCTTCTCTCGTCCAACCTAAACCTAACCTGTCTGTGATTCCGTACATAAGAGTTCAAGATAACAATACCATATTACCTCGATATACCGCTGTTGCCTCAAGATCCGCCGAAGAAGGTATAGGAATGGACGAACTCGACTCACTTCAGCTGGAACTAGAAAACTTGCTCTGCACTTCAGCTCTCAGAATGCGAATGATACAACATGAAATAGATAACATAGATGTGAATGAATCAAAACGAGAAAAGAAAGGTAAAGCAGCCGGGAAGCAATTACAATATCCAGGCAAGAGAAAGTATCAAGACGACAAACAGATGAAACCTAAAGACTACGCTAAAATTTCTGCTACTCAAACAAAAGTAGCCAAATTCAAAAACTTCACTCCCGCTATCACTCCGGTGACGTCTCAAGGATCGTTCTCTCACGACAACATTCTCATGTCGGATAACACGGTTAAATTAGAATTGTCTTCGTACGCTTCGTTACCAAAGAACAATACACCTTACAGATTTTGGACTTCAGTGGAATCATACTGTGCACCTATCTCCCTTGATGATATCAAATTCCTGGACTCACTTTTGACTACTAGCACCAATGTTACTCCACCTGCTATTCCACCCCTCGGAAAACATTATTCAGAAGTGTGGGCTGATGAACATATATCGGAAGAACAGAATGCATCAAATCCTTATAAACAAAAAAATAGTGGAATATCATCAGAAGCCTCGTCACTTAGAAAGAAAGCTGAAAAATCAATAGATAACGGTATAACTGGACCTCTCACGCAAAGATTAGTATCAGCACTAATGGAAGAGCCGAATATGCAATTTGACGTACCTGATTCAAAAATGAGACAAACATCTCCGAATAAAAACTCAAATGCCATCAGAAATTCCTTAAGTCTCGAGAGGTATCTACGAAAAGAGCTGATAGATCAAGGAATATTAGATCCCGAAGACATAGCCCCGCTTACTAATCCTGCTGACGACGCCATCTTGGCCGAAATGAAAAAATGTCAGGCGGACATCGGTATCGTAAGGAAAGAAAACTCGCGTAATCTTCGTAATCTTATATCGGTATGCAAGCAGGAGATGGTTAGAGTTAATCTTAAGAAACAATTAGATCAAATAGATGCAGAGTGCACGGAGCATTACAAAAAGTGTTTGGCGGCGAAACAGAAGAAACGACCATTAACTAAAAAAGAAAAAGACGACGCTTGGAAAGCGATCAATGAACAAATTCGGCTGAACAGTGAAATAAACGCACTACCTCTAGCTGGTCCCAATTCAGGTTGAAAGAAATAGTTAATAAGAGGTGTAAATAAATTTTATTTATTGCCTATTTTGTTCAAAATAAAAAAAAATGTTTCCGTGATCTTAGTATAATCTGGTATTATCTATGCACTGTGAATGTAAGGTTTGGTATTTGGAAATCAATTGCATGATGTCAATTCCATTAGATACATCAGTATTAAACCTTAAAATCAATCTATTTTTGAAGCTAGAAGATATAGTGAAATATGCTTCTGGATTCTTTTTCTCAAATGCCTGCAACATTATAAATATTGTATCTGCAAATACAAATGTATTTGAGATTAAAAAACCTACACTTAAGTTATTCTAGTAATAAACTTATCGGATTAAACTGAAAACAAAAAAAAATGGAGACTGAATAGTGTTTGCGTTATTTAAATATGTGTACCTCAATAGTTTTTTAATAAACGCTTCCATTGAAAACTGTTTTTTAATTATCACACCCACCTCAATTTTATTTCGAAATCAGTTCAGTTTTACTGAGAGAAGAGAACAATTTTATTTTTGCAATCCAAGATTTGCCAAGTGTAGAAACCAATGCTCTTAAAATGAAGAACTTATAACGGAAAGTGAAACTAGGCGATAAAATTAAAATGTGGTTTCTACGTTCCATGATAGACTAATAAATATATAACCAAAAATATTGTCATATAACAGGGGTTTTCTTTAAAATTGAAAAGGCAAGCAATACTAAACTCAAGCATAATATGTTTTTAATAATAATGTAATGTTCTTACCCACATTGATATATGATAAGTCAATTCAACTCTTACATCTTATATTTTGTATGGATTTGATATAAATTTTTAGTAGAACTTCAATATAAGATAATGTAAAAACACACATGCAATCGTATAATGGCAATTATAGTTTACACAAGAAAATAAAACACAGTTTTTTTCAATACATAGAACAAATATTTATTAACGTATTTAAAAATCGAGTATCTTAACCACTGGTACAAAGCCTTACAAATTAAGCTAAAAAAAACAATAACTTTTATATTCTTGATTGATCGCTAATGATGGACATTGCAAAAAAATACTGATAATTGACACTTAATAAACCTAAGTTGACTTCATAACATAGAATTATGTAATTCATTTATTCAAGCGTATTCATTTAACTTCAACCAAAATAAATGAATCTAACTTATATTGAATTCTGTCGCCAATCATATTTGGTGGGGAAGGGCAGCTATCTGTATTACTTACGTTAAAAACATTAAATCTGTTTCACTTTTTCTGAAAATTGCTTCTGTTTTGTCAGATACATACTTAATAACATATTTTTTTATCTCTATGCTATAACTTTCTTCATCCTTATTAGTTTTTTGTTTTTTGACAGTATTCTCAACGGCTCATTCTTGTTTGTTTTCTTTTTCATAGTCTTTTTAGATTTTTTAAATTTATTGACAAGATTTTGTTTACTATCACACATGCATTTCGTCGTAAAGATATTTTTTTAGATTAATATTAGTTTATATTCACATATTTCTTCAGATAAATAATCTTTTTGTCATTAACTTTATCCAAAAATTTATTATTAGGCACACTTGTAGCTGTTGTAGTTGGAACATCTTGCATGGCTAGCTTCATATCTTTTTTGTTCTAGTATCGAAACATTATTACTATTATAAATGATATTTATCCTTAAAAAGTTGCTATGTGTTATTTATAACCAGAAATTTACATATTTAATTTATCTAGTAGTTGACGCATATTTATATATTTGTTGATTGGTGTTAAGGATGAAAAGAAAATAGTATTTTATATAAAGGATCAAAGCTTAAAGAAAACAAAATTGTTGAAAAATCAAAATCAATTGAAGCAAATGATCAAAAAATCAAAGATGATAAAAAACAAAACTGAATACATACTATGTTATCAAATCCTACATGAAAGAGGATTTTGTTTTTAATCTATAAAATAATATGGTAAGAAATTGCAAAATAGTGTACCTAACACTGAATAATTTTGGTAAATTTGTCATACTTCACCATGCTGTTACCCTATTACACTTCTACTAAAAAAAATACGGCAATTATTATTGCTCGAGAGCATAGACTAGTATACTCTTGGGGTAACATTTTCCAACATGACCAACATACTAATAAAGTGAGTTGAATGACATAAAGCGCCGTTTTCAGTTTGGTGTGTACGTTTCAAGAGTTTTCAGAGTGATTAAAACTTTCAAAAATTAATTCTCAATTATTTTAGTATGGAAGGATCGGAATCCACCGTTACCTGTGCAGTCACTATTGAGTGGTTAACGTCTCAGGGATCAATAAATAGGAAAGTTACTCATAAAACCGCCACTTTAAGGTTGATTAGAAATGAATTTCAGGAAATATTTGTCCAAGTGTCGAATGAAAAATGTGCCCCGCATAAATTCAAAATTAAAGACATAAGTGTTCATAAAAAATTCATGACAGAAGGAAAGGCCAGTATCAAATTTCGAGAGACGAACTGCACAGTATTTTTATCTAACGCTCCTCCTTCAAACTTGATCGGTTTTTTGAGAACTTTATTCATCAAGATGACCGGCGAGAAAGAATCTAACGCCAACCCCACGTCAAAAAATCAAAATCTTCGCGCCCAGCTCTTGTCCAGCAAACCGAAATCATTCGAAGATATAAGTCCGGTTACCTTGGCTGATTTGCAGAAAGCCAAAAATCAAATTGCAAAATCAACTACGACTACTCCTTCACCTCCTACAAAGAAAAGAAAACTGATCGAAAGTGGGGTGAAGATACCTGCATCCAAAAAATTATACATTCCCTCTCCACTATATGTCGCTGCCAGCCTGAATGAAGAACAACAGAAAGTGTTGGATGCGTGTTTGGGGGGAAGAAATATTTTCTTTACTGGTTCTGCAGGGACTGGAAAAAGCTTTTTGCTGAAAAAAATAATTTCTGCCCTTCCTCCAGATGTCACTATGTCTACAGCTTCTACAGGAGTTGCTGCTTGCCATATAAGTAGGTATTTGTTTTAAGATTTTATTTTTCGGCAAATCTGCTTCACAAAATGCTACTGTTTTTTTACCTGGAAATTAATAAAATGCTATTAATAACAGTGCAGCTCTGTATGAAATTTAATTACGAATAAGAAAATGCCAAACTAGCGCACATGAGAATCATTATTATTTACGCGAAATATGAATATAATATCAGTATGAAAAAGTTAGCGCAACATATGGAGAAAATGGCGACGAAGTTTCTTAAAAATATTTCTTGATTCGCATAATTTATCGGTTTCCTTAATTCCAACATTAGATTTTTTGATATTCTCGTATCGTATCTCCAATTAAGTTTCCTAACGAACTGCACTATTTTTAGTGTGGTTTAGTGAATTTTCAGGGAGAAAAAGAGTAGCATGCTGTAAAGCATATTTAACGACATTTGTTCATTTATTTGTCTCAGTTTGCAAGAGAGCCAAGACAAAGGAAACTGCCTATGTGTCATATTTGTAGTCTCCGTGGTTATTGATTTTTTTTTGTTTATTTTATAGGTGGCACCACATTACATGCGTTTGCCGGAATCGGCGGTGGAGATGCAGCTATGGAGCAATGTTTTAAGATGGCTTCCAAGCCTGTTGTCGCCCAAAAGTGGAGGAAGTGTCGACATTTAGTAATTGACGAGATTTCAATGGTTGATGGAAACTATTTTGAGGTTTGAACTTAAATATATCTTATAGCCATCAACCATATATAAAATAATATTTATAGAACTAAAATATTTTTTCATCTTATTACAATGGAGTCCTATCAAGTAAATGCCAATTTAACCAAGAAATTTATTTTATTTTTTGTATTGCATTTAAAAAGTTATATGTTCATATTAGTTTAAGATACTTATAAAAAGCTTCATAAAAATAAATTCTTCCATTATTCAAAAAAAAATATTGACTGTCAAAGCACATTCATAAACAAATTTATTTTTATTTGCACAGATTGAGACTAAACTATTATGAAAATTAAATGTAATTAAAATGTTCAACAAAATATAAAGTATTTTTATTTTCTGTATGCTTTTTTTCTAATCTAAGCTTATCTACTTTTGTAAACTTGAAAACATGCAGTCTGATGTAAAAAGGTAAGCTTAGTTGCCACGAGGTTGACATGCTTGGTAAACAGTAAAATCTTTTTTTTGTAAGCTTCGCTTCATAAAAATTTCTTTAGAGACAATCCATGTGATAACACTTTGCATTTCCGTTAACTGTAATCATATTCAATAAGCATGATTTAAAATATAATTCTTTCTGAATCGTCTTTAATAACTTTGTTTCAGAAAATTGAGGAAATCGCTCGACGTGTTCGTAATAATGATAAACCGTTCGGTGGAATTCAATTAATTCTCTGCGGTGACTTTCTCCAGCTTCCACCGATAGTGAGCAAAAATGAACAAAAAGTCTTTTGCTTTCAGTCAAAAGCCTGGGACAAGTGTATCGAACAGTCTTTTGAGCTTCAAATTGTTCACAGACAAAAGGATTCTCAGTTTGTTTCAATTCTGAACAGCATCCGAATCGGCAGAGTCACCGAAGAAATAACCGAGAGACTCGTTGCAACTTCAAAACAAAAAATTGAATCGGAAGGGATTTTGGCAACTCGACTGTGCACGCATACAAATGACTCAAACTTAATAAACGAATCAAAACTGAAACAGCTGGAAGGAGAAGAGAAGATTTTCAGTGCTCAAGACAGCGAACCTTATTCAGCGAGTCAGCTGGATGCCCAAACGGGAGCACCTTCTAAACTCACGTTAAAATTGCAAGCGCAGGTAATGCTGCTTAAAAACATTAACGTGTCTGCCGGCTTAGTCAACGGTGCCAGAGGAATTGTGATACGATTTGAAGAAGGACTTCCTGTTGTACGGTTTAAAAACTTGAAAGAATTTGTTGTTAAAAGTGAACGATGGGTCGTTAAAACATCATCCGGAACGCTCATATCGAGAAGACAAATCCCTCTCAACTTAGCTTGGGCTTTTTCAATCCATAAATCGCAAGGTCTCACTCTTGACTGTGTGGAAATGTCCCTTTCGAAGATATTCGAAGCGGGTCAAGCGTACGTAGCTTTAAGTCGGGCTCAGAGCCTGGAATCATTAAGAGTGTTAGATTTTGATTCCAAACAAGTATGGGCAAACCCCACAGTTTTAGAATTTTATCAAAAGTTTAGACGACGATTACAACAAACTGAAATAGTTCCTCTGGGAAGATCTTTCGCTAATAAAAATAAAATGACAACTTTTCAAGCGTTGACCAATGCTAGATCAAAAATAAGCAAGAAGATCTCAAATAAGCCGCTTGTTAATATATGCTAGTCAAGTATTTATGAAAAATAATTACTGAAATGATATTTTTTTATAAACATTATTTATTTTAATCATGATCATCAAAAATACAATTGTGTAAATTGGTCATTCAATTTTAATCGGAAAATCGTCATTAATATAACTGTGAATTAATGTTTTACTGAACTTTGTTTTGTGTGATTTTTCTCGTTCAATCTCACTTCAGTACAATAAAAAAGTTTATCATGAAAAAAGTATACTTATAAAAGTCTTGCAGTGCTGCACAAGTTGTTTTTGAATAAGCAAAATTCATTTAAAATCACCTGTTATAAAATTTCATCCCTTTACATTATTGGTGGTCTGTCAAAAACTTGATTTCAAAGTTTAACTGATGAATGAGTTAATCGATGGCATAGTTATAAATTTCATTTCAATATAAAAACTCGAATGAAAGAAGGAAGATGTTCTATTTCTGACTACTAGAGTAACGCCTAATCTCTAACAAGATCTATTAAATTCTATATTCAAGTATTGTAATATTTTTGCAAGCAGCTTGATGCAAAATGTGATATTTTTCATTTTGGGAATTACTCTAATATTTTTAAATTGTCGTCTGCTGCCTTTCGGGACACGTAGACTGCTAATGAAATGTTACTTGGATACAACTTTATCACAAAGGTCTAGTAGTCGATAAATTCATGTATCAAAAAAAAATATTTACCAAATAATAATGAAGCCAATCGCTGAAGATTTCACAAAAAAAAACAGTATTAAATAACGGATAAAGAATTAGAAGTATACTATTGCATGTATGTACATAAGTGACTCAAAAAATGAACAGTTTGGGTGCCTAAATTTAGAAAGTAGGATGACACTACAAATAATGATATTAGCTGTGGTCAAAAAAAAAATTTGATCATATCATTCTAACTTCTTATATCTTCATCACATTTCTGCCACAAGAGTCTAAAATTATCCTTTTGTTTTTTTATGACTAGCCTCCTTTTAAAACATGATTATTACAAGCAGATAGATGCCAATGAATGGATAGTTTTGTTTAAATTTATTGCTTTGGGTCAGTTCAAATATCATTATCCATCAGCATGGATTTCTTTTTATCAGATTTCAAAGTCGATTTTTAAAATATAAATAATTAACTTGCACTATTAAATACTTAATTTATGTGCCACTTTAAAACTACATCACCTTTTTTTATAAATGCGCTGTTTAGTTAATTCGTCCAAGATTAAATGCATAGTAATTGTAAATTAACATAAACATTAAGTTTTAATAAAAAATATGGTGATTTTGGTATTAATCCTTAACATATATGGATTTTTTGGTTATATTTAAGTAAAAATAAAAAAATAAAATGAATTATGACTTCAGATGTAGGCGCTATAAATATTTTCGAAAAATTGCATAAAGCATGAGCACAATCAACCCGCCGATAAAGTGTTAAGATCAGGACCGGTTTCATCAGTTGATGATGCTTGTGATGAGCGAAAACGTTCCTGATTTTAATAAATAAATTTTGGAATTAGTACAAAAGAATGTTGAATTTTTAATATAATGCCTTTCCACCAAGTATTGACGGTGAACACCTTAAAAGTGATAAAAAAAAATATTACTGGGTACACATTGAACTGATGAATCGTTTGTATAATATTATTAAATGTTATTATCCTTCGAGTTCCTATGGGGTGCATTCACATTGCAAAATTCTTCTTATTTCAACCATTTTCTAAATATCAATAATGTCTAGCTGATATTTAAATCTTCGATGATACCTCAATAAATGCAATACAAATATTACGCAAATTTGTCTGGGGTCACTTTGTACCCCGTCCCCCCGATCCTATTTAAGTGTTTAACAAGGCTGTGAAGCCACCTGTCCTTTTTACGATTGAATCCGTTTTTAAATCAAATTAAACTTCAAAAAGTAATGCATTAAAAAATGTGCAGACTTAGAAGACTCATTTTTTTTATCAACGTCAGACCGTTTGCAAATACCAGTCACTGTTATTTTTCACTCCACAGCCATGGTTATTAATCAATACATATGTTCTTTAGAATTTGACATTTTGTTCGCTGTGTAGTTTAAATTATCCAGACATTAAACAACTCAGATTTAGTTTATAGTTTTTAAACTTTATTTTAAAAATATATTATAATGTGAATTATTTATTTACATATTAAAATGATGCCTAGAGCCTACATGCATTTTTAATATATATATTAGTGCAGCTGACTGTATTAGGCAAATATAATTAACTATTTGTGATACAATTTAATTTGTAAACATTATTAAAATAATATTATTAATTAAGATATAAGGCAATATTTTAACAGTCTGCTCGAAGTGTTTTCAAAGCTATAGAGGTATTTTTGTAATTGAACTTTTTTTTATTTAATAAAGGCAGCGCCTAAAAAATGCCTTGGTAAAAATGATTTTGACTGACGCATGACTATTTTTCCCAACCTATTGTGTTTTGCTTGATTATTCCTCTTGCTAGATGATATTTTGTTTTCTCTTAATTTGGGTAATTATGTTAATACAGTTGGTGGTTTCTTCAGGATTCAGTGAAAATAATTGTTGAATACGAGAATATAAAATATAATATAAATCATGGATATTTTAACCCTCCCGAGATTTGTTTTTTTCAATAAAAAAATAAAGTATAGAAACCCTGTATGACTATGTTCATGCTCATCCTTATAGGCCCTGTGTAGTATTGTGTAAGGACGAGCGTAACTGTATGGTCACACAAACATTCAGGGTTAAAATATAGCCTAAACGTATTTTTTTTTTAAATATTTGCAATTTGACCTCTTTAGATCAATATAATTTCAACACAAATATATTAGTAAACACAGTGTGAACTTGAACTTTTGATAAAATAATAACCAACAATTTCAAAAAGTTCATTAAAAATAAACAGAAATTCAAAAAATCGCATGCGCTTTTGGTAGTTGTCCATCCCTGTGGTTGATGACTAGCTAAAGTCTATCCTTTTTAACCAAAATTCAGTGAAGGCAACAATATTCTGGTAGAAAATGATGATGAATAGTGAGATCGATAGACAACGGTTGTTTACTGTTGCCATATGGTCTCGCTCGTCCTTGAAGCGATAACATTAATTGTCTTTCATTTTAGAACCAAAGGTATTGCCACAGTACGTGTATCAAAAAGCAGAAATTTGCATTCACAGCTAGTGATTATTTTACCTCTATTACTGCAACATACGAATTCTTGCTGGCAATTGATATAGTTGGGTACGATGAAGGTATAGAATACAAATTAACATTGAGTACGTATTTATTTATTCAAGATAATTTGATAAAAATATAACTAGAAACATTATGGTACATTTTAATTGTTATTTGATAGGGTCGCAGCCATTACTAAAAGAAGCTGTTACCTGCACCAGATTTTATCAAGAACTAGAAATTAAATTTAGATAATCGAATGCATAGCATGTTGTAATCTACAATATTTGACTGCAATATACTAAAGGTTTAGAATCTGAAGATAATCTTTGTTTCGGTAACCTTCTTTTAATACCCACACTGTAACGATATACAATTTACTGTATGGTTGCTTAAATTTTGAATAGGTTTAACTTGCAAATATTTCAATGCATCTTCATGGCCAAGTGCACAAATTCGCATGCTTGAAATTAAATTTGATGAATTGCCTACTCCACAAATTCATAGAATGAAATCAAGTTCTCAATAATACTGGGCGCATCATATAAATGCTTAAAGTTAATCGCTAACACTAATCGCTACTGGCGGAATAAATCTCCAAACATGGTTTATTTCAGCCATGCCATAGATGGGTGGTTCAGAGGGATAGTCTATGCTCAAATGGTCCATGCCTTCTACTAAAATGTTGTCTTCGATCGGTTCTGAAGTGGAGCACTGTATATCAACTTTGTACTGTCCCGGAGTGAGAAATACAACGGAGCATTCGTGAAGAATCTTGCCCGATTCTGCCAATACAGGCATTGATACTCTAAAAAATATAATGCATACATAAGAAACTGCTCTAAAATCGGTTTGTCTGCAATGTAATCAATTGAAAAATATCTACGCCTAATGTTAAGTGAAAAAAATTAAAATGGACTATTTAGCGAAACGAGAATTTCAAAAATCAATGAGTGCTAATCTTTATTCAGGGAATTGAATTAGGGCTAACCGAGGTGATAGACTACATTATTTATATTGAATATCTATTTTCAACTGACCACCTGAGGTGGAGTTGAGTTATTTTATTTTCTTTCTTTTTATTTAAATGCTTAGATTAACGTTAGGTCATAAATATAAATTAATACATACTTGTTTGTACCGGCGGTTGCAACTTTGTTATCCAGGCGGTAATTATTGACTCCATTTTGGTGGTCCTGGTAAAACTGGACGGACAAGCTCAATTTTTTCAGCGGTCTATCTAAATGGTTTGATACTGCGACCCCGAGGGAGATGCGCTCTCCTGCCGCACAGTTGTATTCCTCTTGCGGTTTGATGCATTGAGAGTTAACGCTGACCTCTAATAAAAGAAAACTTATTCGTAAGACAACTTACAATATACTGCTACTTTATCGATCAAGAAAATTTCAATACGTGATTATCTTACCCCAGTGCAACGGAGACATCCTAACAATATCCATCATTCCTTGAGATAGAGTGATGCCTTTAACTGATGCTTTACCAGTTATATCACTCTGAAGTAAATGCCATTTGAGATCAACTTGTCGACTGATATGCTCAGAACACAGCATTTCTATGCTATTAGCAGAGTTCATTGTGATGGACCGCGGTTCTCCATTATCTGCATGAAAATAGTGAAATGAATGAAAATAAAATATTCATCAAGGGTTTATTTAAGGCTGACAACGCGGCATATAAATTATAATCAATAAACACGAAAGAATAGTAAACAAACAAATAAGCTACCTTGATTCGGAGGCACAGTCAGAGGCATGTTAAGCGGACATCTATCGAGCGGGACTGGTACTCTGCAAGCTTCTCCTCCTCCGAGTAACATTCGCCTTCCTTCTGAATATTGTAAAGCCATCTCGCCGGTTGTTAAATTAGAAACATCTAGAACCAAATAAAGCTGGCTGGGACTGTAAAAATAAACATAATAATCAGTACTTTCGATGGATTCGGCAGTAACTTTGTGGAAGTTCATTTTAATATAAAATAAAATAACTTTGATTATCATAACAGTATTGTAGATAATCATAACAGTAACGTAGAAATACTCCATCGAGTAAATAAAAAGGCTTAAAAATAAATAGTTTAGAATTTTTAGAAATAAATAAAAGCATTAACAATAAAGAAATATTATTAAATAATATCTTGAATAAAACGGGTGGTTCGCCACTGTAAAATATATTTTTTAACAGTTTAACCCGTCTTATTGATGCAACTCATTAGTTAATCATTTCTTAATGTGAATGTCAGTTGCATTACCATTATCGTTTGTTTTTCTATCATCCCCTCCTTGTCTCCCGTTTTTATTTGATTTTCATTATAATATATCAGAATAGTAAAATTAAAATCATTCGTACTTAAGCAAACATTTGCAAAAGTAGTTGTCTGAGGATGCCTCTGAAAGTGGCGAAACACGTGTCACATTTTGTAACACAATACGTGGAATAATCAAGTTATTTTATTTTATATTAGAATAATCAGTAATAAATATTAAAAAAAAAGATTATCGACCATTGTTAAAATAAAAACATTATTTTAATCATATCTTAGGCATACAAAAATATAGCGCTCACATTTCAGCAGGTAAAACATCCCAATGAGTTATAGAAACGCTCGGTAATAACTCCAAATTTATATGCACTGATCCTTGTCGACAATGAGTTTCTTTGCCACCACCTCCTGAGTAACGGACCATCAACTAGAAAAATAAAATAGTAACTGTAAAATTAAATTCAAGATGAAACATATTTTTAAATTCTTATTCTTAGTAATTATCAGAGGTAATCACCTGAGCGTCTATTTGTCTTCCTTTTGTCGGGGGTAATACTGATATAGGAGCAGACCAGGCTGTACTGTGGGATGTTGCTGACCTGTTGATGAAGAATTCACTAGTAAAACTCGAAATTTTGTTTATTTTTTGATCAGGACGCAACGAAAACATTTTGTGATTTCTAAAATATTCTCTAAATTTATATTGAACCAATCAATTAATCTAATTGATTGGCAGCAAGACATACTTGCCTTTGAACACAAATTCGAGTCAATTCTTAAATCGATTTGTGCAAAGTGTTGGTCTGTGGATTCGAACCTGCTGATAGCATAACTGAATAAGATAAACATCTAAGAGCAGCGGCCCCCATAAGCGCACGAGGTGCACGCTTGGGACCTTCCAACCTTAGGGACCTCAAAAAAGCTTATATTTTTTTTTACATGAAATCCTCTAAGCTGTATTGCGCCTCCCAATTGCTTAATCTGTCACTGTCCATGAGCATGAACCACTTGGCAAGAGTAGCAAGCTTATAAACAGATAACCGAATGGTACTCATACCTGAAACTTGCAGATAATTGATTTCTTGTAGGCAAAGATGTGTTTGTGTGCGGCAATGATGAATTATTTGTATGAGGTAGAGAGCTGTGCTGTTGGTTTGGCGTCGGCGAACTCATTCTCGAAGGTAGACTGTTAGAATTCAAACTGTTGGGAAACAATGCATCCCCTGCTGATCCTCCGATGTCCAAGAAGTCAGCATCGGCGTGAATATGAAGAATGAAGTTGGCCGATCCGTTTGGTTTTATAGGCAATAGTGACTGCACTTCTTCGTTAGACCACCGAAACATTCGGGATTGTAACTGGTTATCAACACTCGACTGTAACAACAAATCAAAATTGTGAGAAAATTGATAGAGACTATAGAAATCATGAAGTCATAGATGAATATTTTTGTCGACTTCTATGTACTATGTAGGTACAGATTAAATTGCAGGAAATAGAGTAGTCAAAATCAGTCCAAATGACAATGAACTTCAGTAAGGTTTTGGAAATGCATTTTTTTATTATTAAAACCATTTCTGCTGCCGGAAGAGTGTAGTAACTTAAAAGAAGTTGTTTATGGTAACTGATTGTCAATCAGTCTCTCAACCTCCGTGGAAAGGGTCAAAATGATAAGGTAACGGAAGAGTAGTGAGTTAATCGCTCTCCTGACACCCTGTTTCCTGTTACGTTTCGTGAAAAAAAACGTAACCCCCAATTTTTGTATGAGATTCACTCAGTCCCAACTTTCGCGTAAATAGGAGTTTTACTGTATCTCAATTTAAAAAAATAAATAAAATGCTAAATTCAGATTGAAAAAAAAATATACCTGTATGTTCACATCAAGATGTTCAATGGTGACGTCACTTGTATTTGTCAGCGTGATCGTACATTCAGTAGTTTGTCCGTTATAAAGCGAGACACTGGCAGATGTGACAACGTTTTCATAATTAGGTAAACTGCTGAACGTTGATGACGGTGGAAATGAAGTCTCCATTGTCATAATAGGCAGACTAGGTATCACGTCAACCGAATATGTGTGATGAAACTTAAAAGATTCAGGCATGTGTTTCAGCCGGCAGTTTGACTTCACTCCGAGTGTGTGAGTAGAGTATCCGAGAATATCTAACAGTCCGGATTCTTTTGGTGTCCCCATGAGAGTCACCAGAGTGGGGATTTCCGGTTGAAGGATGACTGTCTCAGGTATGGATTCAAATACCACGCCGGAAGTCAGCAACCGCATGTTTGACACTTTCAATTCAAACGGAAGGGGGTTGGTTAATTTTAGCTGTACTTCGCAAGTGTCATTTTCAACCCACAGGTAATCTGAAAACATTCATTTTTTATTTCATCATTATTGATATTAATCTATACCTATTGGTTGGCAAATTTTTTATTAAAACAAGCACAGAAAATGGTTTGTTTTGGACCAGGGCATTATAACTGAACTTTACTGAAATGAGAATTACATTCTCGAGAATGTCAAACTTAATGATCCTGATCATTTTATGAGGAATCGAGGACATGAATTATTTGTTCTTCCCGAGTGTATATCCAGCCTGCCAATAGCACTGGGAAGAGCTTTAAAAGTGTTTACAGATTTAATGGATAGTTGTTTACCCATCTTTCCAGTCGGTTTTTGAGGTTTTCTATCAAGACTTCCAAAATGTATAGGAGTAAACAGGAATGGTCCTTGTGGAACTCGAGGTGTGGCGAGTAGTTTAGGAGCCCTGGCTGGTACGGGAGGTCGAGGTGCAAAACGAACACAACTCGGAATGTGACTAAGATTGGCTGGCGGAATCACCTCCCCGGTTTCCAAGACTAAGGGTACTGGACCGCCTTCACATTGAGCTGAGAGCGCCTGGTGATAGAAGATAAGAAAATAGAATAACAAGAGATAAATATGTAGATTCCCTATTTAATTATTGCACAACTGACACTTTTTGCTTTACTCTTTTATATAAATTTAATGAGACAATATGAATACTTGTAGTTGGATAGCAAGGTCTCTTCTCTCTTGGACAGTAAGGTGAGGCCACATTGTTTGCAGTAAGAATGTCATGTGACGAGTTGCAAGGGCCGGATGACCCATCCGACGTGCCGCCACAACTAATTCCTGCAGGAGTTGTATTTGAAGTGCTGGCCACCCTTTAATTGAAAAAATCACCTTCATAAGCCAGTAGACAAAATAATTATGACATAAAATTGCCTGGTGTAAATGGTAGGAACCAACTTACCAACTTTATGTTGCACTACTTGGTTGGGATCTAAGCTGAGCTTGTGACCGGGAAAACTGTGCAGCATGAGTGAATAGCACCGTTGCCAATCGGGACTAGGGTTATTGGGACTCACTTGTCTTGTGGCAGCTAGGCGTTGGCAAAAAGCAGCTTTACGAAGAAACCCTGTAAGATAATGAGGTTTATATTTTTCAGGCAAGAGAATAATATCAAATTGCTTAAAAAATCATTAATATAAATTTCATACCTATTTCATGATACATTTCAGATAATGTGTCAAACCGAGTAATTTTTTCCTGTTCACTTAAAGTCAAGTTTATCAATATAACGTTTTGTAGAAAGCTGGCTGCTTGTAAGCTATTATTCTGCTCGACACTTACACGGGCGGCTTTGAAAATTGCTTCAGTTTCTATGATACCTGCATTTTTATAATTACTGTAATAAATTATAGCATCTCTATATCTTTTTGCAATATCTTCTCCAGAAAGAATGAACTGATTGTGAATTTGCGATTGTCTACTGAAGCCTGATTCCGATGCCATCGGTCTATGGCTTTGCGATTCCAAATCACTGGATGACGCTAAGGAATCACTCTCAGCATTATCAGACAGAGACATTCTCGATGATGTATCAACGCTATCCGATGAGGATATCGGTGTGTGATCACTATGCACGCTCACAGGACTAGAAGTGTGTGCTGTTTTTGACGGAGACAGTAAAACATTTTGACGAATGATTGTGTCCGGGTGCTGGTGACAAATGGAGAGAGAGCGTGTTTTACTGGGAGAGCCATCTTGCAGACTAGCATTTCTTTGAAGGGGCAATAGGCTTCGAAGATTTGGATACAGTAGAATAGATGAAGCAGCGCAGAGACCTACAATATTGAAGTCATAGATTACTATATTTTTAGTGTTTTTATTATAATTACAGAATTATGTGATTGATTAGGATTACCTTCAAAAGCAGCACCTAACCATAACCAATCATTTACAGCTTTCAGAATATCAGCAGCAGAATTGTAAAGACTCAAACATTCCGGAACAAGTCCAGCTTGAAGAGTCAGATCTGCTAAATGTTTCGTCATTCTTCCCATGCTACGTTTCTTATTATTGCGAGATTCCATATCCAAGCCTTCAACGAACGAATTTATATAAAAATAATCAAAATTACTCCTATAGAAATATGTAAGTCATAGTTATGCACAGTTACGAGATGGAAAAACTTACCGACAATATCTTTTTTCTCGAACGGAGCCAATATTAATGATACTTTATCAAGTTTTTCTCTAGATCTTTCCAATCGTTTGTATTCTAATATCCAAAATAAAGAATTTATGAACTCTTCCAGGTTCTTTTCAAGATCCACACAAGGATCTGATTCATTGTAAAACATTGCACGTGTTTTGAAATTAGATGGGGTTGTGAAAGACTGATCTTCTTGAGACATTGGTTCCGTTAAAGAGATCGGTCTTTGTAAGCTATCATTTGATGATAAACTGTCTGAAATATCGCATGGTATAGATATTGACCTGAAAAATATCATAGGTTTGAGAAAATAGCCAGATTACAATATTAGCAAACTGGGGGTCGCTGCAGATGTGCCATTGGATGAAAAAGTTTGGGAAGCACTGAACTAGAACACAGAGGATATACAAATATTATTGCAAAAATTAATTACCCTTCACTGTGCTGTGAAGACATGCTCCTCTCACTGTGTGCTCTTTCTTCTTCAAAAATATCCGGTACCTCTCCTACAGGACTTCCTTCCCTGTGAGGTTTTCCAGGTCCAAAAAGGAATGCTCGAGAATCATATAATGTACTTGTGTATTTCACTTTCAATGATTCGTGTACACGGCAAACCTCATTCAGTTCAACTTGATTATTGTATTTACCCAAAGTTATTAATCCCAGTAATCGCCTAGATTTTTAAAAAAATGGTAAAATTAATTATTGATCATACAAAGATTTTTTTTTTTTTTGGTTCTTTTATTTAGATCAAGGATGAGCAACCCGCGGCCGCATGCAGCCTGTTTCATTTTTTGTGGCTCTGGAAGGTTTCATCTTCAAATTAAAATATAGTACGTATTTTTATAAGTAAATCATTGAATTTAATAAATGTGAGCAAGCTTTTTCGTTTATGAAGCAGAACAAATCGGTTATTTAGTCAAATTCTAAAGAATTAGTTTAAAACATATAATGACAAAGTTCCCATTAACTATTGAATAATAAATGCAACAATTAATTACTTGAATATTTCACAATAAAATTGTTTTATTTTTAAATAAGTACACCTAATCCTCTTTTTGCATAGCAGTCAAAACTTGACAAAATTTAATAGAAAATATCTTTTATTTGTCTATATCCACTTCATATTTTTTGCATGGCTGTTTTACATAGAACTTATCCCATGTGTAAATAAGGATTGAGCGTACATTTATTTTAATTTTTCTTTGCGATCTGTAACCATTATTATTTATTTTTATGCAGCTCGCTAGAGAAAAAAGGTTGTGCATGCCTGATCTAAATTGATGAAAGCTGATGTAATTTTTTTTTTTTTTTTCATATAACTTTTACTTGGTGTCTGTTATACGAGACGCCAGTTGCAAGGGTAGCTAATGATTGCATTATATATTTTTTCTCTATTCTAAAGAAGGATTATTTTATGTATTACTAGCCGGTTCCCGGCTAGTGTTGCAATGCCACTCAAAGAAAGAAAGTGTTTTAATTGTGTTTATTGAAGTGCATGTTTTCTTGTTCTGTCTGTTTGACGTTTGCTGCTGATTGTCTATGGTACGAAACACGGGCCATCTACTGTAATTTAATTGTACTACGCCTATAACCTTCGTGCAAGTTGCATGAACGGTATGGCAGACATACAAACATTGATTTTTATGTACAAGACCTACTGTAAGTTAATTTTACTATGCCTATAACCTTCCTTTTTGCAAGCAAAAAGTTTGTCAAAGTTTTATTTCAATCGGATGAGCGGTGAGGCAGCGCATAAAGTACGAACAAACAAACATTCATTTTTATATATTAGATGTACTGTCTTCGTTAAATTCGTCAAATTGGTGGTGTTAGCTGTAATGCCATGTATAGTCCTATTAGTTTTATAGTTTTACAATAATACCTGTGTGTTTGAAAATCACCCCAATCATTATTTTCTACAGGGTGGTCTCGCACATAACGAACCCAAATATCTCTTGTTTGACCGGTAGAATCTAGAAAATAAAAAGCAAAAAACAATAACTAATTTAGTACTTTCCACAGACTCGAAACTACTTTCTTAAATTGATAAATTCAATTGAAATGAGGTACAAAGAATAGTGGATACATACTCCACTATTCTTCAAGTCCAAATAGCTATCAACTATTTAATAGAATTCTTGTGGAACTATATACTTTATCATTATTTACTTACCTTATTACAAAGAACACACTGTTTGTATCTCTAGTTGAATAAAGATGAATAGTTTGAATATCAAAATTTAGATTAGACATTTATTATTAAATTACCTATAAATACATCAGTTACCTGTTATTCTAACATTGTTAACTCTTTGAATCCGCTCCCAAAGCTTGTTGAATGGTCGCAGAGGCCCTCCTACTCCCCGAACCAACAGTAAAAGGGAACCATGGTGTTGAGCTCCCTGAGACCAGTCCGGTCTAGCCGCCGTCATCTCGCTGCTCCCGTGCGAGAGCATGTAGCTCACAGATGATCGCATTTAACAAACATCAACAGAGCTGCGACAAAAGCAATAGACGATTATTTTTCAGAAGTATTTACGGACGAGGCTTTCAGGTAAATAAGGATTCGTTAGAACAGAAGATCACAATTATGAACATAGATTGTGTAGACTATTTTGAGGTGAAAGCAATACAAATAATTGATTTCGTTTTGAAAGGTTTGTGAATAGTTAGTGATATTGGCAAGCACTTGACAATTTGATTGTCAAGATTCCGATACTGAAAAAATAGTGAAAAGAAAGCAAAATATCTATAATTATTACTAGCAAGGTTGTACAAACAGTAAGTCTTCTCTAATTTCAGAGTGATACTATACTAAAATATAATATTTATACCTAAAAAAACACTTCTAACTGAGGGATCATCAGTTAATTATTACATATATTATATTATATTCAAATACTATAGAATGACAAACCTAGGCAATGGTCTATTGACATTTAATCTGTCGAATAATTATTATTATGTTAATAAAACGTCAAAAGTATACTGTCATAGACTACTGTCAGATATCTTAAGCTTGACTCCTATGTTTGTTTTTGTTATAAAAATAATGTTTTTAAATTGATTTAGTTTATTTCCTATCATTAATGAAAGGAAATAAATATATTTAGATAATTAAATGAACCATATTTCATGTTAATATTAAGAATTTTAAACTTATATGGGTAAATTAATGTTTTTTACTGGAATTCGGAAAAATATTTGAAATAAGTAATGTTTTGAGAACACATATTTCTGTACCTTAGAACACCGTTTCTCAACTAGGGTCCATAAACATATATTTTTTTGATAATTCTGGAAAATCAAATAAGCAGTTTAACAGAAGGTTAACCTAACTCAAAATCTTTTTTTCTTAATTATCTCAAAACTATGATTTTGTAGCTACCATCACACTTAGGAACCGAAATATTCATATCATAATATTACTGAAATTATATATTATACTAGATTATGTTATATATTGTTATTTTGTTGCAAGAAGTCACGAAGAAGTCATTGAGTGACAATTTGGTTAAAATGAGTTATAGTAATTCAAGAGAATATGCTTTCATTATCTATATTTTATTATAATCTCATCACATCATAATAATATTATTATTATGGTAATATTTGTAAAAGTCAGATATCTATGGGTACTTGACTATACCATAAACTACTATACTAGTATATTATCTCTGCTACTATATCTAAAACAACCAAAACATAACCTGACATAACCTCCAAGAAATTGCGTCCATCAGTTGTCGTTTCAAATTGTAGATTAACATACTAATATTAATAATTCATTCCAAATACACTAAATATCAAAATGAATTCTAAGGAATCTGGAGGCGATAAAAATAAAGTAAGACGACTACATTGGCGAACTTCTACTTGGTGATTTTCCAAAAGTAATGTTACATTAAATTTTGATTTTTTAAATTATTTATGTCAAATTTCTTGTTTTTAGATTGGAAATGCACAATCGCAAGGAGGGGGCGACGGAAAAGAAAAACGAAGGAAAGAATCGATTCTTGATCTCAGTAAATATCTAGAAAAGAGTATTCGTGTCAAATTTGCTGGTGGTCGTGAAGCCGCCGGAATTCTGAAAGGCTACGACCCACTCCTTAATTTAGTACTGGATAATACGACAGAGTTTCTTAGAGGTATTTCCGTGACTACTTTTTTAAACATGATTAAATTGATAGTAACATTTACCCATTTCAGATGATAGTGTCACCTGTCATCATTCGCTAAATAAATACTTTTTGTATTCATATGGTTAGCCGTATTATTTTTCACACATTACCACCAAAGAATACCAGCCTGTTTAAAACATTAGTATTATTGATTGCTTAATATTTTCTAGATCCTGATGATGCATACAAACTTGTGGAAGATACTCGTCCCCTCGGTCTTGTTGTTTGTAGAGGGACTTCAGTTGTGCTAATTTGCCCCATGGATGGCATGGAAGCTATACAAAATCCCTTCATTGCTCAAGATGCGTGATCAATATTGTGTGCAGTGTATAAAACATTATTTGTATTTCCTCAAAAAAACGTAAACCAAGTGTTTCGATCATGGAGTATCATGATAAATTGTTCATGCTTTTTATAAAAGTATTTAAGTGCATTATTAGAAAAATATTTGTTCCACGTGGAAAAATACAGACTAAAACTGTACAATACTTTCGATCTGATTGAACTTTGAATAAAACCAATACATTAAGAAATAATGGAGTTATAGAATGTAGATATTGATCATTGAGTTTTCATTTTAACTCTCTGATTAGTATTGCCATACAAGAATGAATGAAAGAATTTTGTAAAAAGGTAAATTTGTGAACAAACCGATAGCTTTATAATATTGAGATATTTCAGCTCAATTTCCTTCTTGAAAGCAAATTCAATAGAGAACCACATGTCCACAAATGAATGCAATAAATATCTAGGCCCAAATTGAAAGTTATTAAACTTCAAGGAAATTATTGAATAGTAATAATAAATTAGTTAATTTACATTTTTAACTATACATTTTAAAGTTCTAAAAATTTATCAACTGCTTAAATAATAATTAATGTTCTTAACCGCAATAAAATGTTTTTATATTCCTGTGGGTAGTAATAGTAAAAATAATCAAAATATGTGTAACAACCTAATTTAATAAAAGATAACTTACTACACAAAGAGATAAACACAGGTTCAACCTTTTCTGATTGTTGTATTCCAAATAGTATAAATCTAGAAAGATGTTCATATAACTTATAGAACCTTGAATTTGGCGGTATTTTTTTGTAAAGTTCTGCCTCACTCTCACTCTTGTATTATTGTTTTTTTTTAAATGTACAAATTAAAGTATGTTTTCTGTAAATTTGGTTGTTTTGTTTTATAATTATACATATACCTAAAGAAAATCTAACATGAAAAATCTTAAAGAATGTCAAGTACCTGAGAACATGTAAATATGAGATATATATAGAAAAAATCTGGTTTAAACGCTCAGTTCCAAAAATCACTACAAAAAATAGATTTTATAATTAAAATTTATCATAATAAACTACTATTCTTCAATCAAAAACATTCAACTCATTCATTCATTCATTCGTGGCATCAATCTTCGAGTAATAAAGTTTTTTCATATATTTTCACAACTCCATGCACTATCATTACACAGGTAAACAGATACTATTCATTTAAAAACATGTAATGTTTGGGTTTGGTAACAATTTATTGTCACCATATTAATCTGAAGAATTTTACGTAATACATATATAAATAAATATCTTATAAATTATTTTTTCAATAAGTTTTATGTTGAAATATACATATTATTTAGCTAAGTAACCTGCGAACCCCCTTGGCAGAGCCATCGACCCTCATTTGTGGAACGCTGGTCTATACCATGATAATGAGAATTTAAAATAACTTCTAATAACCTTCTGTAAATAATAAATAACAATCCTTTAAAGATAACCAAAACAATATATTATGAAATAACATTATCAAAAAGCAATACTTAACATAGAAATATAATAAATATAAAATTTAAACTTACAACTATTTCATATTGCACATAGCCTTCATAATGACAAAGAAATACATTATAATATTTCGATATAAAATAAGTGCATTTTCAACCAGGATATCTTCACTTTAATGTAAGTAATACCAGTACCACCAGCAATTGAGGAGGTTAACAGTTAAACCCTGTTGTTTGTTTCTTTGACAGAACCATGGAATATATTACATACTACTGAAATTTTGAATTCGAAATGCTCAAATGTTTTTGCAAAATTACGACTAATGTTTTAAATAAATAAACTTGATCTAGAATTAATCTAATCCAAATTCATTTCTTATCCATGGATATTGACGAGGGCACTCATTGCACGTAATCAAATATCTGTCTTGCTGTAAAACCCTGGAATGTAATTTACATGTATTGGGTAAATTGCAGGCAATTTCAGACGGTTCATACGGCTTCTTTGTACATTGCCATGGCTCGAATTGACTCAGTTGATTTACGGGAGTAGGGTTTCGCATCCATTGTATTGCTTGATAATTTGATACAAAATAGACATCTGGCATCTTGAGCATTTCGTCCATGAATTTCTGAAATTAATTATACCAAATCATTGTAAACTTCAATCGATCAAAAGAATATTTTTTTGAGACTGGGAAAATATTAATAAGTAGGTATCTCATTGATGTAGGTACATAACTGCCTCGTTTTGTACAAATTTATAGCATTTTTGATTTTTTTATGAAACATTAAAACACCTTAATTATCCAGGAGAAAATGATTAAGTAAAACATATTG
Organism: Himalopsyche anomala; assembly: GCA_031772345.1. Lineage (NCBI taxonomy): Eukaryota > Metazoa > Arthropoda > Insecta > Trichoptera > Rhyacophilidae > Himalopsyche > Himalopsyche anomala. The sequence goes on along the minus strand of CM062822.1, from coordinate 37,636,015 downwards.
AAATGTTCTAAAGAACAGCATGAATGTATTTTTAATCCAAATAGAAACCTATCATATTCCACAAAAAATTTTGATCTAGTATATATGTATTCAAATTTTTTGGATAGGAGTTATTTTATGTTTTAGAAAACCTATATAGGTTTTTAATATACTTTCGTGAACAAACACTTGGTCACCTTTTCTTGTATGTCTGTGACAATAAAATTGCTTTATTTACCTTGAAAGCAGATAGGTACTCTGGTTTTTTGAACCAAGCTGTATGGAAGTATAGACCTAGTGGCGCTCTGTTGCTTGTGTAGTGTCTTTTAAAATTGGATATAAACATCCTGTATATTTCATCTCCAGGTAGATGGGGAGGGCAAGAATCCACCATAGCGCATGTGTATTCGCTAACTGTTATTTGATTCATAACCATTTCCCATATTCCTGGATAACTTCTCGATGGACAGTTTTGGTTCGCTCCTAAAACGTGGATAGATTGTAAAATTTTACATTTGGTGCTCAATTTTATTGAAACTGGACATTGTAGTTTTAGAAACTGAAGGTGGTGGAAGTTGTCCAAAGAATTTATTTAGAGAACACTTTGTCACCAGAAATAAAGAACTCTCATTTTCTATGTAAGTACTATTGATTGCTATTTTATTTAAAAAAAAAAAAATTACTATTGCCAGTAAATTGAATATTTTACGAAGAAATTTAATTATACGTGGGTTACCTGTGCAAGTATGTGGCATTTTGTGATCCAGTGTGTATGGCCAGAGAGGGGGGTTTGAAAATGGTGCAACCATAGATGAATCATATACGAAACCAAACTCTTTCATCATCAAGAACTGTCGATTCCACCCAACCCTAAGAAAAGGAACACGCATGCCACTGGAATGGTAAAATGTTTCAACTAATTATTTATCATAGTATTATATCATATTTCAAAAGATTATTGCTGAATTGTTTGATTTATAATTTACCGAAGATCTTCCATGCGAATATTTCCAAACTTATTCACAATGTTGGCCATACCGACCATTTCATCAAACCAATCTTCAATGGTTGCATTCTTGGACCACCAATCTTCTGGACCTTTATGTCTAAAAACATACAAGATGTTGAAACATTTCTAAAACGATATATATATTAACGGTAATATTCAAGCAAGGGTGCCATGCACGGTGTATGGATCAATTGTTGTGTTTGAAGGATTCTTAATTGCTATTTTATAATTTATTAATATATTATTGATTTACGTTATTGAATGAACAGCAATTTCATGACCACTATTCCACATCTTTTGCACCTGCATGTAATTGGTATACTGATGGGAAACATAAAATGTCGCCTTGATTGGACAGCCATTAGGATTTTTCCTATCTGGAGTGAATAATGATTGAGTGTACAGATCATAGTTTTCGAAGTTTATTGCATCATCAAACGTCAATATTATCATCTGTGGAACCTGGAAGAAAATGAGTGTTTAGTAAGTTTAGAAGCAAACATGTGGACAGTATCCACAACACTTGATTTTAATATATCTGCAAGGCAAAGAGATAATATTTATTCAATAAAAGCTGTAAGTAAAACATGTATAATGTCTATGGATTTAGAAATGAATTAAAAGAAAAAACAACTAAGGCTATAAATATCTGCAGGGATATAAGACCTGTTTTCATTATTTTTATAATGGTATTTTTAATTCTGTATTTATTTTGCAAGTGCTCAATAACGGTGTTTCTAAATCAGTAGTCCGCAAATAGTTGGTGTTCATTTTGAAAATGAAAGTGCCAGAAATTTTCAACAATATAAGAAAATTCGTTAGAATACCTGACTAGGTTCCAATCCACCTGGTACAAGTGTACCATCTTTTGAGCAAAAACAGTCTGGTAGAATGCATGTTCGGGGATTACAAATTTCTGCAGCATTTGGGTCATGATTAGCATCACACCAACCCTAAAATGATAATTTATATAAGATAATATGTGACAATGTAATAATTATGTATAGAAAAGATTTCTTTGACTTTAGTATTAAGTCTTAATTTTCATGGATTGCCATAGCGTGGTTGTATTTTAGAAGTGATTAAAAAAATCAGTTGACATTGTTCATTTGGGGTCATTTGAATTTTCATTGAGCTCAATAATAATTAAATTTTTACCATAAATTCAATCAAATAGGTATTTGAAATGAAACGTATGATATTCTTGAATAATTTAGAATACAGCAAGTAATTTTATCAATTTTAATGACTGATCTCAACCGTAGTGGACCAGTGGTTAATACTTAAGAGTTTCTGTACTCCAATTTAAGAGTCGAATACAGTTGAATTTTTTATTCACAAACTGATTTTACATTTACGTGCCTTTGAATTTATTATACCTAGTGGTGTAGGAAGAGGTCCTGACGCACGAGGCGGTCCTTGAATTTGCCACCCCCAATATTTCTTCTAATTTTGTTTATAAATCACTTTAAATTTTTTTAATCTATAAACTAGAAGTTTTTACAACAGCTGACTTAATTTTTATGTTTAAATATAATTTCTCGAAAAGTATTCAATTTATTTTTGAAAATGCCGCCCAGGGCGGTCCGCCCCTGACGCACCGCCCTTGCTATGCTAATGGGTGCATGAAATATTTTCAAACCTTACTCAACCCATTGATTGAAAAATAGGTTGTTAAGTAATTTGTTGATAACCAATCACTCACTTGAGAAATGTTCACCTATTCAAACATAATCAAATTTCTGTTAAATACTTACTTAAAATGGCGGATTAACCTATAAGCGAATGAGGCGCGCGCTTGGGGCCTCAAAAATAACTTATATTATATAGTCCATATACTTTTTGTTCAGATTTTAATGTATATTTATTATTTTACTCGGAGTTTTGTAACGTTTTTATGTTATCCAAAAAAGTGGAACTCCAAATTTTATTGCGCTTGGGGCCTCCCATGTGCTTAATCCACCACTGCGTACTTAATATTGAATGAGGGTCCATATTGCCAACGGATATTGTTTTTAAAAATTACCTCGTCAGATGAATCCGGGCAATCGACTGATCCATCACAGAAATATTCATTAGGAAGACATGTTCCGTCAGCGCATCCAAGATTGGAACTGTCAGGGCAATCTGCTTTTTCCAATAGAGGCTTGGGTATTCTGGCCTCTGAAAACACACATAATTTCATATACGCTTACAATAAATTTGTGGATAAATGACAATATTGTAATAAACTCATTTAAATCAAAGCCTCTTGATTCCCGGCTAAACGGGTTACTAATACAGTAATCACCGGTTATATGCGTACCGCTTTAACGCGGTTTCAAATACTTCTGCGAGATTTGGACATTAAATAAAATATATATTTTATTTTAAAACAAGTAAGTAGGTACTCTAAAAAAATATTGTACAATGAAATAACTACTGAAGATCTAGTTGAAAATGAAAAAGAAAATTCATTTGGAATGGGAAAATGATGACGAAGAAGTCCTTCTGGTCGATTTTCTCTTAACGTCAAATCTCAAAAAGGTGTTTTTTCGAGTATATAGAAAAAATAGAAACCAATTTCAAAAGACTACCTAAACTTTATTGCAAGCTCAATTTGATTTACCTAAATAATTTATTACCAGAAGAAAATGATTATATAACGGCTTAACAAATCACTCTCAACAAAAATCATGTTTTATAATAAATATTTACACATTCGGAAAGTTCGAGTTAAATAGATATTTTGTCTACATTGTGTACCTAGGAATAGTTTATGTACATTCTTTTTTTTCTTATAATAAAATATTTCCATAGAAGAAATCTCTTAAATTATGTTTGTTAATATTTTTTCCAAATTAATAATGTTGTTTTTTGTTGTCGCCGCCATAACTTATTATCAATCCACTCTTAGAATCTGCCAATGATCCAATCACAAATTGACAGTTTTTCTTGCCTCTTGAGTAGTTTTGCAGATAACCCATCTGGGGCTTGTTCAAGTTTATGTAAAATTATCGATATCAATTATAAAATCGTTTTCTCGATATTCGTTCGATTATAAAAAGCAGGACGTGTCTTCAAAACAAAATATTCAATATACCTAATATGGTCAGCCAAAAATCACTAAAGTCAGTCAAAATAAGCGCGACTTCGTATTATAAACTACTTTCTTTTTAATTTGGATTATAACACTCGTAGCAATCAATGAACTGTGAAGTTCGAAAATAATAATAAATTTAATAGAGAAATTGTGAAATCTTTTATTGGTCATTCAGTCACATATATGTATTATCTATTAGTGCCGAATTAATCACAGTATTAAGAGCAAATGCTTAGTGGAATATTTGCAAATAATAATCGTCGTCCAAACGGAAAAATTCGTTCGTGTGTAGAAGAGATATCATTATTGAACGGAAGATAAAGTATTAATTTAATAAATACACAGATCAAACAAATCAAATAATTTATTGTGAATTTAATCATTAAAAAAACAATGATTTAAACTTACACGATAGGCCGTTTTAACTTAATTCGAGTTAGGCCGGACTATAGGTACAATCTAATAGTAGTAACTCTACTTGGCAATGAGAAATCAGACGGTGTAATGACAATTTCGGCTATTTGTGCGTATAATAGAGAACGGAATATAGCAATGTATTACGTTAAAAAATATTACGGTAAAATGAATGACAGCCTTTCTTTATTTGTTTCCATGTGTAGATATTTTTTGTGTGTCATTCGGTTTATTTATCTTAGGTTGTAAATAATAATCAATGATTAGATGCGAAAGTATTAGAAACTAATGTTTTACCTGCAGTTATGTCACAGTTTTCCACATTTGCTTTGAAGTCACATATTTGTCGATTCACATCAAAAAGTAGTCCGACTGAGCACTTGAATTCGAAGACCTCTCCTTCCAAGCACAGATAATATTTTGAACACTCATTATTAGTCCATATTTTGTTCGGCGGTCTATTTGGATTCCTGTGAAAATGTAACGACAGATTGACACAACTTCACATTTCGTCTTCAAATTATTACTAAGAAATTCACTTAGTTTATTAATTTACTGCTTCAAGCTTATAATGACACTGATACAATTTAACAATCATTATTAACAACAGCTTAAATTGTGGTCTGTCTATAAGTATTATTGAAAAAACGGCAATGGATTTTTACAATCCAAAATTATAGATTTTAATTTCATAGCAAAAAAATTAATTAATCAAAAAAATAAAAAATGGGATATCGCTATAATATTGCTTATTTTTTCTTGTTAATTAAACGTTGCTAAAAATCTCGTAGTTTCTACACAATTAAGGGTCAAAATGTGACCTTACAATCAAAACTGGGTAAATGTGCTTTATACTACTTTTTGTCTTACTGAAAGTTCACTAAAATGCACAAAAACAATGCGTATGACAATATCAAAAAACGCAACGTTGGAATTGAGGAAACCAATAATTCATGCAAATTACGAAATATTAAAATAAATTACGTTATATTTCAAATTTGCTATATGGTAACAAGTTCCATTTGACATTTTATGTCGGATTTTCATACGGTTCTCCGGTTTTCCTGATTCCCATGAGTGAAAAATTAACATTTTCCTATTCGCAATCGAATTTCCTACAGAACTGCATTGTTATTAGCGGCATTTCATAAACTTTTAGGTATACAAATAGTAAAATGTTGTAAAGCATATTTACCTAAAACTGTCAAAGTTTTTATTAGAAAAGTGTGTTTTTCTCTGTTCAGGAAAAAGTGGATTTATTCATTTTTAATCTCAACCTTCTCAAATATGAACATAAAAACCTTACAACTGAACACATTACTTTTATCAATGCCGCTATTAATGTGAAAATAAACGTTCAATTAAATTTAGTCAAGAAACTCGTATATAAAAAATTGCAAAATATGTCTTTAAAATATTATATACCATCGAAAGGGCAATCAAGGCAGTAACAATAATTATTTCTTCCACATTTGAGAACCAAGGGCCAAACTAAAAAAAAGTATTATGTGATGTACCGTGTGATCATTTTTTTAATGTCCACACAAACGGCTGTCAAAGCCGAAACACCACTTGCAAATTTAGTAAAAATTCAACCCACATATTGACTGAATTAGGTACTTTAAATTAATATGAATACTGTTCCATACAAATTATGCGTTGAAAAGGGAAATGGAAGACTCATGTTTTTATTAACAAAAAAGTGCAGTTATTTATTATTGGTCAATCAATTGAAATATTTTTAAAAAATCGTTCTGAAGGCAATACATTTGTTTTAATATACTTAATAATTTATTATCACATTTATTTTGAATTCAACAATTTACTTTATTAAAAAGTACCCTGACGATTGTTAGTCTGAAGATGCTTGTTAAAGACGCGAAATACGTGTCACAATTTGTACTGATTGTGGAAAGTTATAATTTTGAATTTTGTATTGATTATATCGACTGTGTAAAGGAAAAAGCACGTAACCCACACATAACAAATTTTACAGGAGGCACACAAAACGTGTTTTGATGATTTTGGGTCATATGTGAATTATGAAATATCCACAACCTTAAAGTGCACGGAGACTTCAAAACTGGTGTTTAATTGACATAATATAATATTAATTTTAGAAATCGTGAAGTAAAAACTCTTTATTCAGTCTTTTTTTTTGGTTTCAATTTTTACTAGCTCAAGTTTTTTTTAACTTAAATGCTAAATTTACATACTAATTCGGCATTTGCAGTTTACATCCTTTTGATAGCACGTGTATCAAGTTGGATACATTGTGATTATCAAAAAAAAGCTGTTTTGAAAAAACTGTGGGTTACGTCCTTTTTCACATCCACAGTCCATATTTTCTATTTCTAGTAAATATTACGATATTATAAATAGTCCAACAATCTAATTGTATCGTGTGTCTGATTGATCACTTAAGACGTAAAATTTGAGGAGATAGCAAACAATATTCAGAAAACATGCAAATTGGTTATAAGGGATCGTTTTAATATGTTATAATCGGGCCATCCTAGGAAGTGGTGCAGTGCTAAATAAAAAAATCTGAGAGCGCTGATTAATTATATTATTTTAATGCTCTCTAGCCGCAGTGATTCAATTTCGTCACCATCAAATTTCCAACAAAACGTTCTTCCGATAAATAAAAAAATACATTTATCGCAAATTTTACAAATCACCTAGAAAAGGTGTGGGAGCGCCGACCCCACGCACGTCTGCCCCACTACACTCCTGGTCTTAGGTTTAAACTCAGTCGTCCGAAAAGATTAAGTTATATCTGTGATTACAATACTAAGCCATCTAATACCTAAGTGTTTTCCAATTTATTGAGGGCATCAAACAATCCGTACAAAAGCTTTCATTTTTCTCGAGCTTTTTTAGTATTAACATGTTAATTTTAACATTATCTTGTTATCAATTATTTATTATAGAACATTGAATAAAACTGTATTTACCTGTAAAATCTGCCATCTTCTAAGCATTTTACGGTATTCCGAACACTTCTTTTCACTAAATTAGCACTCTGCACACCTTTAGTAAACGGAGAAGAAATTCGATTAGAGATCATTTATTGGCGAAAATATCATTTAGAATAATCTAAATTAAAAATAAATCTATCGCTTCAAACAATAGAATCATTTTTAAAATTGTATTTAATGCTGATGTAATTGATCAACGATATCTAGAAAGCCTACCTGTAATTTTGCATCGCAACTTTCAAATAGAATAATCAAAAAAATATCAATCTTAGACTCCGGAAATAAATAAAATATAACGCAGTAAGATTTTCCGCCGACACAAATTCATTAAAAAAAGATAAATATTGATTTTTGTCAAATCAACGTAAAGAAGGATTATTATGTATTGTTTTAATTTTCTTATCCTTGAATATTGATACTTTTGTAATTTTACTGAAGAAATCTAGATCGGTCAAAGAAATTAGTGAAAGTTTGCTGTGCCAAATTAACTACATTCATAACTACACCGTTTACCGGTTACTGTACAAAAATTGAACAAAACTTGAGCTGATGAAATCGTTTTAGTAATAAGCAAGATGATTATGTGTACAAATACCATTGTGAAAACAAAACAAAAATACTATCACTGCATAAACTAAGCACTTCTTGCCGTCCATTATAGAGTCTGGTTTGCTACTGAAGTTTACTGTATCAAGTCGGATATTATAAGGTGACTTTCTTCTTTCTCCGTTATGGAAGAAGCATATACTTACATGAGATGTTGATGTATAACGTAATGCGTATGGACCGCAAGGTAATATGGATGAATTAACCGTATGTAATGTTCTTGAATGTCCACCATCATTTCCATAATATGTAGTAGCGAAGGTAACACTATTAAAATAGTTGGTAATATTTTTTTGGACAGTTAAGTAAGAAATAATAATCTGTTTTCTATGCCCATCTAACGTGTTACAGTGTTATAACTACAACCTCTACACAACTTAAAAATGGCACACGCTTACATTTTGTTAATTCATTTTTACCATTTATTTAAATCAACGGTTAAAACTTCAGTACATAAGTACTCATATTTTCTAAATAAAAAAACCATTAGAATATGTCTAAAACCAAATGCCATTTGTTCAACGATTGGGTTCTAGCAGTGCTACTTTTCAGTAGCGAATCATAGATCAAATATGATTCTTTACTCAGCAAACCCGTATACTACTGAACTTCGTGTCGAAAATTCGGGGTGAAGTGATTTGTCTTTGAGGAATTCTGATATAAGTTTACCGAGCAATTAGTGTCCTGTTACTCCGGTTACGTCAGTGGTTACCGTGCAGTGGCTGAGATGCGACCTGTGGATGTCTTCGGAGAGCCTCAATCTTAATGATCTTGTGGTGGTTTTTCTGCGTCCTGGTCAACCATCGAAAACTTTCTAAAATTCAGACTGAAATAAAGGATGGCGACCAGAGTCGAATTTCGACAAAGACAGGCCAGGCTTTAGGCTATTCTACTTATGAGGCTCTTTCGAAGTCCCTCTTCCATTCTCAGGAGCAGAACAAAATAAACAATACATACGAAATCAATTATAATATTATTGTGAGAAGCTTATTCAATAACCTATCTTTATAAAAAAAAAATGAAAAATGATACACTTCGACTGGGGGCAACCTGGATTCCGAGGCCATTGGCTTTAGCCTAGTAAGGTTCTTTATATATCCGGTCTTGATGATGAATATCATGAAAGGAAACAAAACGATTGGCCGAATGGTGATATGGAATCTTGAAGGTATCTCCTGAACATAGGGATCTGGTCGAAGAAATTTAGATATACATATGTCTTCTGTAACTTCCACTGTAATTTTTATTCTTATTCATATGGCCGATGATGTAAATATGATAATTACATGGCTTCTTTGGAAAACTCTTTATGTTCTCAGCAACATAATGCGCTTGCAGAGTCTTTCTATTACGAATTTGTTTTTTTGAAAGTTTTTGTTGCAATAGTTTACAATTACATACATTTATCGTCGTCACCACCTGCACGACATCTGCATGCGAATTTTCGCAGCCCACGGGAAGCACATCTACTCCCGTCTCTCTAGTGGGATATATTTCCAGTTATTCGATCTCAAGGATTCCGTATTGACTTGTACACAGTCCAACAGCATCAATGCTTCCCGACTAGGGTATCCAATCCCGGGATTCGCCATGCCATCCAATTTTTGATCCCGAAATCTCGGGACTGACATGGTCGCGATTCCGTGATTTCGGGATAAAGAAATCTTGAGCAAATCCCGAAAACTGATAGGATTTTGGAAAAGAAATCGACCTTCGGAGATGAGATTTGGAAAAAGTATCAAATCGAGGATTTCAAATTGCACGGTGAGCCAAAAAAAAAGAGGTTTGGAGATAATCCGGGGAAAAAGTATACCAAAACGAGGATTTCAAATTCCTCGGTGAGCTAATCCTAATCCCGGGATTGAAAATGAATCAATCCCGAAATCCCGGAATTGGAAAAAGGCTCCGGGATTGGATACCCTATTTCCGACTCTCCACCGTCAGTCACTACGAGCGGGCGCAATGGATTAAATTCTTACACCAATCCAGCGGTGGGCTGCCGAAATATTAACAAGGGGCTCGCTTAACCTCAAAGATATTTCAGGTGATCTGGAGGAGTGATTTTTTATTACTCTTATATAATAATAATATGACTAGATAACAAAATGTATTAACCTAAATTACATTACAAGAGCTTAGACTGTAGAGTAAGAGAGAGGCCAATTTTCTATTTCTAATCAAATTCCATGTTCCAAGCGGTACTGCGTTATTATATAATCATGATGCATATTAATACATGATATTACGCATATATCTGAGAATATTGTTTGTATTCATTTAACAAGGGGCTCGCACGCATCTGTCAAATTTAACAAAAGGCTCGCGCGAGCCCCCTCCAGCCCACATCTGCACCAATCCAATTTAATAATATTACAAAGGATATTATTGTTTCAAAAAAAATACTTCGACTCAAGAAACGACATATCTTCATTGAAAGCTGTTTTAAAACAGGAAACAACTTAATAATTACGAGCATTGAAAGTATTTATAAAAAAAATACATGTGAAAGCAATATCCGATGCCCGATATGAGTTACACTGTAAATTGCTTTGACTCACCGCAAAATTCATAGGGGACATCTAAATTGCATTTACGTCACTGCTTATAAGTTTTACATTATTAGCCTCGTATATACTTGTCATCCTTTTTTTAAACCATGTCCGCTCCCAATGTGGAGCATACGGACTCCTAATGGAGTTGATCTCAACAGAAGTGTTTCTAGGAGAAATGCTTGTAACCCAGTTGCTCAACCCATTGGCGGATCCAAGGGGGGGGGGGGCATGGGGGCCATGGCCCCCTCCTTGGGAGAATTTATTTTCCATTTTTATAATTTATTAAAACTTTATTTTGAAATGGGCTCTTTAATTGTTTAGTTTACTATGTTTTATAGAATACATACTTACTTAATTATGTATTGACTATTTTTATATACACCCAATCTTTTTTTACGCGATACATTGGAGGAAGGTGACGCGTAAAAAAAACTCACTTTCATATGATTTGATAAATCGGTTCCAAAAATCAAAATATCGCGTAAAAAAGTATCAAAATTGTATGAAAAAAAAATTGTTCCTCAAATTAGCGCAAAAAATATTTTTTTACGGTGCCGTCCAAAAAAATCGCGTAATTTCAAAATCGCGCAAAAAAAAATCGCATAAAAAAGGCTTTCATTTATTTTTTAATGTATTATTTATGTATCATGCTTATTTCCAAATTGAATGGCTCCCTCCTGGGACAATTTCTGGATCCGCCACTGGCTCAACCTCTCTTTTTCTAAAGAGAGTAGGAATAGAAGGATAGGGCTAGGACAGGATTAGTTGTTAGCTAATAGCTCTCGATACACCCCGTTCATAGGATGGGATGGGTGGGACGGAATTCAAGACATCACATACGTCCATGCCTTCGAACAGAAATTCATAAATCGATTGCAAAATCAATTTATAAAACTGTCCGTAATGGGCTTCGAACCCGTGACCTCCGTAACCGAAGCCAACGATGTTGAACACTCGACCACACAGGTGGGAAATTTCAACGATTTTTTAGTTAAATTGACAATAAAAACAATCATATCTTAAGCGAAGTGTAATGACGAATACCAAAAATTTAAAAATGAATAACAAAATATTGTTGAAGATTTTTTACATTTATTCTTTTAACATTATGATGTATTTAGAAATATAATATAGAGCCAAGTAAATTACAATGCAACATGTAAAAGCTCGTTTCAGGGTGGTATCACACACACAATTAATATTTTAAGATTGGAATGCACAAATTTCTAACAAAAGTTTATAATTATTCAAATTACTGAGTGAACGATCTTGAGCATACGCGGAAAATCCCACCCGTTAAATTATAAGGATGCCTTATGCAGGACCAGTTTGTGATGTGTGCAAAGTGTGCGATGCTCACAGGCGTATACAAAACTAAGATTTTAAGACTATTCACTCATTAGTTTTAGTTTTACAAGGCGTCGAGGTGTCGTGTACACAAAGATGCCGAAAGCTTTGAAACAATCCTGGCTCTATGCCCCTACATCTTAATAATGAAATGTAACACAAGCGTTCTTAAAATACAATACCATGTGCTCGCAGCAAAATATATCAATTTCTTGTGCAGATAAGTAATATAAATAATTTCCAGCCACAAAGAGACTCAAGGTACTGAAGTGGTAAAAATAATCCTTACATATACAATAGTAAAATATATAAATAGTAAAATCATATAAATTAAAAAAAAAAATGTTTTTTTTTTTAATTTCTGATATCTATTAATAAAATTAGCATCGTAATACCAAATTATTTAAAAAACGCCGGTATCTTGCTTATTCTTAAAGTTGTTATAAATTATCTATGGTTGTCATTTCTGGAGCTGTCAAGTATAAAATAATCAAACTATCCGCTATTTGTTTCTGAAAATGAATTTCAAAATAACAATATATTTTTTTGTTCTTCTTTATTACGACTACATTGAAGGAACGATATCTCCTTCTGATAAATCTAGCAAGACAGTGAAGTCTAAACAAGGTCATAAAGAGCGAAAAGGGCCTTACAATCTATCAGTGATGGAAAGAGATTTGGTAAAAGAAGAGCCGTTAGTTAAGGATATCATTGTAAACTATCAAACATTTCATGAAGACACTAGTAGGCGATATTTTAATGGGTCTGTTCTCGGATTTGTCACTCCAGTAAGTATGACTATGCAATTGATTAGGAATATATGCGATCGATTTTTGTAAGTACGCTACAAATAAAGTTGTTTATAATTTAACCATATTGTATAAATCAAAAATGGGTAATTGTAGAGTATAGCTCGTCATGGATTATTACGGCGAAAAAATTCACAAACTAAGCTAAAAACGCCACGATTTAAAAATATTTTTTGAGGGCTTGATAATCGCGTTAAAATCACACATTAATATGAAGAACACTGACAAATAAATTGTCTAAAATATGACATATTCTCACTGTACACCGCCATACTTTTTAAATTATCCTTTACTTACACATGGACTATTGCGGCATAGTATGTTGAAAACAACGCCAGGATTTAAAATATTTATTGAAGCATTGATAAATCGCGTTAAAACCACACATTATTACGAAGAACACTGATAAATTATACGAAATACGAAATATTTCGTATTTCGTATAATTTATCAGTGTTCTTCGTAATAATGTGTGGTTTTAACGCGATTTATCAATGCTTCAATAAATAATTTTAAATCGTGGCGTTGTTTTCAGCTTAGTTTGTGAAGTTTTTCGCCGTAATAATCCATGACGAGCTTATACTCTACAATTACCAAAATATTTGCTATGAAAAAATTTCCCACCTACAAAATTCTGAATGAATTTGATATTTATACAGTGGTAATTCCTTAACCTTTTGGCTGCCGTAGAAACCTACGTCTGTACCTAGCACGCCGGCTATAATTTGCAATTATCAATTTAATTAGTTATCTTCTGTGGCAGCTATCCAGTTAATAGGTCAAATAAAAAACAATTTTATAAAATAAGAGTAACATTTTACATAAACACATAATTCATTGAATTGATAAACTGCTCTGGGAATTCCCCCATCCCTCTTCACTGATTAAATTACAGTAATGGTAGGTCATCTTTGAAAATATTTCTTCTATTTGTAATAATATAATCATTAAATATATAATAATGTAATTAAGGTCTACGTCTAAGACACGTCTACTTTTGCTAAACAATTTCAGAAAGACACGTATTCAATCAGGAACAAGGGATAATAATGTTGCACCCAATATAAATTGCAATTGCAATACGGACCCTCATAAACTCTTTTTTCAGGAAATTTTAGAAATAAACAGAGTGCAATTGAAGAGTCTTCCGATCTTTAATGATCAACTGCACATGCCGGGGTCGCCCCTCATATACCCTATATAAGTATAATCATAAAACCTTTCCAACAAACAAAAATAAATATAATTCTTAAAACTATTCACCATTCAAATCTGTGGGCATTCTGATGGACTAATCATTTTCGCCAGCAATAGCTAAACTCAATGATACATTTATTTCTTATATAAACACGAAACATTCATTTAATAAGCGTCAGTTGAAGTTCATCCGTGTACTTGAATGGCTGAAGAAGCCGAAAGGTGAAACCCGGGTCGTTAGTGACAAAATCTGTGTGAATGTACATAATCTGAATGATTCAAATTTAATATAATAATGTTTTTTTTCAGTGGAATAGTCATGGTTATAATGTTGCTAAGTTATGGGCACCCAAATTTTCTCTGATATCGCCTGTTTGGCTACAAGTTAAAAGAAACGGGAAAGAAGACTATGAAGTCACAGGTCTGCATGACGTTGATCATGCTTGGATCAAAACAGTCAAGCAAAATGGAGCCTCAAATCGATTAAAAAGTAATTGAACATGTTTTCATTTTTATGAACAATAAATATTTTGAAAATCACTGTCGAAATGCAGGTATTGTTTCTATTTTATAAATAATCTGAACGACAACCAATCAAAAAATTCAGTAAACTGGAGCTTAACTTCCAAAAAAAATTTTTCCTAAAATTCCAAAATAAATTAAATCTTATATTTTGATAATAATCTTTGGGATATGATATTATTTCTTCACAATCTTTCTAATAATTTAAATAAATTCAATTTAAATTGATGTGAATCCATTTATTTTAAAAATAATTGGATAGAAAACAATATTATATTTTAAAATGATTTATTTATTATTTCTAGATTTACTAGTCAACTGGAATTAATATGAAATAACAGATTTCTGTAAAAATAGACGATTAAGACATCAGAAAGTTTTTTTTTTTTAAAAAGGGAGTTAATCAAAAAAAATCATATTCTAGATTTACTATCAACTGGAATTAATATGAAATAACAGATTTCTGTAAAAATAGACAATTAAGACCTCAGAAAGTTATTTTTTTAAAAAAGGGAGTTAATTAAAAAAAATCATAATATGAGACAGTATTAACCCTTTGATAAGTATCGCCGTACTATACGTCCAAGTATTTTGTCATCTATTATCCATCGCCATTCTCATATTTTTTATTGAATTTTTGTTATTTCTTCAGATATAGATACTAGACACATACAACAGTGAGTTGCTGATTGAGGCTGCCACATTATTTTACTAGGTGTTGCAAATGTATAAAAGGTTTTTAAAAACGGTTAACATTTGTAAACAAATTGGTAGTCAATATAATATTGAGTGTAAAATACCAATTGAGATTGATTCCTTTCCTGAAATCGACGTCTGTAGAGTGTCACATGCACACAGATGAGAACAAAAAAAGATCTAGGCACAAAATCGCAGTAACAGCTTTTAGAAAAATATTTAAAAGTAATAAAGTATTAGTTCACTTTACATTTTTTAATTCATAAAAAAATATTTACAAACTAAAATAATAAATAATATTCTTCCTAGAATAATCTGTATCCAAAATAATGTTTTTTATATTTTTGTGAGGCAATACTACAAATAATCAAAATATAAGGAAAAACCTAATTTAGTTAAAATTAACTCATTATCATTTTGTTGTCTTCTAGTTGTTCCTAGATTTCTGTTTGAGGGATGGACTCCTAAAGACTTCTCCCAATTACTTAGTGGACCACGAGAAGAAAGAGTGGCCCTCGCAAATGTCTTGAAAAAAATATGCAAGCAGTGGAAATTTGATGGATTGGTTATAGAAATTCTGTCACAAATATCTGGCCGAGTTAATTATGGAATCACTGTGGATTTGATTAAATTTCTCGGTAAGAACATTATCAAATACGTATAAATATTAATCATTTCTTAGGTGGAGCTTCTTGGTGGAAAGACATTACCGTCAACTGCCATAATTATGTCTACTGTCCCAACTTTGCCAAGAGTAAGTAGCCTTTTTTTAGAGTCCGGCAAAATTGGAATAAATCAAGGTATATAAAATATGTGCCTATGGTTATTACTTAAAAAATGGTGTGTCGCTACTAACTCTGGTCTTAAAGCTAGGACGGTACATTTGAAAAAAGTTAACATTTTTTTTTGTAAGAATTTCACAATTTTTATCATGGTCACTCATCGCAATCATTATCGACTAATGTTCATTCAATGGTTCTCGCAATGAGTGAAACAGTCCTTGTAATTAAAAATAATTGTGGAATCGGTTCAAAAAATTGTTTTATTTTTATCAGTATAACTATTCAGTGAATTGTTTACAACGACCCTTTTTAATTTTAGGATTGGCAATGGCTGAAGTCTTGCTTGACTTTATATTAGTCTTGCCACCCTCACGAGGCCAGTCAATCGACGATGATTTGATCAGACAGTTTGATGCGCTTTATCCATATGTTACCGGATTTTCACTCATGACGTATGATTTTTCCAACCCACAGAGACCAGGTAAATACTTAAATCTGGTTTATGCATTTAACTTTTTATTATAGACAATAAATTCATGCACATTTATTTATATTTAGTAAATTAAATACAGATAATTTTTGTATTCATATTAATTAAACTTCAATACGATTACTAGAGTAAAAAAAAACAACACTTTTCAGGGCCGAATGCTCCTATGGAATGGGTCAGAAGATGTGTGACAAACTTGGTCCCAAATGATGAAGAAACGGAGAAGCGTGGAAAAATACTGCTGGGTCTAAACTTTTATGGAAATGCTTACTCTCCAGGAGGCGGTGGACCAATAGTAGGCCATGAATACATAGAGCTTTTGAAAACTGCGAAAGGATCGATGAAATACGACGATAAAAGTGTGGAAAACTTTTTAGATGTAAAGTAAGTCAACCCTAAGTAACACAAATATTATTTACATATTGTATACAAGCTACGTTCATTGACTGTGGACTATTTGATATGTTAACATTGTTAGTTATAGTGTGGCTCAGTTTGATTTCAGTTTTTTTAATTTCAATTAGTAAAACATGTACGTACAAGTATTTTGTTATCTTTTATCAATACATTTTTTTTGAATTATTATTATTTATTCAGATATGTATACTATACACATCTATCAGTCGCCCGTTGTGGTCTAGTTGGTTAGAGCTTGCTCCAGGTTTGTCTGGGTTCGATTCCTGGTAAGGTCAATGTCAAAATTTAGATTTTTAAATTAAAATTTGAGACCTAAGACATGGGTGTTTGTGATGTCAATTTACCTTGAGTTTATCTCAAGTGACTTACATTACAGTCACATTTTTTTTATTATTTGTTGCAGATGAACAAATGAGTTTTTTTAAAAATGTTATTTTTTGTAAACAAAGTAGTGGCCATATAGTTTCCTTACTAGAATCGATGCCAGTAGAAAACTACATGTCCACACGTGAACCTGATAAAGATTTAGATTGAATCGGAAGCAATAGCTTCTGGAAAATTATTTAAAATTAATAATGAATTAGTTTTTTTACACTTTTAACTGTGCGTTTGAATATTGAGAAAAAATATACCATTTAAAATGATAAGTAATATTCTTACCAGATTAACAAATATCATAAAAAAATATTTTTATTTTTTGTGTGTAGTAAAAACAATCAAAATATTCTCATTTAATAAAAAAAAACTTGCTATTCAATGGGTTAATGGCAATCATAAGAAAAAGAGTATTGGGTATCGTGGTTAGCTAATCATTCTTTGATTTTCTGTTTCAGGACACCGAAAGGTCGAAAAATAATATTTTACCCAACGCTGTACTCAATTCAAAGACGCATTGAACTCGCTAACGAACTGGGCACAGGAATTGCAATTTGGGAACTAGGACAGGGTTTAGACTACTTTTACGATCTTTTTTAAGACTTAATAGATATATTTGTTAGGTAAATATTATCCATGACTGAGAAAGATTATGAGTATATTAAATATAAGTTGAAATGGCTTATTCAATATTTTTATGTCAGTATCGTCACTAATAAAGATAAATATCACACTGTTCATGATCATTACTTCTTTTCAATGGCTAATTAATAATTCTCTCCATTGAGGCTATCACTTATATAATAGACGCCATGAAGTATAATTTGGTAAGCGAATTTGATTCTCGATTCTTTTATGGCTGTGGGCATGTTTTCTTCTCAAAAATGAATACAATTCAAATTTAACCACAAGGAAAAAATTAAGAAACGACGTGCTAGGTTTGAAATACGTACTTACTCACCTATTTATTTCACAATTAGCACTACATGCATCTTGCGAATGATCCTGGCTCTAGTCATTGTAATATTTTATTGTGTTTCAAGGATGTATTGTTAACATTTTTTTTAGACTTCGCATTAAATATTATGTGCTCTTATTGTTGGTGTTATATTCTAAACAGCACGATAATTATATTGAGTCAATCGATTTAATCACTAAAAATGTAAGTGCATGATGTATTTGTCTGTATATATTTTTATTACATTCCAAGCCTATGGATGATGATGTATTGATTTCATCAATCAAAACAAAATATTTTTCGTATCTCTGTCATATGTTGTTTTAACACGAACTGTTTTGTTTTAAAAAAAAATCATTCCAACAGAATTGAGTTTTTTTTTTCTGAATAGTTATTATTCATGTTTTCATTTATTCATATCAAAATGATATCACATTTTTTATTTTATTTGAGCAGTTTGTCCAAATTTAAATTATTGTAATTCCATTGTCAGATATAAAGCAATTAGGAAAAAATTGATTTCACCAGTATTGATGGTGGCGGAATCCCTGTTTGTTATTAGACTAAACAAATTAGGCTAACAAAAAAAAATTGGTGCTAGATATTGCAACTGTTTTGCAACAAATATTTTTTTTCGAAAAGAATACCAATTGATGTCTGATTTAAGTTATTTTTCTATGAGAACTGTTGTTTAACCTATTTTTTTTGAAGAGAATAGAAGTAGACGGCTAGGACAGGACTAGTGGTTAACTAATTACTCTTGGTACGCCCTTTTATTTTAGAATTGGGAGGGCGGGAAGAAATTTTTAAACATCATAAAGACCCATACCTTCGAATAGAATGCGTTTGAGAAAATGCTGTTCGTACTAGAACTCAAACCCCAACTATGTTGACCGCTGTGCCACGGACCCGCTGATCTATTAAACAACATAGTACTATTTTACACTCAGTCACACTCTCTTATATGACTCGCATACATATTTTATACATGGGAAGGCTATGGAAATGAAAAAGGTGAGCATACAGTATTAAATAAAACATGGCTTCAAAAATCTTTTTGTAGTTTGGAAACGTTTCAATTAAGCCGATTCCAAGTTATATTTCACAAAATATTGAATATGACATTGTTGCATAGACAGTACCTATTGTTTCAATAATTCAAAATGTATTAAGTACAAGTAACTGGTATGGAATACTGCAACAGGTATTTTATAAAACTAATCAATCATTTCAAATTGCATCAAGATTACTCAATAACCACTGTATCTTGGTGTGTTGCAGAACTTGTCGACGCTTCTTTATACTGTTCACTCCAATACTCCTCAGGTTTCCCGAATGCCTGCAATTGTTAATTTACAAAGCGATCAATAATATTATATCACTGTGACGGATCTAGGTTATTTATACTCGCAGAAAATGTAAAATATTATTTACCTCAGCAATTTTTTTAAGCAAATACATTTTTGGTACTTCTGCATCAGCACGGTGTCCCCATTCAAATACGTATCTAGTGTTATCCATCTCGCCAACCTGAAATATAAAAAAAGTATAACTCAAGATAATAATTGACTCTTGTAATCCTATGGGGGCAATCTATCGGCCTCACGATTTTTTCATAATTTTTTACAGATATATATATTTTTATTTTTGCCGCAGTTTGACATCAATTAAAATGATGCATCCGCCATATATTGAACATCTGGTGGTGAGTCTAAGTTTACACATGGCTTCCCAAACTATGTTCTGCTGAACATCGACACTACCAGGCAAGATGGAAAAAAAGTGTGTAGTAGTAGTAAACATAGAAGATCTAGCACTCTATTGCTTTTTTGCAATAAAGTGATCCGGATTTGTTGCATATGCTATGCTAATTAAGGTAGATTTGAAAGGGTTGATATACTTAAAATTTTGCATCAGGTTTTAAATAATAAAAGTACTCACTTTTGTGTATTTTAAATATAATTCCTTGGTAAATTGATTTGTTACTATTTTTTTTATTACTTGATCATTTTCTGGTAGAAGGCCAGCTTTCTCCAAAAATTTCCATAAAGCATCTGAATAATAAAGAAGATTCAGCTGTAGTCCCACTCGTAATACAATAATAATTTATATAACAGAGCAAATCCAAACATCTCAGACTTAAACTTTTGATAGTAAAGAAAAGTTCACCAAGAGCTTGACAGAGTACTCTTTCAGTAAGTGCAGCATCTGATCATCATTGAAATTTGGATAGCATAATCCCACCTCCAGTAAAATACACTTGTAAGTCTGGATTTGTCATTTTGCAAGAGCTATTTTGCATTTACAACAAAACTTAACTGTGAATATAATAGGTCTGTTCTTTTTTTTTTTAAATATAATTTAAGATTTCGACTGAAGGTGCTTGGTGGATATGGTAGCCTTTAGATTGAAAAAAGACACGTCTACTTTTGCTAATCACTTAATTTCGGAAGGACACGTGTTCAATCAGGAACAAGGGATAAAAATGTTACACTCAAATACGGAGGGTCATAAGCTCTTTTACCAGGAAATTTTGGAAATAAACAGGGCACAGTTGTATCGCCTTCCGATTTTAACCCTTTGTACGTCATTGTCTCACTCGTGAGTCGCATTCGTATTGAATACTTCGACGTTGGCGGCTAACTGGTTAAATGAAATATTGCATATGCGGGGGTCGCCACTTCTGTACCCTATATAAATATAGTCATAAAACCTTTTCCGACAAACAAATAAATATAATTTTTAATCTTGGGAATTCCCATGAGCTTATCCTTTTCGCCAGCAATGGCTTTAGACTCAGTGATACATTTATTTATTATATAAACAAGAAACATCCATTTACTAAGTGTCAATAAATAATTATGTATTGCTTTTTTCAGAGTAGCAATTTCTAGATCTGTAGCCAGATTTCCATTTAATCTTACAAGCAGCAAAATCAAAATAATTAACTATCGACATTCAGTTATTCTTAGTTCAGCGAATACGCCTTGATAAGACTATGGAAAATGCTTGATTGTTCATAAATAACTTATTATTTTATTATTTTCGTGCTTTTAAAACCTTATTCGCCATTTCGAACATTATCGCATGTGATGAAAAACGTCAATGAGAAATACAAATATAATTTTCACTTAATTGAAAATTATTAAATTAAAGTGAAAATTATATTTGTGTGAACCATTTTAGGTTAAACTGCACGACAAATACGTACTACAGTTTTAAAAGTATCTTGTTATATTGAAACAGCGTAATATTATTGTCAAACAAATTAATCATACCTAATTAAAAACATAACCTTATTTTAATATTATCCGATATTCATTCATCTTATTTCAGCGAATACACACTCAAAGATAACACAATGTTTTTTATTGTCAATAATAAACCGATGGTTGTATTCTAATCCATACTCTAAATCACTTTTAGGGTGTTCACTGTCAATACTTGGTGGAAAGGGATTATATTAATAAAAACACAATATTCCTTTGTACTTCATTCCACTTTATTTAATATGTCAGGACCGGTTTCGCTCATTACGAGCATCGTCAACTGATAAGAAATATATTTTAACAATGCTATTTATACAAAAATGAACAGTTATAAACAACAATTGGCATTGAAAAGAAATTACCAATTACAGTGGAACCTCGATTCTACGTTTTTCAAGGGACCGTAATAAATGAACGAATAATGCGGGAAACCGATAATGCGGGAAATCGTCAAATAATATTTTTAAAAATGTTTAATTTTCAAAAAACTTATTTATTTATGTAACTAAATGCAATGTAAAACTATTTGAGCGAGAAAAAAAAATTCTACAAAAACGGTCAATCGGGATAATAATTGGGGCGGGACGATAATATTTGGATGACAGATCGAGGAAATCAGTAAATCAGGGAATGATAAACGTGGAATTATTAAATATTGTTACGACGGGGTCTTGGTCGAGTAAAAAATAAACGATACATGCAAAAAAACGAAGATAGTGAGAACGGTAGATCAGGGTTCCACTGAAAAAAAAACGCGAAACGAAATGCGAGGCAAAACTATTTATGAAAAATATTCAATGAAAACGGTCAATCGGGATAATATTCGTGACGGGACTAAATATTTAAACGGTTGATCGAGGAAAACGGTAAATCGGGGAACGATTAATGCGGGATTCTTTTACATTGTTCTTATGGGTGTTTGGGGGACTATGAAAAATAAACGATCCATGCAGGAAAACGAACAATGCGAGAACGGTAGATCGGGGTTCCACTGTACATTAAAAGTGATTCTAAAATAACACAAAATTAAAATGTTTAACACATCTAACATATAATTAAAAAGTCATCTCAGATTAATAAATTTAAAATGGCGATTGAAAGTAATTGCAAACATAATTAAAATTTGGGAAATTTTTGACAAAGTGATAAAATGCTACATTAATAAAATTAAAAAACTTGCTCTTTTAAATGTTAGCTCTAGCCTGGTGTTGGATAAACCTGTTGTTATAAAACAGTGGGTTAAATTAAATTACTTAGGTAGAGTTACAGAAAAAATCGCTAGGAAAATTGATAGAAATAAATTTCATGTAACTTTTTATAACACACTCAACTTGAGTTGACAACAAATTTAACTGTCAAAATCACAATCCAAACCATGTGATCAAAGCTTTGAATTAGATTCTAATTCGAATACAGTTTGCAAACCGTCAGCAAACCATCAGAAGTACACAGAAGAACAGACCTAATATTGGATACATACTCTTATTTTTAAATTGGCAATCAGAATCCTTTTACAACTGTATTTTAAGTTATCTTTCAAATAAAATAAACAAAGGTACTCTCTGCCGTCTCTAAGCTGATTGATATGCCACAGTGCTGCTTATCCTTTTCTTAGGGTCAGTATAACCAGTATTTATA
The DNA here is from genome assembly GCA_031772345.1 of Himalopsyche anomala. NCBI lineage: Eukaryota > Metazoa > Arthropoda > Insecta > Trichoptera > Rhyacophilidae > Himalopsyche > Himalopsyche anomala. The sequence goes on along the minus strand of CM062822.1, from coordinate 37,612,892 downwards.
ATTTCAGACATAACCTTTAGATAAATGAATATATCTATACTGGCCTTACTTTACTTTACTGGTTTTTTTTTAACATGGCAATTGAGACCTTTCCAATGAATATATGTAATTCATACTTAAAGCATATATATCCACATAGACACTACCGTGTTGAGTTTAAAGTATGTTTGTACTCATATATAGACAAATAGCGCTGACATACATGTTCATCCATACTCCTTTTAAGGTTAAACCAGTATTTTACTAAGAGTGCAATATTATTAGATATGTATAAAATTATATTATTAACAGCTTAACGACCGCTGGACGCGTATTTAAGTCATTGAAAACCAATGGTTGCTGGCCGGCGGATGCATATATGCGTCCTACGTCATACATTCCACTCTATTAAAAAGTATCTGGAAGCTAGAAAATTAAATTTGATAAAGATATCTCAATTGGTTTACAAATTGTAGTGAATTTAGTAAAATTACAATTTTTTGCGAATTTTTCGCAAAATTGCTCGGCCGCCAGGTGAAATTCTATAAAAAAAACGTGCGGTCGTTAAGCTGTTAAAAATGCAATAAAAAAAAAAAATTTACTAATAAGATAGCAGTGTATTTAGTTTCATATATAAAAATAGCAATTTCGGCATCATTTCTGAAATGGTTCTATCGGGTAAATAATGCCGATTCAATATTTACATTTTGACTGGAATATAGGGCACGAAAAACGTGATAAACAAGAGTTTTTTTTATTGAAAAGACAACACTTTGGCTTTGGAAAAAAAATCTCCGATCTTCAATTACATAAAAAAAAAGTTTTTTAATTACATTACTTTATTTCTGATGATGTATTCGTGTTTTCTTAAATGTACACACTTCCAATGTGAAGAATATTGACTCTTAACCTGTTAACAGCTACGAAAAAATATGGTTTTTTTGTCCTGTAGGCTAGCAATTTTCTAAAAACTAAAAAAGGGCAACACATTGGAACTATTCACGTGATTTATGGCTTTAGATGTTCTCCGTCACGAATAAAAGTAATCCCATGTAATTAACCATACCACAAGGCTTGTAGCGCGTATAAATGATTCGTCAATTAGGGTTGTCACACACAATTTATAATAAATACCGTTTTAGAATTAATTTTAAAACAGTAAAGTTTAATGCAAAAAATAAGATATTATATCCCACAAGTCTCGAATAGTTCACACAATTAGAAATTAAATGATGCTAGGGTTGTCACAAAAAAGAATTTTATAAAATTATTGACATGATAAATAAAAATATGTTCACAAAAGTGTTTTATGGTGTTCATATAACGTACGAGATATATTAAAAAATAATTTTTGTGTGGTATGTTTCAAAACACGGCACTGCACATAAGGACACATCACATTGTTTACAAAAGAATTTAGTAGATGTTCTTTTTTTTGAAGCAGCACATACCACACAACGCTTTTTATTTATATTTCTAGCAAAAGTAGATAGCTCAGAGGTGGAAGTGGGCAAAAAATCCATAAAGTGTGTGTTTGCTCCAATACGGGAATGTAATGCGACAGACTTACGCTTACGAGTGATTGTTTTCTTATGACTGAGGGTAAATGTTATAAAAATGCATTTAGAATATTGGGATAAATATCGGAACATGTTGAAAGCATTAACTACATGTAAATAACATTTCTCATAATATAACATCAAAAAAACACATGTGTGCCCTGACCCGATTTAACCTTTACAGAAAACGGCAAAAAAGTATCATGTTACCTACCATTTTTTTTTTGTGATGCTTGCATCTCAGACTACCGCCCCTGCAGGGGGCGGAGATTGTAGGATTAGTCATATAAATCAATGTTGTCAATGTATGTTCAAAACGCCGCTTAGCTAGATGATTTTCTACCGTCGACTGTTTTACCATGAAGAAATATTAACGTATTTGTACAAAGACATCAGCAATTCGACAACCCCTGCCACCTGTACGATTTTTGTCGATTTTTTCTTAAGAATTTAAGAATAATTTATATTTATTCAATTGTTTTGAAACCTATACATATGCAAAATAATATTTACGCATATGTTATGATTATTTATCAAAAGTTGTGACAGCCCTTACGACCTCTATTCACTTTTTGTTGAATTTCTCTTACGAAAACTGTCAAAACGAAAACTTTATATTCATTTTGTGAGTGGTTAAGAGATGTCGGACCCTTATTCAATGACGCGAGCTGAAAAAAATATTTATTGACGCCGTAATAATGAGAACACACCGGTGGGACTATAGCGTGTGGGGTTAGTAGGTATGCGACACACCGGTGGGTCGTTAGCGTTTAACTGGTTAATAAAGCATCTCTGCAGAAATTGTTGTACAAGAACTGGTTGTAACACCTTAACTAGTGTCAGTAAAGTTAAGTGTCCTAAGCCAAAGTGTCTAACTAACTCAAAGTAACTCAACCTCTTTAGCAGGTAAGGGTAAGACCAGTATTAACAAATCACTATCTCTATCCCCCATTGTCTGGACTAGAAATAATCAAATGGGTGGTGAGAGTTGAAAGTATAACAGACACCCACGCACTTAGATAAAAATTAAGTGTTGCTAACACCTCACAGCTGTCATATCATCTAAAGGGGTTATACAATTATTTATATTAACAAATTAAAGTTATTGAAAGATATATTTATATACAGATTTTTTAAATGGTACAGTAAACAAACCTTCTTTAATAGATCCTCCGCTCATGAAGATATGTGATAAAATAGCCATAAGCAAAATATGGTTGGTCGGGGCATTTTCAATTTCATGTGTATCATAAGTATCATCACATAGTATTAAAAGGTAATGATTTTTTGAATCCAAATCTTGTATTTTATATCCGTAAACCTGAAAAAGTTTTCACAAATTTCACTATATTCATCATTAACTATAGTTGATTGTATCATTTCAAAATAATATTTATGCAAATTTAAATTTCCGACCTTAACGAATATTGATGCTGAGCATTAATTTAGTTAGAAATATATTTTTTATAGAAATTCTTAATCCAGCTGTTTATAGAGTTCGATAAAAACGCATCATTTTCCCACAAATTGTTAGTCAAAACTGAAATTAAATACTATCCGGGCATGATTTAAATATTGTATTAAAATAAACCTCTTTCAGAAACTTAGACGTCCGCTTAAGAATGACATTTAGGTGACGAGAGAAGTCTTCTCGAAGAGATGAAACAAATTTCAATAGATCTGATCGCTTTATTGGTAGACTCCCGCCAGATTTGTTTATAAAATATCTCGCGCATTCCTTTGCTGTTGATTCTATCTCTTCCTCAGTTATTCCTCTATTACCAGACAAACTTCGATCAATTTGACTCATTCTTAAGGCGTTACTTCTGCTTATTATATGCAGGTATCACTATTTATTGTGAAATGTAATTCAGAGACAAGCATTAACTATTTAAACTTGCTAACGATTTGACATTTTGTTTAGTGTTGCCAGCATAGATAGTATATTTAGAGTTGCCAGATATGTTTAGCCGAATAACCTTTACTGAAACATTCAAACCTAGATAGTAGCCTAACTAATTACAGTTTTTTTAGATTATTACATGAAACAATAAAATATTAAGAAAAGAAAATCTTAGAATTAACCGACATATATATTTAAAATATATATACATATATGATGGATCTATTTCTAAATCAGCATTGATCAATACTTTGAATTTTATTATAATTTTAAGTTATTTTTCTTTCAGTTTGTATCAGCATGTTGGTCTCTCGACGCGCTGAGCATGCTTGACGGTATATTTTTTTTATAAAATGTGCAGTGGTACCCTCTAATATTTTTGGTTACGACAAAAAATAAAACGATAACAGGAACATAATGAATACAGAAACGTTTAAAAAAAACCACTGTAGAGTGCACTTCAATCAGTGTTAAACAGTGGCGGTTCCTGACCTAAAATCTTGGGTGGGCTAGAGAAAAGCATATTTCCACTTCACCTTATACATTAATCTACAAGCAAATTAACAAATACTACGACACTACTGCAATGCATAAATTATTATATAATAAAATCAATGCTAATGTAAGTAAGAAATATTAAAAAATTCATACGGGATCTTAAATCTCTCTCTTAAGTCTCTTTTAAAGTGAAAAAACAAGTACTAACAGCAATACAGAGCTAGCTGTCAGTGAGAGTCAATACCTGTCACTTTCATACAATACATCGATATTGGTATTTGTGTTTCAATGCATAAGTATGCGTCATGGGCTAAATCAGTTCAGCCCCCAACGAAGACAGAAACTTGTTAAGTTAAAGCACAATCGCGTGTATTAGGTGACGTTTCCGTACATACAAATACAATAAAAATCTAATCGTGCTTGATTGCGCCCCAGTGTAAAGAAATATTGTCTGTGGTTACGGGCTAGCCGTTGCTAGCCCTTGAGTGGTGTTGCCAGAGTGACGTAACGTCGCCTCTTCCCTGTGAAGTATTTATAGGGTTATTGTTTTTTTATGCCGGCTCAGTTTAAAATTGTAATACAAAACACAATCGGGAATATGATTGTAGGTAGACGTAACATTGTTTTATATTGACAGAGGAAAATTAAAACAAAGATATTATATTCATTTGGGAAAGGTTAGTTACACTTATAAATGTATTTATTTTGTTCAGCGGCCGAATTGCTGTTCATTTTTATTCAGCCATCTAAAGTTTTGGGTGAAAAATGCAGGTCGGGCTTAGCCCACCTAGCCCAGTACCTAGAACCGCCACTGGTGTTAAAATGATTTACTTCAAGTATTACTATTGTTAATAGGGTAAAATATCAAGGTATTTCAGTTCTACAGTTTGAACTGTAGAACTGAAATACCTTGATATTTTACCCTATTAAAATAGAGTTCTACCAAGTAAATGCCAAATCAATAAATAAATTACTATTGTTCCTATTCATTAAAATTTCTTTGACAGCTTCACAGCTTGTGATTGAGGATGGGATTGATGTTGAGGTCTCTGTAGTGAAGTGCTACACACATACCAGAAAGCGTCCATGATTGTGTGTAATATCTTATTTTGTATTGTCTGAAGAATTTTTAAGTGATTCATGCCTACGTGTGCCCATATTGGGCATGCATTGGCATTGGGCCGCCTGAGTGGTCAACATCGTTGGCTACCACTACGGAGGGCACGGGTTCGAATCCCAGTACAGGCAGTTTTATAAATTGATTTTTCAATCGATTTATGAATTTCTGTTCAAAGGCATAGATGTATGTGATGTCTTGAATTCCCTCCTCCCACTCATCCTATCCTATGAACGGGGCGTATCGAGAGCGATTAGCTAACCACTAGTCCTGTCCTAGCCCTTTCCTTCTATTCCTACTCTCTTTGGAAAAAGAGGTTGAGCAACTGAGTAACAAGCAGTTCTCGTAGAAACATTTCTGTTGAGATAAACTCCATTAGGAGTCCATATGCTCCATATTGGGAGCGGACATTGTAAAAAAAAAAAAAAAAATTTGAAAACAGAAAGTTAGCGAAGTGATTTTTTCATTTTGAAAAAAATTGATTTCAAAGGTGGTGATTTTTTTTATCTTTGTGGTAAAAAATGTATGATAACTTTACAATACAATATTATTGGAATAAAGAAACTGGCTATCTATTTTATTTTTCTACATCTTAATGTTAACATTAACAACATAATATAATTATATTTATGATTAAACTAAATGTTATTCTGTATTGCATTTATTGTCTTCTAACCATTTATTCACAGAAAAATTGGGAAATAATATACCAATTTCTCGTTTTGCTGACTCCGGTGAATCTAAAAAAAATGAAATAAGTTATTAGTGAAATTTCCTAAATTGTACATTCATAAGCACGTTGTGACAAAAGTAAGTTATGGTTTCCTGCGTATTCATTGTTTTCATAACAGCTGATAATGAGCCTAAAAAATATATCATATTAGGGTGACAAAGGTGAAATTACTAAAAAAAATATATTTTTTTTACTGTCATTTCTCTCTTTTACTATTTATTTTACTTAGTATTATATTTCAACTATATTTATTGTTTAGTCGTAAAATATATGGTACAATCAGTGGTGTAGTGGTAAATAAAAATGTACCTGGTCAATTATTGATTTCTTCCCTATTTTTTTGTTTATATTCTTCTGAAGTTAAAAAAACAACAAGTTTTAACAAATCTCAATAAGAAAAAACGTTAAAATTACTTGAAAATTATGTGACAAGTCAAAAGGTGGCAGAGCGACGCCCTGGCTCATTTTCAGGTACCAGGTCGCCGACCTGGCCCCACTACACTACCGGGTACAATAGACATAATATGTCTTAAATACAAATCTGTTTCTAGGTTTTTCTCAAAACTATTGTTTTGTAGTTTTCTCTTTGTCACGCTAAGCCTCCAAATACGTAGCTCATTTTTATTATGTGTGTTAACAAGAGATGATTACCTGTATTTTAAAATGAATAATGTATCAATTTTTTTACTGATTAAAGTAATTCTTTACGAATTTAAAAAAAAGTGATATTGAAATTAAAATTCAAATATTACTATAATACTTTAATACTTTTTTATTATACTAAATTCCAGCCCAACCTAAGAAGGGTACCAATTGTAAAATACGTATTCATAAGGAGGTAACTATCAGTAAAGTGACCGGAGTATTGTAACAGGAACATCCATCAAATAAATTCAACATTTTTCACTAAAGTACTGGCAGAAGTTGGTAAGTAACAGATTCATAATTCGGAGTAAATAGAAAATTTAAAAAATCAGCCTTTAGAATGGGGGGGGGCAAACTTTTCGGATGGAGGGCCAAATTCTGGAATTTAAAATGAGCGGCGGGCTGCAAGTAAAATGCCATTATTATATGTACACTATTTGTTATCATGAAAAAAAAACAATCTAATGAGAGGAATGAAACTGATTCACGTATTTTAACATTTTTTTAAAATTCAGGTGCTACTTTTGTAGTTGAGATTCTTAAAACTGCTTGTAAATATTGATCGGTGATGTTTAATCATAAAGAGTTTTTTTTATTGAGGTTCATGATTGAAAATGTTTGTTCACATATATAGGTTGATCCAAAAATAACGATTATTACATTTATTTTCAATCTTTTTTAAAAATATAATATTGCTCGCGGGCCTCAGTTTGCCCGTGCCTGCTTTAGGATAAGGTCTCTAGCATTGATATTTTGTGTTACATAGATAATTGAGGAGCAAACATTCAAAAAGTGTTTTCTCACAAATTTAAAAAAATGCTGTGTATTATCAGTTCTGATAGTCAATACTAATTAATATCTATGAATGGAAATCACAATTAACGTTAAAAAAAAGTTTTTCCTATTCACAATAAATCATAAAGATGACACATTCATGCAAAACGTGTTTTCTCCAACACCCAAATTCAATCAAAAGATGTTTTGTCCTCTCAACCAATCACAGCGTAGAAGCCGTCATATTGGATGCGTGACAAAACGCATTTTGCATGAAAATTGGAACTAGTATACTTTCTTTACCGACTGTATTTGTTAACAGAAGTTGTGCTTTCTACGAGTTTTTTTTTGAGTGCGGATAGAAATATGGGCTAGAACAAGACTAATGGTTAACTAATCGCTCACGCTTTGCTTTGTTAATTCTAGGATTGGTAGAGTGAGAGAGATAGATATAAAAAATACCAACACCTTCGAACAGAAATTGATCTTTTAGGTCTTAACTTAGTTCTAATAATTTTTTGTTTACCATTTTTACGTTTTTTGGGAGATTATGATTAAAAGAAATATTTTCAAATGTCTTTCGACAGAAAAAATAAAAAGTTTTCAAAGGAAAATTAAAATCCTATTTTATTAATATTGATTTGAAACATTAAAAATATCGAGAAAAAAGGTACCGGAACGCCGTTCCACCGCATCATATGGGGAAAAAAGCATTGATAATATGTATATAATTACACATATGCTCTATAACAGTGTTTCTCAACCTTTTTGGGAGCGTGGCCCCTTTTGAGTGTCTTTATTTTTCTGTGGCCCCCATACCTTTTTATTTTTTTTAGCTCACCGAGAAATTTGAAATCCCCAATTTGGTATACTTTTTCCCAGAATATCTCCGAAACACCTTTTTTTTAGCTCACTGAGGAATTTGAAATCCTCAATTTGCCCGTGGCCCCCCGTGAACTGTGTTGTGGCTCCCCAAAACAAAAATAAAAACTCTTAATTTTCATTCAAATAGTGTTTTGTCCACAAGTTTCATGCAAAAAGTGATTTGTCCAAATTTCAAACCAAAAAATTAGCTAATCCAAGAGTTCTAGATCATACAAAATATGTGGATTGAAATTCATTCCGTAACAGTTTAATTTTAATAACAATTTTTTAAGAACTTGGGCTACGTTATCAAATTTCCCAAGTTCTGCATTTGTGTTACAAAACACTTTTTGAATGTTTGCTCCTCAATTATGGAATCAAAATAAATGTGCATGCATCCCAACCTGACACAAATAGGGTAAAAATGAATAGACAGGGAAAACTGCCTACCTTTAAATCGGCATTAATAATAATAACAGATTTAAAAAAATCTGTTTTTGCCAAACTGGTTCAATAAATACGACAACCGAGTTATACCAGACAAAGAGTTGATTTCCAAAGATCTCTTTGTATATCTAAGTAATTTTTGTAAATTTTGTCACTAACCGACTCCTATGATGACTAACCATATTGACCCATAATCGGCAAAAGATCGTAAACCACACAATCAAGTAAATTGCATTTTAAGCCAATGAAGGGTTCAATATCGCGTTAGTAACAAAAACTTTAGAACATCATCTCATACGCCTGATATTTTTAGGGCCTATGCAATTTAGTGTTTTGACCTGTTATTGTTTGTTCCACGAGGACCCTGGTTGAGAAACGCTGATCTAGAGAACTGAAAGTAGCCAGTATTCTGTAAATCCTTCTGTAAAATTTATAAATCGTTACTTCCAATTTTCTGCCTATTATGGGTCGATATTATCATTAGAAAATGCTCACTAGATAAGTGAAAGCTGTCCAGTTGTTTTTCAATGAAATATGTGCAATGTTTACGATACTTGACAGTATCATTATATCGTATACTATTATCAAACTTCTGACAGCAATTGGGTAATATGTTAAGAATCCAGTCTTCTATATACATATATCTAGTATTCAAGTCAAAGCATTAGAGTCACCAGAGCCATGTGTAGCATTTCTTGTATCAGATAGTCCATATAATCCTCTTATTGAATTAGGTTCTAAATAAATAGCTTTGTAGACTTTAGTAGGTCCCATTAAACACCTCCAGTGGCAGACCGCATCCTCACGAGCAAGTATGTATGCTTCTATAGGTCCACTGAAAATATATATATAATATGAATGGAATCAATGTTAAATGCTTTATGAAGAAGACAGTACAATAAGCTACCTATTCAAAAAATAAAATACTGATTTGTACTTATTCCACTAGGACCAGGATCGGTTTTGCTCATGACAAGCATTATCAACTTATGATATTAAAATAAAAGTGTCATTAGTACAAATAAGTATTTTATTTTTAGAATATAATGGCTTTCCACCAAGTATTGACAGTGGACACCCTAAAAGTGAAACCTGTCTGTAGTATAGCTATTTACAATGCGCTCTGCTCATCATACAATGCAATTGCATTTTTAATGTTTCCTAATACTATAAGTGCATGTGCACAGAAATATTCGTCAGTAGCTGTAGTGACCTTGGGTTTCATTTGACATGATACCATATGACTGTGAATCAACATAAAAACAACACCAAAGGAATACAACCCTAATAATTAAGAATTCCTGATCTATTTATTTATTTAATTCTGTATGGATTCCTAGTTTCTTATAGTACTAAGTAAGTAAGTAGAGTAATCTCTTACTATGGATGGGTGAACTGTATACAAGAAGTGAGGTTATGTGGAATTATTGTGATTGGATTGAATTTAGGTTAAAAAATATATCAAACCTGCACATAAAAGTAACAAGCCTATTATAAAAGAATTTATTTCTATGTTCTTCGTAAAAATATTGGGCCAAATGTGTAGACATGACAATTCTCGTTTCATCGATATAACTAAAACCATTATTGAGAATCGTTCTCTTCACATTTTCTAAGGCCCATGGATTTTTAACTAAGTGCGGTTTAATTATTGAAACAGTCAGCTGAAGTGATTTCGCCACACACATATTTTGTCAATTTTTACAATCGTAAAATACTCTGAAACTTGAAACTGACTTGAAACTGACAGAATATTTACTGTCTTTTGAACTTGCGCGCGCCCATAGACTAATATACTATTGCGCGCGCCGTTAAAGATTTTTTTTTTAATATGGCTGTAATGGCTGGAGCAGATGTGGACAAAAGCACCTAAATATTTTAAGGCAACTAATTATTTGGTCAATTTTTTATTCGATAAACGGTCAGTAAAAATTAAAGAAATTATCAGTGATCAATAAAAAAAACCTGTTTTGGTCAGGATTTAGTTAGAAAATGGTAATTATTTTATTGTAAAAATATCAGTAGATATTTATAAATTGACAGTGGTTAGAAGTGGTAAGACGATTTGGTTTTTTTGTGGCTTTTCTTAAAAGGATGTTCGTTTATAAAAAGTGAATTGTAAAGCTTTTGCACTCTTTTATAATTTTATAGACGAAAAATATTTGTATTTGTAAGTAAAAAATATTAAACTGATAAATGTCGATAAATTTCGTTACTTAAAATAAATTCAATAAGAGTTTTAAGTGTTTGGCTTTTTGGAGTTATTTTTGAAAAGAGAGAATTTTCGATTATTTTATTAAATTTTTATACGCAAAATAAAATATACTTTTAGCCATAATAGTCAATAAACAAATTCCTTTTTTTTTGTTTTTGTTGAAAAGGTATTTTTGATAATAGCGACATACATATTGATCAGTGGCGGTTCCTGACCTAAAATCTTGGGTGGGCTAGAGAAAAGCATATTTCCACTTCACCTTATACATTAATCTACAAGCAAATTAACAAATACTACGACACTACTGCATTGCATAAATTATTATATAATAAAATCAATACTAATGTAACTAAGAAATAATAGAATAATAACACGGAATCCTTAAATTCGTCTCTTTCAAAGTGAAATAACTAGTACCTACTAAAAGCAGTATAGAACTGTCACTTGCTGTCACTGAAAGTCAATACCTGTCACTTTCATACAATACAACGATATTGGTTTTGTGTTTCAATGCATAAGTATGCGTATTGGGCAGATTCTGTTTAGTCCCCAACGATCAACAGAAGCTTGACAGATTGAAACACTATCGTGTGTATTAGGTGACGTTTCCGTACATACAAATACAAAAAAATCTAATCGTGCTTGATTGCGCCCCAGTGTAAAGAAATATTGTCTGTGGTTACGGGATTGAACGATATAGCCCCTGAGTGGTGTTGCCAGAGTGACGTGAATTCCTGTTCCCTGTGAAGTATTTATAGGGTTATTGTTTTTTTTTATGCCGGCTCAGTTTAAAATTGTAATACAAAACACAATCGAGAATATGATTGTAGGTAGACGTAACATTGTCTTATATTGACAGAGGAAAATTAAAACAAAGATATTATATTCATTTGGGAAAGGTTAGTTACGCTTATAAATGTATTTATTTCGTTCAGCGGCCGAATTGCTGTTCATTTTTATTCAGCCATCTAATGTTTTGGGTGAAAAATGCAGGTCGGGCTTAGCCCACCTAGCCCAGTACCTAGAACCACCACTGATATTTATACACCAGTTCAAGACTGGAACATGTCCAAAAAGCAATTTTTTAGTTATTAACATCATTGGATTCGCCATGCCATGATCTACATTTCTCCATTTCTCGTATTCAATATTGAAGCCAAGATATCGCAGAAGTTCCTATGTGGAATTTTAGCTTTTTAGTATATATATCATATCTCAAAACCACTTATTTCGACTTGTTCCCATCTTGAACTGGTGTATCGATATGCTTGCACCCTCTTCCTTCTGCATAAATAGTAACAATGAAATGGTCCTGATAGTGTGAAAATATTTTGAAAAAAAAACTTATGAGCAATGAAAATAATGCCTTTTTTTGCCTTAATTCACAAGCTTTGGCACTGTCTTACACAGTGAATGTTTGGTTAAATTAAAATCAGAATCTTAACACGCTACAGCAGTGTTTCTAAAACTTTTTGAGCCCGTGGCCTTTTTTGTGTTTTTATTTTTCTGTGCCCCCCATACCATTGTTTTCGAATTTCAAAAACCCAAGAATTTTTGGATATCCCAAAACTTCCAGCGTGGGATTTTTTTTTTCTTCCAAGAATTTCCGAATCCAAAATCCCAAGAATTTACAGATTTGCCCAAATAAACAGCGTGGGACTGTTTTTTTTAGCTCGTCCAAGAATTTCGGAAAATTTGCCCGTGGCCGCCCTAAACTGTACTGTGACTCCAGTGCATTAGTGCATTATATTTTTGATATATGGTTTTTTTCAATGTTATAATACTAAAGATGCTCAAAATATTATTTTTTTTGAAAAATGCAATGAAAATAAAAAACATTACTTTTTTTCGTACATACTTTGCGAAATTGCACTGTAATCATAGAGCTAATATTGCAACAAGTGACGATCTATTTTCACTTTGACTATTTCTAGTAAATGATTTTATTCTTTCTATCGTAGAAAATGATTTTTCTACTGATGCACTTGCTAGTATGGTAAAGAATATTTTTTTGATAAATTGACTACTTTTTTAAAAATATCTTTGGTCTATTTTTAATAATCACATTATAAACACATTGGTTACGGGGCGAATACGTCACAAGTACTTGATAAAAGCCCGATCATCTTTAAATCATCAAACTTTTACCCTAAGTAGTGGGAAATAGTACAGCCGCCTGTGTGGTCGAGTGGTCAACATCGTTGGCTACCGCTACGGAGGGCACGGGTTCGAATCCCAGTACGGACAGTTTTATAAATTGATATTTCAATCGATTTATGAATTTATGTTCAAAGGCATGGATGTATGTGATGTCTTGAATTCCCCCCTCCCACCCATCCTATCCTATAAACGGGGCGTAGCGAGAGCGATTAGCAAACCACTAGTCCTGTCCTAGCCCTTTCCTTATATTCCTACTCTCTTTGGAAAAAGAGAGGTTGAGCAACTGAGTAACAAGCAGTTCTCGTAGAAACATTTCTGTTGAGATAAACTCCATTAGGAGTCCATATGCTCCGTATTGGGAGCGGACATGGAAAAAAATATATTCTTATATTAATCTTTTTTGGATCATCACTTTGAGTTCTATTGCCGCGTGTTATACGATATTGGAATTTTTGTTTAAAACACTCACTTTAATGTGTGAAAACAACATATTTACGTTTCGGCAGATATTACTGTTGAAATTTGCTGTGTAAATAGAGGTAGGTCCTGTGAAAAAGTTATAAATATGGTCGTAACTAAATAGGATAACATCGACGAATCTGCCGAAACAACTGTTTTTTTACTCCATCATGTGCGCCAGCAGGTTATGGCATGGATTGTAAAATTAATAGCTCTCATTTTTAAATAAAAATAAGTTAAATAACTCACTGAGTAATCTCACCCATACTAAGGGATTAATTTTTATCAGTCAACAGCATGTAATTTAAAAAGAGCATTGCAGTAGTCATTGAAATTATTAAATCTATAATACAGGCAGTGGCGGCCGGTCAATGTGGCATTGGATCAATGCACCCCTTGTATATGCAGGGGCGTTTATATTTTATGAAATAATATTCAAACATAACATTTATACCATTCCCTTATTTTAAATTCAATAAAATAAAACAAAATTTTAAATAAAATATTTATTATAGACAATAAATACATGATTAAATTCGTCATGTATTTATTGTCTATAATAAATATTTTATGAGTGAATGGTATAAATGTTATGTTTGAATATTATTTCTTGAAATATAACCTGCCCTGCATGTACAAGGGGTACATTGATCCAATGCCACATTGACCGGCCGCCACTGAATACAGGTGTTCATAAGCATCCAAATTATAGAGTTTGTATTGTTTCCACAGTTGATATATTCATGTAGCTTTTACAAGTTCATGCAATAGTTTGTTCTTATTATAAGAGAAAGAGTATTGTTTGACATGTACTCTTACAACTGTAATTTTAAAATGTTATTAATATCTATCTGTATGTGACCCAAATTCCAGACCAATCAGTACGATGAGATTGTGTTTCACAGACAGATCACCTCTGAGGCTTTTAAGCAGTCCTGATGTGTCTGTAGATTTGCACTGGAGGTTCAATTCTTCCAAAGGACTATTCTGGTTACCAGATTAAATAAAAAATAAGATCCAAACTTATTCATCAACTAAAAAAGAACATGGAAAGGGATTATACAGAATTAAATAATTGTTATTTTTTTGTTGTGATATATTTCACACTTTTGTACCGATGTATACAGATATGATTAGATAGAACACAATTAATATGAAAAACTTCTTAACTAATAAATTCAACAGGCTGGGGTAAGAACCATTGAAGGATTCCAATCAATACCCTGGAACATAAATGCAAAAATTATAAGGCGATAGACAATTCAGGAGGTAATTTTCACTTTTCGAGAAACTGAGAAAATGCGACATTTTCATTCATCGTTCTTTAAGGGTTTGTGTAAATTAGTAACATTCTTAAAAAATGTTTAAAAATTAAGAATTACAAATTGTGTGTAAAAATAAAATTTTTTGAACATAATAAATAAAAACACACCTGTCACGCGGATTTTACAAAATACATGTGCTTTTTACTGATCCGATTTGGTTTTTTGGTAAATATAAGGAGATGTTTATTGAAGTCTTGTTATTAAATTTGTCATTTGTTATCACATGGAATATTTCGGCGAAAAACTTCACAAACTAAGCTAAAAACAACGCCACGATTTGAAATTATTTTTTGAGGGCTTGATAATCGCGTTAAAATCACACATTAATACGAGAACACTGATAAATTATGCGAAATACGAAATATTTTTCCGTACTTCGCCTCCATTATTCATTAAGGACGTGCGCCCGATGCAGATGCAACATGATTTAAACCATATATGGGCAACCACCAGCCTGCCGAGCTATTTTGTCCGGCCCTAATTCTAAGAAATTAATAGTTTCAGGGAGCCAATATTCTTAGCCTCGTAATTCAAGTTCAAGGCCAATATTCACACAAAATTTTGTAATCAGTATATAATATTAATATTATGTCGTTCATTATATAAATAAAAAAATATATAAGAAATAGCAACGTGTTTTATTTAATTGAAATAATCCATGACTAGCTTTAACTCACTTTTACCCTTTTACTTAATAAGCGATACCAATGCAATCAAAAACAATGTCATTAAGTACTTTATCTTAACTAACCTTTCACAAAATTACTTATTGACTAGCCTGAACTGGATTGACCCATTGTGAAATTTAGCTTTGTGGTTAATCTTGCAGGACTTTTTATGTGCCTACTACTTTGATTATATTTCAGAGGACTGGTATAAGATTTGAAAGGGCTTCTGCTATATTTTATAGGTGAAATGGAATCCTCAAGCAAGTAAGATAATTTGCTGGCATCCGGATCATTTTCATCCTGTAAACTTCTATCGCTTTATTCATTACGGATAGCTAATTACTATCTATATTACTTATTTGGCACAAAAATACATAATCCAGGGTAGATAATATACTCTGCCATATTAGTAAAAATGGCATGTCAAACAAAAACTAGAAGGCATTTCGATATATAATAATGTTAACTCGTCGACGTTTCTTTTGGTTTTCGATGCAAGTAGCCATGGTTTAATTCATTTGTATTATTTGCGTTGTTGCATGTTCTGATAAATCATCGACCATCAACTGACACAAGGTCGAGAGTATGTGCCCCTCCGCCCCCCCACGCTACGCCACTGCCTTCATCAGAAATGGAATTGATAGAATTTCAATGCGATTTGTTGCTTAATAGTGTTGCCTCAACTATAGAATCTGTATGGCCTTTCGTCCCAAAAGAAAAGTATCCAATTTTAGGTTGAATTGCGCTCAAGCTTAAAGCATTGTTTTGTTCTACCTACTTATGTAAATCAATGTTTTCCACTATGAAGGTGGTTAAGAGTACATATAAAAACGGACTCACAGATGTACATCTTGATGCGTTCGGATGGGAGTGACAATGTACTCAACGAGAATTGAAAAAATGTGGAGGAAAGTGAATGTCATTCGTTTCACAATTTTTTTTTTTTTTAAACCATGTCCGCTCCCAATGTGGAGCATATGGACTCCTAATGGAGTTTATCTCAACAGAAGTGTTTCTACGAGAACTGCTTGTTACTCAGTTGCTCTACCTCTCTTTCCAAAGAGAGTAGGGATAGAAGGATAGAGCTAGGACAGGACTAGTGGTAAGTTAATCGCTCTCGATACGCCCCGTTCATAGGATAGGAGGGGAATTCAAGACATTACATACATCCATGCCTTCGAACAGAAATTCATAAAACGATTGAAAAATCAATTCATAAAACTGTCCGTACCGGGATTTGAACCCGTGCCCTCCGTAACCGAAGCCAACAACGCTGACCACTCTGCCACACAGGCAGCCAATTATTTTTACTTGTTATTTTATATTTATTTTTACACGCACTTATTTGTCAACTATAATTTTGTTTGTAAATAAATAATTAAAGTACGCATTTCATGATTCATTAGAAAATCCGATGTTATAATTTATTTGAAGTAATATAATAATATTATGTATGGTACGATAAGGGCCGATGATAAAAAACAATTAAGAAGGCTTATGTATAGGTAGCTCACCAGACAATTTCAATTTATGAAAGTAGCTCACATCCTTATTGAGTTTGGAGAACATTGGTCTACATGATACTGTACAAAAAATGAGTACTGTACTGCACTTTGCGAATTTCACGATTACAGCGTTGCAGAACATGACTGATTAAAATTGATTGAAAAATCAATATTTTTAAGTTTTCATTACCGTTGTGCTATTCCCGCGCGCATAGTACTTATTTTGGATGGTATGAAATACAAAACAGGTGATTATGTTGGACGGTCTGTGTGCTCAAAACGTGATTGTGTTAGATATTTCAGACTGTTAAAAATAAGGACCTTGCATGCGAGAAAAGCACTGGCAGCAGTGCTGTTCCCGTGTGCATAGCAATTATTTTTAACGGTCTGAAATACTCATCACAATCACGTGTATTTCAGACCATCCAAAATAATTGTATGCGCGAGTTAATAGCACCTCAAGAATCAAATCGGTTAGCTACCGGCAGTTAGAGATGTGTGTCGCCTTGCTATACAAATGTTGTGAACCACCGATTTAAATTATCAAACTCCACATAGCTGCATCTATGTCCATCCATTTGACCAATTAATCCGAAATAGAGATTACTCATGATCCATGGTGTAGAGCAGCGGTGCACAAGGCCGCATGCGACCTGATATGGCATTTGTAATTTTAAGTAAGTAAGTTGGAAATATCAGATATTTTCCATTGTTTTGAAAATTACAAAAGTAGCGTCACTAAGAGCACTGTAACATGCGAACTGAACATCAGATTGTTATAAAATTTTGACACATATTATTTGAAGGTTGGCACTTTCTAAAAATCATATGGATTTTTCAAGAGTGGCGCCATCTATATGTTATACTACGAACTTATTGAGTGATGTATTAACATACACTCAATCCTTTTTTAACGTGATACATTGTTTCCAGAAAGTGGCGCATAAAAAAACCTCACTTTCATATAATTTGATTATTCGGTTCCAAAAATCAAAATATCACATAAAAAAGTATCAAAAATGTATAAAAAAACAAAAATTCTTCTTCATATCGCACAATTTTTCTTTTCATAATTTAATTTATCTATTGATTATAAAAATACAGTGTGAAACTAATACATATTGTGTATACATGCATAATTGTATTCACTTATAGGAGTTATTCGCTGCTGTCACTGTCGGTTACGAAATGTAATCGTTTGCAATTTTTTGAACTATTGTATTGAATTTTGATTGAATCTGAATTTGGATGGACCCCTTTGATGAAATGCTGTTTTTCCTAGATTATTGATCTGAATCAATTAGTATTACATTGGATTTGTTTTGTTGATTGAACGAACGAAAAATAATATTTCCATCTTCGGATTGTATTTATTATTTTGTATTTAACGAATTTAATAAATGATTTGTATTTAAACAAGTTTTAGAACAACATTACATCACATGATTTTGCGCAGGGTCATCACTTCTTTAAACGCAGGGTCACCATTTCTAACTTTCAAAAAAAAAAACCCGTACAACGAGTAAATCGCATAACAAAAGTAATGATGCCGTCCAAAAACAATGCGTAAAAAAAAGGACTCCAACCTGTGAATTATTTGCTACTGAAGGTCGGTTATTTGATGTTAAGCAAGAGATCTATCGATTATCTGATCGTATGGTGTATAATCTTGGTCTATATTATGGTATTGAAGGAGAAAGTAGCTGGGATACAGTCGATAAATTAGTGTGTCAAGTAAATCACTCCACAGGTAGCAATTAATCTAAAAAATGCTATAACTTTTTTTACTACCCTCAGATTATAAACCTATGTTCACCACAAAGCACAGAAGGATGATATGGCTATATTTCCTAGACCAGCTGAAACTGAATCTGAACTTAAACAAGCTCAACAGATATTCCACTTATCTGAAGAAGATTTAAGAGAACAAGGTGAATTGTTTCAATATTTTTATACTGTATTACCTTTACATGAAAGATTAGAAGATTTCTGTGACCAATATCAAACATTATATGATGAAAGTAGAAAAACTTTTTTTAAAAATATTTCTCATTACCAAGATAAATCTCATCCTGCGATCGCTTATGTTTCTAAAGGACAATATGATCTTGGGATTAAGTGCTATGAAGAGAGCCTAAAGATGAAAGAGCTCATCTACCAAGATCAACCTAGTCTTAGTGTTGCTGCTTCTTTAAATAATCTAGGTAAAGCTTATTACAATAAAGGACAATATGATCAGGCGATTAAGTACTATAAAGATAGCCTAAAGATGACCAACCTCATCTTCAAGAAAGAACCTCATCTGGATGTTGCCGCTTCTTTAAATAATCTAGGTAAAGCTTATTACAATAAAGGACAATATGATCAGGCGATTAAGTACTATAAAGATAGCCTAAAGATGACCAACCTCATCTTCAAGAAAGAACCTCATCTGGATGTTGCCGCTTCTTTAAATAATCTAGGTAAAGCTTATTACAATAAAGGACAATATGATCAGGCGATTAAGTACTATAAAGATAGCCTAAAGATGTACAACCTCATCAACAAGGAAGAACTTCATCCGCAAGTGGCTACTTCTTTAAATAATCTAGGGTCAGCTTATGAGGAAAAAGGACAATATGATCAGGCGATTAAGTACAGCAAGCAATACCGCATACCAGCAAGTCCCATCTTCTGGCCTCCCCGTGGCGTCCATCGGGCAATGCAACAATGTTGTAGCTAACAGCAGGGGTCGCAAGGCGAATGTCCGGCGCCTCAAAACTGGACCGCTGGCTAAGGGAAGGAAAACCCCGACAGAAAAAGCAGGCTTGAGCCGACTTTTAGAGCCCCTGTGACTCAGGCCTCGGTAGCGCAGGGTTAATCGCCCTGCACCATTAAATTAAAAACCGATTAGAACAGCGCCACAAGCTGCTCGGACACACGGAAACCAAACTAGACAACCCAGCAGAGCTACAGACCGAGAAGATAAAATCCTCAACAAATACATTATGCGCATCGATACGTACAACGTATGTACCATGCGCACAGGAAAGGACCTGCATGCTACCCGTATCTTGCGAAAGTATGGACTTGACATCCTAGGAGTGAGCGAGATACGCTGGAAAGAAGCTGTTGGAGGGGTGCACGTTGATCTTTTCTGGCCAGTATATATGCTGGCAAATATGTTTCAGAGAAGAAAAAGAAGACCCTGGGACATATATCGACAGCCCTGCAAATGTTTCAAGTGTAAAAACAAATATATTTCGGAGTAGAAAAAGAAGACACCAGAACATATATCGACAGCCCTACAGTATTTAAATTATATATAATATAATTTTTAGAATAATTCAAATGTTTAAGTAAGCTGACAAATATATTTTGTAGAAAAAGAAAAAGACCCCAGGACATTGTGAAGACGAACATATTTGTGATTATTTTATCGACTATCTCTATATCTCAGATATTGAATATTTTGCTCATCCTGTGCTGATCGGTGCTATGGACAAAGAATGTCCCCCATTGTCATCCACTCAAATTTAAACAGGAGTCAGTCAGGATGTGTTGCGCATCAGGAAAAGTGCACCTACCAGAAATTGAGACACCACCAGAACCATTGAACGGCTTGCTCATTGGCACGGATCCAGATTCAAACCTGTTCCTGAAGTCCATTCGCACATTCAACTTATGCTTCCAAATGACTTCATTTGGAGCAACAGTAATAGTTCACAATACAGCGGCAAATGGTCAACAATTCCATTCAACGTTCAAAATCAAAGGCCAAGTGTACCACAAAGTAGGCTCATTCCTACCAATGCCAAACAAACCACATAAATTTTTACAAATCTACTTCATAGGCGGTGAGGACATCAATCGTGTGGATCCACGTTGCGGCTACAATAACCTCAATTCGCCTAATGCCAGACGCATCGTCGGCAAACTTGACACCCTATTGAATGAGCACAATGAATTATTGAAATTCTTTAAATCACACATGCACGAATTGCAAAGTGACAATCACGCTATTGTCATCAATATCATCAATATCATCCTGATAAAACATCAGCTGGAGAGAACGTGCGTAGATTCAATGCGCCTGTTGTTGACGACATTGCTGGAATCATGGTTGACGACCGCACATAATCTGGAGTTCATCGCGAACACACACTGTTCATACGACGCTCTCCAATATCCGCTAATTTTCTGGAAGGGACAAGACGGATATTGCATAAACATTAAACAACGAGATCCCGCCACAGGTAATTTATTCATTATGAACATAATTACTCATTATGAATTAATATTTATGAATGAATAAATGTTTTTGAATATGTTGTTACAGGAGCCGAAACAAATAGGAAAGTGAGCTCGATAGATTTTTATGTGTATTGTATGATGATTCGACGCGGTCATTACACCGTCATTCTGCGATGTCGTGAGCTGTGCCAACAATTCATGGTCGACATGTACGCGAAGGTAGAGAGCGAACGACTGCGATCCCTACGACACAATCAACAGAAGCTGCGTGCAGAAGAATACATTCACTTGCAAGACGCTACCATGACCAACGCCAACACCGCCAAAATTGGTAACTCTATCATTCTACCATCATCGTACGTAGGCAGTCCAAGTCATATGCAAGAATACATACAGGATGCTATGACTTTCGTGCGCGAGTACGGACGACCGTGTTTATTTATAACGTTTACATGTAATCCAAAGTGGCAGAAGATTACATCTTAGCTATTGCCATGCCAAAATGCAATACATCGTCATGACATTACTGCACGTGTGTTCAAACAAAAATTGAAGTCTTTAATGAGCTTCATTACAAAATTACATGTATTCGGTCCCACACGTTGCTGGATGTTTTTGGTAGTGACAAAAGCGAGGATTACCTCATACACACATTTTGATTTGGTTAGTCGACAAAATACGCCCTGAGGAAATCAATAGTGTAATTTCTGCGGAAATTTCAGATCCGTCTACTGATCAACTACTGTTTGATATTGTTACCACAAACATGATTCATGGCCCATGCGGTGATCTGAATCGTTTATCGCCTTACATGGCAGATGGAAAATGTACAAAACATTTTCCTAAGCATTTCACCAACAACACGATCACAAATGTCGACGGATAAAATACTGGATGCATAAAATTTCCCACTAATTTCTGCACAATCGTTGAATCGCAAAATACTCTCATTGACCGCATATTTCGCGATATACGCACACAATACATAAATCATGCGTGGCTGGCAGAAAGAGCCAGTTTGGCAGCAAAAAATATGGACGTCAGCGGTTTAAACTTCAAGATACAGCAGTCGTTGCCAGGCGATTTGGTATCATACTAATAGATCGATACAGTTTGCGATGCCAACGAAGCTGTAAATTATCCAACAGAGTTTTTGAACACACAACAACTGGATTTGCCAGGCATGTCACCACACCTTCTACGACTGAAAGTTGGATCTCCGGTTATTTCACTTCAGAAATTGAACCCACCACGGCTGTGCAATGGCACGCGATTGGTCATTAAAAAATTGATGAAAAACATTATCGAAGTCACTATTTTGAATGGCAAATTCCGAGCCGAAAATGTTTTGCTTTCACGAATTCCAATGATTCTCACAGACGTGCCAATTAAATTCAAACGCCTTCAATTTCCTATTACACATCGTACACTCAATTGCTCTTCGAAATTAATATTGATATTCCTTTTTTTTAATTTACATTTAACTTTTAAGAGATCAAAGAATGAATATGTCCGTTACTTTAATGAATACATTGAATTGAGAAAATGAATGGTTGGTGTTTTTTGTTTTTATTGGCGGTCATCGTCTACAGCGCTCCATTCCTCTTTCTGTCATAGATCCCATCCCCACACACTCACAATACATTCGTTATTTTTTACTTAACAACCAAAATATTCACTAGAAATAATTTATATGGCAGAACAATGTTTGCCGGGTCAGCTAGATAATATATAGATAATGCCTTTCCACCAAGCATTGACAGTGAACTTAAGGAGGACTTAGGGAAAACAATTAATACTTAATAGGCGGGAAACGACAAAAGTCGTTTTTAGTGTATTGTCGGTAGAATGCGAATCACGGCATAATACGTTTTTTTATATCGTCGCTTGTTTGCAGGACACATAATATCACGGGTTTGTTTGTCGGCGTTAAATAAAATGCCGCAACTAATTAACATTAGACCTAATTCTTTGCTAGAAAGGGAGACACATGTGTCTCGAATATTTACGCTATAATTTTTTCGGCATTAGATTTTACACTTCCAGTGGTAGTAAAGTAAAGGAATGGCGATTATATATTATAATTATTTATATAATTATAAAATATTGATAAATATGCTATTTTGTTATATAGAATGTTTTGAATATTTAATATTTATAACATGTGGAGTGCTATCTACTAAATTGATAACAAGTTTTATATTCAGCTTAGAAACATAGTGAAATTATGATGTTATCGAAATGTCCTAATTTTATTTTTAATGATTAAATGTCACGTATGATTTTTTTTAAAATTTCAATTGAAAATATCGTTTGGTTTAGAAGTTGTGTTGATTTTAAGAATGTAATATATTTGTGCGCTAATCACTAAAAAACGCCCGCTACAGGCTTGAGTCTATTTTTGAAACGCCCGACTAAGAAGTGTTAATAAAAACACAGAATTTTAAAAATTAAATACATTACTATAAATTTGAAATGTTTCAGGCGGCAGAATTCGATTTTAGTTGATTGATTGAGTGTCAGTGAACTAAGAACTTAAAGTTCAAAACCCCTGAAAGGATTACAGTGAAACCTCGATTCTACGTTTTTCAAGGGACCGTGATAAATGAACGAATAATGCCGGAAACCGATAATGCGGGAAATCTTCAAATAATACCAAAAAAATGTTTAATTTTCAAAAAACTTATGTATTTATGTAACTAAATGCGATGTAAAACTATTTGAGCGAAAAAAAAATATTACCCAAAAACAGTCAATCAGGAAAATAATTGGGATGGGACGATAATATTTAGATGATAGATCGAGGAAATCAGTAAATCGGGGGATGATAAACGTGGAATTATTAAATATTGTTATGACGGGGTCTTGGTCGAGTAAAAAATAAACGATCCATGCAAAAAACGAAGATAACGAGAACGGTAGATCGGGGTTCCACTGAAAAAAACGCAAAACGAAATGCGAGGCAAAACTATTTATGAAAAATATTCAATGAAAACGGTCAATCGGTGTAATATTCGTGACGGAACGAAAATATTTAAACGATAGATCGAGGAAAATGGTAAATCGGGGAACGGTTAATGCGGGATTCTTTTACATTGTTCTTATGGGTGTTTGACCGGGACTATGAAAAATAAACGGTCCATGCGGTAAAACAAACAATGCGAGAACGGTAGATCGGGGTTTCACTGTATCTACATATTATATTATGTTAGATTTATAATGGGTCAATTTTTCGTAAATAATTTATGGATTTCAGGTTAAAAATGAATGCCCTTTTGAAGCTCATATTATCTTTTAGTTGTGCTTTGTGAAACGTACTGTACACACGTTTAAAGACATCAAATAATCTTGGCTAATGTAATATTAGCCAATCATATTTCATTTTTTTTATTTTATATCTATTTGCGTGAGTGACAATAATGACATAAAGCAGTGGCTGTACCGATCGACTTAATGATTATAATTTCAAATCTGAGGATATTGTAAACAGTGCCCAACCAAATAACGAATTTAAGGTGAAAAAAACTTTATATAAAATAACTTATGCAATTATAATTATGGCCAATGATGTTTCCTCTGAAAAAATTTTCATTTTAGCTGACACAAATGGATTTAGTATAGTTTTTATGCGTATAATAACAAAATATGAAATATTTTTTATTTTTTACGGTAGTTAACGTGAACATCTTTTTTGGGATTTAATAATGAAAATTAAATACATAAAACAAATAAGAGGATCTGTATAAAAGTGAGCCATGGGTATTCCGTACCTTTCTTCTTTTTTCAGGAAACATAAAATACAATAATAATTATACTTTTGGCATTGAGTATTTCACTGATTTTTTTCATAATACATATACTAGAACTTCTCAAATAAAGATTTTTTCGAGAATAAAATAAATTAACAAATCCTTGGATATATTATCATATAACAAGTGGGGATAACCTTTTTTGAAAAAATATATGGTTGTATTGTATTATAAATTTAAATATTTTTGAAGTTAAGAAAAATAATAAATTCATGAGGCAATACAAATTTCCCACAATATTGTGGGGTAGCCGATTTCAGTATCTGCAAGTATATTTACTTCTGCTTAATTTTTTTTTTCTATTGTCTTATTATGGAAAGAGCTTAGATTTATAATAAAATGCTCTAGATTTTAAGTTTGGCGATAATTTGACTGTCTAAATGTCAAAATTGAAGAGAGTTGAAATGAATTAATAAATACCATTTTTTTTAAATCCTTACCACAACACGCAGTTCACTGTTAAACGTAAGATTTTTTTATGACAGTTGAATCAGTTCATGCAAAATTTTCTGTGCATTTGTCACAAAGATTTTTTTCAGATGTATTGTTTTACTAATACTTATAATAAAAAATGACAAAAACGCATATAGGCATTACATACATATATGCAATTTTGCAATTGAACTGATGAATACTCGTTTAAATATCCCTCAAAGAAAGAGGGTTTAACTTTATGAGTAATTTAAATTTCTATCTGAAAATATTAACGTATAATATAAATTTTATAAACTATCTGTGATATAAAGATTTTTAATCGTTAAGTTAAGCGACTTACATTTAACGACTAGTATTCGAAAAATAAAGTCAAATAACAATAATTAGTTTCTTTTTTTATTGACAGTTTGTGTTTGTTTATATTACAAAAATATTGATATTTTTTCAAAAGTCTAATTTTATTTTGTATTTATTATTAAATTATTAAAATTTTAGCAAAGAATATTAAATATGTTGTTTAAAAAATAACATTTTTTTTCACAGAGGGTCTGCGAAAATTTGCAAGGGAGTTCGTGGTAATATAAACATTTAATTTAAAAAATATTTAGTCATCATGTTGAAAATAAAGTTTGCGAGCGGAGCAGAAAAACGTAAGAAACAAAAAAAAAAGGATAAATGTGCCCTAAAACAAAAAAATTCACTTGCTAAATTCTTTAAGAAAGTTCATAATACCGATAGAATTGAAAAAGAGGAGAGAGAGAAGGAAAAAATATATGAGAACACACAAGAACACGTTACCGAAAATAGAACGATTTGCACTGCAGGGATGTCTTCTGAATATCCCAAGGATATTGCATCATGGCCAGTATATCTATCTGATAAAATGATTCAATTCTATTTAATAAATAAACCGTGTAGTATTGGAAACATTAAAACCCTTAATTCAGAATATACTGAAAGGAACCGATCCTATAACAAAAAAGTTAACGAATCATTTTTTTATTGTAAGAAAGCAAACAGCACTGAAGAATTTCGACAGTGGTTAATATTTTCAGAAACTAGTAAATGCATTTATTGTTATGTATGTAGATTGTTTACACAAACACAGTGTAAACATTCAACAGGATTCAACGATTGGCGGAATGTACACCGCAGCTTAAAAAATCACGAATCTTCCAAAGAACATTTCGAATCAATGTTATCTTTTCAAAAACGAGTATCAATTATCGGACGTGTCGATACAAACTTAGAACAGCAATTTCATTCCGAGCAAAAATATTGGCGAGCAGTTTTAAAACGAATAATTTCAACTGTGAAATTATTGGCGAGTATGGGGATAGCGTTTCGGGGCCACAGGAAGGGTATAGATTCAAATCGAAAAGGAAATTTCTTAAGTTGTATCGAATATCTTGCAGAATTTGATAGCTTTTTGAACACTCGTTTACAAAAATATAGTCATCAAGGTACAGGCAATGTCAATTATTTATCACATACTGTATGTGATGAGTTTATAAGTTTAATTGGCACAGAAGTCAAGAATCATTTAATTAGTGAAATCAATGAGGCTGTGTATTATTCTATGATTATAGATTTCACTCCCGACAACTTGGTTGGCAATTTTTTTTTTTAAATGCAATCCGAAAAAAGGGGCCTCCAAATTGTATTACGCCTGGGGCCTCTCACGTGCTTAATCCGCCACTGGCAATGAGTGAAACCGGTCCTGACATATTAAATAAAGTGAAATGAAGTACAAAGGAATATTGTGTTTTTATTAATTTATGACCTAGTTGTGATTTTTTTAAAATGTACATATGTACATAATATTATAAATTTATTGAGATGAAATTATGAAATCATTGAAGAATATTTCAATGAATAAAAACTTATATATTCAAAATTGTAGTCGAAGTGCGTGTGAAATAATTTTATGAAAAATATTTAGGAGTTCATATCTTTCTATATAATTTTCATTAACATCTTTTTCAAAATCTATTTCCACTCCCGATGAGAAGAATTAAGATTCCTTATGGATTTCATTTTGAAGGAAGTTTTCATACGAGAACTATTTGTAGTTGCTCAACTTCACTTTTTCAAAGAGATTAGGGATAGAAGGAATTACTTAGTAGAATTGACTGTGTTGGATGTCTACACAGGACTGGTCACTGGTGGTAATCGCAACAACGACCGAGGTGAGAAGATATCTGGAATGATAAAACAATTCTTAGAAGTCATGCTATTTCATAAAAAAATCTATTAGTGAACGGAGCATAATATGTTGAATTGTAATTTATGAGCCAAGCTCTGAAATGACAAATTGTTTTTCGGCTTACTTGAGAAATTTGACAGCCATATTGTTATAATTCATTATACATATTTCTCCGAACATTTAGGGATGACTTGTAATTGAATGTTCAGGGATGAATTGCAATTGATTTGTGAATTCTTCAATGAAACTTGATGTTTACCCAAATTATAAGTCACGCAGCTAGAGCTGAGTCGAAAAAAATACTTATACAGACGCATTGGTTGCAAATCGTCTCTTTGCTTGGGATAAAATAATATTATTTTTCTTATTTTGTTGAAAAATAATTTCTTTTGTATTTTTTTCCATTTTTTACTAACTTGGTTCCCTAAATATATTTTCTTATACTGTTTGAAAAAAAAATAGAAAATAAGTTTTATTTTCTGTACACATAGTACACATAGTTTCAGGAAATTGAAAATACATAGTGCGTTTTGAAAAAAAAATACATTAAAATGACGAATTTAAAATACTTTTTACCATATGCCAAGTTTATGAAGTAGGTCAATGATTTCAAAATAATTTTTTGTATGATTTTTAATTGATTCAATCATAATATTATGCTTGTGTTGTTCGCTATAGTTTTTTACCTCTACTGAAAAGTTTGATTTTTGGAAATAGTACGTTTTGCATTATAACCCCACAATTACTTACTTAAATTCACCGGGTTGGGTTAACCTCTGGTTGGCTGCCGAGGCAGGACTGGTCATTTGTATTGAATATAACAAGCTATCTGGAATGATAAAACAATTCTTAGAAGTCATGCCATTTCAGCGAAAAATCTATCTATTACCACCACTACTAACTAACCAACTATTGTCATTGTTGTCGACAAAAATATAACTCATAAGAAATGTACAAAGTAAGTGAAGACAGTTATGGCTGTGGAAGAAGCAAACGGGGTTCTTAACAGAGATACTGGCATTCTTGCTGAAGTAAAAATGAACTACAGATCATATTAATAAAGCTATACAAATAGTGTTATTAAAATATTAAGATAAATATGATTCACATTTGTTTCACATGCATTTATTATAAAGTAGCAGAGCAACATCTAACAAATAAAAGGTTCCATTTAGTCCTGTCAAATAATGCATCTATCAATCGGGTATTATTATTATAACGAATGAACGTCTTCCTGGCGCAATATATTTAAATAAAACTCCGATTAAAAACACCAACACTGTCATAAATTGACACACGTACAGGGAGGACTAGTGCTCTTAAAGCATAGCATATTATATAATGCAAATTAACAACTATTATAATACATACACACTACACATCATCATTTAGAATAGAACATACCAACCTTCTATTATTTATTGTAAATTTTAGTTTCCATCACGTTTTGACCGCATTTCCGATGTAATTAAAGCACCGTCAATAAGTATTATCTCTGATAAATATCAACGATATCAACCAAATTTACACTATGGAAGATAATTAATGTCAATTGTCTCCGATGTAAATTCCATGGCGCAGTGGTTAACGTCGTCGACTTCCATGCCGGACTTCACGGTTTCGAATCCTAGTAGCGGCAGCATTTTTAAATCGATTTTTCGTTCGTTTTCTGTTCCAAGACATGCATTTTGGTGATGTCTATAAATTCCCCTCCACCATTTCAATCTTAAAATAGTTGAAAATTAATTTTACAAAGTGAAATGAAAGATGGACTAATTTCTCATTTTCTTTTTGAATGCCGGCTCGATTTCGAGAGATTATATGACCTTGAACTTTGTGGCGTTTGTTTGCGGACAAAACGTGAACTATGAAATTTTTAGTGTCTGCCGTAGCCGCACGTAGCCGTTTGCCATCATTTTCCACTAGATGCTACGTCGTATGATATTGTCACGAGTTTGCAAAAAAAAACGAAGTGTAACATAAATACAACTTCCAAATTCATACAAATCGGAACGTGGTTCCTCGCCGTGTGGCGGTTAGTCTATATGGTCTAGTCTAATCGATTATGATAGATTCCTTGTATCATAGATGATTATGTTTCGTATAAGTTAACGATAAGGCGCTATTTATATAAGACGTTATAGGCATGTAAGAAAAACTAAATGTAAGACGTTTAGTTTTTGCTGTTTTTATTACAATTATTTATTTTATTTTTTTATTTGCATATTTGAATCGTGTTTTCAAAAATATTCCGCGAATGACAGCAGATTCAAAATGGCGTACTGTGACAGTTGTAACAATAGACTGTGACGGCTGCGTAAACAATGACGAAAATATTATTTTTACATCCAAAACGATGAATGAAAGGAGTATTAAACTGTAGTATAAATCTTGCTTTATATAAAAATCTGAGTTTAAAGGATTGCAGCGTATAAGCCACGTAAGCAAAGGAATTCCATCCAAATCCGTTGGCGCAGTTCCGTGTGCGTATTCTGTATTTTACTCATGCTTTATAATGTTAAAACGAGTGCTATGTATCGAATTGTATTTATTATAACTATATTATGTTCTGGTAATTGGGTGTTAAAGCTAGTCATGGATTATTACATGTTGTTTTTAGCTTAGTTTGTGAAGTTTTTCGCCGTAATAGTCTGGACTTGC